>CM062609.1:12081048-13281048 GCA_031470985.1 Agastache rugosa
AAGTTCATTTTATCAAAATCAACTGTGAATGTTTATTTCGTTGAATCCCCGTTTCCTGTTAAGGGGGAAGCAATTTTTGTTTTTCCAACTTGGGGTTTTGGCATCATCAAAAAGGGGAAAATTGTTGGGAAAATTAATAGAGTTTTGAAGTGATACCAAAACCCAGCTGACCCCAACCGAGTAGATGTTTGCACAAGCCCAAGTGTTTTCCAGCTCACCTGTTTGAGCTTATAGATTTTCTATGTTTACAGGTGTTCGCTGAAGACAGCAGAAGACCCAGCTGAGTACACAGCAGGGTAAGCCAAGTCGAAGTGTTAAGCAACGTTATCCAGATCCAAGACGATAAAGTTCTTCCAGACACAGCTGTAAGAAAGACCCAGCTCGTGTGACAACTCAGCTCAGCGTCAATGATCCAGCAGAGTTCAAGACAGCTCAGAGTCACCAACACAGCAGAGTCGAAGTGAACTTTAGATAAAGTCAGATCTGATCTGGACCATCAGGAACTCGACACCTCAGCACCTAGAAGTCAAACCTAGGATTGCTTTACGAGGAAATCAAGGAAGAAGACAAGTCAATCCTGTCAGAAGTTAGGTAAAGATTCAGAACGGCTCTTTCCAACGGCTAGTTCTAATCTCTCCCTATATATAGAAGTCTTCTTCATCATCAGAGAGAGAAGAGAGACGAGAGAATAGATTCAAGAGAGATCAACATACTTCATTGAAGGAAGTTTAACCAAAGATCAAGAGATCTCTCAGAAAAGCTTCAAAGATACAGCAGCCTTCATTCTTATAAGATGTTATTTATTCTCAGGCTGCTGAAGCTCTCTCCCACTAGTATCTAGGCATATAATCCTTCCCATCTTAAGCCTAGTTTGAACGAGTTCATCATACTCAAAGTTCTTCATTGTAAGAACTCGTTCATAGTTGGAAAACCCCAAACCCAAACCCAGAAAAGGTTAGGTAAAGGTACGCCTGCTCGAAGCGCGTAATTCGAGTGTTGGTTCTGTAGTACCCGCAAACTACAGGTTAGGCTTCAGCTGTGCCCGTAAACAGTCTGGTTACGTTTCGATACAGTACGCGTAAACTTGTATCCAGCTTGAGGAACCAAGCTGCAACGCTTGCTGACTGCGCGAAAAGTCAGTGGTATCCTTAGTGGATTACCAGAGGTTTCTGGTCGTGGACGTAGGAGTAGTTTCTCCGAACCACGTTTAATAGCTGTGTTCTTTCATGTTTATTTATGCATCCAGCTAACCCTTCATAAGCATTATTTCAAGCTGCATAAACTGACTAACTGAAAAGAGAAACACAGCTTTGCAATATATTTAAAGCAACAGACGGACTTTCCAAAAACCCACCACATTCCGCACACAGCCAGCTGTGTCGATCAAGCTGGATCGAACACAGCCAGCTCACTCAAAAGAGTTTTAATTGGAAAAGTTTTTTTAAACCTTGGTGTATTCACCCCCCCCCCCCTCTACACCAAGGTATTCGTCTTGGGACCATCATTATATAAATACTTAAGATCAATGTGTATTTTCTCATCACGCAATTATTTTGCATAGTTTGGTCAATTGATTAGTTGGCTAAATAAATAATTTTAATTTTATTGAAAACAGAGAGAATTGAGGGTTTTGCGAATATAATTAATTACCCTATAATATATAGTTCTATAAATTTCATATATATAAGCGATAAATAGTTATATACGAGGCTAAGTTTCTATTACCCATTTTCAACACACATATAAGAAATAAAATGAAAGTATCGATTGACCATCAATATATTTTATTATTTAATATTTATATTCTCAAAATTTTCATAATTAAATATGGAAATTAAAATCTTCAACTTTGAGGCTCAATATATGACTACACGAATAATTCCCAAATTAACTATGAATTAAATTGCCCCAAATCTATTCGAATACAATTATGTAGTATTTAATTAATCGTTATATCTAATCTATCTATATTTAATATAAATTTTATAACGATTACGGATTCGAGCCCTCTCCTTAATTCGAGGTCTTAGGTGGCACTCTCTCCATTCACTATTCTTATTTATCTTAAATCTTCATTTTAAGTATTTTTATTCATATATTTTATTAAAATCTTGAATCCCACATCGAATATTTAGTAATCATCACCTTGTACACAACCTATATAAAAGGAGTAGATATAATGTGTAGTTTTTCATCTCACAATTGCTCCGTATCATTAAGTTAAGTTGGCCAATAAATTAATCGGCCGAATAAATAGTTATATTTTTTTTCTTTTGAAAATTTAATTTGGCTTTAGTTAGTAAATTTGTGTATGTATATTTAATTTTCGTATTAACAAATAATGTGTATAAATAAGTATTTCTACTTTAAAAATATTGTAGAATAGAATAACTAATTAATAGTATCGACAAATAATTAATAAGCATCTATCTCATATATCGTGTCTTAATTTATTTTTTATTTTGCCATGTTATCTTTACAAGCAGTTAAATTATTTTTTTAAATAAAAAATTATTTGATTTTTATAATATTATTTCAATTAAAAAATTAATTATAAAATCAATACTTACTATGAAATTCAAAATCGTCAAGAACCATAAATTTTCTTTGTAACGTTTGTTATATAGTTTTTTTCATAAGTATTACAACAATTAATGTAAGACGAGACTCTAGGTCCTAGGTGACGCTCTCTCCATCCACTATTCTTATTTATCTTAAATCTTCATTTTAAGTATTTTTATTCATATATTTTATTAAAATCTTGAATCTCACATCAAATATTTAGTAATCATCACCTTGTATACAACCTATATAAAAAGAGTAGATACAATGTGTAGTTTTTTATCTCACAATTGTTCCGTATCATCAATTTAATTTGGCCAATAAATTAATCGACCGAATAAATAGTTATATTTTTTACTTTTGAAAATTTAATTTGGCTTTAGTTAGTAAATTTGCGTATGTATATTTAATTTTCGTATTAACAAGTATGTGTATAAATAAATATTTCTACTTTAAAAATCTTGTAGAATAGAATAACTAATGAATAGTATCGACAAAGAATTAATAAGCATCTATCTCATATATCGTGTCTTAATTTATTTTTTCTTTTGTCATGTTATCTTTACAAACAGTTAAATTAATTTTTTAAAATAAAAACTTATTTGATTTTTATAATATTATTTCAATTAAAAAAAATCAATTATAAAATCAATACTTACTATGAAATTCAAAATCGTCAAGAACCATAAATTTTCTTTGTAACGTATGTTATATAGTTTTTTCATAAGTATTACAATAATTAATGTAAGACGAGACGATCAAAGCTAAGCATGATCTCAAAATTTTAATATGTTACAATCTCATGAGAACAATAGTGAAAGATCTCAAAATTTTAATTTGTGACGAGATGATCAGACGTGTAAAACAATTAACATCGTATACGATGAAATCTTTAACAAATTGTGAGATAACTACAAAGTTAATTTTTCATATTTTAAAGTATGCTTAGTTTGTAAACAAAATTAATTTGATTTCTATTGATTTCTTGTGGCTAAAGAACGTGAAATAAAATAAAAAAACACCATTTTTGATCAATTGTCGAAATGTTATCACTCCGAAATAATATTAAATTATTTTTAATGTTCATGCTTATATATTGTAAAATAATAGTATGATTTTCCGTTGAATTTCGACGGGTAATACACTAGTAATGGTAATATGATGCATTAAAATTTGGAATAAATAATTTTAAATGGTCCAAATAATTTTGGAAAGATTGAAATATATCGATCTTCTCAAGATCCCTAGCTACCACACATATGAAGACAGAGAAAACCAAATAAAAGTCAATTGGTGAAACTCTGATTGTCTTCTGATCGAAAAGACAAAATTTCAAATATTTGATCTTTGATAATTGATACTCTCTTTTTTGATGAGAAGAGAAACAAAATATAATGATAGTGTGAGAGTTAAATGCAGTCATAACCTGAGCATGAGAAAAGCTTCTTTTTTTTGCTGCAAAAATATACTGAATCGACCGTACATTTTCTATTGATGCCAGTTTTTGTAATTATAATTCTAGTGAAGTAACTTCCAAGTATCTAAATACTCCCTCCGTCCACGATAATTATTTCACGGGACGGAGGGCACTGAGATTAATAAAAATTCAGTGTTGTGAGTTGTGAGTGAGGATAAAGAATATTTTGTATAGATTGTTAGGTTTAAGATATCTCGTGTTACTTTGACTGTTGGTAACATTTGTTACCAACATGTCTGAAGCCAGATTAAACCTTATATTATTTAATTAATTGTATAATATATGCTTTTCTTGTCGTATTCTTTTGCACGTTTTTATGTGCAGATTAAGAGCAGCAAATGGATGGTTATGATCACAAATGAAGTGGGATTTACGAGTGGAGACCAAGGTAGTTATTAAACTAGGCATGAGGAGTCATGGAAAATAACTACCTTGTAACCGTCACTATCCACCTTCTATTCAACCAACTGAAATGAGTGGATCGCGGCAGTTATGGACGTCCAAGTGGTGAGAGGGTGTAGATTCAACTGCTCATCAGATGGAGGACTATAAATACCGCAAGAGATCCATTTCACGAGCGCGCGTTTCGACTTAGAAAAACTCTCTGCAAATTTCAGTGCACTGTTGTTCGCCATTCTGCCTTCTGAGTGTTAGCGACATCACAAACCAACACGAGTTCTACAGCAGATTGTGAAATATGCAAAGCCTTAGAGGATTGGGTTGTGAAGGAGCGAATCACGAAAGTAGGTAGTCTTATCTGGATTAATCTTGTATTAGATTAGTCTCGTTTAGATATTCGGATTATTAGGTAGACCTAATGGCTGTAAAGAGATGTTCATCTTACTTAGTAGATTAGTCTAGGATTAGATTTAATCTTCTAAGGCATTCAATCCGTGAGCAGACCGTGCTGCAAAAGGTTGAATGTTATTTCGTTTTCTGTATTGTAATCTTTGGTTTCAATATAGTATTTAGCCGTAAGGCACCGGCAGGTTTAATCACCTGCCAAAAAGTATTTCACTGTGTTTTTTACTTATTCCGCTGCATGTTAGATCAGATGTTTTTAACATACGATCTAACGTTACTATTTTGATACACATGTGAGTTTTTGTAGTAATTCGGGAACCGAATTCTTTCAAGTAGTATCAGAGCCATGACTCGACCCACTGAGTTTTGGTCCTGAGTGCTGCTGATTAATACATGATTTTTTATTTTTTTATTATTTTTTTTGTTCGTTTTGTTTCTCTCAAATGAAGATCAATGGTGATTTAACAGTGAGATCATTGAAGCTAGTTAGCATTCTGAAAATTTTCCTTCGAAATCAGTTTGGATCGATGAAGATCTTGATTCGAAGTGAAATATATTGTGCTAAATCTTACTCTCATACGATTTGTGTTGAAGAAGGTGATTTTGCAGATAGGGATCTGCTTGATGTACATAATTGTAGAATGACTACGATTACAATGAAGTTCAGCACAATGGTCAAATCATTGTAGAAGAAAATGATATTTGAATTTCCAGAAAGCTATCTATGCTTCAACCAATTTATGCTGCGCATATCTCCCGGTTTTTGTATCGAAGAAAGTGCAAAATAATTCCTCTATTTTTTGAGGAGTTTGATTATGTACAATGCTAAAAATATTTTGGCATAAGGTACTATGCAGATGAATGATCGAAGATTGAAAGGATGAAAGAACTAAATCTGAAAGTTTTTGTTGAGTGATGATACTCACGCTGAACTGACAGAACAACAAGTTCTGTTGATGGCCATATTTTTTTTCAGTATTGATTCAGACGAAGTTTCAGACCATAAAGTGCATAAAGATGATGTTGAAGTTGAAGCAGACTGCAACAGTGATTATGTTGTTAATATGATCAACATAGTATCGGAGTTACCAACATGTTCAACGTTGCCAACATCATATTCCAACATACACAACACACTGTCTCTTGAATAAGTCAAAGTGTTGTATAATCTTATCAATACGTTATGTAAAGTGCAAAGAAGTGATATCATATTTCTTCTTAAGATGAGTCAGAGGCTGAGAAGATCATGTGCTAAGACTGAAAATTCTTTTCACAAAAGAAGATCTTGAAGTATGTCAATTAAAGAGCAAAGTTGGAAATGTTGAAAGAATTTTTGCCCGTTGAACAAAGGTACATCGAATTTATTTGATGCACTATATTGGTCAAACTAATGAATGTGTTTTGAAATTTAAGTCTGGTGATTTTTTATGTGCTAAATGATTTTCGTAATGCTTCTATGCTTGTGAGAGAAGTTTGTTTTTATGTGTTTATGAGCTGAATAAAATAGAATCGCATTAAAGTTAAAGTCTTGAACTGGGACTTGATCTTATATGTGTGTTATGATGGTTGTGCTTCTAGACATATTATACCCTATTGTGCTAAGTACCTAAATGTCTTGATTTTCGACATTCCTTCAGAATATTTTTTCAATAGAACATGTGTTGGTTCACGAAGTAACATGATATTATCTGTTGAAACTTGCAATGGTGTCTATACTTCTTTCAGACTAACATTGCATGAAATAAGTTCTTTAACAACATATACTTAAAGCTCATGGCATGCTTCGGTGAGTATCTTGCTAACTATGAACCAACTATTGATGGGAATGTAATATTCTGAGAAAATGCCAACAATATGTTGGTGAAGGTACACAAAACGTGTAGAATGATCTACATACAATAGGAATGAAGACTATATTTTGATTATTTTTAGTCAATGGTGTGGTAACGACATATCTGTCTTATCTATAACACTTGTAAAGTGTTTGACATTTTACACAAGTATGTGTTGTTTGGAAGCAGATCATGTGATATCTGTTACAAAACTTTTCTCAAGTGAAGCGGTCAGAGATTTACGAAGCTCTCATTATCAAGGATGAATATGTGTATAGTACATGTCAGATTGAAGAAAGAGATTCGTATGTTACACCCGATGTTACCAACACAGTCCTATGAGCTATTATGACTTAACTACTTTGCATAGATCTCATTGGAGCTATTAAAGTAGAGATTAATGAAGGGTTAAGCTATATTTTGGTAATGTGTTGATAACTATTATCATTTTACTTTGGTGTAATTTATGCGTGAAAAGTCCGACACATTCTCTATGTTCAAAAAGTGGTTTGAATGATTTATATTTTGAGTGAATAGAATGTTGTCAAAATCTGACTGACCATGACTGAAAGTTTGAGAATTTAACATTCTCTGATTTTATGTGTTAATAACACAAGAAGTTCAACATTGAAGACTCATCATCAGAATGGACTTGAAAACATCCAGAAAATAAAGCTACCAACACAGACTGAAGCTACCAACATGGAAAATCTGAATCTGCCAACACAGACTGAAGGTACCAAGATGAAAATTTTGATACTGCCAACACATGATGTTGTTGTCAGCAGTTTCTATCAAGGGACACTCCGTTATATGCTCTACGCATGAAGCCATGTGAGTATTTGGTTTGATACTCAAGGATATTATGTTTGTTGGTATAACATAACATCCTAAGCACTTTCACAATTTTGTATGTGTTTGCTACATACTAAATATGAATTTCATAAACCAAAAATGGAGAGTGGTCAGCTGTGTGTATCAGTTGAGCTATGTCAGTTGTGCTAGAGTGAGCTATGTTGAAGTTGGTGTTGGTTGTTGTGTTGGTTTGGTTGTTTGTTCAACCAATTGTTGCTTACAACTTTTTGCTTATGTTCTTGTTACTCGATTTGGATGTGTTTGCAACATCCTGAATTTGATAGGGCCGGACTACTTGATTCAAGTAGAAACAAAAGAATGTCTTGGGCAACTCTTCAACATTCGACCTTTCAAAGTGTACAACCTGCGCACTAACATCAAATATGAGTCAATCAATATTGTGTTTGATGAATCACCAAGTCTTGTTGTCAATGTTGACAAAGAAGAAATGTCATGTTGCATGAAGAAGGATCGGAAACTGAACAAGAATCTGAAATCCTTAAAAGAATAGATGTTGTCTCAACATTTGATCTAACATCAGATTCATCGCTAGAAGTAACATGCACTGAAGTGAAGCAATTCCATGAGGAATAAGATTTGTTTGGAAATGCAAGCAAGTTCGCAAATGATATGTTGAAGAATCTGTAACAACACATGAAGACTCATTTGGAATTGAGTGGCAGACTCTGTTATTGTCAGAACCTATGTTGGACATGATGTTGGAATCGCTCTTATCCAACATAGTAACAAGAGACGACTGAAAGTCTTCTATTCCGAATTTCCAGCATACTAGATATTTTTCTCAAAGTGGTGTATGTACTAGGTACCAGTCGAAACCTAAGGAGTCATATTTGAAATTATCAGATATATCATTCGCTATGTTGCTGAAACTGTTGATCTTGGTATGTGGTATACTAAATATCCAAATTCCAATCCTGTTGGATACAATGATGCAGACTCGACAAGAGATGTTACTAACAAGAAGAATACCAGTTGATGAAATTACTGACATGAAGAGTACTGATGGAGATGTTACCGAAGAGAGAGTACCGGTGAAAGATGTCACTGTGAAGTTATTGGCATGAAAAGTACCAGTTGATGATGTTAATTCAATGTCACTAATATAAAGAGTACTAGTCAAGGATGTTACTTCGTTGGTAACAACATGGTATTTTGGTCAAAGCAAGAAGCAAAACTGTGTTACTCAATTGCTAAATCTGAGTACGTTGCTGCTGAGAATGGATGTGCATGGATGAAGAAACTGCTGAACGACTTTGACATTGAATGTGAGGTACTGCTTATAATGTGTGATAATATGAGTGCAGTATAAATCTCTAAGATTTTGTTCAACACTCGCATATCAAGCACATTTAATATCAGACGCTGTTTTTTTCTTAAGAGATCCTATTAAGAATGCTTGTATGTCTGAAGAACGTGCTCACAAAGAAGGAAATTGCTAACATCTTGATTTTTATTGTCATTAATACGAAGGACCTGAATACTGGAAACTATGTTGGTTTCTTGTGTCGGAACCTATGTTGGTTTCTTGACTTGTTGATGTTAGTTAATAACTCTGTGTCGATGTTAGTTATTTCAACACACAGATTCTTCAGAATGTGTGCTGAATATTAAGATTGTTTCTTCATGATGAAGTGTTTGCAAGAGTGTTAGAAGTGATTGTTCTAACATGATGTGGTGTTGGCTGATGTGTTTGAAACATAAGTTTCAACTGGTTATTTGAAGAATTTTCTAAAGTTTTCTAAGATATCTTGTTGAGATTTTATTCGATTTGTTGATCTATTTTTTGAATAAATCTCATGAAACTGAATATTTTATACAAGACATTTTTCAGATTTGATAAATATAAATTTTTAATTCATAATTATCTATAAAGATTTGGATATGGTTCTTTTTAATGATAGAGATCCCAAAGAGTTTGCTAAGTTTTCGAATCTCAAAACTGTAGCTATATGATACCTATCTTTAGAACCATATATCATATCTCTTTCTATTTCAGAAATTTTTTTTGCGTAAATATCAAGTTGGACAACAAAGAATGAGGTTTTTAAACTCTTTGAAAACTTCCTCAACAAGCTTTGATACTCCAGAATTTGCAGCCAAACATATGTCTCCAGAGTGTTGGAACTCCTCAACATTTTTGTCAGAGAAATCCTCAAGCAGTCAAACATCTTGCTTTCATGTTTCCTGACATCAAGTGTCATTTTTCACTTCCGTAGAAGATGCTACTCTTGTTAAGGATTCTTCTTGATATAAACAATTTGGAAAAAGCTTAGCCTAAATTGGAGACTGAACTTACGAAGAATCTGTGAATGCTGCTGAAAAGAAGAAGACTGATGGTGATAACACCAGTCAAAAGTAAAACCTTGTTGGTGAGTCAGCTCAAAGTCAAGACATGATACTTTTTCTATTAAAGAGCATTGACGATATTGAAGAGATCATCAATGTTGATGAACCTAAAGAAGACAGCCCAAAGAGTGTTTCTAAGGCTGAAATTGAAAAAAAAATGTGCTTATCTCGAAACAACACAGGAAAGCAACATCTTTCGCCTTTCATGTTGATCACATAAAGAGAAGGCTCTCTTCATCGGCATCTGCTCTTTCACCAACATCATCTCATCCTGACAGAAGCTTCGATGACATATCTAACTCAGATTATGAGGTAGTTTTTTTGAAGACTCTATGTTGGAAAAGTATTTAGCATAATATTTTATCCCTTCAATATAATGTTACTTCTAATTATCTTTTATGAGTTGTTCTTCTTTATTGTTGGTCATGTTGTTACTAACATTTAGTTTGACTTAACATGTGTTAAATCTGATTTTTTTTTCATGAAGTGTTCGTTTATCTTATATTAGTAACATATGCAACTAACATTCAGTTTGCACTGATGAGAGTGTTGATCCCGATGTTGTGAACTTTACTGAACCAACATCATGATTTTACTGTCCAATAAGAAGAATGTGCCAACACTGCAATTCTGATTGACCAAGAAAATGGATTTGATCCGGTTTAAGCTCTTGAAGAAGTAAGAAGACTCTATGAAGTTCCTGATGAACAATGTGTTGCTCAAAGAAAAGATCTCTTATTGATGATTGATGAGAATCAAACTCTTAGGAGTCGTGTTAAGAAACTTGAAGTTCTCCTCACTAGGAAAGACTATGAGGTTTACATTTTAAAGAAGAAGCATGAAAATGATCAAACAACTTTTGACAGGCTGAACAAAAGGTACTCTTGCTCTCAAACAAGCTCTTTCTTTGGGTCAAACTGATAGATTTTGATTCTAATCTCTCTGAAAACAAGTCATGTGATGTGAATTTTGTGAAAGAGAAGAGTCCAAATCATGTTGATATAGATGTTTGTGACATTAGTGTTTCTAACAAAGGAAAATCTAAGGTTAGATGAGATGATATTACTCACATGAGAATCATGAGTTGGGTTGTTCTTCTTTGAAATTTGAAATTTCTATTTCTAAAAGAAATTTCTGTTTTATAAATATATTTTTGTTGATTTTTATTTGAATAATGTTATTCGGATATATCTCATAAGTTCTTGACTTTTATTCCTTTTGGTGAAAGATGTTGGGATGTCTTGTTCAAGAAATATAGCAGAATATATGATTATTCTACAAGAGCCATCAATTCTTCATTTGGATTGGAAGATGTTGGTCCATATATTATTTTGATTTATGAAGAGGACATGACAATGGTCCTAATCGGTGGAAAAACTGACGAGTAAAAGTCCATGTTTGTTGTTTCTCTTCACACATGGAAATACGCCACACTACACAAGGTTGTTTTGCACAGATGGTGCTCAACAAAAATTCAATAGTGTTGGCTGGAGAGCAAACTGTGTTTCTATAAAAAGTTGGTAACACCATTACTTTTAAAAATTTGTTACATTGTTGTGTTATCTAACATTACTCGTGCAGCTTTTAAGACCATTTGAAACCAACATGTTTTCATATCCAAGTCTCATCTACTCATTTCTGAAGAACCAAGAGCTTGTAGAGAGATCTAATACTGAAATGATTAAAGAACATGGAGCATTTTCGTGTATGCAACAATCTTGCTAACACTTGAAAGAGTTAAAGATCTCTCTTACCTTTAGTGAAGATAAAAAGTCAAATCTGACTTTAATGAAATGGATGCAGAAGACAAGCTCCTAGATGTTTAAATTGATGCACTCACATTTGGAGAAAAAAAACCGAAGAAGATGCGGATGGGAAAACTTAAGTGAAGAAGACTGAAAGTCTTAAAATAGAACATGTTTCCAACAAGTTCCAACAGCTCAATATGTTAATGTGATTGACACGTGGTTTTTGATATGCAATGAGGTATATCTTATTTCGATTATGATGAAGTCATGTTTGTGAATATCACATATCTGACTTTAGTCATTTTTAAATGTTTAATATGTGTTTATGATTAATACATATCTGGACTATTTTTTTTAGTGTTTACCTTATCCTTATGTTGGTTGAACTATTTTGTTCAAACACAAGTTAACAGGTTGATTATTGACGACTCGAATACAAGCAACTAAAAGGTCTTGACATTTGAACGATCTTCAATATTATAAGTAGAGGTTTCAATGATCTCTCTAAAATAGTGTTCGAGTACAATTAGTTGATTTAGTGGATATGTTTAGAACGTCTCTGTGTCTATGTTAGAAGAAGTGTTTCCAACAGTTTATTCTTAAAAAGTATTCTAAATTTTTGGATAGCAATTTATGTGTTTACACATCTATTTTATTCTTGTTAATTTATTTGTGGTGGACACATATTTTTCTATCTTCGGCGACGTTTAAATATGTTAGACATATTTTATTTTTGAAGGATGTTGAGTTGTGTTTATACACACCTTAAACTTCTTCGTTATGTTAGTTTTGGTATGTTACTTCTATCATACCTTGTTCTTCATTCATGATGTTCAGTTATCGTTACTAACTCCAATACAAGTCGTAGATGAAGTGACAGAATCCTCCCGCAGTGGCTCACAACGCGATGAACAACATGCTCAACCATCAGTTCGTGAATTGTAAAGTGTTTTGTTAGCTTTTCCAAAGCTAATAGAAGAGACAAAGAACCTCGCAACTTCTGTGGACAGGTAGTCCAAAATATTTTCAAAAGCTTGCAGCTGAAGCTAACTGTAAGCAGTTCATTCCTTCAACAAAAAAAGGGGGAGTAACAGATTGTGTGTTAGTGTTTATGTTCTGTTATTGTTACTGGTTGTTGTTATTGGTGTTAACTGGTTGGTGGACCTGATGTCAGTTTGGAGTTTATCTAATTTAAGTGTTGAACACTTTAGCCTTTTAATTGTGTTGAACACAGTTTATTTTTGCCGAATGAATGATTTGAATATGATTTGAACATATTTTGATTTCAATTTTTGGTGTGTATGATCACATCTTAATTTGGTATGAGACGGAGTTGGAGCACGAAGAACTTCTGCCAAATTTTATCTTCAATCACGTCTTTCTGTTGCTACTGAGAAGTAACATCAGTCCTAACACTTCTACTCTTGCAATAGGCTAAGGGTTGTATTGAAGAGTCAGTCGCTGTTGGATTCGAGGAAACAACAAAGCAGTATGATGTTGATATAAATGTTTCTAACATTCTTATCTTGTGTTAGATTGAATTTTATTAACATAACTCTTATAAGTTCAGGGGGAGTTTGTGTCTCTCAGTTTCTTTTGAGTTTATGTTACTTACATTCTTCTTGTGTGTTAAGATACATGTTACTAACATTTCTCTTATAAATTACAGGGGGAGTTTCGCACTTCTCAAGTTTCTTTGGAGCTTATGTTACTAACATTGTATCTATGCCTTTCAGGGGGAGTTATGTTACTTCTTCTTATTTCGTTGTTGAGAGTTGTCTAACATCTCTCATGCTTTCCTGTAAATATTCATGTACATATGTAAATATGTAAATATCCTGTACATATGTAAATATGTAAATAATCCTGTAAATACATAAATATGGGGAGGGTTTCCGTTTGCCCTCCATTATTCTTTTAATTCTTTATTCTTTCTTTGAAGAGCTTCCTTTCACTCTTCAAAGGTTTTCCGTTTTCAAATAAAGTGAAGAGTTTCCTTTCGCTGTTCACTCTTTAAGGTTCTTTCAAATAAAGTGAAGAGTTTCCTTTTGCTCTTCACACTTTAAATTGCTTTTAAATAATGTGAGAGTTTTCTTTTGCTCTCACTTCTATTTTTATGCATTTCGTTTTATGTTTACTTTATTTTATTTTGCAAGAAAAGTTTTTGTGCAAGAAAATATACATATACAATTAAGGGGGAGATTGTTAGGTTTAAGATGTCTCGTGTTACTTTGACTGTTGGTAACATTTGTTACCAACATGCCTGAAGCCAGATTAAACCCTATTTTATTTAATTAATTGTATAATATATGTTTTTCTTGTCGTATTCTTTTGCACGTTTTTATGTGCAGATTAATAGCAGAAAATGGATGGTTATGATCACAAATGAAGTGGGATTTACGAGTGGAGACCAAGGTAGTTATTAAACTAGGCATGAGTGGATCGCGGCAGTTATGGACGTCCAAGTGATGAGAGGGTGTAGATTAAACTGCTCATCAGATGGAGGACTATAAATACCGCAAGAGATCCATTTCACGGGCGCACGTTTCGACTTAGAAAAACTCTCTGCAAATTTCAGTGCACTGTTGTTCGCCGTTCTGCCTTCTGGGTGTTAGCGACATCACAAACCAACACGAGTTCTGCAGCAGATTGTGAAATCTGCAAAGCCTTAGAGGATTGGGTTGTGAATGAGCGAATCACGAAAGTAGGTAGTCTTATCTGGATTAATCTTATTTTAGATTAGTCTTGTTCAGATGTTCGGATTCTTAGGCAGATCTAATGGTTGTAAAGAGATGTTCATCTTACTTAGTAGATTAGTCTAGGATTAGATTTAATCTTCGAAGGCATTCAATCCTTAAGCAGACCGTGCTGCAAAAGGTTGAATGTTATTTCGTTTTCTGTATTGTAATCTTTGGTTTCAATATAGTATTTAGCAGTAAGGCACCGGCAGGTTTAATCACCTGCCAAAAAGTATTTCATTGTGTTCTTTACTTATTCCGTTGCATGTTAGATCAGATGTTTTTAACATACGATCTAACGTACGATCGCATGTTTTTACTTATTCCGCTGCATGTTAAATCGGATGTCTTTTCAAAAAAATATACGATCTAACGTTACTCTTTTGATACACAATGTGAATTTTTGTAGTAATTCGGGCACCGAATTCTTTCAGTACTGTACTATTGTGAGTAGTGGAGGAAAAAGAATATGTTACGGTGGGACAGTGTACAAAAATAGAAAGAGAACAATTTTCATAGACGAACTGAAAAGAAAAGTAGTGAACAATTTTCGTGGATGGGGGAGTATGAATTAAAATATGAGATAAAAATATATTATATATAATAGTGCTCAATTAATTAATGATATATAGAATAGCACGCAATTTACAATATAATTTTTATATTAGTGAATTGCACATTCAAACTTGTGCATATGAGCAAAATCTTTGGAGGGTTTTGTTTTTCAACTTTCGAGTTCGATATTTCGAGATGACATTTTTTTTACGATTTGATTTGGTGAAGGGATTCTTTTACACAATAACTCAACACAAAATTGAAAATACTAACAATGTGATATATTTATAGGAATTAAAAAAAAAACTTGGAGGGGCCTAACCCATCTACCCCTCCCCAGCCCAGTAGGTCTGCCACTGACTGTAGATATAAAAGAAAATCGTTGGTGTTGTATTGTGGATAATTTAGTGATGGAGTGTGTATTCTTAATATCAAATATTTCAAGCTTGAATTCAACCAATGCTTTATATGTCAAAACATGTCACACCTGATATTTCAAGTGTGTTGACTTTTTTTGTGTGAGTTTGCATATCATTTACATAAGAACGAGATTTATCTAGTGATTTATAGCCTTACATGCTATTGCGTAAGGGCTAGATTTATTATGTGCGCACCTCGAAGAATAGATGATCTAATTATATTACATCTTTAATAGGTTATATTTCGTCAATTATGTTTAATATAAGAATAGAAAAATCACATTATAATTAATTAATTATATAAAGATATATACTGTATATTGGATTGGAAGAGATAGGCTGCCCTGCCCACCTCTTGGTCTTCTTTTCTTCTCATCCTCTCACAGCTTATCCGTTCCCGCATTCATATCTTTTTTAAAATAGGACAAACAACAAAAAAGGAATCTAAATTTAGAAAAAGAAAAAGTAATGAACAGAAAATGGTCTTTCTTTTCGCTCTTCAAATTCTCCATCTCACATGATTCGTCATACCATCAATTCCATATCAAAGATGCCAAATCCCACCACCAAACACTACTGTAAACTAAAATGAATATTCTTATCTCCTAATATATTATATATATCATCAATTAATATATATATATTCTAATAGTATAAATAAAGGAATAAAGATGAAACATTATCTACTAGAAATTGCAGCCTTGGAAAGAAAAAAAATAGGTAGCTAGCTAGTTTTCCAAATTCGTTGAGCAAATAAATATTATAGCTAAACTCAACCGCTCACATTTAAGATGCAAATATTCTAGTACATGCATTATTTATATAAAATTTAGTAGTAAAAAACTTAAGATTCGAAATTCATTTTGGTCAAGAACCATTGTAAAGGAAAAAGACTGATACATAGAGAAGAACTAAATTAGTTCCAAAAATTAATGAGAAATTGGACCACACTAGATTTATATATATATATATATATATATATATATATATATATATATATATATCATGTTGCGAACTTTATCATGTGTACCAAACTCGATAGAAGAAAACAACCACAAACGCAATGACTATTTAGTACAGTACATAACATCTTTATGATCCACACCTACTTTCTCTGCACACACAAGATTTTGGCCAACGCCAGAAAATCCACATCACATAAATACCTTTTTGCACACCAATTTTTCATTCACAAATTAAATTCCCAACATTCAACAAATCTCTGCAAAATGTGCCTTAAATGGCCATAATCTGTAAAAAATACTCAGCTATTACATGTACACAATACGCAAAATAGAGAGATCGATCTCCAATTACTAATTCTTCACAATTCTTCTAAGTATTAATTCTAGATCATTTAATCTTAATTTGGTTATTTCACATAAATTCAAATAAGAGAGAGAGAGAGAGAGAGAGAGAGAGAATTCTCGCTCGTTTCATTTCATTTCCAAGCTTCTGTAATCCAAAACTCCAGCTTTCAAGCCCAGAAAATCATATCCAGAATTAGTGCCACTCCCATTAATTCTGCAGCTGCAATCTTTGCTGTTTTGGATGCCGAGACTACAGGCAAAGCACAAGGTACTACTACTACTAGTACCTGTTTTGAAGGGTTGATCTTGATTAATGATCTGCTGCTGCTGCTGCTCATGATATGGAGGGCTGATTCTTAGATCAAGATTCAAATCTGGGCACTTTTCTCTTATAACATTAACCCTAACCGGGCTGCAGCTGCTCTCTTCTAATTTCTCAACATGAATTTTTGATGAAGAATTTGCACTTGCAAAAGAAATGGTTTTTGCATTTGCAGCTAATAATTCTTGTGATGATGCCTCATTCATGGCCCGATGCGTGGTGGGATCAATCCCTCGGCTCACCAGTTTTCTTCTTATGTGAGTGTTCCAGTAGTTCTTGATCTCGTTGTCCGTCCGTCCTGGCAATTTCCCTGCTATAAGTGACCATCTGCACAAACATATATATCATTAATCACATTATATCTTAATTTATTAATTATGACTACTATATATACGTACTAATACTATATAGCTATAATATTAATTGTGTCAAATTAATTGAAGAAGCATGCACATATATATTTAGAGAGAGAGAGAGATACATACTTGTTGCCGAGAAGGCTATGGAGTTTGATGATGAGTTCGTCTTCTTCTTCAGAGAAGTTGCCTCTCTTGAGATCGGGGCGGAGGTAGTTGATCCAGCGGAGGCGGCAGCTCTTGCCGCAGCGGAGGAGGCCGGCGGCCTTGGGCAGCGACCGCCAGCATCCCTCGCCGTGAGCGCGGATGTACGCCGTCAGCCGGTCGTCTTCTTCTTTAGTCCACGCACCTTTGTTTGTGTGTGCTTTCTCACAGCAAGGAGACCTTCCCATTATGTTCTTAATTTCAATGATCGAAACTCGATCTGCAACACTATTTCTTTTCTAGTTTCTAGTTTGTTTTTTGTATAATTAAAGTCTAACCTTGGTGGTGCTTGAGCATCGATCAAGGCCGGCCCTTCCAGGACTTGATGTGGGCTTATATATAAGCTAGCTAGCTTTTGACTCATTGAGAGAGAGAGAGAGAGAGAGAGAAATAGCTTCTAGATGTGAGTTGGTGGGAAAGGTTAGAGAGAGTGGCTGGTGGGCATCTGTTGGTGATATTAACATCATCAATTATCAATTATAGTACGACAACATTATCATGTAGTATAGGTGCATGTGTCATGTAGTGATTAAATTAAAACCGATATATATATATTAACTAAAGGTAATATTCAGGTAGGTATAAAGTAACATATTTAATTACAGCAACACAATATCATGTCGTGCCCCACATTTCATTTCATTTCATTTTGAACTACCTGCAATAAATAAGCCAGTCTAACCCATCCCTAACCTGCTCATGAACAAATATGTACCCTTCATAATTAATTGAGTAGTACTATTTGAACACACTATGATCACCCACATAAAATATAAAATATACTAATATAAGTTCTTTAAAAGGAAATATATCTTAATTTGGAAATCATAAATCCTAAAAAAAATGTAATTATTTCTATTTTTACAATTTATTTTTCTTTCTTTACGCGTGTGTGGCCGACCACATGTGTGACCTAATAATTTTATTATAATTAATTTTCCCATATCTCATCAATTATTATGAATGTATATTAGGTGAAATTTTTACCTTACCCTTTTTATTTATAAATATTTCAATTCGTATTGGTTACATAATCTCAAGATAGTTTTAGTATTTTGTTGAAACCAAGGATTAAAAGTATATGGTTATTATACAAAGAAATACTCACATTTAAATCATTAATTGGACTGAATACCCTTCTTTCACTCCTACCTGCTTAAGTTTTTTTCTTTTTTCTTTTCTAAATGTAATTAACTTAAAACATTATACTGTATGTTCTAATTATGAGAAGTAACCATCATAAACAGCTATATAAAAACTTAATATAATTTTTGTTTGAGGGAATACAATCTTAATATAGTTATAGATCTTAATTCTGGGGAAATAATTGTCTAATTTTCGGGAGTTGTGATTCTGAATCCAAACATGACTTTATTTGCAAAAAGGCACATTTTGGTACGACCAACTGCACCGTGCGGTTGGCCAATGCAGAGTGTTGACTTTTTATTTTTAATTTTTATTAATTAATATAAACTTTAATTGAGATTAAAAAATTCTAATTCGAGATTAATAAAACTTTTTTAAGGGAATTAAAAATCTTAATTAGAATTAATAAATTATAATTGGAGATTAATAAAAAAACAAAAATAAAAAAGGTAAAAAAAAAACTTTAAAAGGCACCATAAAAAAAATAAAAAAAAATGTGAAGGTGCGTGTATTAATTACACGTGCCGGAGTGACACCTTCGAAATGGACTGAGCTTGTATGATCAATCGTACCGTACGGTTGATCGTCATGGATCTTCATCATTTGGAAATTGGTAACAAATATATGTGCGTATACTACTCTTCTACCTTTGTGTCTCCTCTTCTTGATCTTTTTCTTCTTCATTTGCTAAAAAATTCGTGTAACCACAAGATTTTTAGTTTAGTGATATTTCCACACCCTTCACTAAAGAAGATATAGAGTCAATAACCATCCCTTAACTAAGAGAAATCATGTAGTTATTGAATTTTTGGCAAAATTAATTTTCATGCATAGAACACGTGCGGTGGAAGGTCAGAAATAAGATACATAATATTTACGTTGTAAGCATATACATATAATTAATATAATAGCGGTGGTTGTACTTTATTCCCATTTGGTGTTCCAACATGCACAATATATATGTTGTAAAGGGTCATTATTTGTGTGTGTGTGTGTGTGAAGAGCTTCTAGAAGAGTTGGAGGTTGGGGGCAAAAAAGAAATGAGTGTGGTTGTAGTTGTATGTGGGCTTTGGTTTACCTTCCACTTAACTCCTTTTTTTAATTTTATTTTTTCCTTTTTCCCTAAAATCCTTGTGGTGCAAGTTTAGGCATTAAAAGTAGCTAGGGTTAGGGTTGGGAAGGAGGAAGGTTTATTCAACTTTTTGTAGTTATACCCATCCCAATTTGCATATGCATCATTTGCTACCCACCATCAAATAATTATCTCTCCCTCTCCCTCTCCCTCTCCCTCAAATAATTGAAAACTACTCGCGCCCATGAAGCAAGATCCTTAAATCTGCCCATCAATCACTTTGGTATTAATGAGAGAGAGAGGCCCATTTTCGTAATTTTATATATGTGTTTCTACCTACTTTCTAACCTTTTTCAGATTGTCCTGGTGCAAAACTGGCTCCACATTTGATGTTGAATAATGGCAAAAAATTTCTATTTTTATTTCCATACGATTATGATCTCCTCTTACACCGAAAGAAAGAAAAAAGGAAGTAAAATAAAATTATATATATATATAGAGAGAGAGAGACAGAGAGAAAGTGGCTCAGTCCAGTCGTTCATTAATATTTTGCTTTCAAAAATTAACTCTAACTACAAGACCAAACTGTCAAACCTATCCTCGTCCAGTCACAATTTATTAGACTCATATAACAAGCTATAGGTATGAACGATTACAGGTTAATTCATGCTTATCCACACACACACACACATTCACTTGTTTGATAGTTATCCATAAATTAGCTCCTCCTTATTTTAAACTAGGTATTCTTGTCGATCGTAACAATTAATCAAATTATTTTACTTATATATTATCAGAGCTAACCGTAAATATAGGACCATAACTTTTATCAATCTGAAAAATAGGACTTATTTTGACGTGGCCTACTTTACAAGGCCCGTCAAAATAAGTCTTATTTTTCACATTGGTAAAAGTTATGGTCATATATTTACGGATAGCTCTATATTATCATACAAGCAAGCGCATCATAGAAAATATTGAGATTATTAATTAGAAGCTCGGTCGAGTACATAACATGGGTCATAACTTATAGAGTAGGCAATAATCTGGTAATTAATTGCAACATGACAGCCAACTCGTAAACTAATGGATGTCATGTGTTTTGGTAGAGAGAGAGAGAACAAAAATTGTGGGGCTGTCGTCCTAAAAAACTCTTACCTACCTCCTATCATCTTTCTTTGCCCCCCATGTGAGCCCCCTCCAAACTTTACCCAAAACCCACCCCATTTTCATAACTAATTTCATCTAGCAAATTTATATATATATGTCTATTTCCCATCAATCATACATATGACTTCATTGGTTGGCATGATGCATTGTTCACAAATTAGAGCAGTTGGCCGAATTCTTCTATTCCTGTCACATTATGTGTCTCGCAATTTGAAAATATTGTCGTTTAGAACAAGCACAAAAACTTGTGTCAGATTGCACAATCGTATGAATATTTAGACAGTTTCTGGACTTGGACCTAGTACGTACTGAGATTGTCTGACACAAGACGCCCCATGATGCGAGAATCACGAATCACCTGCAAAATGGTTGAATGGATTAGATTAATTATACAGGCTGCAATAGAGTAACGCAATCATTCGCAATTTTTTTAAGGCAAGATATGGTAAATAGGCAGGCAGGTCAATAATTGTCACGATGTTAAGAAATAAAGAAATATTTGCATGGATCTAGCTATGTTGAATAATAATTTAGGTGTTGTGCAATATTTCCGGATGAGTAGAAAGACAAGCAAACATCTTCCTTAAAAAATGGTCCCACCGTCATCGTGTACGTTGCTCCAACTGCAGAATGATTTCTTTAAATATGAATACATGTGGAGATCTAGAGCGAGAGAGCAAGAGTTATATATATGATCAGTCATAGGCCAAGCTAAATTCCATTCCATCCCCAGCAGTATATGTATATATAAAATAAATAAACTCCAAAATGGAACAACAAATTAATTCATGCAATTTTCTACTATTTAATTCCTACGAGTAAGTAGCCCGTCGAAATTCGACGGGAAATAACTTTATATTTTAATTTATATGTATACATTTTAAAAATAATTTTATATCTTATTTAGAAGTTGTGATATCGTTCGCGTTAATTATTAATCAAAATTAACAAATTAATTTTATTTCACGTATCTAAATTTATAATTATGAATGACAATGAATCTAGTATACTCATTTGTTATATATTTTCTAAATCTAAATTTGTTTAGAATTTTTCTACATGCTCGTCCTAATCTCGGTTAAAATAGTGACTTTACTGTACATACTCGTCTCAAATCCGTTGAGTAATACTCGATAAAAATATGAATACTCCAAGTAATATTAATTAAAATTAGTAAAATCCTTCTTTATATGTTATTTGAACGGTCTCGTTGGTTTACTAAATTACTCGATAAAAATATAAACAAAGTTAATATGAATTAAAATTAGTAAAAATCCTTCCCTTTTAAGTATATTTGAACCGTCTCGTTAGTTCATGTTAAATCGATATCTCTAATCTTTGTCAAAATGTGAAAAAAATATGTTTACATCTTCAAAGTAATATTAATTAAAATTAGTAAAAATTCTTCTTTCTATGTTATTTGAACCGTCTCGTTGGTTTATGCTAAATTATTCAATTAAAAATCTAAACAAATTTAATATTAATTAAAATTAGTAGAAATTCTTCTTTTAAGTATATTTGAACCGTCTCGTTGGTTCATGCTAATTAAATCGATATATCTAATCTTTGTCAATTTTATAATATTAAATATATATATATATATATATATGAATTAAGAATGTATAAAATAAGGATTTATAAGAATGTATTACGAAATTATTATTATTTTAATATATGTAATAGAAGAAATTAATTAAATAGAGGGAAAGACAAATATGAGATGTGATTAATAGATAAACATGTGATATTTCAAGAATATGAAATTAATAAAATTTTAATTAATAAAAATTAGAATATATATGAATTAAAATTAGACAAATTACCAAAATAAAGGAAAATCTGAACGGAGCACCGTGGAGGGGGCAACTTTATTTTCGTATTAGTAATAGATTAGTTGTCACACGAAAATACGTACGGTACATCCACGTGGTATACTTAATTTATAGAGATAAAGGGGCCCATAAAACGATCAGGGTTAGATCAACATTATTATTTTATTTGATCCATTATCTTTTATTTATAGAGGAGACATCTTCAACCTGCATGCATGTGCAATGATAGGGCATTGTAATTGATAAATGAAAAAAAGAAAGAAAAAAGAAGTGAAAATAGTAAAGAACGAGAAACAGACGCGCAATTGTCTACTTCGAATGAGGCTTCTCGACAGTGCCACCAAGAATTCAAAATGAAAAATCAATTTTAAAGAGCACATCATTGGTCTTCTAATTTCAAAATTATAAAATATCTTATTAGCTTTTGATTTGCGTTATGTATGGATCCTCGTCACATAAAATTTCTCCCGGTACTTCTCCTAATTTTTTGTTCGAGCATGTTATTAGCATTAAATAATTATTTGAAGCATTTTTTTTCGGAAAAGATTATTTGAAGCATTTTTTTTTTTTTTGAAAAGATTATTTGAAGCATTTTGAATTAAGTATTGTCATTTTAATGAGTTGAAATTTGCTATTTATTTCAGCCCAATATTTTATTAATGTTATATTTTCACTTTTGAGCCCAGTTTCTAATTAGTTTCAGAGCCCAAATGTTAAACTATTAAAGATCCATTTTCTAGTTACTTCTGCTCGCGCCATATTTTATGGCCCAAAACTACATTTTTTAGTCCACTTTCCAAATCGGTGCGACAGTAGCAAATTTATGTTCAGTTGACGGCGGTTGTTCTTGTCGGCGGCGACAGTGGTGGCATCAGCTGGAGAGAGAGAGGTGTTTGGCTATTTGTTCTATTGTGGGCTAAGCTGCAAGGTGGGTTTCAGGGATATAATTTTGTTAGGATCTGGGTTTGGGCTTGTGGGCTAGGTTGCAATATTGGGCCAACTTATTAAATAGTGGGCTAGAAAAGGGCTGGTCTAAATGAAAAGAGATAAATGAACTTCAGTTATAATCTTTATACATATATGACTTGTATATTCCGTTTTGAGTTAAATGGGTCATATAGCTACTCACTTTGTAAAAATCAATAGTTGTCAAGGAACTTAGTTTGTACAAATTATAGCAATACTTTGCTTTTTCGGATGAAATTGCCCTTATTTTTTTGCCAAACCCACCCAAGTTTGCAGTCCGATTTTGACATAAAAACAGCAGCTAATCGGCTAACCTCTTAGATGTACGGGTGTGTAATTATTTCATTTATATATTATTAAAACGATTGCGGATTCGAGATTTCATCTTAATTCGAGGTCCTATGTGGCGCTCTTTCTTTTTAATATTCTTATTTATCTTTAATCCTCATTATGAGCATTTTTATTCATTTATTTATTCGATGCATATTTAATATAAATTTTCTCATCTCACATTGATTCTTAATAAAAACTTCACTCTTGGAGAACCTATATAAATACTCACAATCCATGTGTATTTGCTCATTCCGCAATTATTTTGCACAATCAATATAATTTGGCAAATTAATTTGTTGACCAAATAAATAGTTTTATGTTTATTGACAATTTTAATTTGATTAATTATTAAATTGTCAATATTAATTTGTTTCATTTAACAAATTTTTTAAATTGATGTAAATAAAAGAAAAATCTCAAAAATACGTATTCTCAATTATAATTCTTGAATTTGTATTTATATACGCGTACGGATAATTTTCGAAATTTGACTTTGTGATGAGATGAATAAACATACACAACAATTAACATCGTATATAATGAAATCTTTAACAGATTGTGAGGAAAAAAAATAGTTTAATATCTATTAATTTCTTGCAACTAAAGAAAGTGAAATAAATCAAGGAAACATTCTTTTTGATCAATAATCGAAATATTATCACTCCAAAATAATATTAAATTATTTTTAATGTTCATGCTTATATATTGCAAAATAATAATAAAAATAAAAATATTTGTTGAAGGAAGTACAATAAAATCGAATAAACAACCTTATTGATGTATTTTATTTTAATGATGTAGTACGCCGTCGATTTTCGATGGGATACACACTAATTTATTTAAAAAAGAATTACACCAAAACTCACATTGAAAAATATCGTTGTGAATTAAACGATTGAATTAGGGTAGAGGTGTTCATGGGCCGGTTCCGGTTCGGAACCGGACCGAAACCGCCGGTTCCAGTTCGAGAAAATTGGAACCGGAACCGGCCCGCCATAGCCCACGGTTCCGGGTCGGAACCGGCCCGTATTGGACGGTTCCGGTTCCGGGTCAGAACCGCCGGTTTAGGGTCCGAACCGCCTAATTTTTTTTTTATCTTTGAAAATATAAATTATATTGTAATTCAAACTCATAAATCATCAATGTAATGTATAAAATCGATATAGAACAAAATATATCTTCATTCATAATAATATGTGATCAATTACAAATGAAAATATATAATTATTCAAACACGGTTCCGAACCGGAACCGCCGGTTCATGTTCGAACCTTATTATTATTATCATTATTTTTTGCTTTTTTCATTCAATTTACCATTGTAATTGTCATTTTTGATCCCTAAGGGATATAATTAACATGAATTAACACAAAATATAATTTAAAACTAAAAAAATAAAAAAATTACCGGAACCGCCGGTTCACGGTTCCGAACCATTGGAACCGAAATCGGCCCGTCTATCCCACGGTTCCGGTTCTGAACCGGCCCGTTGACCACGGTTCCGGTTCGAAAACCGTTGACCACGGTTCCGGTTCGAAAACCGTTGACCACGGTTCTGGTTCCGGGACGAAACCGCCGGTTCCGGTTCCGTTGAACACCTCTAAATTTGGGTAGTTGAGACCAAAAAATAATGGAAATAATCAAATTAAGTACTTAAAGACACCTTAATTTTGAAACAACTACTATTACAACATTCACACCAATAACAATATATTACTCCCTTGTCCTAAGAATTTAGTTTAGAGGCCTAACACAAATTTTAAGAAAAGAGTTGTTTATACCAAAAAATTATAATAAAAGTAATTTTTTATGTCAAATCATGAGAAACACGAGGGAAAAAAATCTTTTACGTGACATAATGTGTAAATTATGATCACATTAACTATGTTTTTTATATAGTGAAATATTATACTTCCCTCTTTCACGAAAATTATACTAGCTAGTTTTACTTTTTTTTAAACAAATATTACAAGAAATTTTTAAGGTCGCGTGACGGTGGACTTGAACCCGTGACCTTTGGCCCGTGTATTAACCACTCTACCACTAGGCTAACACACTCACACGCTAGTTTTACTTTTTCATCTCTGCGTAGTGTATTTCTTTCCATTTTAGGACACGACCCACCTACTTTTTATTTTTTATTCATTTCTCCATTCATAAAGGTGGATCCATTTCTTCACTCATTTAACATTTATCAACATTTTATTAAAACTCGCGCTATACAAAACTATCTATAAATTTGGTGGAGGGAGGGAGTAGTTTTCATTTGAGATCCAAATATTTTGGTACCAAAATTTAAAGAGTATAAGTTTTTTAACCCTAAACTTAAAACTACAAGTTTTCTATACCAAAATTGATTAAAAGACTAAAATACCCTTACTATTTTAAATTTTGTCTATCTCTCTTAGTATCGGTCCCCCCAACTACCCTACCACAAACCCACATTCTCTCTCTCTGTCGGCCGAAACCCACGAAGAAGAATCACGAAGCACGCTCTCAACGGAAAGGCTTGGGCACAATGAGTTCGTTCGAGACACAATATGACCACGATGGAGAGGCGTCGACGTCGGCGTCAAATCACGAAGAGGAGGAGTTCATAAACGAGCCGTCGGTTAGTGCCCTAATTTTCGAAATAAATTGAACTTGTTTGGAAAATTTCGATTTTTAATTCTTGGTTATACATGCTAAACTTAAGTTGCGAAGAAATGTACATGTTCTATGCTTTTACATGTTGATTTTTGGTGTGAATTTGGGCTGAATTTTATGTGGGCACGATGGGGTAGGTGTTTCAACTCAAAACACCTTCGAATTGACTCGCAAGAGAATGAGGTCAATGTAGGGCGACAAACTGACCCAAGTCGTATTCTCAAGGAAGGCTCAATAGGGCTAATGCCACTTGTA
The DNA here is from genome assembly GCA_031470985.1 of Agastache rugosa. NCBI lineage: Eukaryota > Viridiplantae > Streptophyta > Magnoliopsida > Lamiales > Lamiaceae > Agastache > Agastache rugosa. The sequence goes on from CM062609.1 coordinate 12,108,018, forward strand.
TTATTCACACAGAAAAGTAATAAACAGTTCTAAACATTCTAAACCAAGAATTTGAAATAACAAGAACTAAACTAATCAACGGAATAAAAGAATGAACAAATAAATAACAAGAAGAACAAGAAGAAAGAAGGTGTTACGGATTAGATTTATCTCCTCGATTTCTCACCAAGCTTGCTACAAATTAATTCCATTAATCAATCACGCATAATCAACTTCAACGTAGAGTTAACATCAATAGCTTTCGCGTCAATCTGTTAAACCCTAAAGGCTAAATTATACGATTAAGATTAATAATTAGAAATGCGTTTCCGGTCAATCTAATATTGAATGAACCACAATCGAGCAGTAGAATCATCCATCGATCTCATCCACTACTTATAAATATCGAATAGAGATCAATTATCCAATATAATAAAAATCAATTCAATCAACGGGGAATTAATCATAGAACAAGCACGGATAGAAAACGATTCGAATCACTAAACCCTAAACAAAGAATTAGCTAAGCATAGAATAATTCATTGAATAATAATCACAAGAATTAATCAATTAAATCACAAGAAATAAGCGGTGAAGAAATTCTTACAATCAACCGGATGCAATCCTCGGACGATGATTCTCCTTAATTCTAGCTAGCCAAAAGAAAAGAAAACGAAAAAAGAAAAGAAAAGGAAAAGAGAATGTTGCGCTGCAGTCGAAAGAATCAGAGTGTCTACAATTGAATTCCATAGCTGCTTAAGAAGAATAATATATATATTATGAAAACCCTAGCAGAAAAACGCGTGAGAAAGATGGCGTTACAGCTCAGTCCAGCACTCCCCGAAACTCAGCGCTTGCCGAAACTCAGATCTACGAAGTGCTACCCAGCGACGGCTGACTTCCAGCGGCCGCTGCCTGCCAGATTCCAGCGCCGGCTGGAATCCAGCAGCCGCTGGATGCTGTCTTCTCCACGGCGCGCCCAAATTCAGCGGTTACTGAACTTGCTGTTTCCAGCGCCGGCTGGCTGCCGGTTCCGCAAACGAGCTTCCAGCGGCGGACGGTTTTCAGCGGCGGTTGGCACGGGGCTGCTCGTGATCTTAGCTAGCGATCGCTGTTTCCATCATCCACGTATTTCTTTCACTTTATTCACCACTTTTATGATTTTTCCATACCAAACTCGAGATCCTACACAAACGACATGAAAAACCAAAAAGAATAAAACAACGCCAAAATACGAGTAAAATAAACGGAAAATACAAATGTATGCACAAAAATACGACAAATGAAACACATAAAAATGACACAAATAACGACTAAACAGTAGGCACGATGGAGGTAGGCACGATGGGGGTTCTCGATAGGGATATGCGATGAGGCTGGGGGCGATGGGTTTGGGGGCGATGGCTGTCCATCGTGACTTTGCCATCGGCCAATTTTTTTTATGTTTTGTCTTGTTTTTTTTATTTTGCTCGTGAATTTATTGCTTATGGTTTCCCGTTTTGTTATTGCAGGAGGGTTGTATGAGGAAAAAGCCAACGTTACGGGCTGTGACACGTGGAATCAATTTGTATATGCGTTGTGACGTGTTCAAAGAGATACTTTCCACGCTGGGGCTCATTGGCGGGCCTAGACACAGAGAGCGTGCAATAATAGAGCACTTTACCTACTGATTAGAGTTAGGCGGACGGGCAGTGCTACTGGTGCCCTTCACTACCTCATAGCCCGACAGCTGCAGGGCGACCACATACCCCCGCAGGAGTCGTGGTTTCAGCTCGGGGGTTGGACAGTCTGTTTTACACCCCGTGATTATGCCCTAATCACGGGACTTCACTTTGGAAACACGGAGTTCGACACTACTGAGACTCACCTGATCCGTCCTGACAGTTTATTCCACCGGCATTTTTATGCCAAAGAAACAAAGGTGAGCGAACTACGCAACAAGTTCAAGGAACGCAAGTTAGGAGATGAAATGGAAGATTATTTGAAGGCATCGAACTTGTTGGTTTACTACTACTTTCTCTTGTGCCGGCACAAGATGTCGGTCGAGAACTGGGCATGGGCACTGGTAGAGGACTTTGAGCAGTGGGACAGGTTTCCCTGGGGTGCTTACACGTACCAGGTATTGACTCGCTACATCGACACAGTGGTTCTTACTCCCAGACAGAAAGAGATTGACTACCACTTCTACGGTCCAGTTTGGGTCCTGCAGCTTTGGATGTATGAGGCATTTCCTCGTTTAGGACGCTACTGCGGAACGAGAGATGAAGTGATCAGGCTGCCCCGATGCTTGATGTGGGAGACGGGCACTATGAAGGCGGACTTCAGTACCTTTTTTGACCAACCGGTACGTAAATCAATTTATTTTTTATGAATTTTTTGAAATTTCAAAATTTTATCGATATATAATTGTTATTTTATACGTATTTCATTACAGCTCGAAATGAATGATGTCTCGTTGGTCCTGATGGAGGAAGAGGAAGCCGAGTACTACTTCCTTAGCTTTGAGAACGGGGATCCATTTGATGTGGTGTACCCGAAGCCGGTTCGAATTGCTGGTTGGGGTAGGGCAGATGTTGTGGTTGCAGGGCCCATCAAGAACAAGGGCAAGATCAAAGTTACGACAATGGAGAAGATGAAGGCGACCTTTGGAAAGGTGTCGAAGCCTCGCCGAGAGAGTAGTCCTCTCACCCGTCCTCAGACAGCAGAGCGAGTGTATCAGGAGAGGCTGGATGCCAGGGTGTGTTGTTTGCACAGACAGTCTTGTTCGGACCACAGAGTCAGCACTGACGACATCGTCGATCGCCGCTTGAAGGCGATCTTGCACAACGACTCAAGCATAGGTTTCCTTGCTTGAGTAGTTGATAGGGTCTTCACTACGATTGTGGACTACTTCGGTCCTAGACGGAGCAGGAGTTGTCAGCAGCACTCTCTCGGTAGCCACAGGTCTCAACGTGACCAGCCCTGCCACTCTGCTGCCGCAGCCCCTAGTCACCACTCTGCGACTAGCCACAGATCACAGCGTGACCAGCTCCGCCACTCCGCTGCCGCAACCCCTAGTCACCACTCTGCGGCTAGCCACGGGTCTCAGCATGACCAACCCCACCACTCCGCTGCTGCAGGCCCTAGTCGCCACTCTGTGGGTAGTCACAGGTCTCAGCGTGACCAGCCACGCCACTCCGCTGCTGCTACAACCAGCTACCACGACTTCGAGTTGGATCGCGATCGAGCAGGAGATCTGCTACACCGCCAGCCCTTCCAGCAGCCTCTGCTTCCCACAGACCTCACCCAACAGTTTGTAGCAGCACTTTCAGAGTTGGCCAGCTTCGAGAGAGAGAAGGAGGAGCAGGGTGAGTTTGGTGAGAGTAGTCCTCCTCCAAGACACCCTGGGTCGTCTGCTGCACTATGTACGCCATATGTTGGTGAGACGCCCAGCTTTCGTGCACAGATGAGTCAGCAGTACACTGCCTTCAGACATATGGGCGACAACACTGTCTGGGTGATAAAAGAGATTGACCACACGGTGACGCAGACGTTTTTCGACCTTGTGGAGAACGTCGACGAGTGCTTCACTGCAGAGGTAACATTTCTTGCAATTTAACGTCTTCACATATTTAAATTATTTAAATTGATTTATATATCGACATGTAATGTAAAATGTTTGAATACATGTCATGGACTTGTACGTGCTCTTCACTAGGTCTAAGCAGTGAAGGGGGGTTACAGGAGTTGGTGCAGTGACAAGTGGCAGCTATGATCCAAAGTCAACTTCGTAATGTACCAAATCGTGTCGCCCTCATCTTTTGGCCCCCGAGCACACAACCTAAACGTGCAATTATTCCTACCGTACTTGCAGAGAAAAACTATACGATTTCTGGCGGAACGATCAATGACATACTCTAGCATGTGCTCCGGGTGATACATTCCCACAACCATCTTCAATTCATACTTGGACTGAAACGTAGCCCCCACTACAAGTTCACTGGTGAACGGTCCGGGCTGCGCAACCCACCCAATTGGCAGCGCGCTGTCACACTCGACTAGTGGAATGCTCCAATTGCCTAGGCTGCGTAGTTCATCATCATCACGACCAGTCTGATGCTCATATGTGAAATTCTGGTGCCCAAAGATCATGTTTACTTGTTCTGGCTGTCTAATCTAAGCAAGAAACTCAGTAGTCACGGATTCAATTATATTCTTACGGCGCTCATCTTCTTCGTCGTCGGAGATGTGAGCACCCTCTGCTTCTGGTGGCTTTCTATCATCATCATCATCCTCAAATATATCTCGTCGTCCACTGCCTTCCACATCCACCTCAGGGGCAAAAATACTGTTTCTTTCAAAGACAAAAACCATCGGATCCGACCTTTTCTCTTGCACTAGCAATCGAAGTAAATCCGTATCACTATCTAATAAAGCTCTACATCTGCTTTCATCCCTCAACACAGTCAAATAAGATAGCACATACTCGGAATCTCTTCGAGCACACAAAGCATCTCTAATCAGATTCATGAGATGATCTCGATCATCATTCGTATCGTCCATGTGCACAACAACAGTACTCCTGCCTAAGTAAGTCAATCCCTCCCACTGACCTCCAAAACGTACAATAACACGCCGCCGCCTCATCTAAAAATCAAAGAAAGAAGAGAGATTAAGGTTACAATACGAAAAATAGAAATTTACATCACAAACTGCTAGGGCACGGAGACACCATCGTGGGATTGATAGAAAGGCTCGATGGTGATCGAGCTGGCCATCGTGCCCATCGTGTCCATCGTGCCCATTGTGGGCACGATCGTGCCATCGTGGAGAGAAACCCTTCATCCCAGACAGAAAAAAAATCATAGTTTCGAACCCCTTACAAATCACACAATACGAGTTATTTCAACTATTTTTTTCTCCTAAACATATTACTAAACTTCAAGTTATATTCGAATTTAAACAAATATCATTTAACATTTACATATTCCATGCAAATCGAAGACAATTTTGGGACACGATGGTCAAGGCATGATCGTGTTTACTTGGTCATGATCGTGCCTTGCCATCGTGAGTTAAATAACACGCACTAGTATATGCTTTTCGGATGGAGATTTCGGGTGCATACATTCTTTATGAAGCTAGAAACGCGATGCCGACCTTCCTTGATATCTTTTTCTTCTTTGGTTTGACGTTTCGAGGGATTGGCGTAGCTTTTTTCTCTTCTTTCTCTTCTTCTTTCTTTTTAGGGTTTTGTGGTTTTTGGTGTTTTCAATTGTGGTGTTGTGATTAATTCGAACCCAACTAGGATTTCTAAATCTTGTCAACAACCTCTCTTACGCAAATTTTAATGAACTACCTTCATTAAATTCCTAGTTTCATCCGAAAATCTTCAGAGAATCGGATTTGGTAGGGTTCAATAAATGAAACGCGAAAGAATCTGCATTAAATATTACTTTCCATCGTGTCCAATAGCATCATCGTGTCCATCCATCATGTCCACCCATCGTGTCCAGCCATCGTGTCCAGTCGCCCCATCGTGTCCAGAAGAAATCTGGCCGACGACGGGAGAGAATCGAGAGAGATTGAGGCTGTTTTTTCAGATTTTGTTTTTACTTTTTTAATTTAATTCATAGGTGTATTATTTTTTTTTTAGTTTTTGTTAAAGGGATGACACTTTAATCTTTTAAATGATTTTGGTATAGAAAACTTATAGTTTTATGAATGAATAGGGCTAAAAACTTATGCTTATTAAGTTTTGGTATTTTTTGTCCAATTTCACTTTTCATTTTGTAACAGCTAAATAAGAAAAGTGACTCTAAATTTTTGTAAGGATGAGAGTCTAAGGGGGGTGTATTCAATAAAGACTCTGTGGTAGTTTAAAAGAGTTTGGAAAGTCTGTGGAGTTTTTAAGTTGATTGACTCCGCGTGGAGTCTTGAGGAATTTCTGATGGAGTTCGCGTGGGATTTGGACAACTTTGTTGGAGTTGAAGTCGATGGAGTCCAGCGCCGGCTGGACCCCCAGCGGTCACGGAACTTAATGCCAGCCAGCGCTGGCTCGCCGCCGTCGCTGGGCCACGACGGGATGAAGGAAAAGAATGATAATACTTGAAGTCTGGAGAGTTATAACTTGGAGACCTTTCAAATTCCAGCAGTGGCTGGGTTCCAGCCGAGGGCCGAATATAGTCCAGCCGTTTCTGGGAAGGCGCCAGTGCTGGAGGATCATGGAATCTCAAATTCTCGTGGTTTCGTTCAGTACAAAAAATGCTTGAAATCAAGATAAATTCCACCAGAGTCAACAACTTTAAAAAGTCAGTGGAGTTTTGAATACCAACAATTTTATGGAGTTCAAAAAATTATGATTGAATACCACTAGATTTTTAAGAAGTTTGAAAAGGTTGGATTGAATTCTCCCAAACTTTCAAACTTTTAAAAAATCCCATAGAGTCTTAATTGAATATAACGTGAATAACGTAAACGGTCTCATATGCTTCAATTCAATGAACGTACGCACAGTGAGATAGAGCTGAGAGGGTTAGTGAGAGAGGTTACGTAAGAAAAGAAATAAAGGAGAAAAAGCCATCACATCGCAGCAGAATCCTCCTTCAAATTTTTAATTGCTAATCGAGAAAACCATTCGATTAGGGTTTGCTCATTTTGCATTTCCTATTTATATTTGCATCTCTTTTTTCTTTAATCATCGCTCGTCTCATTTCCCCTCCCCTTTCTCTCTCTCCAACATCTGCTCTCTAATTTTATCTCTAATTTTGCCGGCCGATTTCTCATCGGTTAAGACAGACATCTCTCTTAATTTGGGATGAATTAGCGAGTTTTTCATATTGAAATCAGGTTCTTGATCCAGCTCAATTGGTGAGGATTCGATCTTGATTTTAGGCGTCGACCAATTAGGGTTTTCACGAGGTTCTGATTGTGACATGGTAGGGATTTGCGGATCGGGGGAGAGCCTGGTCGCCGATTAATCGGCGAGTTGATTAGTCTGTTTTGTAGGGTTCTTGTATGGAAACTCGGAGCCGGAAGCGGGCGGAGGCATCCACCTCAGCAGCGTTATCAGGTCCAAGTACTCGCGCTACCAAACGCGCTCGCCTCTCTGCCACCTCCGCGGCGAATACTACCCCTTCGATCTCCACTCGCTCTCGCACCACCGCTCGATCAACTGCCATGGACCCCAACCAAGAACCCTCAACCGCCTCTGCGTCCACCACCCGTAGCCGACGCGGCAAAAACCCCAGTGCTAATCAGAATTGGGACAACAGTAATAACAAAGACAATACTAATTCGGATAAGGGTAAAGAGAAAGAGCTGGAACACAGGCATAGGGAAACAGAGAGGAGCTTAGGGCTGAACATTGATTCGCACGACGGAGATGACGATGATAATGATAGCGAGGGAGGAGTTGGGATTCTGCACCAGAATTTGACTTCAGCTAGTAGTGCTCTTCAGGGTTTGTTGAGAAAGTTGGGCGCTGGATTAGACGACTTGCTTCCAAGCTCTGCTATGGGTTCAGCTTCGTCTTCTCATCAAAGTGGGCGTTTGAAAAAGATTTTATCGGGGTTGAGGGCTGATGGTGAGGAAGGTAGGCAAGTCGAGGCTTTAACACAGCTGTGCCATATGCTTTCAATAGGGACTGAGGATTCTTTGAGCACTTTCTCGGTGGATTCTTTTGTGCCAGTGCTGGTGGGATTACTTAATCATGAAAGTAATCCTGATATCATGCTTTTTGCTGCGAGGGCGCTGACTCACTTGGTGGATGTATTGCCCTCCTCATGTGCTGCAGTTGTGCATTATGGCGCTGTCTCTTGCTTCGTAGCAAGGCTGCTGACTATCGAGTATATGGACTTGGCTGAACAGGTGGGTTTGCTTATCAGTATTGGACTATTGATATATGCTGGGAATTTTATGGAAGTTGACAGTTTTTTGTTAATCTTGTTGTTTTCATAGTTCTTAACCTGTTTATTGACTACGCAACTATGCCTGCTAGTGGTGAGAAATTCTAGCGCTTATGTTTTTATGTAGTACTGACTTTGATATGATTGGGACAGTCTCTGCAAGCCCTGAAAAAGATATCTCAGGAACACCCAACTGCTTGCTTGCGGGCTGGTGCACTCATGGCTGTGCTTTCGTATCTTGACTTCTTCTCCACAGGGGTTCAGGTGTGTGAAGAGTGGAAATTGTATTGAAAAATGTAAACTTTGAATTCCCAATTTACATCACTGTTGGATCATCTTCTCTAAATATCTTATAATGCTTTCAGAGAGTTGCCTTATCGACTGCTGCAAACATGTGCAAGAAGCTACCTTCAGATGCAGCTGATTTCGTAATGGAAGCTGTGCCTTTGTTGACAAATCTCTTACAGTATCATGACGCCAAGGTTATATATGAATGTAGGCTGTTTGGTTATAACATGACGGGGGGTAATTCTAGACTTTGGTTCTGAGCTTTCGCAAAATTTCTTTTTTTTTTGGTCTTGTAGGTTTTAGAATCTGCATCGATTTGCCTGACTCGGATTGCTGAGGCATTTGCTTCATCACCAGAAAAGCTTGACGAACTCTGCAACCACGGTCTTGTCACACAAGCTGCTACACTTATTTCATCCAGTAATCCTGGAGGTGGTCAGGCTTCCCTTAGCACTTCAACGTACACGGTGAGGCTAGTGACAAGTTTTGGTTGATTATTTTGTCTGAGTCTGCAGTATGCATGACCTTACCCACCTGCATGTAGGGATTAATCCGGCTTCTTTCAACATGCGCAAGTGGTTCCCCTTTAGGAGCAAAGTCCCTGCTGCTCCTTGGTATCAGTAGCATTCTGAAGGATATCCTATCAGGGTCTGGCTTTGTGTCGAGCATGTCTGTTTCACCTGCTCTAAGCAGGCCCCCTGAGCAGGTGAGCTTTCCTTTAGTTTTCCTGTTAGCTACATCTTCCAAATGATGTTCTGTAAACTAGAATTAATTTTGCATTCGTTCCCATCATGTGATTGTTTAGTTTATGCTGTTGAACAAGTTTAGGGGTAATTTCTCTTAAGCCTTTAATGAGTGTCCTAAGGCCAGGAATGGATTTTGCATTTATGGAAATAAGAACATTATTTTTTCTTTGGTTTTGACCGACGGCTTTCAATATCTTCAGATTTTTGAAATTGTGAACCTGGCAAATGAGCTTCTCCCACCGCTTCCTCAAGGAACAATCGCCCTCCCCGTTAGTAGTAGTTTCTTTATGAAAGGATCCCTTCCTAAGAAGGGTCATGCAGGCAGCTCTAGCAAGCCAGAAGATTCAAATGGGAAGATGCAAGAGGTATCGAATCGTGAGAAACTGTTGAATGATCAACCTGAACTTCTGCAGCATTTTGGAATGGATCTCCTGCCTGTTCTGGTCCAGGTTGGTGTCAGAGCAACTCAGCAATTCCTTATTGCAGATACTCAAAATCTTACATTATTTTCTGGCTGCAGATCTACGGTTCCAGTGTTAATGGTCCTGTTCGCCACAAGTGTCTTTCAGTTATAGGAAAACTCATGTATTTCAGCTCGGCAGAAGTGATCCAGTTGTTGAATAATGTCACAAACATCTCAAGGTATATGGCTTTACCTGATCACACAATATCTGCCTTCTGACTGGTCAGCCAGTAGAAACAACATACTTACTCTATTTTTGTTGTTTAGTTTTTTAGCTGGGGTCTTAGCTTGGAAAGATCCCCAGGTGCTGGTGCCTGCCCTTCAAATAGCAGAAATATTGATGGAAAAACTTCCTGGTACTTTCTCTAAGATGTTTGTAAGGGAGGGTGTGGTGCATGCTGTGGACACATTGATTCTAACCGGATCTACTAGCAGTTCACAGCCATCTTCTAATGATAAGGATAATGATTCTATTTCTGGATCATCACGGTCTAGACGGAATCGACGGCGAGGTGGTAATTCTACTTCTGATGCAAATCCTACTGATGATTCAAAAAACTCCATTGCGAATGTTGTTACACATCCAAACTCGGTTGAAGTTCCAACTGTTAATTCAAGCATGCGGGCAGCAGTTAGTGCATGTGCAAAAACTTTTAAAGAAAAATATTTCCCTTCAGATCCAGACGCTAGTGAAACTGGTGCAACAGATGATCTACTCCGCCTAAAGAATCTCTGCATGAAGTTAAACTTGGTGACTGATGATCATCACAAGACTAAATTGAAGGGAAAATCTAAAGCATCTGGCCCTCGATCTTCTGATATATCTGCTAGTAAAGAAGAACACCTTGGTGAGGGAATAACTGAGATGCTTCGAGAACTTAGCAGAGATGACGGTGTCTCCACTTTCGAGTTTATTGGCAGTGGAGTTGTCGCCTCTTTGCTTAACTACTTTACGTGTGGTTATTTCTCCAAGGAGAGGATTTCTGAGGTAAATCTGCCCAAACTCAGAGAACAAGCAATTAAAAGATATATCTCTTTTGTTTCTGTTTCTCTTCCTTCAACTGTTGATGAAGGAAATGTAGTACCCATGAGCGTTCTAGTTCAGAAACTTCAAAATGCTCTGTCCTCGTTGGAACGCTTTCCTGTTGTACTAAGTCATGCTTCACGATCTTCTGGCGGAAATGCTCGTCTTTCTTCTGGTCTAAGTGCTTTATCTCAACCATTTAAGCTTCGCCTTTGCCGAGCACAGGGGGACAAGTCTCTTCGTGACTACTCCTCAAATGTTGTACTGATTGATCCACTAGCAAGTTTGGCTGCTGTTGAAGATTTCCTGTGGCCCAGGGTTCAACGGAATGAGTCTGGTCAAGTGCCCTCGGTATCTGCTGGGAACTCGGAATCTGGGACCACACCTGTGGGTACAGGTGTTTCGTCACCATCTGCTTCCACTCCTGCAACTCGGAGGCACTCAACACGTTCCAGATCTTCTGTTAATATAGGTGACACTAGCAAAAAAGATTCATCCGTTGAAAAAAGTTCAAGCTCTTCAAAGGCCAAGGGAAAAGCAGTATTGAAGCCTAACTTGGAGGAGGGAAAGGGTCCGCAAACCAGAAATGCTTCCCGTAGAAGAGCAGCCTTGGACAAAGATAATGAAATGAAGCCGGTGGAAGGTGACACTAGCTCTGAGGTATATTTTTATTTCATCAAGACCTGTCTTGATCAAGAGACTGGTTGACTTGTCTCTGCTGACATGCATTTTTTCTTTCTGGCTAAAAAAGCGTACTTTTTGGTGTTAGTTGACATGTATATCTACGGGGACTCATTATCGAACTGCTTTACTGTAGCTCATTTTCTTGAGGGCTTAAATCTGGTCTTATTGTATTCATATGACTGCATCAGAATATGTTTTGATGATTGTGCCAACTAGGTAAATCTTGATTTTGCATTAGAATCCTTGTATTTTTGTTGCTTCTCTTACAATGGTTTTATTGTTTTTAATGCCAACATTCTAGTAAAAACCTGTGTTTCTTTTACTAATTCAACTTTTATGCATTGAGTATTTTTTTGTGCATGTTTGCAGGAAGACGAACTGGATATTTCACCTGTAGAAATTGATGAGGGGCTGGTGATTGAAGATGATGAAATATCAGATGATGATGATGATGATGATGAGAATGATGATGTATGCTTCTCTATTTTTTCCATTCGCTGAATTATACATATCTTTCTTAAGTTTGTTGCTGGAGAAACATCTTGCTTCGGATTGGCTTATTATCCCTGTCAGAGATCGACGTAGGCATGGCATAATATTGTGTATTAGGTTGTATTGGCAAACGAACCTCAACTTCTACCCAGCCCCCACCCCCCAAAAAAATAAAAATAAATAAATAACATCACCCACACAAAATTTTGCATGTGCATTTCTTTGTTAGGTGTCTTAAATGTGCATGCTGTGCGGTAAATTAATTCTAAGTTCAAGTTTGTTATTGTTTATAATTCAATTGCCTAGACATGTGATGCTGCTAATTAAAGTTGTCATATATAAATATCTTACCAGGTTCATATGTAAAATTAAAAAATGTAGTAAAATGTTGTGATGAAGGGACTGGTGTTGGAGGGGTGCGTTAGGACTAAGTTGTCCTGAAATTAAGCCCTAAGATAGACCAGTGCATTAGCAGTTTAATGTTTGCTATGTATACCTAGTTTTGAGTATCTAAAATGGTAATCAAATTGGGCTGTAAGCTTGTCGTAAGATGAGGTGTATTTGCTCTGAAATTTGTGCTGAAGTTTACATTTGTGCCTTTGAAAGTCCTTTGTTGAAACATGTCATTGTTTTCATTGTTGACAGGTACTGGGAGATGATACTCTTCCACTTTGCATGGCAGACAAAGTGCATGATGTTAAATTGGGTGACTCTGCGGAAGATAGTTCTGTCCCAGTCCCAACTGATGGGCAGACCAATCCAGCATGCAGTTCTAGCAGCAGAGGCTCTGCAGAGTTTCGAAGTGGTAGTTCATATGGTTCGAGAGGTGCAATGTCCTTTGCAGCTGCTGCAATGGCTGGATTGGCATCTGGTAATAGTCGAGGTCTAAGGGGAGGCAGAGACAGGCGGGGGCGCCCCTTATTTGGCTCGAAGGATTCACCGAGACTAATATTTACTGCTGGTGGTAGGCAGCTGAATAGACACTTGACTATTTACCAGGCAATTCAACGGCAACTTGTTCTGGACGATGAAGATGATGACCGACTTGCTGGCAGTGATCTTGTTTCGAGTGATGGAAGCAGGTTGTGGACTGATATTTATACTATAACATATCAAAGAGCAGATGGTCAAGCTGAGAGGGCTTCACTGGGGGCTGTAGGCTCAGTCACTCCATCTAAGTCGGCAAAAGCTAATTCTTCAAGCTATTCTGGATCTGACACATCAACCCATCATGTATCCCTGCTGGATAGCATCTTGCAAGGGGAACTTCCTTGTGATCTAGAACGAAGTAATCCCACCTATAACATATTGGCTCTTTTACGTGTGCTAGAGGGTTTAAATCAGCTTGCACCTCGTCTACGAGTCCAGCAAGTGATGGAGAAGTTCTCAGAGGGAAAAATTTCAAGTCTAGGTGAACTTAATGCTGCTGGTGCGAAAGTCCCTCTAGATGATTTCATCAATAGCAAGCTTACTCCAAAACTGGCCCGACAAATTCAGGATGCTCTTGCACTTTGTAGTGGGTCTCTGCCATCATGGTGCTACCAGCTTACAAAAGCTTGCCCATTCCTGTTTCCTTTTGAAACTCGACGCCAATATTTCTATTCAACTGCTTTTGGATTGTCACGTGCGCTATATCGGCTCCAGCAGCAGCAAGGTGCTGACGGTCATGGATCGACAGGTGAGAGGGTGGCCAGGGTTGGAAGATTACAGCGCCAGAAAGTTCGTGTTTCCAGGAACCGGATATTAGACTCTGCTGCAAAAGTAATGGAGATGTATTCCAGTCAAAAAGCTGTTCTTGAAGTTGAATATTTTGGTGAGGTTGGCACGGGGCTTGGGCCAACTCTTGAATTCTATACTCTTTTAAGTCACGAGCTTCAGAAATCTGGACTAGGAATGTGGAGGTCAAGTTCTTCATCGGGTGGGCCCTCTATGGAAATTGATGGAGATAAACATATTATTGATGTGCCCCTTGGGTTGTTTCCTCGTCCTTGGCCACCAAATGCTGATACTTCTGATGGTAGCCAGTTTTCTAAGGCTATTGACTATTACCGATTACTTGGACAAGTGATGGCTAAGGCTCTCCAAGATGGGAGGCTTCTGGATTTGCCACTGTCAATTGCCTTTTATAAGCTGGTCCTTGGCCGTGTATGCAAATTTTACTGTTATTTAGCCCAATTAATGAGATTCTTGCATTTTATATATTTTTGTGCCGAAACCTTGTTTATTAAGCTAGTTTTTATGATCTATTACTTCTGCAGGAGCTGGATCTGCATGATGTAGTATCTTTTGATTTGGAGCTTGGCAATACGTTGCAAGAATTACAAGGGATTGTGCTCCGGAAACAATATTTGGAATCTACAGCAAGCTGTAACCCAGAAGAACTCTGTTTTCGTGGAGCTTCAATTGAAGATCTTTGTTTAGATTTTTCCCTACCAGGCTATCCCGAATATGTTCTGAAACCAGGCAATGATATTGTACGTAACAACCCTCTACCTGTGATTTAATTCATTTACTCTTTCTTAATTCTGAATTTTATGTATCTACTGAAATACAGGTGGACGTGAGTAGTTTGGAGGATTATATTTCCTTTGTGGTTGATGCTACTATAGGGACTGGGATAATGCGGCAAATGGAAGCATTTAGATCAGGGTTTAATCAGGTTTGTTTTTGATGTTATTCATCTGTTATCAACTATCAATATGTTGTGTGAATGCTCTGCTCCCGAGTACTTCACTAGTATGGACTGATAATGATGCCCAGAGAAAGACTTATTGATAGGCCATTCTACTGTTAGATTTAGTAGGACTTAAATTTGGAATGGGTACACTTGACGATATGAATCATTTGAAAAATAAGCGCATTCTCTCTGTAGCGAATCTTTAACAAGATCAATTCTGATTGTCTCTGGTTCGTTTAGAAAATGTGATTCGGGGAACTATATGTGGAGCAATTCGGCATAAATTGATACCGACTCCTCAGAATTTGGCAACTTCAACCCCATTAACAACCACTTATGAATCCTTTTTTGGTTTACACCCCTTATCTCAAGTTTTAGGTCGAACTAATCCATTGACACAAATAGTTCATGGGAGAAAATTGAGTTATTTAGGTCCTGTACAGTCGATGTTCTTTGACATTTTTGCTCCTGTTATGGTCTTTTACTCATCTATTCCAAGCTTGACTTGCGTTATTACTCCAATTTTGTCTGCCAATTTGCTTATCCTAAACATCATGGATTGTTGCTTGGTTAAAATGGGGTAATGGTATAGAAAATTGGGCCCATTCCAGTGATATGAGATATGAAACTACTATATTCATACCTTGTAACCGGCACATGTTTCATTCCGTTCCCATTCCCCCATTTCCAATCCCATCTACCAAGCCTTCCTGGAGGAGGTCCTTCAATATTCCTTAAAAGATGAGTTTTCAAGAGGTCTTTGAATGAACAAGTGGCCTTGACTTAAATCTTCTTATGGTTTAATATTTATTTAATATCAAATCCTTTGTTCATTTTAACCCTGCGAGCAAACAGCACTATCCACTGAATTTGATTAGCTATCAGAGTTCTTCTCTATTTCTATAAGTTGCTTCTCTCATGGTGTGATGTAATAGTTCCGTATAAAGTTCAACTTTTCACATGATAAAATATTAATATAAAGATATATGGTTTTTAGGTGTTTGATGTCTCAACATTACAAATATTCTCTCCAAATGAGTTGGACTATCTGCTCTGTGGCCGCAGAGAGCTGTGGAAGGTAATGATTTCTTTTTGTGGACCCCAGATAAACTTTTGACTGCCTTTGCCTGATTTTACATCCTTGTCTTGTAATGCAGGCCGAGTCGCTTGCTGATCACATTAAATTCGATCATGGATATACTTCTAAAAGTCCTGCTATTATCTATGTGAGTTTTGCATTAAACACAGAGAAGAGATGATGATGGGTTATGGAACATGAAAAATAACAAAATTTTCAGTTTGAGTTTTTTCGATTTGTCCACTTCATTTTCGAGTACCTTACACATGTTATAATGTAATCAGCTTCTTGAAATTATGGGTGAATTTACCCCGGAGCAACAACGGGCTTTTTGTCAGTTTGTTACGGGTGCTCCACGGCTTCCACCAGGTGGTCTCGCTGTGCTGAATCCTAAACTTACAATTGTGAGAAAGGTATTTAACTAGTCATCTTTTAATTGATAATTCTCTTGGATATTCTCTTTAGTGTATGCTGAAGCACCTTTTATTTTTGCACCAGCATTCGTCAAGCATGAACACCACCCAAAATAATGGTTCCGGTCCATCAGAATCGGCTGATGAAGATTTACCTAGTGTAATGACCTGTGCAAATTATTTGAAGCTTCCCCCTTACTCCTCGAAGGTTAGTTTACACCGATATCATTTTTAGTTCCGTCTTTTTCTCGCAGATTCATCTTTACTCTGATATATCCGAATATGCAAGTGTGGCAAATAAAAAAGCTGGTGGTCTCAGATGTTTATGCCTGTAGTACTAGTGCGTACTCACTCATTTATTGTAAATTCTATTAGGTACTGACTCTGTTGTTTTTTTCAGGAAATTATGTACAAGAAACTACTTTATGCCATCAGTGAAGGACAAGGATCTTTTGATTTGTCATGAGTTATTTGTCCATCTGGCTGGATTTTCATGAAATCCAACTATGATGGTGATGAATGATGGTTCAACGTGGGAATTATATGCTTAATAAGGGACCACCTTGGTGCTCTTTCTTAACAGCTGACATAGTAAAGGTCAGTAATTTATCATGAAGTTGAATAACAGAAGCTTTGGGAATGATATATTCTTGCGTTTTGAATCTTTGCTTGAATGTTGGTATTATGTTGTTTGAATCTTTCCTCTCTCTATTTTCTTCACTACTTCCAACTCAATTGTTATATATTATTCTCTCTATGAGCTTCGTGCTAGGCTACTTGCATATGTTATAAACAATCGGCAATTTTTTTCAGGTCGACGGAATACTGGGAATTCGAGCAAGACGGCAAGGAAGTGATATTTTGTTGGATGTGTCTTGAGAGCTTGTAAATAAGTAGGAATTTATCTGGAAAAGAAATATTTTTACCCTCTTTTTATCTCATTCAGTCACTTTTATGGCTGTTAGACAAGTCACCTAGCTGTACGGGCGGGCAATCCATTGCTCGACATATCTTTGGTTTTTTCTGGTGGCTATTTTTTTGTTATATTGTAATAATGAAGCATTCCTTCAAATAAATAGCTTACTTGGTTGCTCATATAACCTTATTTGCCCTTAAAATTAAATTTCCTCAAGCTTATACGGAATTGGAAATGCACCATATTATTTCTTGTCATAATAAATGTTGATGTCCGGCAGCTTAAGAAAATTTCATAAATAATTGAAGTTATTCACGTTAGAAAATTTTGTGCATTTGATTTTGGGATAAGGAATTGAAGATTAAATTCGGTCACTCGGAATTACTTGTGGAAACTAGCTAAACGACTGGAATCCTCTTCAACTATTTAACATGGTTTTTTGAATATTTATGGAACCGTGGTCGAAAAGATTGAAAATCAGTCATTTACAAACATTGATTAAGAATTCCTTTCGAAAAGTTGAGGATTAGTAATCTTAAAAAATAAAAAAAATAAAAAAAATATAGATAGAGAGAGAGAGAGAGGACTGGAATCTACGCAATGATTCTTTTCTTCAAATCTGGCGCGTGTATGGTTTCTAGGGATACAATTTTGCCTACTCAACTGACTTTATTAAGATTTTTTTACGAGGAGAGCAACCTGTAATCACTATTATACGTGTGCACGGAGTAAATTTGTTTATAAATTTTTAGTGTTGCCTCCGTCCACGACTTATTTGCTCATATTTTCTTTTTTGTTTGTCCACCACCTATTTGCTCATTCTATTTTTAATAATAAATCTCACACAATCTACTTACATTCAACTACACACCACATCAAGAGCCTCTATTCCACTCAAAACATATCTACCAAATAAGTCAACCAAAATTATTAAAACACGTACCGACAAAAGTAAGCATATAGATGGTGGACGGAGGGATCCAGTATGTTATTGAGTACTCCTTCCGTCCCACTCATATTATCTTGTTACTGTTCGGCACGGAGATTAAAAATAAGGATAAAAAGATAGAAAGTGGATATGTCACATCACTTTTGAAGGGTTAACTCTTTCCTTATTTGGAACAAAACAATTTGAGTGAGACAACTCAATAAGGAAATGAAGACAATATGAGCGGGACGGATGGAGTATTAGTTCGTGGTTGATTCAAGTGCTACTATCTATAAGTGTGTAAATTTATCAAAGAATTATGGTTAATGTGCATCCTGCTAATACAAACATGAACAAAAAACATATAATTTTTTTTTTGAGATATATCAATTGTTAATTCAAAATGAATATCAGTTTCCCAGAAGGAGGCTCGAAGAGACCTAAAAGTGCTCCAATTATATACTACGTCTTTCTAATAATTTTATTATACTTCCGTTGTGAAAGAAATTATAAGCAAACTCCACTAATTTCTTCATTATTTGTAACACTTGTTTACTTGGGGGTAGAATCTTTCTATTCCAAACCTATTCGATCGTTGAGTTATTAATAATTATCAGTAATTTTTTACATTTGGTTAAAACTTATTTGTTCTTGTTCATTCCTATTACAAAAAGATGGGCTTTACCAAGTCAAAGAACGGACAAATTATTAAGAGTTAATAGTTCTAAATAGCTCCTTTTGAAATTTAAAGGTAAAAGATGGCCCATAAAACTTAAAAAATAAATTTTGTCCCCTTATTACCTTTCTACCCCTACCCTCTCTTAATATCATATTCTCTCTCTCATCTCTCATACCTGCCCCCCCACCCCCATCTGTCACTACTTTCTCTCTCTCTTTCCACCCCCCTTGCCCCCCTCCCCATCCACCCGTCACCTTGGTCCGATGCCGCTGCCGCCTTCTTCCTCCCTTCTTCGTCGTCGCCGCCTTCTTCTTCCCTTTCGCCGCCACCGTCTACTTCCGCCGCCGCCTTATTCTTCCTAGCCACCACCGCCTTATTCCTCGTTGCCACCGCCGTCTACTGGATCGTTCCCCAACGGCGACATCCCCCCATCTGCCACTTCTCTCTCTCCCACCTCTCCTCTCTCTCTCTTTCTCTCTCTCTCTCTCTCTTCGTTTATTTCATGTATGTATACATATATGAATGTGGTGTGTACGTGTTATTTCAGATATGTATACATACATGAATGTGTTATTTCATGTATGTATACATATTAAGTAGACAATTTTCTTGTATTTGTGTATATACATGAGACGTACGTGTTCGTGTATGTGTGCATGTTCTTCATGTATGCCCAAACTCAGCACATGCCAGAAATTTTCATACATGAAAATTATTCTTCGTCAGAAATCGTCGCCGCCGTGCCGGAAATTTCACAACTGTTCTTGTATGCCCATTACGGTCTTCGTGTATGTTCATTAAGGACAAATTGGTCTTTTTAACACCCAAAAGGGCCATTTTTTATCTTTTAAGTTTTATGGACCATTTTTTATCTTTGAGTTTCAAAAAGGGCTATTTTGAATTTTGCCTCAATTATTAAATCTCGGATGAAAATTTCTTTTACCAATTTCTTTAGGTAATCGATTATTAACGGCTTCGTTTTAAAGAAATAGAGTATTACACTTAGGACATACAAGAAACAAAGAGTGGTATAACAGTTGTAATAGAGAGCCCATTCTAGGCAACTTTTGTTCAATATATTTTATTATGATTGCATGTAGACAAAAAGAACAAAAACCGTATAATCGCAATGCTCTTTTCTTTGTTGCGAAGGGGCTCTACAAAATACTAGAAAATTGGTGTTTGAAGAAGGATGATAAATCCCAAGTATTTGGTATATACAAAATAAATACAAGATGAAATTTAAGCATTGGTACAAGCCACTTGGATAGCCAACGTTTTTGCCACGTCAGGGCATGAATCTTTGTCACCATCAAGAAGGACTTCTCTCTCAAATGGAATTGTGCAGTCTTTCTTCCCCAAGCATAGCTGTTTTAACCCCAATTAAAAAAAAATTAATAATTAACCCAAAAAAGGAAAAAAAAAAAAAAAACTTTTAGTACACATCATGGTAAACATAGGATTATCTAATGACAAAATGTTATGTACTTACTTGATTTGATGTGGCATTATTATTATTATACACGTGGCATGACGAAAATTATAAATTTTTACCTGTTCAACAACTTGGTGGGCCTTAGCGGAGTCACATTTGGCAGGTAGGAAGGCCCCACAAGCACCTTCATTCTCTCCGAAACTGACGAACTCAACTTTGCCGATGATCTTGTCATTAGGGCAGGTTAGATGTGCGGCCCTCACGGGGTCGAAAATCGCACGAATTTTGTTATCTTTCCTCTCCCATGTTTTGACATTTGGTGGATGGTACTCGGTTATTACGCTGCAAATTGTATTCCGATTAACAGTCAAGATTTCGATTTTTTGAGGATCGCCTCCGGTCTCTTCGAGCACCACCAAAAGGTTATCCTTTGGCTTCAAGAATGCTCTCGGAATGTGATATCTACAACCACATAAAATATATATTTGTATTAAATATGTAAGTCGAATTAGGCAAGTCCTATGTGATAGGCTCGGACTTTAATGAAAATAATATTTTTATTATATTATTTAAACTTACTCTTCTTGGGTAGGCTTGGCAATTGCTGAGAGGTAAGACACCCAATAGCGGCCAAGATTTTTGCCATTCACCCAAATAACTCCCTTTTGCATGCTTGTCATTCTTAGAGCAACCGGATCGTTTCCTTCTGGGGCATCAAAATATGCCTGTAATAGTCAAATTACCAAATTATTTATTTATTTCAAACATACAAAAAAAAAAAAAAAAAAAAAACTTCTGCAATTTCAAGTGAACTTTGTGGTTGATTACAATTATTACCTTGTACCAAGTGACAGGGCCTAGATTTCCATCCAAGGGAGTCCACTCCACTTTCTTTGATCCTTCTTCAGTAAATAACTGCATCTTCTCCCCATTCAGTCCAACCTAAATTATTCAAAAAATAAAATTTTGTGACAATATTGAAATAAATTGATATATTTGACATTTGAGGATTTTATAGAAAGCAAAAAGAAAAATTGTTGAGGTGGGCTGGATCACCTGTTGGGCCCATCCGTTTTTGGTAATGTCAAGAGTTCCAGACATCAAGCCCTGAGTTGTGATAGTTCTGGGCCCAGCAAATCTCTTCTCCATGTAGGCTCCACTATTCTACAATTTCATTAATGTTACTAAAAATTAAAATAAAATAAAAGGAGAAAACCAAAATTTATTACTTACCGGAAAACCAACCGTCATGGCCAGCAACGTGATGTGGTTAACTCCAGGCTTAAAAGTGACGGGCTTCTTCAATTCATGGCTCTTTTCAATATTACTACCGTGCCCGAAACCTATATATATATTATATATAGAGATTATGTGGAGGGTGCGGTGAAGCCTCTTATTTATTTTATTTGGAAAACACAAAAAGGATTTAAGTAAACTTACCGACGTATTCACCATTGACGAAGGCAAGCAAGGCATGGCCAAGACTTGCAACCTCCAGCACCGGAAGATCGTCGTGACGCATCGGCACTTCCCATTGCTCAATATCAATGCTGTCAAACATTCATTTCTCTATTACTTAATTAATTTCAAAAATCATTCATTAATTAATAATCACATGCATGCATACCTAGTGCTGTACCAGACATAGTCGGAGGTATCTCTCGTGAAGCTGTAGAGTTCCCTGGGTGAGACGCTTTTCACTTCCAAATCATCAAAACTTGGGATTCTTTCTCTCAACATTTCCCACTTTCTCATCTTAGCCGTCTCCGACACCACAAAGTTTCTACAACTGTGTTGTGCAACAACCTACCAACCACACATTAATTCATTGATTAATTAATTAGTTATTAATATTGAGATTAATTTATTAATTTTAATGGGTACCGTACCGCTTGAGAGTTGAAGACGACGGTCTTGCAATCGGGAAGAATGCTGACAGATTTAGGCGGGAGGTAATATTCTTCACCTCGGAATTTGATCGTCGCAGGTACCCTCGTATTGTTGTTTGTCAAGAAAGCAACACATGTCTTGGTCCCAGCCTTCTCATAAGTTGTGATCTGCAACAATATTTTAATTAATCTGATATTGATCGATTATTAGTAATTAATTTATAACTAATTAATTACCTGAAGATCTTGGGTGACACGTTGCACGTTTTGGGTGCCCCACAGCAAAGGCTTCTTGCTCAATTTCAAAGCCCGGTGCAAGTCTCTCAGGTGACCGAATTTTGGTTCCCTCTTCAAACCTGATCACAACAAATTAAATTAAAATCCGCTTTCATTTTCAATTAAATTGTACTTAATTAATTTGTGGAATAAATAATTAGTTATTAATTTAATTCTTTTAATAGGGCCGGGGTTCCATCTCTAACCAAATTCATCGAGGGGAGCTTCGTCGTAGTAACGTGTTGTCACAAATGATGAACTTGTTCGACCGAAATTGGTTCCACCATGGTACTGTACAAAAGTAGATAAAAATTAATTATCAGCATTAATTAATTAAGAAAAATTTCTAATTATTATCATAACAATACTAGAAAATCTAAAATATTTCATCGAGTCTTGGCATACTAATAGTATTGACTAATGAAATACGAGATCGATAGTCCCCCTATTAGATATCATGACATCCTTATAATTTACATAGAGTGAGACGGAAAAATGAGACGAAACGTGATGAGGAATAGAAGATCTCGTGTGATAAAAAAGTACCATGTAATAGTTGTTGAGGGTGCCATTTCTCGCAAAGAATCGAGCGACGGCATATGCTAGATCTTCTGCTGACCGTTGTGATGGCGAATCACCAAATACTCTGTACCTGCAATATTCATCCAAATTTAATTTCACGAATTAATATTGCATGCGTTAATCAATTTATTTTTTATTTATAAAGAAATTGAATTTCGTCACTCATTTTTTTTTAATTATCAGACTTACTGAGCAGTCCAGTTCTCAGTCCATAGAGATGGCTTGTTAGGGCCATTTGGACCAGCAAATGTGTCTGCACATTGCCTTCCATTACATGTACTAATCTGAAAAAAAATTAAAATAAAATTTTGTGACTTAATTTCATACATAAATGTTGGGTTTGTGACATCCAACAAAAACCATCTTGCAATTTAGCAAACACAACAACTGGTGTTGGACGGGTGTCAATTAAAGATCAGAAACCAAATATGTAATTGAATATGAGTTTGGATGCGGATCTTCGACACATCTCATTATGAGACCGTTTCAGACAAGACTCCCGTTCTACCGGAATGCAAAACTTACGACTGACGCAGGAGCATTTTTCTGCTTGCACATGATCCATGGAATGCCATTGTAGAGACCAACAGCCATATCTCCTGCCCATTTTATGTATTTGGCACCAGCCTCTCTGTATGCAAGTTGAACATTATTGTACTCATTTTCAATCTGCATTGCCACAATTTAATTCATTATTTCAGTTTTCATGCATGCCTAATATTTAATCAAATAATTTAATTTCATCTTGTTAATTAATAAATAAATAATTAGGTTTTGTACCTGTGCCATGATAATGGGTCCTCCTTGATCTGCGAAGAGTTTCTCTTTTTTCATCAGATCGATCACCATCTCTGTGTACCGTTTCATGTGGAACTGCATGATTGTTCAATTATTATTTTGTAACACAAATCTTTATAATTACTTGCATGAAAAGTGTAGTTTTTTCATGCAACCTAACAAAATACTAATATTTTATCTTTAGATTGCAAAGATAAATGTATATACCGTGAAAGGTTCATTGTAAGAACGGAATGTGATGTTTGGGACCTCTCTTAGCCAGTATGGAAATCCTCTGCTCAATTCAACAAATTATATCAAATAATTTTTTACCTCAAACATTAATTAATTAATAAGTATTGTTTAATTCTCTACAGTATATATATTATAGTGATTAATCTTGTATTTGATTTCCTACCCCATATTCCATTCAGCCTCAATGTAGGGTCCCAGCCTAAGAGTTACCCACATACCATGATCTCCAATCATCCTTATGAATTTCACCAAGTCATAATTGCCTTCAAAGTTGAACTGCAGCAAAAACAAAACAAAAATAAAAATAAAAATAAACCGATAAAAAGAAAAACTATATATAATATGTTTACTTAATAATCCAGAAATACTTAATAATGACCCAATTAATTAATTAATACCTGTCCTTGAACAGGCTCATGAATATTCCAGAAAACATACGTCTGGATGAGGTTAAGACCGCCTTCTTTAGCCTGCTTAATGAGGTCAGGCCACATCTAACAAAACCAACAAAAAAAACATTAAATATAAAAAATCCATCATAAATATTTTTTATTAATTAATTAGTAAAGAATGAATGAAACTTAATAGTATTAAGCAATTAATTAATACCTCAGGAGTGCTGCGAGGATAATGAATAGAACCAGAGAAAAGCAGTTGTCTGGAGCCGTTGATGATCATGGAGCGGCTATCGTACGCCACAACCTTCTCATGCTCATTGCCCTTGCCATTGCCGTTGGCTTCGGCCGCAAGCAACGCCAAGAGGGCGATCAACACAATTTTACCTCGATCTACCATTTTTTAATTATTTTTGTGTTTCTCCAGTTTCTAATCCCCTTTGATCGTCGCTAGCTAGCTAATTTTTAATTTTTACTATTATTAATTTTTAAAAACAATGTTGAGTTTGCAACCTCTTCCACGACGGAGGTGGTGGATGAGGTGCCAGCGGATCTGGAAGCTGCGGAGAGAGGAGTGCAGTGCAGACGTACTTAAGGTTTTATAGAGAGAGAACGAAAGGCAGATATTCAACCTCGGAGCTTTTCTCGGACTTTTTCTTCTTCAATGTTTCTTGACTTGGTTTTGAATTATATGCACCTTTGGTTTTTCGTGATTTCTCTCACAAAATGTGGTTGTGGAATCATGGGAAAATGCTAATTTTGGTGGAAGTGGAATACTTATTGAGTCCAGTGATATATGATGATTTTACTTTATATAGAAATTAAATGACAAGTTTTAATTGATGCTCAAAGCTCAAGGAAAAAATTCCCAAGGGAATGGAGATTACAAGTTTTCTCAAATATTATTGCGCTAAAGGGTAAGTAAAAGAACAAAATTACGTAGCCATAAATGAGCTACCTTCGTTGGCAAAACCCCTAACAAAATAAACATAGAAATCCTCCTCTTGTTCATGTATGTTGAATTAATAAATCAAGCTGAATTGATTATAAAATTTCTTATAATTTAGTTCGATTTTAAAATTAATAATTAGAATTGATTATATTCGACTAGGATTTATAATTATTTTTAATGTTTAATTTCATTCTGTTTTTTTTATTATAGTAAAATATTCCATAATTAGGTGTATACTTTTTTAAGCTTCAAATTTCAATAATAAATGTTATCTAGGATATAATCATTATATTGTAATAATTATTATTTTAATATTAACTATTGTTAAAATAATAAATTTAATAATAAGCCACAAGTGGAATACATAAAATATTGGGACTAGCTAAATAAAAATCAAGATAAAATCAAATTAAGAGATATAAGCTTTCCGAAAATCAAAATGTTATCTCAAAAAAAAAAAATCAAAATCAAAATCAAAGTTTTGCCGCCATAAATCACCATGTCATATAAGTTATAACTAACTATATGAGGTAAACTCAAGATGAAATCATCACCCAAATTGAAAATTTTGTTTTTGTCTTTCTTTTCTTCCCTTCTTTTTTTTTTTCGCTCACCAAAAATCGAATCTGTTTCAGTTTCCATAAAATTAAAAAAAATAAAATTTATTTTTAGTTACTTGGACCACCCTAAATGGGCTAGAATTAATCAACTATAAGGGACAAGCCCAAGAGTAATTGTTTAATATTTTACTAATTTTTTTAGGATTAATTGCAAATTAATTAAATCACAACTTGTACCCTCATTTGTAATTGCAACAATATCAATATTTTGTCTGATGTGCATTAAAAAAAATTCGATGTCACATTTCCGGCCGCCCCGAAAAATTAGGCATGATCTAAATTGCAACACTTTAGAAGTGTTGTTGCAATTGCAAATGAGAGTATAAATTGTGATTTAATTTCAATCAATCCTTTGTTTTTTAAAATAAAATCTGACCACGACTTTTCTGAATATAATAATTAAGAAACTAGTTCATGAGAAAACGATCGGGAACAACCCAGTGATTTGAAATGTTGACAATGGTCTTTTCAACAATTTCAATATCCATGATGTCATAATATTGAAATATTGTAATATGATAGTTCAGTAATTCCAATGACACTTGAAATAGAGATTTCATAGTTTTAAGATTCAAAATTTCATTGTTAATATGTTTTATGGAAAACAAGTCCAAACTACTTTAAAAAAAGGAACCTCCCAAGTCCTAACGAACAATCAATACAAAAGTCCAAATTAAACTCCATTATGTATAAATCACCACAAGTTTCTACAAGTTTTGTTTTGGTAAAATAAGCATTGCATTTGATGAGATCTATAATTGAGTCCTAGCTAGTTCGAGTTGGAAGCGTAATATATACTTCATTTTTAAATAAGTGTCTCGCGCAATTAAAAAATGCATACCAAAAAAGTCGATAAATTACTCCTTTTATCCCTAATTAAATGCATAAAAATTTAAAATGTAAATAATTTGCACTAATAATAAGAATAAAATGAGAAGTTTCACACTATTTTATTCTCAAATTTTGAAATGAGATATTTATTGGGGAATAAGAAAATGAGCTAAAAGAGATACTTAAAAAAGAACAGATGGAGTAGAAGGGAAAAAAAGTGCAAATTACTGTGTGCGTGAGTTAGAATAAACTGGTTAATGCCTGATGTCAAAATTCTCGAGTTCGAGTTCACTGTTACGCGGTCTTTAATATTTTTTGTAGAACAATAAAAAAAAGTGCAAATTACTTGAATTCTTGAGTTTAATTTGAATTGACAACCAAACAGATATGATACAATTCTTGAAAATCGACAAAAACTTCAACCAAAATTAGACAGTGATGTATGTGTTCGAGTTCATCTAATTTAATTACACTCAGAAACTGTGGCTATTGACTTTTTGATGTGGACTTCTTTTAATCCTTTTTAGTTGCTGTTAATTTAGTTGAGTTGTGGATTAACTGCCCCAACTAACGTCTTTTCATGTACATATGAAATCCAGTTTTAGAACATGAATCAATTATAATGCAAAAGGTCAAGCTTAATTTGTTTAATGGTGACCTTTTATTTTAAAACTTTACATTGAAAATTATATAAATATATTTATATAAAAAAACTAATTTTTTAGTTAAATCAAATGCTCCCCTTGATGTGCATAAACGGGTACTCATGGGTACCTTACCCGTTTTTTTCGGGTATCCGTACGCGAATTAGCTGAAATTAAATACTTGTATCCGTTCGTTTTAGCCAACCAGGTATCCAATACCCGACCAGATATACCCGATCTGGATAACGGGTACCCGATCTACCGGTTTAAAAAAAATAAACAAAAGGACAGCTCCGTTTTTTCAATTTTCCACATGTTTTCAGCTCGATTTTTTACAACGACGCAAATAACTATCAACAATTAAAAATAACAACAAAAAATCAATACCATATACGTAGTTCAAACACTTCAACTCCGTGTAACGACGTCGGCCGTCGTGGACAGAGAAGGCGATGGTGAGCGGAGTTGTGGAAGGGTGGAAGTATCAACTATCTAGTATGGAAATGGAATTGTACAGGAGCTGCTATGCTTCGCGCACACCACATGAGTCAAGATGAAAAATTGAAAATGAAACTAAATACTAAAGTAATAAAATATATTTTTTTAATAAATAATATAAGAATTTTTTGACCGGGTATTTACGGGGTACTCAATACCCTAACGTATATATCTGGTACTCGAAAATTTGGAAAAACTAATATCCGTACCCGGAAATTACATTTTCCGAATATGCACCCCTATGCTTCCCCATCATCCCCTTCTTTGATTTGTCTGCAACCCACCCCAATCTATAATTTAAACCGGCAAACTATGAAATTAATTACATTTTTCAATAAAATACACGTTATCCTCATTTTTATGCCTATCTTGAACCTATCATTATTTTGTGCCACCTTTTCAAGATTACAAATGTAATATCCATTTTCACAAAAAAAAAAAACAATATAAAATTACTGAAAAATCTAGCATACATCAAATATAAAATAAGTACTAATAAATATATTTTGGACTTTTTTTTTGACGGAGTATATTTTGGACTTTTAAAATCCCGGAACATGTAAAGTAACTATAATTGAATATTTATTTCTCCCTCTGTCTCATATAAGATGATAAATTTCTTTTCGGCACATGTATTAATGTGAAATGTATAAAATTGTTAAAGTGATAGGACCCAAAACTTTTATGAGATAATTATTGTCATTCTGAGTATGTGTCATCTTAGATGGGTCACCCTAAAATAGAAAATGTGTCATTTTAAATGGGACGGAGGAAATACTTGTTTGGGACCAACCTCCTAATTCGGCATAAGAAATTGGCTATTTGGAAATAAACTGTGTACTTGGTGATTCAAATTATTTGTTAGATGTTTTTCACATTTTTCGTACTCTTGCTAAATTTGTTGAGCATTGTTTAAGACTTTAACTCCTACTATATGAACTAGTTCGTTTCAAATTTGGTTGGAGGAGATTGTAAGATCGGACTCTACTTGATTTGAATGCAATTTTTATTTTTTTATTTAAATAAAACTTTAAGTTATAGACCTATCACTGTCTTGAAAAACACTACAATTAGGTGTGCCACGTGGATTATAAAAATTCAAATACATACTATAATTAGGAAATTTAAAATATTTAATAGCGCATGAACAGTGAAATTAAAGTGTGGAAAATATAGGTACTATATTGTATCATTGTGCCGTTGGAGCCATCACAACTAATTTGGACAATAAGCCTTAATGTGGACGTCTAATTTCAACGCACTTATAAGTTTCTTTTTAATTTTTCTTTTTCATATGATTATTTGTCTCGGTCCAATTCTCAATATTTTCTCTTGAGAGAATCATACATTTTGTTGTCTATAATTCTATTTTATTTTGGATAAATTTTGTGTAATTTTTTTTAGAGGAGTTTTGTGTAATAAATTTCAATTTCGAAAGGGGTTCTTGATCGGCCATGATTGAGAGGGTAAAGGCATCTGATTGAGAGGGTAAGGGCATCTCCAGCCCAGCCGGAGAGTGCTGCATATCGCCATATGTGCAACAGATCTTTCTCCAGCCCTGAGCCAAACATAAGCTGTATTATGGAGATTTGAACAGTGTTGCTTTAAATCTAAAGCAACACTGATCATTGCTGTATTCCTTCTGCAATTTATGTTGCTGCTATATTTATTCCTTGTTATATATATACTCCATTTTCTTATTTTGTTCTCTTTCATGTATTGTTCCTTTAGTTGTATATTCCCGTTGATTTCACGAAAGATTTCTGCTAGATCTATGCGACAAAGTTCAAATTGATTGAATATTTGTGGGATGAATATTCTAATTCTTAGAATTATGTAACTTATGTTTTTTTTTTGTTTTTTTGTTTTTTGTAATATTGTGGACAAGTAATCTTTTTCCTACTCATTTGAGAGGTTTTTAATGAGGCTAATTATGTTTGTAATTTTATTTATTTATTAATGAATTTTTTTATTATTCTATATTAATTGACATAAGTATAATTTATATTTTATTTATTAAACAAATAAAATAAATATTCTAGATTTTTTTTTGTGTAAAAATTTAAAGCAGACTGCTGGAGATGACTTGCTGATTTTGCTGTATTTTTGTGCTGAAACTGCTGTACTTTGGTGCGAACTGTTGGAGATGGCCTAAGAGCCTGCAAATAAAACTTTAATTAGTCAGTTCAATTCAAGAAAGATGAATTTAACTTCAAATTGTTTTATGTTTAACTTCACATTTTTTTGGTTTCCGGAAAAGATTATATTTTTAAGATGTGGAGTTCGTAATTTGATCACTTGTATTTTTAAGTTCATAAAGGCTTATTTGCATCCACAAAATTATTTTTAGAATGAGATAGAACTAAAACAATGCAACAAAGGAACTTAAATAGTATCACATGATTTGTTAAATCTTTCATCTAAATTTTTCCGGAGCAATTATAATATTAATTCTTAGAGAACCCACGTGAAAATAGAGCAAGCACGAATAAAAATGGATTAATGGATTGAATACTGTTGTAAAATGATTTCTTCGTGAGGGCTACGATTGTGATAATAATTATTAGTAATTTATACAGCCTACTGCATATTGCTTTGGGATTAAGAATATGACGAAGATACTCAAGAATCCAAACAAATTAATATGTTCTAAATAAATTGCATTTATATGAAACAAAAGTAGTGATGAAAAAGCATTGGAAAAACGTACTCTTATATCAAGGATGTCAATTTAATCCGAAACCAACGGACCACCCCGAATAGACCGAAGCAAAATGAGGTTAGGACAAAAAATTTAGCTTGATTGACATGAATCGAAAATAGCTGGAGCCCAATAGGACTAGCTCGAAAATCGAGTGAGTTGAGCCAGTTAACCAAAATTTTCTCGTTACTTTGCTTGTGAATTTAAAAATAAAGTATTGTTTCAAATATTAGGGGAATGTGTTGATTTTTTATCTGAAACATGTTCATTTTTTTTAATCTTTTTACTCTTAATAAAAAAAAACCTTTCTGATGTGAAATCAAAATAAAAGTAACCATTTAAGAGAAAATGTATGTCTAATCCTTACTTTTCACAGAGTTACTTTCTAGTTATTATATAAGTTGGAGTTGGAACAAAACTCATTTTTTTCACTAATACAAGGTCAAATGTCTTGAACGAGAAAATACGACTTATTTTTTGTTACAAAATATGGTAATTAAGAAAATTTATACAACTTAAATTTTTTTTCCGTAAACTTCTTGGTCCAACAGCCTAG
Source organism: Agastache rugosa (assembly GCA_031470985.1). NCBI lineage: Eukaryota > Viridiplantae > Streptophyta > Magnoliopsida > Lamiales > Lamiaceae > Agastache > Agastache rugosa. The sequence goes on from CM062609.1 coordinate 12,138,682, forward strand.
CCCAAAAACCGAAGATTTAGAATTAAAGCCGAAAATTTGGGGGCCCAAATTTTTTTTAGCCCAATTAACTTGAACCGAATTATCCCAAGCCCAATAAGTATGGTTTGTGAACCTGAATGAGTTAACTAATTGACATCTTAATTATAGATGCATAAATCTATCCTCGACCAAAATACACACCGTTTTGCACTAAAGATTTTTTTTTTTTAATTACGTAGGAGGTTAGTATAGAATAGATTGAGGATGTCGCCGTGGTTTGGGTTATATCCAGAAATAAACTAGTTAATGTATTTTTGACAAAAACACTCATATTCAATTCAAGATCAATTTCTTAAGACACCCGATCTATCGAAGACTGAACAATTTTCTTTGCTTCACAAAATTCAACACTCCACCATAAAAAAAGAAGAAGAAGAAAGAAACAAGCTAAACTAGGTAATAAAACAAAATAAGTAGGAAGTCAAACTAGTTTATTTCAATTCAAGTCAACTCATTTTGACAAAAAAATCAACAATTTGGAGCACTCTATTTCAAAATTGAATACAAACCCAGAATGAAAATAAATAATAATATATCCCGCTCGATTTATTTCTCGAACCATCCTATGCACGTACTATGTTTATTTTTCTAATTTCAAATGCGTTCAGAATCTTGAGGTCTATTGCTATTTTATTTTTCTTCAAAAATTCATAGCATGTAGCGTTTTATTAAATTGAATTCTGCCCCATATCCTTTCTTTCACATGAAAAAACATGTGAAATTTAATGTGCATTTAATTTTGGCAAAATTATTCAACACTTTAAAAGCAAGCAAAATTTCCCAAAAAAGAAAATAAGATAAGTGGGGATGATTTGTTGTGTGTTGGCAAATGATAGGGTAACCTTAAGTAGCACCTGCAGTTATATGCTACTCAATAGCTGTCTCGTAGCTGGCTCGCTCACCTTAATATTTAAAAACTCCATCCTCCGTTTCATTCATAACCCCCCTCTCTCTCTCTCTCACGCTGCGAAAAGCATCAGTTCTCTCTCACCTGCTATGGTAATGTGCTTTCTCTCTCTAGTTGGTCTGTATGTCTCTTCTCTTCTCTTATTTTTAATCTACTATGTGTTTTCTGTATGTGGAATTTGACTGGCAATGAATGTGTCTGTTGAATTAGGTGTTGTGTGGTTGGCGATTGTTCTCTAGTTAGGGTTTTAATTTTGAGATTAGGGTTTTGATTCCGTGTTTCTGGAGATTTCTAACTATTTTTTCCCGAATGATTGTTGCAGTTGAGCAGTTCATTGGGCGTTAATCGGTGCTGTAGAGGAGTGCTAGTCGGAGTTGAGTAGCAGGGGGATTGAAGAAATTCAAGTTGAGATAATAGTTCGCCGGTTGGAGGGGACTTGCCGGCGGCGAGATGAGCGCGTCTAGATTTATTAAGTGCGTCACCGTGGGCGACGGAGCTGTGGGTAAAACTTGCTTGCTCATTTCTTACACTAGCAACACTTTTCCAACTGTAAGTTTTATTCTCCAGTTCTGATTTTGGTTGTGTTTTACTTTTCATTTTCTTTTGCCTTATGATTTTTTGTTAATTGTTGAGCTTATTATAATTTGGGCGAGAGCAGGTCCGAATAAAAAACCTGTGAGTTTGGGTATGTCGATGTTGGTATGGTTCTAGCTGTTGTATTTAATGTAGTTCTGGAGTGATCGAGAAGCGAGGGTTTCAAAATTACACCTTGGAGCTTTCTAATATAGATAGGAATGTAGGCGTTATGGACTGTTGGGCTGTAATAATTTGGGGCTTTCTACTTTTCATTTTGTTCTGTTAAATATAAATTTAGGCGCAGGGGTGGGAGGTGGAGGAGAAGATGATTGAATGAGTACGTGAGGAATACATATCATTTATTGGACATGTTTTTGAACAATCAGACGTGTGAAAAAGAAGATGATTGGAATATGCTTTAAACTGTATCGTTTTACCTTTTGCCATGCACATCGCCTCCTTTTTTACATTACCAGAACTTTTTCTATTTTCTTAAACAATTAATTTGAACTGATGCAGTTAGCTTTATCTTTTGTGTCATGAAATTTTGTGAATTCAAAAAATAGGATATTTATCAATACTTGAATATCTTGGTATTCTTCTTTCTTATTCAAATGTAGATTTTCTGAGTAACATGGTTCTGTAACTTACTTTCATTGGTAAAGATTGTGCTCAGGGATATCGAATAAACAAAAAATTCATAGACAAGTAAAAGTTCATGTCAACTTTTATCTCCTCCCTTTCTCAACCTATGAGGTTTTATGTTGTGGATTCGTTGATAAAAGTCACGTCTTTCCTATTTTTCTATGACATGTAGGATGGACGTGAACTTCTATACAGATAAGAGAGAACTAAGTTTAGATGTTTCGACTCAGTGAGCTTAATTACCGAACCTATGAAACTGTAGGCTCTGTTTCACTTTGTCCGGTTTATTTTCCTTTTGGTGCTCTATGATATACCATGTTGAAATTGGTTGTACTCAAGGCACATGCTATTTTAGTTTTCAGCAACTGAGTTTTTCTTCTTGGTTACTAGGTTTCTAACTGAATCCTTTTGTCTTGGCCTAAACAGGATTATGTCCCAACAGTGTTCGATAATTTCAGTGCCAATGTCGTAGTGGACGGTAGCACTGTTAATCTAGGATTGTGGGATACTGCAGGTTACTTGAATGTTCACATACTTGTTTTCCAATTTATCTTTCGAATATCTACTGAACAGGAAGTCACATGTTATTCTACAGGCCAAGAGGATTACAATAGATTGAGACCACTGAGCTACCGTGGGGCTGATGTCTTTATACTTGCCTTCTCCCTTATTAGCAAGGCTAGTTACGAGAATGTCTCCAAGAAGGTGAGACTTCGTTTTCAATAGTGGGATAGGAATCCTGACCACTTCCTAGTTTTTGGTTTCTCGGATAACAGGCTGTAGAAAGGAAGGAAATGAATTGAAAATGTCTTGTTATATTAACTTCGTTATGCCACATCCAACCCCCCTGACTTCCACTCTCACCACATTTTAGGGATAATAGGAAAAAAAAAAAAATCGTATTGCATGGTGCTGATTGTTTTTATTTTAATTTTCAGTGGATTCCCGAATTAAGGCATTATGCTCCTGGAGTTCCAATAATCCTTGTGGGGACAAAGCTTGGTGAGGATCTGATTCTATCTCTTCAACTGAACAGGACAAATTTCCTGCTTGCATTTTTTGCCAGAAAAAATTCTTACAGTTATATTTATCTACCCAATTGCTGGCTGACTGTCCTGATATAAGATGAGATGCAGATCATTACATTGCTCCTATTGAAATTTAGTCTTGAATTAATTGCTTCTTCCCAAGTATAGGCTTGCAGGGCATATTTAAATTTATCATTTGTACATTGTGAGTATTTTCAATTGGACTTAACTGAATTATCATGCTCACCACATTTTATTCAATAACATTTTTCAAGTATTTTGAGTAGTAATAGAATTATCATTGAAACATTTACATTTGCAACTGAGTGTGGCCTATCATACACAAACCTTTACCTCTTTTCTTCATTACCTCTAGAAGTGTCACAAATTTAATCTTTGATAATGAAGAGCCTAATATAAATAAGCTACCGAACATTTCTTTTTGGCTGTTCTAATACATATAATATACTCTTATCATGTTTTGAAATCTGTAAGCCAATAATGGACCACCAAGAGAGAGAGAGTGGAAGACATGTGGTCTTCCCTTTCTCCTGCTCTTCCTACTTTTATAATTCCAGTTCCTTTCTATTGTGGTCCAATTTTATCAACTATATCTTATTTCTTTGCAGATCTTCGAGAGGATAAGCAGTTCTTTGTGGACCACCCTGGAGCAGTGCCCATCACGACCGCACAGGTATGTTTGCAATTTGATTTTGGCTGTTCCTTCTTATGTGCCATGAAACTAAAATTTGAAACTATTTTGCTGCTTTTTACTAAAATTCGAGTATTCGACCATGCCTTTCGTAAAGTATGATGAGATTGTTTTTCCTTTTCCTTTCATAGGGAGAGGACCTGAAGAAATCCATTGGAGCTGCAGCTTATATTGAATGTAGTGCTAAGACACAACAGGTTAGAAATTTTGACTTTGACCTGAATTACAAATTTATAGCGAAAACATATTTTCGTATTTCACTGAAAAAATGTCATTTCAAATATTGCAGAATGTGAAGGCGGTGTTTGATGCAGCAATTAAGGTTGTTCTGCAGCCACCGAAGCAAAAGAAGAAAAAGAAGAGAAAGGGCCAAAAAGCATGCAGCATATTATAAGTGGGTAGAGAAATGCTGCCTTCAGACATGCAAGAGTATTCGTGTTGATTTTGCTCTTGTTGTTATAAAGTGTATCACTCACTCCCCATTAAAGATGCAATGACCTGAGCTATATATTCTTCACTGACTGCATTAGGGAGATAATCTTAAAGCATCAACTAGTCAATTTCTCATTCTTAGCTATAATTTTCACAATGTATGTTTGTGATTGAGATGTGTGGTAATATGAAAAATTCCTCCATTTAGACCAGATTGAACTATTTGTGCATACCTGATAATCCCCCTTAATAGGTTATTGAAAGATGGAATTACATTTCTCGATCTTATGTTCCATGGGGTTTTTGTTGTCTTTTTTTTTTTTTTTCCATTATAATTTTTTTTTTTCTGTTTGTTTTTCAATTATCAACTGTCTTTCTCACAAGGAACTGATGTTTACAATATTATGTATTGCTTTGTTGCTTTTGGCATTAACCTTTGCTTGATCTTATTTTGATTTGTCTGGAATCATGGTTTTTATGGCTAGGGGATATTCTCTCAGATTATCCGTTGTAAAAGTGAATTTATGTGCAATTTTATGCCCTTAGCATACTCGTTGACTTAGGGGTGTTTGGCCGAGCTTATAAGTTTTTTAAAACAACATATAAGCTCTTGAAAAGTATGGCAAAATAAGACCGTAAACAGCTTATAAAATTTAAACGTAAGCTTCAAAAAACTAAGTTGATCTACTCCATTTTATTTTTTCATTTTATAAGTTTTTGAAATATTTAAGGACACGTTAGAGCTTATAAGCTCTTTGAATTAAGCTTACAAACTTCAAACCAAATATTAAGAAAAAATGTCGGACATGTATTTATATTGTTGAAATGAAAGACCAACATTGGTTAGAGGATCTCGTGTATATTAACCAGATTGGATATTCTAAGTTGTTTTGACTTTTGAGGCCTTGCAGTCTTAATACTCCATTCGATGAATTGTAGTAGCATAATGCACATACAATGATTATACAAGATTCAGACAAAAATGTACTCGTATTTCTTTCATCTTTGACGTTGTAATATTATGTCTGATACTAGTAAATATATAAGATAAATACAATTTGCCTAGATCTTGTCTGTATAAATTGTGTGATACTTATTTTAAATCTAAATAGCATATAATACACTATTTAAGTATACAAAAGCCCAAAATAATGCACTCAAAGCAGAATTTCATGCAAATTCTTCTTCTTTCTCTCTTAAAAGAAATAACTGTGCTTGTAGTGTAAATTCAGTGCTATTAGAGCAGTGTTCCATCTCAAATAGAAGATCGTGTCCTTGTGTGAAAATTATTGGTAAATACACACACATACATACATGTGCAATAAATATGAAAATAGCTTTGTCTATATCATTACATGTTTGAATTAAAATTACAAAGCACGAGTTCAAGGTCATATCGGTTTCCATGTGAGCCCACTGAATTAAAATGAGTCAACCCTTCCAATTAGAAAAAATTCCACAATATACATTATCATTATTATTACTGTATTTAAAAGAAACTTGTTTTATTTTTTAAAAGGCCTGTTGAAGGATTCTAAGATTTGTTTCATTAGCATATGGTTATAAAAGATCCATTTTTTATTTTATTTTCTCCAAAAAAGATCCTCAGATTTGTTGCTTGCTCACATGTTGGTGGGATTAGGTAAATGCCAGCTTTTGTTAGCCATGAGCAATCTGACGTGGACCAAGAATTTCCTCACCCCCTGATTCAATTAAAACCGTGTGATTTATTGTAATAATTTAAAAAATTGGATTCTTGACTCATTTCTTGATTTCTAACAACGTGTTCTTCCCAATAACCACGTTTCTAATTTGACCAACGAAAGTCCATCTTGGAGAGCTCACTTATTTTACTGTACTACATTTTTGTCTCAATTTCACAACTGGATTCTCTATATATTAAGATCGTAAGAAAGAAGCTGATCATAGAGAAAGACTACTCAAACTAGCATTGTGCAAGGAAAAAATAGAGAGAAATCAGCTCATTTGATCAACCAAGTTGGATATGATGGAACAATATGTACTAGGTTGTTTCATTGCCTTCATCCTTACTCTCCTTTTATTACAAAGATTCATAAGAAATGGAGATAAAAACCTCAAAAAGCAGACACCTGAAGGTACCGGTGTCGAGCCAAATTCAGACAAGGTTGTACGTAGAACAGATGGACCGCCAGATGTTGTCATTGTTGGTGCTGGCGTAGCTGGTTCTGCCCTAGCTTACACTTTGGCAAAGGTATGTGTCTGTGTGTGTGTGTGCGTCCTGACTTATTACATTCTACGTAACAACTGATCTGATGTGATCATGATTAGTAGTTGAAGTTAGATTAGTAGATATGATCTGATTTGTTGATCTTGTTGTTGATATGATAGGACGGGCGAGTGGTGCAAGTGATCGAGAGGGATTTGAGCCAACCAGACAGAATTGTTGGTGAGCTTTTGCAACCAGGAGGGTACCTTAAACTAGTCGAACTGGGAATGGAGGAATGTGTTGGTGGGATTGATTCTCAGCAAGTGTATGGCTATGCACTTTACAAGGAAGGCAAATATGCTAAACTAACCTACCCTCTGCAAGAATACAGTTCAGATGTTTCCGGCAGAAGCTTCCACCACGGCCGCTTCATTCAAAGATTACGCGAAAAGGCAGCCTCTCTACCCAAGTAAGAAACATATATATCTCATCCCTTTTGCTTCATGCAAAGATTATGTTGTTTTGGAGTGGATCTGATTGTTGGCTGATTTGGTTGTGCAGTGTGAGAATGGAGCAAGGAACTGTGACATCATTGATTGAAGGAAAAGGGACTGTAAAAGGAGTTAAGTACAAGAATAAGGATGGTGAAGATGTTAAGGTATTTGCTCCTCTCACAATTGTGTGTGATGGATGCTTCTCCAACTTGAGGAAGAATCTCTGCATTCCACAGGTAAATTCAATCTCAAACAAACTGATAAACAGCATTAGGATATGATTTTGAATTACTTTGATGATGATTTTTTGCAGGTGAACATCATGTCCCACTTTGTAGGAATGGTGCTGAACCTCGAGAATGGGAAGCTTCCTCAACCCAATCACGGGCACGTAATCTTGGCCAATCCATCGCCCATTTTGTTCTATCCCGTTAGCAGTACGGAAGTACGGTGTTTGGTCGACATCCCTGGCTCCAAACTTCCTTCCATTTCCAAAGGAGACATGGCTAGTTACTTGAAAACCAAGGTGGCTCCTCAGGTAAAATTTGTCGCCTTGTTTTGCATATTAATTCGCGTCATGGTTAGTGCAGACAATATGGTGTGCAGTAGATGATACTGCGTGAGAAATTTGATGATGTCTAATAAGATTTTCTTTCAACAGCTTCCACACGAGCTCCGTGATGCGTTCATCGAGCAGGTCGAGAAGGGGGACATAAGATCAATGCCGAACAGGAGCATGCCGGCCTCTCCGCTCCCAACTCCGGGTGCTCTTCTGCTCGGAGATGCGTTCAACATGCGGCATCCTCTGACGGGCGGAGGGATGACGGTAGCCCTCTCCGACGTGGTGGTGCTCCGTGATCTACTACGACCTCTGCAGGATTTCACCAATGCAGCTGCTCTTACTAAACATCTTGACTCCTTCTACACTCTTAGGAAGGTGAGTAGTAGTAGTAGTAGTAGTAGTAGTCTAGGATTCATACTCGTGTTGCTTTCTTGCACAAAATATTTTTGCATAGAACTTATGCAGTTGCTCGTCTGCAGCCTGTGGCGTCGACTATCAATACGTTAGCGGGAGCGTTGTACCAGGTTTTCTGTCCGTCGCCTGACGAAGCGAGCCGGGAGATGAGAGAAGCGTGCTTTGATTATCTGAGCCTGGGAGGGATGTACTCACAAGGACCTATTGCTCTGCTGTCTGGTCTTAACCCGAGGCCTACGAGTTTGGTTGCACATTTCTTTGCTGTGGCTGTCTATGGCGTCGGCCGCCTCATCCTGCCGCTTCCTTCCCCCAAACGCCTCTTGCTCGGAGCAAGATTGCTTATGGTGAGTTAGTGTTAACTAGTTCTTATTTCTACTTATTCTATGCAAACCACGCTACGGGTACTAAAATGGCTTGTTCGTGTTGGTGTTCGTGTTCGTGCAGAATGCATATGGAATCATATTTCCAATTGTGAGATCTGAAGGAGTGAGGCAGATGTTCTTCCCCATCACCATTCCTGCATACAACAGGGGTGCTTCTGTCGTTATGAAGAGCGCCATGTTTGATATGATGGCTTAACTTCAGGTGTTTTACTTTTTTTGCAAGAAATGAATATATATAGAGAGAGAAGCAATCTTGCAAAAGGAGAAGAGAATCCTTCATACATACTATACACAAACACAATATTCTTTTAATCTTTTTTATTTTTCATTCTTTTGCAATGCTGCATTTCATAAGCAGTGCCCTTCTAATACAATCGAAATTACTAAACTCTGTACTTATGCATACAAGATACAAACACACACACACACACAGACGTAGCACAGTTGTTAATTCATAAGCAATCAACTAACATACAATAATTCAACGAACAAGAATACTACTACAAAGCAAAGTAGCAAACAACCAAAAATATGCTTAGCATTTCCACTTGTGTACTAAAATCCATCACATAACCGCACAAGCTTGAGGATTTTCGTCGCTGAAGGCCGTCGTGTATCGAACTTCAGTCGAGCTAGCTCGTGCGAGGCGCGAGACTTGAGGGTCGTCGGCATATCGCACGTAGCCAGCAGGGGCCTTCTTGTCATATACACCGGCGGCATATGGATGGTCGACGACATCATACGGCACGTAGGGCCACAGCTCGGCCTTCTTGCCGGTGCGGTGAGCCACACGCTCCACGACCTTCTCCGGAGTGACGTAGCCGGTGACGGTCAGTTTGTTCTGCCTTGGCACAACTTGTATTGATGTCACGCCTTTCATTCCTTCCACGGACCTCCTCACCTTTCTCTCACATCCTTCGCAGTCTATCTTGATCTTTATATCTACAGTCTGATTACAGACAATGCACATCAATTAATCTCATGTTTAATACCTAGAATGATTGATGATTTAAGATATGTTTTGGCAAGAACATAAAACATTTTCACAAACATCTAGTCTTGTAACGTGGGATTTCCATCAAGAACTATATATTCTACTCATACGAAATTCTTGCATTTCAAAATTGTATTTCTATTTGTAATACATAATGTTGTTTTATACACGTATAATTTGATCTAATGCTCCACGGTCCACGGTGAAAAGGCTACAACTTTCTTCTATCTACAGCAGATCTGAACTCAGATCTTCGTTCTAATTAGTCAGACTGTCAGAATAAATAAAATAAAATGGTAAAATGAGAAATATGACAGAGAAATAGTACTGGTATACAGCAGATAACCAGAACTCTTTGACTAACACCACCGACAAATACACGGTTGAAAATTATTTAAATAATAAAAAAGGAAGAAAGAAAAGGCAAAAACCTGAAGCTGCTTGCGTTTCTTAAGCTTGGAATGGCCGCCGGAGCAATCAATCATGTTTGAGAGATGATCCAAAGCACCCATTTCCAAAGATATTTATTTCCTCCTCTTCACTAAATCAGCTTTCAGCTAAATTAGTATACTCTCTCTCTCTCTCTCTCTCTCTCTCTCTCACACACACACAGAGAGATACTGAAATGGGGAGGTCAGTATCGATAAGAATGATTGGAGATACATAAAAATCTAAAGTCTGATGCGGGGTGATTTCTTTTTCTAACAGAATGTGTGAGTGTGAGAATAGTGGACCCTCTTACGTTTGTTTTTAATTTTAATATTGGATTTGGGAGTGTGTGTGGGTGCTTAAATTAACTGGTTAATTACATTACACAGGGTTGGTTGCTATTTGAATTTTCAACGAAGTTGTTGCAATTAGCCCACCCTCCAAAAATGTTTCAATAACGTCTAATTTTTTTATTTTAGTATTCTTTTTGGTAATAGATTCGTCTCCTCCAACTGTTTTGATGATACGAAATCTGATATGGCACAAAAACAAGATATTAATTTAATGAAATAAAAAATTAAAATTTTCTTCCCCTATCTCTATTAAAAAAATAGGGTGAGTCGGTTGGGTCGGGTCAAAACCCACCCAAACCAAGACAACCGACCAACCGACAATTGGTGGAAATTCAAGCCGACCCGAAACCGAGAACACTTTGGGACAGGCCGAAACTGTCCGAAACCGAGAATTCGGTGCCGGGTTCGGGTGGGTTGGAACCGAATTCCAGAAACTGAATGGGCAATGTAAGAGTTAGTAGCCTTTTTGCCCCTGTTTTCGTCTCCTTTCTTTGAAGTTTTCGTCCATTACTCCATTTCTACCCAATGCATGTATTAACTGATTAAATAACGAAACAAAACCCAATCAAATGCCCAAACAATTTCGAATTGCATCCAATTCACCCATATTTTACCCAATCACCCAAATTTCGATTGTCAAACCCAATATTTTCGTCTGGGCTAAGTCTAAAACCAAGGCCAACCGGAAATATTTTCGGTTCTTAATTTTACAACCAAACCCGACCTGACTACTATTGAAAACCGACCGAAATCGACCCGACCCAATAGGTCCGGGTCGGTTGGTCGGTTGCAGTTCGGGTCTGCACACCCCTGGCATGGCACCACTGAATACTTTTTAATAAATCTATGCTACGATTTATCTACCAACATAAGCAAAAATCCTTTGAACATTAAAATTAATGTAGCATCTGCATCATTATTTATCACAAATACTTACAGCTGACCGCACTGCACCATTGATTGGTGCGGTCAACCTAATTTTTTATTTTTTATTTTTAAAATTTAATTAATTAATATTTAATTAAATTCAATTAGATTTTATTAATTTTAATTTAGATTTTTTAGTTTCTAATTAAAATTTATTAATTTCTTATTACATTAAATTAAATACTTTTATTTAATTAATCAATAAAAATTAAAATAAAATAAAATAAACAAGGGTGGGTCGCGGATCTAACATCCGACCGCACAGTCGGACCGAACGTGCTGGAGACCCCTCATTGTTTATTGTCTGTGAGGTCTTCTTATAGTTTTTTGTATTGGGCTTTATCGAGAATATACATTGGGCCCCAACAGAAGCATTTGCTATTGGGGCTATAGTGGATCGTAGTCCATATTAAATATATGGGCCTTTGTAATCCGATAAATCAGCTACGGTGGGCCAAATGATTTGGGTTATTTTGTTTTTTCAAGGGTTACTTTGTTTGTTTTCTTGTTCTTTTTTTTTTTTTTTGAGGAAGTTGTTTTCTTGTTCTTTCGAATGCTGTGATGTGGTGAATCTGTATTTTCTTTAAATACTAGGCCTGATGGATAATCAGTGAAAAGTATAAATTCTTGAAACCTAAACATTATTAATTAGACATGGAATGATGTAAATAGTTAAAAATATATATGTATCTTCTGTAATTCCTAGGAGAAGTATATGTAAGAATATGGGTATTCAATTAGGACTGTATACTTTGTGTAGTTGGTTCGATTAAACTAAATTATTCAATATAATTTGATTCTATAATCTATATATACTATTTTTTTGAAGAGATAATCTATATATACTTTTTAAGTTTCAATGGTTCCATGATAAAAGTTACTTAGTTTTTTGACTTGAAATGTATACCTAGTTCAAGTTGCTATCTTGAAGGGATGAATTCATCTGTTCGCATTAATTTTTATGCACATTAAACAAAAAAATTATTGTTCGCAGTAAAAAAGAAAAGAATAAATCTATGCAGTCACATTATGGCTAGCCATAATTTGATTCAATAACAAAAAAATCGGCTTATTTAAATTTTTTTGGTTCTAAATGACTTCTAATATTTAAAATATTTAATTTATACAAATTTACCTTGATATATTTGGATTTGGACGTAACATAAATCTCAATAGATATAATAAAGGTAATACAAAGATTTTTGTCGAAAAAATAAGAAAGAAATATATTTACACTAATCATGATAGAAAAGTAAAAAATATAAACACTAACATAAAATATATAATCTTACTTTTATATGAATCAAATATCTAATAAAATTGATCTATTTTCATTTAATCGACCAAATTATGACTAACCACGTTATGGTCAAATAACATCATTTTAAACAAAATTAAATAACAAGAATAATTATTCAAATTAATTGAATTGATGGGAAAAGGTGACGGAGAAAGAAAAAGAAAAGAGATAAAATAGTCAGTGGTAGCTTTCTAGAAGCGCTAAAAAAGTCAAAATTGAGGACGGAGCAGCAAACGGAAGGAAATTATTTATGACTTATTATGAGTGAGGACTGAGGAGCTAAACACAAATACACAATGTGATATGCAGTGAAGGGCGGCGGGGTAATTTTGTGGAAAATGGAAATCAATACTCATAATTGCAATTAGTAGTGTACATAAAACAACTTTTCCTATTTTCTCATCCAAACTAATTAGGGAATTTTTTTTTCCAACTAATAAATAGATAATTGACATTTCTTTTTTGTTGTGGAGAAACTGCTGCATATTTTGCTTTTGCTTTAATTCACTCTCAAGCTTAACTTTTTCAATGCTTGTAACCAAACCTATGAAAAGGGTTTAATACTAATATATAACTATAAGAGAAAAAATTTGATATAGCCAAGATAGATAGTTGAAAATAATAGTTGTCAAAACATAATTTAATATAAATATTAGCAGATTTTGGAATTTTGGACAAAATTAACCTTACCATTGAAATTAACCGTACGAAATTAAATTCTTACCATTTCATTTTCCAATTTTTTTTTTCTCACACCTCTCATCTCGGTTCTCTCTACCGCCGCTGCTTTGCACCGCCGTCAACCCACCACCACACCCTCTACCACCAACCACCAAGCCCTCTAATGGCGTCCGACAACGATTCCAGAACTTTCGGCGAGCACGCTGCATCAAAAAATGGCAATACCGCCGAATCTAATACTCCAAGTGACGACGCTGAAAATCCAAAATCCAGCCACCACGACGACGCCTCCGGTCGTGAATCAGAAGCTAGGGTTCCTATACCTAGCCACGGCGGCGACGGGAACAGAGAGCAAAAATCCGACAACAGCTCTGTTTTAGGAAAGAGAACGTCAAGATCCGACACTGGAGTCAACGATTCTGAGGACGCCGCGACATTCAGCAACCTACAGGTAGTTTCCTCTTATTTGGTTGTTAATTTTTGTAGTACGAATAGGACGAATATCGAAATAATAACCTAGTTAATATTGAATTGTCATACGAAAAATACGAATATAACTCTTTCGTCCAATATCTGTTATTGTTATACATTTTCTTGGTACGATTGTTATGTGATACAAATATATTTTCTTCGTCCAATATCGGCCAATTGTGTTGTTGTTTTTGTGGTACGAATGAGACGAATGTAGATAATTCGTCTAATTTGTAGTACGAATGAGACTAAATTAGCTAATTCGTACAAATTAGTACGAATATTGGTAATTCGTCAAATTTGGACTAAATTAGTACGAATATTGGTAATTAGTACGAATATTGGTAATTCGTCAAATTTTCCCTATAAGTGATAACCTAGTAAATATAGTTTTCTGAAACGAAAGATACGAAATGATAATCTAGTTGATATTGTTCTTGTGGTACGAATGATACGAATATAACTGTGTGCTTGAATGCTTATATGTTGTGCTGGCAGGAACAACACGAAGTAGTTCCATCATACAATTCGTACCATTAAAAACATTTTTAATATAGTTGTTTCAGCTGTCTAAAAATATATAAAATGAAAGGTTCATACCCAATGTTTTAATATACTAAATCGGGAACCGAGGCATTTTCCTATAGTACCACGAGGCGTAGGAATCGATTCGAAGGCGTAGGAACCGAGGCGTAAACCTACAAAAGCAAAAATATAGTTCATAACCCACAAATTCATAACCAAATCAAAATATTCATCCAAATGCAAACAAAAAGGTCTTAAAATTCAAACCAAGCTCATTAAAGTTCAGGGTTTAGGGTTTCTTTGAGATGGAGCGGTCGCGGAAATGAAACTTGAAATGAAAGAATGTAGTGCAGCAGCGGTTTCCTCCAGGTTTGGGATATTTTTTATTAAAATTAGGCTTAATTTTAAGCCCATATCTAATTGTGTTAAAATTAAAAGTCCTTGTCAAATTGGGCTAAAATTAGAAAAGCCCATTCGAAATGGGCTAAGAAAATCTGAAATTCAGTAACCTAATTGAGGCTTACGCCTCTGTTCGCCTCGGACGCCTCGATCGCCTCACACCGCCTCGATTGATCGAGGCGTATGCCTCACTCATATGGTATGAGGCTTACGCCTCTGATGCGATTTCTGGCCGTTCCGAACTAAGGCGCGCCTCAGTTTCTTACGCCTCGACCGTTTTTTAAAACAATGTTCATACCTACAGGTAGTTTTCTCTTATTTGGTTGTTGATTTTTGTTGTACGAATAGGACGAATATCGAAATGATAACCTAGTTAATATTGAATTGTCATACGAAAAATACGAATATAACTCTTTCGTCCAATATCTGTTATTGTTATATATTTTCTTGGTACGATCGTTATGTTACACGAATATATTTTCTTCATCCAATATCGGCCAATTGTGCTGTGGTTTTTTTGATACGAATGGGACGAATATAGATAATTCGTCCAATTTGTAGTACGAATGGGACTAAATTAGCTAATTCGTACAAATAAAATGGAAGCTTCATACTTACAATACGTCCTTGTTCTGTTGTTACTGGCTACATGTTGTGCTTTCAAAATATAATCAAATTATTCTGCTTCATTGAAGGTGTCTTGGACCTACAAAAGGTACATACTACATGATACAGAGCACAAGATACATGTCTCTGGAAATGAGGGAGCCATTGTAGATATAATACGGATAATAAAAACATTCGGTGATGATGCGCTTGCAGAACTACAGAAATCCGTATTTCAAGATTTTTTGAAGCTGCCCCACCGTATCAGAAGGTCAGGAAAGATAATGCACTTCATGATCTCGCGTCAGGTCACAGCCAAACCCGATTCAGATAGTACTAAACTTTGGTTCAAGGTGGGAGAGAAGATTTTGCGCTTCTCACGAAGAGAATTTGATTTGGTATCCGGGCTTAGATTTGGAAGTAGCCAATTCAATCCCTATGGAGAACAAAGAATTCCTGAAGATTCTTTGTATTCAAGGCTGCTGAATAACACCCCTCTTACACCAGTCAAATTTCATAACATTCTCATCGGAAAGAAGATTGAAGGAGCAAATGCATCAGACTACATCAAACTAGCACAAGTGTTGATAGTTAGCTACTACATTCTTGGGTTTGATGCAAATATCAAGATTGCAGAATGGATATGGGTTTTGGTGGAGGATAAAAAAACATGGGAAAAGTTCCCTTGGGGCAGTATATCTTTCCAGGTGCTCAGTGGTTACATCAAAAGTGTGAAAGACGTTTTGGTACGTGGAAAAACGGGATACGGATATCACCTGCCGGGGAATACTATTGCCTCCTGGTAAGCTTTTAAACTCCCCTGTAAATTATATTTTTTTACAACTAAGCTTTAAGACTATGCTTTCTGAATAGTGGATAGTATAGATTGCTTATGCTTACCTCTACCTTTATTATCTCTTTTATTTTTCATTTTAATGATTTGTATGAGAAATTGGTCATTAATTTCTATTTTACATTCTCCTACTATTATATTTTGTCAATTGTGTTATTATGTCATTTCTTTGAAATATGAGAATAGATGCATATATCTGTTAGCTGTAATTATGTTGGTGTGATTGTAGTTTGGTTATACTTTTCATATCATACAATTCATATAAAAAAAACTAACCAAATTACATGGCTCACTCCAGGCTTGGATCTTCAGTGCACTTCCAGATATAGGAAAGGCCGTAGAAAGAATGGACACCAAACGCAAGAAACCTCGCATGTTAAGATTTACATGGGAGAAAAACAAGAATCTAGCAGATCCTAAAACGGTAAATAAATCATTACATAAAAATTACATTATATATATGAGACGTTGACAATTTGTTGAAATTAATTTGAATATAGTACCATCCAACACTGTTGCCTTGGGATAAGGAAAAAAAGAAGAATTACTGGAAGTCACTTGAGCCCGAAGGCGCGCCATTTGCATTCCCATACGTTCCAAGGGGTGACATAATACATGCCGACGTGGTGCATGCGCCGGCAGCAGAAGAGAGAGCAGATGCACAACAAGGACAAGAAGGTCGAGACATGTCCTGAATAGTAGGGCCACAAGATCCAGTGTTTGCCTGGACACACTCACGGAGGGCAGCATTCCTTGAAGAAATAGGAGAAATAACAGAAAGGAAAACAAGGATCGAAATGGAAGCTGTTTTAGAAGAACATCATGAGCGTCTTCTGAAGGACGTAGCATAATATGTCCTTGCTAGACTATTAAGTAAAGAGCAACATAATCCGGTACCTCAGACAGCAGTTGACGAATAGGTATAATTCACTTCATGAAATGTATAATTCGTAAAAAATGGTTTATTTGCAGTGTGGTTATGTTGTTTACATGTATCAGATTCTATTCCAGTTTATTTTCGATATTGTCATTGATTTCGGGGCAACATTGTTTAATACAATGAAATTTGTAATTTATTGCTCTGAAACATCTGAGTTTTGCAAGTAATATATATGGTTATTCTGATAACATAAATTTATGTGTATTTGCTGTTTTTGTATGTTTTGAGGTGGAATTCTTAGGGTTTTTGCTAGTTTGTGTACTGCATTTGGTATTGTGGTACGTGTTTGATGAAATGTCTCAATTGTTAATTATATACAATCCACCTCCATCCTTGCTTGTAATTTGCTTATTTTTTTCAGCAGCTACGAATGGTACGAATACACTTGTTCGTATCATGCGTACCAATGTACTTTCTGGTTTAGTACGAATATAACGAATTTAAAAATTCGTACTATTCGTACTAAATAACTACATTGAAATTGTTTGACTTTTTTTTACACAGGGTTGCCCAATCTTTACTCCTCCGAACACGGCAGAATTAAAAGCACAATTTGAATCTCAAGACCGATTTGAGAGAGAATGGGGATCACCAACTTAATTTACACTCGATTCTCAGTTGGTGATTACAAGTCCTGCAAACCCAACAACATCAAATCAAACAGATCATTAGAACAGACAAAAGTTCAACCTAAACATATGGATGTCAATGACATACCAAAAAGAAGAAGGATTCCAGCTGCCGTGCGAAGTCTGTTCCTTTCGGATGACGTTCACGGATGGGAAGCAGAATTGGACTTTGATAAATTCCTGAAGAACAAAGAAAAACTCACATAAATGACATCCTATTGTAGCATAATTATTCTATTTCTTACATAATTATTCTATAAATAATTAATAAATTCATGTGCAGAAGAAGCGTTGGATTGCTAGAAGCCATGGACAAATCATATTTTGCTTACATAAAAAATGAAAAGACTGAATTTGAAAATATTCATATTGATCCATACTTGGCTTTACTATCTGTGGCCCCAGACTACGCTGGAATATTTAATCCTGAAAAGGAATTAGATGTCACTGGTACCTCCTTTATGGTATGTTTCTTATAATTAATTAGTCAATAAATATATATTTCATATTTTAAATATTAATATTGGTAAATATTTCAGCTGACAATACAAGAAGTATGGAAAAAATGCACCCAGAACATAACCTGGATTCCAATTATGATCCTCATACCGAGGAAGTTATTCCAGAAGAGGATCTCAACAGACTGTGCATGTTTGCAGATGGAATATTGCCCAATTGGGGGAAAAAAATGAAGCCATGGACTGAAGAAGTTGTAAAAAAGGTATACATAATGTATTAAACATGTACGAATATATATATTTTCATACAGATCGTACCATGTTGATGATGTTGTGTATAATGGTATGATTGGTTCGAATTGTGTAATGTGTACCAATCATATCAAATAACATACTATAATTTCATTTGACTAATATATATATATATATATATATATATATATATATATATATATTCATATTTTAGTTGATAATGGTCTGCAACTTCAGTGGTCATTGGGCCACTTTATGCCTGAACTTCAAATACATCAATTTCATAATATATGATCACATCAACACAAGTTCGAGGATCATCATAGGGAGATAAGAAGGAAGGTGTTCATCCCCGTTGCCCGTCTTTTGCCTCAAATCCTGAAGAAAATTGGGTATACCATCCCAAACTACACGTAATTTTTTTTACCTATCCAGATGTCGAGCACAATCAGTTGAGGCAAAAGGACAACGCAAATTGTGGTCCTGCGGCATTGAAATATGCCGAGACACTTGTAGCAGGACGTGTCATAACGAAAAACATGTCGAAGAAGGCCTTCAAGGAGTACATGTACTTTGTAGCAGAAAGCATCTTTGATTTTAGCACTGATAGAATAGCGATGGATCTGGACAATGATTTCAGCTATGAAGAAGGATTTACTTTAGTTATGTTCTAAACATTTATGTAAATTAGAACCCTTATGGATTTTAGAATGATTTGTTTAGGCCATTATGGATTATTTTTCTCTTTATGTGATTAGGTGCAGTCCAATTAGAACCCTTATTTACTATTTGAAACTTTGATTAGTTCGTTGAGTAAGGATAATCCTTTTTTGTTTTCTTCGCGGTTCTCCTTGTGTGCAAGATATTTTCTAGCTAGGACTTTTATCGAGCAGTTGGTGAGCAACTGAGCATGAAGTTTCTTACATCATTTTCTGCTTGGACTTTCATCAAACAGTTGGTGGGCGATCTCTGGATTTGCACTTGTTAAACAACCATATACAATTGATCATGACTAAAAAACTGTTTTTTTTTAATTAAAAAAAAATCAACTTGTGAGAGTGGTGAACTTGGCTTTCTATTTATAATCACTAAGAAATAACAATATTTAAGATGTGAGTACTAAAACAGTATGTTCAAATAAACAAATAATAAATAATCGACAAAATATTCCAATCCATAAAACAAACTCCAAAATAGAAGAAAAAAATGGAACAAATTTTTTAACGTGGTCTCAAGACTCGAATACGATGTCTACTGCTAATCATAAACAATAGTAAATAATCACCTATCCAAACATGTTAACCGAGTATGCCCAACCACGCCACAAACACTACAACTCTTCTTTTTTCGAGGTTTACAGACGTGAGGTTGTTTGGTACTGCCTTATTCTTGTGGTGTAATTTATAAAATCGCCTTGCATGTGTTCTCATAATGCCCTGTCTGATTGCATCGCGAACTCAAACGCTTACGTTTACTATTACATCCAGCCCTCGTCCTAGTCTCACGTGGTCTTCCACCTTGTTTAGGATTCTGAGGCGTTCGAACGACCCTTGACAAGATGTCAACAGGAACACACCAGTCGTCTGGGTCAAGGACTGGCATCACATCTTCAGCATACATTTTACACCAAGTCTGAGTTGTATAATAATCATCAACGTATGACAATGACGATTGGTTCGCTTTTCTGCAATGAAGAACATAAAAATCAGTCATGATGATAATACAATAGGTATTCAAATTAATAATCGTGACAACGATCGAACATGAACATCAATTTCAGGTTCATACGAATTGTACAAAAATTATAATTTATACTGCTCGTATCGACGAATAAAACATAAAAAAATTGCAAAACCTGATTGCTGCTGCAGCATGCGAACAAGGGATCAAGTCGCGATCAAACACACAACAGGTGCAACTCCTACCAGCTAGATCAACCAAATATGATTTAAATTCAGAAGTGATCTTAATTTTCGTCATAGAAATGGCTTCTACAACCATAGTACAACCTAACTTGACAGATCTTTCTAATCGAACAGCTGCAAATTCCGTTAACTCATGAGTTCTACCAACAGCTTTCTCACGCCTCTCTGCAAACCATTTTCCAATCAGACTCCAATAGTGTACATATGGGCAACTTTCTAGCCCATCGTAATGTACCATTCAAGCACTCGGCAGAGTTTGAAGTCAAGAACCAATAATGACGCACTGGACATTTGGAACGACACCATCTACTTGGATCAACACTCATAACTTTTTCATATGCCGGCGGTGAATACGATGCCAAATTGTTCATATGATCATCAAAGTCTCTGCATCTATAAGAATATGCAGCAAGCTGGAAGAGCGTAATATCATGCTCACCCCACCTCTTGATGTTTCCCTGTAAATGATAAGTACAAAGACCATGATGGCAATTTGGATAAACATGATGCACAATATTCTTGATGCTAAGATGTTGGTCAGAAACTATTAACATATTTTCGGAGCAGCCAAATGCAAGACGGAGTTGCATAAGAAACCAAGTCCATGATGCATCACATTCTTTGTCACCAATCCAAAAGCTAGTGGAAAAATCTGTTCATTTGCATCCTTAGTAGCAACAACAAACATAATCCCTTTGTATTTTCCTTTTAAATGTGTACCATCAACAACTATAACAGGACGGCATTCCCTAAATCCTCTAATAGATGCAGAATGAGCCATGAAACAATATAGAAAACGATCTTCTTCATCTAGCTGTAATGAGACAATAGAACCAGGATTCGAATGTTGTAGCATATAAAGATACTTGGGTAGCACCCGAAAGGATTTGTCTGCATCGCCATATGTCATGGTAAGTGCTTGGTTTCTTCCCGACAACGCTGTATGATAGTTTACAATAACACCAAATTTCCTTAGTATATGCGCCTGAATGTCCTTTGGCCTAAGAACAACACCTTCAACCATCAAATTAGGAACAAAATATGCAGCTATAACCTTAGAACGAACTTTTGGATGACACTGGTATCTCAAATCCGTCTCACAGTTGTGAGGATTCAATCTATAAATTCTCCAAGCATTACCAAGTGATCTTGCACGCATAACGAACTTACATCTATCATGATATTTGCAAGCCAAATAATATATCTCATTATTTGAACGCTTAGTAATAAACTCCACGTGCTTTAATAGATGATGTAGTCCAATAGCTATAACCAATCTGTGCTTACTAAAAAGACAACACCACGACATAGTGTCTCAGGTACTGGGTCAGTAACTACACCTAATTCATCAAATGGTAAAGATGCATGGTACACTGCACCGGGAATAACCCAAACTTTGGCTTTGTCATGCTTTTCTACAATTATCTCATTTGATCCATCCAAAGGTGTAATGTTCTGACGATCTCTACAACAACATTGATGCACATTCTCACAATTATCAAGACTATCTGCATCACTCTCATCAATCTCGTCGTCATCACAACTATCATCATAATTAAAATCATGGCCTATATCATCTTGATCAGCACCATCATCATCATCATGATTATCATCCAAATGTTCATCATTAACATTCTGCACATTCGAATGCATTGTCGATGTAACCTTCTGAGTTTGTGATTGAGCATTTAACAAACTCACAAAACCACCATTGTCAGATAAATGATGATTCTCAGTACGTGGACAATCACTAATTATACGAGAAACAGAAACATATATCGTAGGCAATTCCATCAAGTCCATCAGATAAGATAACTCAAAGTCGTCACTTATCTTCATTCTCATGGTCTCACTGACAGGAGAATTAATTAAAGCATCTATGTCAAACATATAAATACCCTTATTCTTCTTCAACCGCACCTCAAGTTTAGTCAACAAACTTTCGTAAGTTAGCCCAGTCGGTGGTATAGGAATAAAATCCTGTATTCCACCATCGTATGTATTGTCGTTCTACGAGCCTCCATGGACAATAACAATAGCAGTTGGACCCATCTACATTATGAGAAAATCGTATAAATCATATTCACATTCAGCCATATATGGTACGAATATGACTTTTCGTATGAATAGTACAAAATATGCAAATAATGACGAAGTAAAAAATGATACGAATAATACGAAATGTATATTCGTACCATCCCTGACAGCATGAACAAAAATACAGCAATAGAAATTGGGAAAACCGCCATTGATGAATCGAAGAACTTCACATAAACATGCATGAAAATAAATCAAACTAAAAAACATTACCTATACGTAAAATCCGAAGAGAGCCGATGATTACAATCGAAAACCACGATAAATTCCACACGAGAACCAAACCGCAAAAGAAACGATCAAAGACAATCCACACAAAATCCAATCACATAGCAATTCCAATAAATCAACCGCCATATATCGACGACAATTGCAGAAAAAATCAAAGTAGCAGAGAGAGAGAGACGATCACCGACAATGAAAAAGTATATCGACGGCAAATTTTTTTGTGAAAGATATGTGAATTACGATCACAATTGCAAAAAAAAAAATTGAAGTAGCAGAGAGAGAGAGATATTACGTGTGAGAGAAGAAAAAAACGTGGATATGAGAGAGAGAAACAATTGGAAAAAAAAGCTGTAAAAACTAAAATTAAGGGTATATTTGACCCATCACATTAAAATCTGCTAAAATGTATATTAAACTAAGTTTTTGACAACTATTAATTTCAACTATCTATCTTGGCTATTATGCATGATAAACTCAATATATAATCTATAAAGTTGGATGAGGCATAATCATGTGCGGTCCACCCTATTTATTAATTAATATTTAATAGATTTTAATTGAAAATTCATAAATCATAATTAAAGATAAATTAATTTTAATTATAACTAGTTAAATTTAAAAAAAATGAAAAATAAGGTGGACCGTACAAACCGTACATGAGTTTTTGCCAAGTTGGATTAATCCCGTATTTTTATGTTATATTACTTGTGTTTATATGTGCCATACAAAGTATGACAAATACTACTATATCATGAATTTATGATAGTATAGACTTGGACTTGTCTTGCAACCCATCATCATTGGGTTTTTAATTGACTTATTTGAGTTGCATAATTTCCACATAACATTTTTTAAGGTCGTATAATAGTACAATTTGAATTGGACAATCCAAAAAATGGTAACAAAAGTTTTTCATCACAAGAAAAAGTACACGCCCAAACCAAATAATTTTATTTTTTTTGAATCACCAAACCAAATAATTTTTAAAACATTACTATTATAAATACAAATTGTTGGGAAAACTCTAAGTTTTGATTTGATACCAAAACCCAACTGTTCTCCAACCTAGTAGATGAATGTGCAAACCTAAGTGATGTTTTTCAGCTCGCCTGTTTGAGCTTTAGATTTTCTAACTTTACAGATAAGGAAGCTGAAGACAGCAGAAGACTCAGCTGAGTGATCAGCTGGACCCAAAGTCAGCTGAAAGGTTTTCCAACTGAAAAGAGTTCAAGACTGAGCTGAGTCAAACTGACTCTTTCAAGTAAAGAGGATTGGATCCAGCCAAGGAGATCTAACGGAGCAGAGTGAATCGAGCTGACTCAAGTCTAGGAGATTCAGCTGAGCAGACAAAAGGAAACTAACTCTGAAGACATCACTTCAAGTCAGTTTACCCAATCCAGCTCTAAATTCAAAAACCAACTCCAAAGGCAGAAATCCCGGTGTCAGAAGAAGTCAATATACCTCGACCAATGAGGGATCGACATCTCAGCATCCTAGAAAGGCGAACTTAGGATCTGACACAATGATGAAGATAGGTAAAGATATGCTCAACGACAGATCAACAGATCAGAGAGTAGGTGAGATTCAAACGGCTCTTCCAACGGCTAGTTTTGATTCTCTACCTATAAATATCAATCTTCAACATCATAATCATATACGAAAAACTCTCTACAAGCTTTCAAATTCTCTGAATCTCTCAAGCATTAAAAAGCTCTCAAGCAGTTCTCCAACTCTTAAAAGAACAGTTAATCTCAAGTGTTTCCTTTCCAGAAACTGCTTAAGTTTTTTGTCTGATCCCTAGGCAGAAATCACAATAAATCCAAAGCCTAGTTCTGAACGAGTTGATCTCTCAAAAGTTCTTCATTGTAAGAACTCGTTCAAAGTTGGAAACCCAAACCCAAACCCTTCTTTACCCAAAAAAGGTTAGGTTAAAGTTACGCCTGCTTGAAGCGCGGAATTCAAGTGTGTAAGGTTGTTTTCAGTACCTGTAAACTGAAAAGGTTTAGGCTTCTACAGTGCCCGAAAACTGTTAGAACACAGCTCAGGTTAGAGTTGTGAAGTTGTTTGGTACTTGGAAACCAAGTGGTAGTGAATTACCAGTTAAATCTGGTCGTGGACGTAGGAGTAGTTTCTCCGAACCACGTTAAAATTCCGAGTTCTTTATTGTTTTCCTATTTCTCTACATTTTATATCTTTAAAGAACTAACTGCATCCGCACAACACGAGTTTTCAAGATTAAAAGTTATCTGGCTGTGTAACCCAACCAGCTGCATTATTTTCAAAACTGCTTAACTGAAAACTTAAACTAAGTTTTTCTGAACTCTTGTGAAGGGAACGAGCTAAGTTTTTCAAACCACCAGATTCCGCACCGCCAGCTGAGTTATCAGTCCAGCTGACCATCTTCCTTAGAAGTCAGCAGGATTCATAACTGAGATCCCACTCAACTCAGTTTTAATCTGCAAAAGATTTCAAAAATCCCTCTTCGGTGTATTCACCCCTCCCTCTACACCGAAGACCTCGTTCCAGGACCATCATTTGGTATCAGAGCAGTGGTTCAAAAGACCGTTGTTTCTGAATCAAGAGATTTGTCTTGAAACTCTCTGTCAGTGGTCAACTGATCAGATCCGTTTTCAGAAAAACTCATTCTAGTGCATTATGTACATTTCTCCATGGATTCTTATCTTAACAGGAATCTTTCCACCTTCTCGGTTGATGATTATGTAATCTGGAAATTCAGATTGAAAAGCTTTCTGTGTGCGCATCATGACATGATGTGGGACGTCATCACAGACGGACGCATACTCATTTATAAGTAAGGAAATGAACTTGTACCAGCTCAAGATGGAGGACAGCCATCGTACCAGCCAATTCTCAAGCCAAAGAAGGAATATTCTTCAGAAGAGTGAAAGCAAGCTGGATTAGACAGTTTTGCGAGGAACACAATCTCGTCAACAGTCTCCAACTCATACATCAGCAAGATTATCAACTGTAACACAGCAAAGGAAATGTGGGAAACCCTAGCCAAGCTGTGTGAATGATCAGACGAGATAAAAGAAAACAAATTCACGATAGCTTGCCAGAAGTTCGATAACTTCAAGCAGCTAGCCAACGAGTCCATCGAAGTGATGGAGCTCAGATTCTCAAGCATCATCGTTGAAATAAAAACCATCAGAACTGGGAAATACTCCCAGCGAAAAATGAACATGAAAGTTCTGTCAGCACTTACAGCTGACTGGAACACATACAAAGTAGTTCATCAAAGTCGAAGTGACTTGGGTGAACTATCCACAGAAAGAATCTTCTTCCTGCTCAAAGCCAACGAGTACAACTTGAAGATTACCATGGAAGAATCTTCAAACAAACAAAATAATGGAGAGCTGACACCAGCGCCAAGAGAAATCGCTTTTAGAGCCAACTTTGAAAAATCAACGCACATGCAGTCAGCTGAGTCCTCAAAGAAGAAAAAAGACAAGAAAGACAAGAGCAAGGAAGAGCTTCTCGAAGAAATTGCCTTGTTAGTAAAAAACTGCAACAGACTCAACATCAGCAAAGACAAATATAAGAAGTTCGCACGAACTTACAGAGATAAATATGCTGCAGCTGATGACCAGTCAGCTGACACATCAAAGCGGGTAGATGAAGGCTGCTTCAATTGCAAAGAGCCAGAACATTACAGAAAAGACTGTCCCAAGCTATTCAAGAGAGAAAATAATCTTCTGAAAGCTAAGACAACTGACAGAAGAAGAGCTTACATTGCTGATGAGGAGTCTGAGTGCAATAAAATGGATGACGACATGCCATTCTCAGACTCAGAGGAAGATGCACTCATGGCCAATGATGAACAAAAGTGGGATACTTGTTTCATGGGTCAGACAGACGGACTCGACGAAGATGAGGTAAACTCCACAACTCAAGTATTATCTAACCCCTCACCATCACACGAACACTCTACATAGGTATCAGAATCAGAAGGTCTACCTGACTGGAGCCTAGTAGAGAAAGTAATGAATGACTTCAAGGAGCTACAAGAGATCCTTGAAGTTACAATGTGTGAGAATGCCGAGCTGAAAGAAGTACTGAAAAAGAAAGAAGCATTGGAAGCAGCTGATGCCACACAGCTCAAGGAAGAAGCTGCTTCACTGAAGGACAAAATAGTAAAACAAGATCAGCTGATGAAGGACATCTACTACGAAAAGAAACAGCTGATAGAAGAATTGAAAAAGGTCACAGCTAAATCAGAAAAGAAGTCAGCTGAGATCAAAGAACTGAAAAGTTCCGAAGAGGTGTTAACTAAGAAGATGGTAGCTCTCATCAAAGCTACAACAACAATGGATGAAATCATCAGTGCACAACGTCCAACAATGCTCAAAACAGGACTGGGTTACAATGGATCAAATGATGTCACAAACATTGCTTCCACAAGTGGAACAAAAGTAATGTTTGTAAAGGCAAAAGAGAACCCAATTCCAACTACTCAAAGGTCTGACACATCAAGAACACAGCAGGCTCCAAGAAAGCAAGCTGTAAAGGCAACCTCAAGCTCAGATCAGACATCTGCGTCGTGCTCCATCTCGAAGAAGACAGACTGCTCAACACCACAGATACCAATCACATCAACAGACCTCAAGATATCAGACCAGATATCAAAGAAATTATCCAGCTGGACATCACTATCAAGAGTACTAGCTGGACCGACTGTTCCAGCAGAGAAATTACACAAGACAGCAGAGACAAAGGAATGTCTCAGCTGGACACACAGCTGGAAATCGAAGAAGAAATTGGTATAAGCAGAGAAATCAAACTGGGAGTCAACAGAGACCAAGACCCAGCCAGCAACAAGCAAAGAACACAAGGAATGTGTACATCGACACAGCTGGAAGAGTCATCAGTTCAAATGACCCAATAAGAGTCATTAAACAGATCTGCGTCGTAAAGGGATCTCTGACTAACCCCCAAGGACCCAATTACATACCCAATTAGTAATCACCAAATGTTACTTGAGGGCCTGGACGCTCAATATATTCCCGGAGTAGATGCTTTAGGTGAGTCATGTGCTTGGAGCATCCGCTGTCCATGTACTACATCGTTCTCATCGACTCCTTAGTAATGCGTCTTTCCCTTGTGACCTGTCACAGAAAACAAAATTTAGGTCCCCAGTTTTAATTGGGTATGTAACAGCTGGAAGAGTCATTAGTTTCAAATGTACCATAACCCCCGAAGGTTATGGTACATTTGAAACTAACAATGTTAAAATTACTAATATTTCATATGTACATGGTCTACAACATAACTTGCTTTCTATTATGCATTGTTGGGAAAATTCTAAAGTTTTGATTTGATACCAAAACCCAACTGTTCTCCAACCTAGTAGATGAATCTGCAAACCTAAGTTATGTTTACCAGCTCGCTTGTTTGAGCTTTAGATTTTCTAACTTTACAGGTAAGGAAGCTGAAGACGGCAGAAGACCCAGCTGAGTAATCAGCTGGACCCAAAGTCAGCTGAAAGGTTTTTTCAGCTGAACATAGTTCAAAGACTGAGCTGAGTCAGACTGACTCTCAAGTAAAGAAGATTGGATCCAGCCAAGGAGATCCAACGGAGCAGAGTAAATTGAGCTGACTCAAGTCTAAGAGATTCAGCTGAGCAGAAAAAATGGAACAAACTCTGAAGACGTCACTTCAAGTCAGTTTACCCAATCCAGCTCTAAATTCAAAAACCAGCTCCAAAGGCAGAGATTCCGGTGTCAGAGGAAGTCAATATACCTCGACTAATGAGGGATTGACATCTCAGCATCCTAGAAAGGTGAAACTAGGATCTGACACAATTATAAAGACAGGTGAAGATACGCTCAACGGCAGATCGACAGATCAGAGAGTAGGTGAGATTCAAACGGCTCCTCCAACGGCTAGTTTTGAATCTCTACCTGTAAATACCAGTCTTCAACCTCAGAATACAAATACGAAAAACTCTCTACAAGCTTTCAACTTCTCTGAATCTCTCAAGCATTAAAAATCTCTCAAGCAGTTATCTAACTCTTTGAAGAACACTTAAATTTTTAAAAGTGTTTACTTTCAGAAACTGCTTTACTTTTTCGTCTGATCAATAGGCAGAAATCATAGTAAATCCAAAGCCTAGATCTGAACGAGTTCATCTTCCAAAGTTCTTCATTGTAAGAACTCGTTCAAAGTTGGAAACCCAAACCCTTCTTTACCCAGAAAGGTTAGGTCAAGGTTACACCTTCTCGAAGCGCGAAATTCGAGTGTAAGGTTTTTCAGTACCTGGAAACTGAAATGATATAGGCTTCTACAGTGCCCGTAAACTGTTAGAACACAGCTCGAGTTAGAGCTGCGAAGTTGCTTGGTACTCGTAAACCAAGTGGAAATCCTTAGTGGATTTACCAGTTAAAATCTGGTCCTGGACGTAGGAGTTGTCTCTCCGAACCACGTTAAAATTCCGAGTTCTTTATTGCTATATTTATTCTCTGCATTTTATATATTTAAAGAACTAACCGCATTAGCACAACACAAGTTTTCAAGCTTAAAAGTTCTCTGGCTGTGTAACCCCAGCCAGACGCATTATTTTCAAATCTGCTTAACTGAAAACTGAAACTAAATTTTTCTGAGATCGTGTAAAGGGAACGAGCTAAGTTGTTTTTTCACCACATTCCGCACAGCCAGCTGAGTTATCAGTCTAGCTGACCACCTTCTTTAGAAGTCAGCTGAATTCATAACTGAGCTCTCACTCAACTCAGTTTTAATTTGTTAAAAGCTTTCAAAAATCCCTCTTCGGTGTATTCACCCCCCTCTACACCGAAGACCTCATTCCGGGACCATCAAGCCAATTCTGCGACAATAGTTTTTCTGTCAAGTTTAATGCACAGAGATGCACAGTAAAGAACATGGAAACCAAACAGATACTTCTGAGAGGGAAACGAGAAGGAAATATGTATTTTGCTGATTGGAACAACAGCCCTCCAGAAACATGTCTTGTATCTAAAAGCAGCAATGAAGTCAGCTGGCTGTGGCACAGACGACTGAATCATCTCAACTTCAAGACAATCAATAAATTGGCTAGAGACCATCTTGCGAATGGAATTCCAGATCAAGTATATGACAAAAGTCATATCTGCAGCGCGTGTCAATAAGGAAAATAAACCAGGATTTAATTTTCTCTCAAGCCAACGCCCTTAACTGATCGAGTTCTTCAACTTCTTCACATGGATCTTTTTGGTCCAGTGACACCAGCAAGTTTAAACGGCAGAAAATACATTCGGGTCGTAGTGGATGATTTCTCAAGATTCACATGGGTCTCATTTCTGTACCAAAAGAGCGAAACCAGATCCAAGCTGTCAGCCCAGCTAGAAAGGCTCACAACTCATAAGGAGTGCAAAATCATGTCGATAAGATCAGATAGAGGAACAGAGTTTCTAAATGAAACAATTTATGAATATTGCAAGAAGAATGGAGTTCAACATCAGACCTCAGTTGGTCACACACCTCAGCAGAATGGTGTAGCTGAGAGGAGGAACAAAACACTCAAAGAAGCGGCTACCTCAACGCTAGCCAGCTCAGCCATTCCAAAGAAGTTCTGGGCTGAAGCAATCAATACAGCATGCTTCACTCAGAATAGATCGCTACTCACTTCCAGATAAGAAAAGACTCCGTACGAGCTATGGAACAACAGAAAACCCTTCATCAGGTACTTCAAGGTTTTCGGTTCAAAATGTCATATTCTAAACAATGGAAAAACCTAGCTGAAAACGTTCGACGCCAAAATTGACCGGGGAGTATTCTTTGGTTACTCAGCTGTGAGTAAAGCTTACAGAGTCTTCAACAGGCGAACGCAAACAGTCGAAGTGACTTCTCATGTCGAATTCAGAGAGTCGATCAAGAAAAGAAACACAGCTGGAACATCAAGCACCGGTCCAACTCAAACAAGATCTCAAGAACTTTGAATCAGGAATCTTTCTGAACCATTGATTTGGGATGATGAACCGGGAGAACCTCAAATCAATTCAGCAGATGCAAATCAACCTGCTGAAAATCCAGAGGGAACCCCTGTATCAGACCAAGGGGGAATGCCACCAGCTGGAAATCCAGACCCAGCTGACTCCCCAGCTCCCTCTCCAGCTGAGTTCACTCAGTTCTCGCCTCAAGAACAATCTAGTTCAAATCCAAGTCAAAACGAGTCTCAAAACATGACTCTAGAACATCTTCAAGCTAGACGTGACTTAGTAACATCTAGCATAAATGAGCTAGAAGAAGAAATTAGAAGAAGACGAAGATGGATCGAAGATTATCCAGCTTCAGCAATCATTGGAGAACCTTCACATAGAGGAACCAGCTGAATCAGAATCAGCTGAAGAAGAGACGAGTCAAAAGAAAGAAGCAACGGATGCAGAAGAGAAGACCAGTAAGATCAAGGATCAAGATCGAAGATTTTTTTTCCTTCTTTCTTTTTCCTGTGTTATAATGTATTTTCTTACATTAATAAAACACAAGTTTCTCTGCATCATAAGGTGTCTCAGTTAGGTTTTGGCATCATCAAAAAGGGGGAAATTGTTGGGAAAATTATAAGGTTTCGATTTGATACCAAAACCCAACTGATTCTCCAACCGAATAGATGATCGCGCCAACCTAAATAGTGTTTTCCAGCTCGCCTGTTTGAGCCTTAAAATGTTCTAGGATTACGGAGTTAAGGAAGCGGAAGACAAGATCGACCACCGTGTCTACGGCAGAGTCGGCTAGCGGAAGACAAGATCGACCTACCGTGTTCACACCGGAGTCACTAGCAAAAGACAAGCGGCGTCAACCTTCACTGAGTGATCCAGCAGAGCTCGATCAAGTCAAGAGAATTCGAGCCGAGTTCAAACACACTGGTCCAAATTGCAGAACAAAGGAACTATCTCTCGAAGACTCCACGTCGAGACGGTCCGGCTACGAATTCATAAGCCGGCTCTAAAGGCGAAGATCCGAATCGAGAGGAAGTCAACCTACCTCGACCAATGAGGGATTGCCGGATCGGCATCCTAGACTTCAGAACCTAGGATGTGACACAAATGAAGACAGGTGCAGATACGCCCAACGGCAGATCTTGTATTTAAGAAGAGTAGGTAAGATTCAAACGGCTCCTCCAACGGCTAGTCTTGAATCTCTACCTATATAAACCCGTCTTCAACCTCAGGATCAGATACGAAAAACTCTCTACAAGCTTTCATTATCTGAAATCATTAATCTTTCAAAAGCTCCCAAGCAGTTCTACATAGAACAAAGAACACTTTATCTTAAAGTGTTTCTAGTTAAGAAATTGCTTAGTTTTTCGTCTGTTCCCTAGGCCAAACTCTTTGTATATCTTAAGCCTAGATTTCGAACGAGTTCATCATACTCTGAAGTTCTTAATTGTAAGAACTCGTTCACAGTTGGAACCCCATACCCAAACCCAAACCCAGAAAGGTTAGGTAAAGGTACGCTTGCTCGAAGCGCGTAATTCGAGTGGATAGGTTCTTCAGTATCCGTAAACTGAAGGTGTATAGGCTTGACGGCTGCCCATGGCTTGTTGGAACACAGCTCGGGTTAGAGTTGTGAAGTTGCTTGGTACTTGGAAACCAAGTGGTAGTGGATTACCAGTGAACCTGGTCGTGGACGTAGGAGGTGTTACTCCGAACCACGTAAAAACTCGCGTGCTTCTATCTCTCTCTTTACTTTTGCTTTATATTCAGCTGTGTACTAACGCCTTCATATCATTGCATACTTGTTCAAAACTGCACACACAGCTGCTCTCCAAAGACAGCTGTGTCTCTCGAAAAGTTGCACAACCTGACTAAGCTGAAAACGATAAGTTAATATTTTCAAACTGAGTTTTTCTAAGTAACTGAGCTAAGTTTTCAAACCACCACTTTCCGCACCGCCAGCTGAGTTGTTTACCCAGCTGACCCTCCCCAGCTGGATCAATAACTGAGCTCTCACTCAACTCCGTTTTAACTTGATAAAAGTTTCGAAAAATCTACTTGGTGTATTCACCCCCCCTCTACACCAAGTACCCAGCTCAGGGACCATCAGAAAATGTCTATGTGGAACAACCTCCAGGATTTTAAGTAGAAGGAAACAAAGTTTACAAGCTAAAGAAGATGCTTTATGGTCTAAAGCAAGCACCTCGAGCTTGGTATGACACTCTGTCAGGATTTCTTGTATCCAAAGGATTCAAGGAAGGTTTAGTCGATAGAACCCTCTTCACGATTAAGCTAGGTGAAGATATCTTAGTTGTCTAAATATATGTGGACGACATCATCTTCGGCTCAAGATCAACTTTCTTATGTGAAAGATTTGGAGAGATGATGTCAAAACAGTT
The DNA here is from genome assembly GCA_031470985.1 of Agastache rugosa. Taxonomy (NCBI): domain Eukaryota; kingdom Viridiplantae; phylum Streptophyta; class Magnoliopsida; order Lamiales; family Lamiaceae; genus Agastache; species Agastache rugosa. Next base: position 12,171,474 of record CM062609.1, read on the forward strand.
CCAAATGTCTATGATGGGAGAAATGAGTTTCTTCCTAGGACTTCAAGTCAAGCAATCAGCAGAAGGAATATTCATAAATCAGTCAAAGTATGTCAAAGACTTGATTACCAAATATGGAGTTCAATCCAGCAGAACGGTGAAGATCCCGATGAATACCAACTGGAAGATTGAACTAAGATTGAAGGAAAACTAGTGGATTCCAGCAAATACAGAGGGATAATAGGTTCCCTGATGTACCTCACAACCAGCCGCCCAGATATAGCATTTGCAGTTGGAGTATGTGCCAGATTTCAAGTTGATCCTAAGGAGGCACATATGCAAGCAGCCAAGAATATTCTCAAATATCTAAAGGGTACTCAGAACGTTGGGCTGTGGTATCCAGCTGAAGATAATTTGTAGCTGACTGGATATTCAGACTCAGACTTCGCTAGAGACCGACTGGATATGAAATCAACTTTAGGAACATGTCAGTTCCTAGGAAGCAAGTTGATATCATGGTTTTCAAAGAAGCAGACGTATGTCGCTACATCAACAACTGAAGCAGAGTATATGACAGCTGGAAGCTGCTGCTCTCAAATTCTCTGGCTGAAGCATCAGCTGGATGATTATGAAGTGAAAACTGGTCAAGTTCCAATCTTCTGTGATAGCCTAAGTGCTATTGCAATATCAGAGAATCCAGTTCTTCATACAAGATGTAAACATATAGATGTTTGACATCACTTCATCAGAGATCACGTAGAAAAGAAAGATGTCATTGATGAGAAAATTCACACAGATATCCAGCGAGCTGACATTTTAACAAAGCCACTGGTGGAAGCAAGGTTCAAAATTTTGTGTAGATTGCTTGGATTGTGTTCAACCTAATTAATATAAGTTGCATGCAATTAAACGTGGTCGTAATAGATTAAATAAGCTAACCCGAATATCGTCTCACAAGGAAAACTTAGCAGGGAAATTATTGTATTGCGAAAAGAAAATAAACAGAAAGCAGTAAATCAATTGGTTTGTTGTTTATAACTAGACGGAAAGAATAACTAAGCATAAATTAACTCTAGGAAAAAATCGAAATTTATTCTAACGAAAGCATTAATCTTTTCTAAACCTAACATTAATTCTAGAGAACAATCTGCAGGAGAAATTATAAAGCATAAATAAAGAGCTGAAATCGTAAACTCACTACTGTAATCGAAATCGAAGATAAACTAGAATTGAATCTGATAAATTGCAACGACTGAAGTCACCAATCCGGAATGAAAATTACGATAATTAAATTGCTAACTAGAAATATCCCAAGAAAGTAAACTAGAAGAAAAACCCTAAAGAATTCTAGAAAAAACGTAATGAACAGTGTCTTGAATAGTGCCTCTTCTCGGAAACCCTCGTCTGCCATTTATATGCGTCACAATTAAATCACGCTCAGCGGTCTCATAGGCTCAGCGACTGCTGAGCGTTCTTCATCAAGCCCGCTAATCGTCCGACTCAGCGATCTCCTGGGGAGAGCGAGCGCTGAACTCAGCGGTCTCCTAGGTTGAGAGACCGCTGACTTCTGGCCCTGTATTGGCGAGGCGCTGGACTCAGCAGTCTCCTAGAGTGAGGGACCGCTGACTTCTCTGAAGTGTCTCGTTTTCCCAAACGGTCAGCGGTCTCCTAAGGTGAGAGACCGTTGACTTCTCTGAAGGTGTCCCATTTACCGAAACGGTCAGCGGTCTCCTAAGGTGAGGGACCACTGACTTCACTGAAGATGTTCCGTTTCCCAAACGGAACCTATCGGTGCAACAGAAAACTCACATCGGTGGCGGAAGTTGAGCAAGCTGTGGTTGCCTTCGTCATTCTCGAGCAAAATCAACATTTTTAACCTGATAGCTCGACACAACATCATTAGCGCATTTTAACTTTAAAACAATGTGAAACAAAACAAATGTCATAAAAACGCACATGCAAAACATCTGAAAATGCAACCAAAAACTTACGTAACAAACCCTCCACACACAAAACCTTGCTTGTCCTCAAGCAAATCTTAATTCAAAACATAACAAGAAAGACGCAGATCGGAAATGACAAATCATGCTTCAACTTCATATTCAGTGCAAGAACATTCTCAACATTCTTTAACCATAACTAACGAGTTGCCCCTCTGCATATAAACTCAATCGGCTCAAAACTAAAATGCGAAGATAGGAGGCAAGAAATGAAACGTGCTAACACACTTAATACTTTAAATTTCTTTTCATCATTCAACCATTTTTACATAATCTCCAGGGCAAAATTCACTAGGTAAATTCTCCGGAGTATTCCGAGTCTCCAAGAGTGGTTTTCCATACCCATCTCTCATAAGCATTTCAACAAAGAAATGGAGAGAGATGAGTAGAGCCCTTCGGATCATACATTAAGCCAAACAACAATTTTCTTTACACAAGTGGCAAGAGAGTCGAGTTATATGGTCAAAAGTCATGAGGTGGAAACATTTAGAGTTCATCTAAAGTATCCTCATGTGGTTTCCCATGCATATGGTTCCCAGAAGAGCAGAGACCTCCCGACTCAACTTACACTTTAACAACACAAAGCACCAATCACAGATACCCACGCATAAAGAAAAACTTCCCACCTCCTTCTCTCATTCAAGAATTTCACCTCAATTATTCACATACAGAAAAATGGCCTACAGTCAACTATGAAATAAACATGATGGTCCATGAGCTAGGTATTTGGTGTAGAGAGGGGGGTGAATACACCAAATAGATTTCTAAAAACTTTTTCAAGTTAAATCACAGAGTTGGTGAGCTCAGTTTTTGATCCATCTGGGGAGGGTCAGCTGGGTAAATAACTCAGCTGGCGGTGCGGAATGTGGTGGTTTGAAAACTTAGCTCGGTTACTTAGAAAAACTCAGTTTGAAAAGATTAACTTTATGTTTTCAGCTTAGTCAAGTTGTGCAACTTTCAGAGAGACACAGCTGTCTTTGGAGAGCAGCTGCGTATGCAGTTTTGATTAAATATGCAATGATATGAAAGAGTTAGTACAAAACTGAATTTAAGAGGAAAGAAAAGAGCACACGAGTTTTTACGTGGTTCGGAGTAACACCTCCTACGTCCACGACCAGGTTCACTGGTAATCCACTACCACTTGGTTTCCAAGTACCAAGCAACTTCACAACTCTAACCCGAGCTGTGTTCCAACAGTTTGCGGGCACTGTCAAGCCTAACCTTTCAGTTTACGGGTACTGAAAAAACCTTACACACTTGAATTTCCCGCTTCAAGCAAGCGTAACCTTGACCTAACCTTTCTGGGTAAAGAGGGGTTTGGTTTGGGGTTCCAACTGTGAATGAGTTCTTACAATAAAGAACTTTAGAGTATGATGAACTCGTTCGAAATCTAGGCTTAAGATATACAAAGATTTTGGCCTAGGGATCAGACGAAAAACTAAGCAGTTTCTAAACTAGAAACACTTTAAGATAAAGTGTTCTTTGAACTATGTAGAACTGCTTGGGAGCTTTTGAAAGATTGATGATTTCAGAGAATGAAAGCTTGTAGAGAGTTTTTCGTATGTGATCCTGAGGTTGAAGACGGGTTTATATAGGTAGAGATTCAAGACTAGCCGTTGGAGGAGCCGTTTGAATCTTACCTACTCTTCTTAAATTTGAGATCTGTCGTTGGGCGAATCTGCACCTGTCTTCATTTGTGTCACATCCTAGGGCCTGAAGTCTAGGATGCTGATTCGGCAATCCCTTATTGGTTGAGGCATGTTGACTTCCTCTGTCACCGGAATTTTCTGCCTTTGGAGCTGGCTTTTGAATTCAGAGCTGGACTGACTTGAAGTGATGTCTTCAGAGTTAGTTTCCTTTGTTCTGTACAGTTGGACCGGCTATGTTTTGAACTCAGCTCTAATTCTCTTCAGCTTGATCATGCTCTGCTGGAGGACTCAGCTGAAGGTTGGCTCCTGTTATCTTCTGCTAGCTGACTCCTGCTGTAGACACAGCTGGAACCGTATCTTCCATTGTGACTCTGCTTGTTGACACGGTAGGTCGACATTCTTGTCTTCCGCTTCCTTAACCTGTAAACCTAGAAAATCTAAAGCTCAAACAGGCGAGCTGGAAAACTCTACTTAGGCTGAAGCGATCATTTATTCAGTTGGAGAATCAGTTGGGCTTTGGTATGAAATCGAAACCTTATAATTTTCCCAATAATTTCCCCCTTTTTGATGATGCCAAAACCTAACTGAGACAACTTATGACGCAGAAAAACTTGTGTTTTATTAATGTAAGAAAATACATTATAACACAGGAAAAAGAAAGAGAAAAAAAAATCTTCAATTCTTCAGTCTTCAATCCCAGTTGGCTGGGTCTTCTCTTCTGCATCCGTTGCTTCTTTCTTTTGACTCGTCTCTTCTTCAGCTGATTCTGATTCAGCTGGTTCCTCTAGCTCAACAGTTTGCCTCCTTTGTCTCATTCTCTTCCCCCTTACTTGATACCAACTTCCCCCTTTTTGGCATGATCAAACAGGGTGGGAGAGATACACCATCGGTTGTTGCGATGTTTAAGTTTGGCGAAACTGTGGTTTTCAGCTCTGAGCAGCGAGGTCTGGAGTCTAGGTGGCCCAGCTATTGTATTAGCTGTCTCTTCTTCAGTAGCATTAGCCTCAGCTGTGATTGCAGACACAACGTCCTTGGCCTGATTCAGCTGGGGCGGTCCAGCTGAGTGCTTGGAGGGATGAGTTGGCACTGGAGATAACATATTCTGAGTCGGGCACAACTTCATTCCTTGCATTTTTGCTTCTTCAGACTTCTTAGATTGAATGAGAAAGTCTGATTCAGCACTTGAGGGACTTGAGTATTCCCCTTCCACTTCGAAGTGATGGGTAATGGGTTCAGCTCATATCATCATCATCCAGCTGCAGGTGATCATTGGCTGGGTGATGTCTTTCATTTGATCTTGGTGCAGGGGCTTGAGCATCTTTCATCGGAAGATCTTGAAGCTGGTGTCCCTGTTGAGCTGAAGGAAACTGAGGAGAAGGCGGTTGAAGTATTCCATCTGTCTTGGGGTTTAAGCTTGGTTGATCAGCTGGAATACGTCGTTGTGGCGTTGATGATAACGATGTTCACGCAGGTGCATGAACTTCTTCTCCACCGTAAGAACCGACCGCTTGTGGGCCTTCTGCTCATCGGAGAGTAATTACGAATTCTCTCATAATGTCAGTTGGCTTCTCGACTGACTGACTGAGCACCTTTGACTTGAGTCTTCTATTTGAAGACGGTGCTTCAGCATGTTTTGTCTCCTCAAGTTGTTCCCGATTTCCAGCTGGGACGGAAATAGATGCATGCTGCTTGGTCTCCTGCATCTTTTTCTGTGCCTCCTGTGGTGGAGCAAGAGCTTTGACACGACTGCTCTTGAAGACTCCGTCTTTATCAACATCTGGTCCAGGTCTGTTGATGTTGATTTTTGCATCCCAGGGAGTTGTATGTCCCGTTCTCTCTTTAATATTGAGAGAAACAGTGGGGCGGATGAGGTCTTTTTCCTTTGACATTCCCAGGAAGATTTCTACACCTTCCTGATGAACGACGTTCTTGAGCTTTACAGTCTCCCACTGTGTTGGACCGGATCTGTCGATGGGATTCATCTTCTCCTGGAACTCCGTCTTCTTGAGGTTCTTGAGAGTTAAGCAACTCTTATCTTGAAGCTTTGACAGATTCTTCAAGTTTGATTGGCTTCGGGAGATATCTTTCTGGATTCCATGTTCTTCTTCTGCAACTTTTGTTAGTAAAAACAAATAATACCAATTGATGGAAATAATAAAGAATGACAAAAAAAAAACTTTTTAGGGTTGATGCAATGCTTTACGTATATCTTCTAGCATATTTATATAGCTTTCTTGATGAATGGACGATCAAGATTTGTCGATTGATAAGAAGATCTACGACTGAGAGTCATTCTCGCGTTATGTCAGTTTCTTGATTAGAAGATGCGTGTTAATGCGCGTGAGAGGACGGTTGAGACGTTTTGACTTTTGCCTCGTAACTCCCATGATTCAATTCTTTGCAGACTTTTAATTAAATTTGATTAGATATGACAAGATATGAATTGACTGAAAACAGATTGAGTAGGTGTAGTTAATGTTGTTGCAAACCTCTCAGCTGATTATTGTAGTCAGCTGATACATCGGTTGAGTGGGTGTGCTGGGTGATCGTGGTTCCAGCTGGTTCCCCCTTAGCTGAATAATCCTTTAATTTCAGCATCTGGTTTAGCTGGATTCTTTCTCAGCTGATACCAGTGACGTTGATTCTGAATTCCAGCTGTTTGCTTTCATTCAGCTGGGTCTGCTTCCATTCAGCTGGGTCTGCTTTCATTCTAAGGTCTGCTTTCCATTCAATTTGGGTGAAGCATCGTCTGGGTTGAGTAGTCCAAGTAATCCGCACAGCATTTTGAATCTTGCTTCTATCAGCGGCTTTGTGAGTATATCAGCCCGCTGTATGTCTGTGTGAATTTTCTCAACAATCGCATCCCTCTTTTCTACGTGATCTCTGATGAAATGATGGCGTACGTCTACATGCTTGCATCTTGTGTGAAGTACTGGATTCTCTAAAATAGCAATCGCACTTGAGCTATCACAGAAAATTAGAACCTGTCCAGTTTTCACTTCATAGTCATCCAGCTGATGTTTCAGCCAGAGAATTTGTGACGGCGGCTTCCGGCCATATATTCGCTTGTTGTGGAAGTTGCGACGCACGTTTGATTCTTTGAAAACCATGAAATCAACTTACTTCCTAAGAAGCGACAAGTTCTGAAGTTGATTTTCTCGTCCAACCGATCTCCAAAAGTACGAGTCTGAATATCCAGTCAGCTGTAGATTGTCTTCAGCTGGGTACCACAGCCCAACATTTGGAGTTCCTTTGAGATATTTGAGAATGTTCTTGGCTGCTTGCTTGTGTGCTTCCTTTGGATCAACTTGAAATCTGGCACACACTCCTATTGCGAAAGAGATGTCTGGACGACTTGCTGTTAGATACAGCAGGGATCCTATTATCCCTCTGTATTTGCTGGAATCAACTGACTTCCCTTCAGTTCCTAGTTCAATCTTCCAGTTGGTGTTCATTGGAATCTTTACAGTTCTGCTGGATTGAACTCCATACTTGGCGATCAAGTCTATCACGTATTTGGATTGATTTATGAAAATCCCTTCTGATGATTGCTTGACTTGAAGTCCTAGGAAGAAACTCATTTCTCCCATCATGGACATTTGGAACTTCTCTGACATCATCTCTCCAAATCTTTGGCATAAGAAGTTTGATCTTGATCCAAAGCTGATGTCGTCTACATAGATTTGAACAACCAGGATGTCTTCTCCTGACTTGATGGTGAATAGAGTTCTGTCTACTGAGCCCTTCTTGAATCCTTTGGATACAAGGAAATTTGACAGAGTGTCATACCAAGCTCGAGGTGCTTGCTTTAATCCATAAAGCGTCTTCTTTAGCTTGTAGACTTTATTACCTTTTACTTCAAATCCTGGAGGTTGTTCAACGTAGACATCTTCTTTGATTTCTCCATTTAAGAATGCACACTTCACATCCATTTGATAGACCTTGAATTTGTGATGTGCTGCATAGGCGAGAAAGAGTCTGATTGCTTCAAATCGCGCTACTGGAGCAAATGATTCTTCAAAGTCAATTCCTTCCTGCTGAGTGTAGCCCTTGGCAACCAGTCGAGCTTTGTTTCTGATGACGACTCCCAGGGTATCCAATTTGTTCTTGAATATCCATTTTAGTCCTATGACTTTGACTTCTTGAGGTCTGTCGACCAATTCCCAGACACAATTTCTAAGGAATTCGTTCAGCTCTTCTTGCATGGCGTTAGTCCAAGGCACGCTCTTCAAAGCTACGAGAATTGATTGAGGCTCTGGCACTTGAGCTACGTAACACGACATTAGAGCTGTATCTTTATCATAGACCGTCAGTTCTAGCTCTACTGAAAGTTGAGCTGTGTCAGCTGCTTCTTGATGATCCGAAGAAGATTGAGCAGCTGAGCTTCTGGTTTTGACTTGGTCAGATGGTTCTCCAATGATTGCTGATGATGGATGATCTTCAATCCATCTTCTCCTTTTACGAATTTCTTCTTCCAAATGATTGATGCTTGAAGTGGCTAAATTTCGTCTGTTTTGGAGTTGCTCAGGAGTTAAGTCTTGAGAGATTGGTTCTCTTTGATTTCGATTTTGATGAGACTTCTGTAGAGGCTCAGCTGGAGATGGAGCTTGGGATTCAGCTGGATTTCCAGCTGATGACGTTCCCCCTTGATTTGGCGTTGAAGGTTCTTCTCGATTTCCAGCTGGTGGAGCTTCCCGGTTGATTTGAAGTTCCTCCTCTGGCTCATTGTCCCAAATTAATGGTTCGGCCAGATTCCTGATTTGATTTTCTTGAGCTCTTGTCTGAATCAGTCTTTAAGATTCTCCTTCGTTTCTTCGTTTGATAGAATCTCTATATTCGAAGAAGGATTCATCAAAGGTAACATGTGGAGTTACTTCGACTGTTTGAGTTCTTCTGTTGAAGACTCTGTATGCTTTACTCACAGCAGAATAACCAAGGAATACTCCTCGGTCTGTCTTCTCGTCGAACGTCTTGAGCTGTGTCTTTCCATTGTTTAGGATATGACATTTGGATCCGAATACCTTGAAATATCCTATGTATGGTATTCTGTTGTTCCATAGCTCATATGGTGTCTTTCCTTGCCTTGATGTGAGTAGGGAGCGATTCTGAGTGAAGCATGTTGTGTTGATTGCTTCGGCCCAGAACTTCTTTGGAATGGCAGAGCTGGCTAGCATTGCTGCTTCTTTGAGTGTTCTGTTTCTTCTCTCTGCTACACCATTTTGCTGAGGTGTGCGTGCTGCAGATGTTTGATGATGAACTTCGTTCTTCTCGCAGTAATCATAAATAGTTTCATTCAGAAACTCCGTTCCTCGATCTGATCTTATTGACAATATCTTGCACTCCTTCTGTGTTGATAATCTTTCCAGCAGGATAGGCAGCTTAGTCCTGGTTTCGCTCTTCTGGTACAAGAATGATACCCATGTGAATCTTGAGAAATCATCCACTATGACCAGAGTATATTTTCTGCCATTGAATCTTGCTGGAGTAACTGGACCAAAAAGATCCATGTGAAGGAGTTGAAGTACTCGATCAGTTGACTGAACTGGCTTGAGAGAGAATGAAACTCTTGTCTGCTTTCCTTATTGACACGCGCTGCACATATGACTTTTGTCATATATTTGATCTAGAATTCCATTAGCGAGCTGGTTCCTAGCCAGTTTGTTGATTGTCTTGAAGTTGAGATGATTCAGCCGTCTGTGCCACAGCCAGCTGACTTCATTGCTGCTTTTCGATACAAGACAAGTCTCCGGAGGCTCATTGTTCCAGTCAGCAAAATACATATTTCCTTCTCTTTTCCCTCTTAGGAGTATCTGCTTGGTTTCCCTGTTCTTCACTGTGCATCCCTGTGCATCAAACTTGACAGAAAAACCGTTGTCGCAAAATTGGCTAATGGAAAGCAAGTTGTGTTGCAATCCTTGTACATAAGAAACATTTGGGATTAAGACATTCTTAGTTTTAAATGTACCATAACCTTTGGTTAAGCCTTTGGAGTTGTCATCAAATGTTACTTGTGGGCCTGGACGCTCGATATACTCCTGGAGTAGATGCTTTAGGTGTGTCATGTGCTTGGAGCATCCACTGTCCAAGTACCATAGCGTTCTTATCGACTCCTCAGTAATGTGTCGATTCCTTGCAACCTATACAAAAGATCAAAATTTAGGTACCTAGTTTTAATTGGGTCCTTGTGGGTTAGACAAAGATCCTTTGACGACCCAGATCTGCTTGATGACTCGAATTGGGTCATTTGATTTGATAATTCTCCCAGCTGAGTCGATGTAAACATTCTTTGTGCTCTTCGGTTATTGCTGGCGTGGTCTTGATCTCAGTGTCTTCTTGTCTTGATGTCTTGATTTCTTTCGGTTTTCAGCTGTGTATCTAGCTGAGACGTTCCTTTGTCTCTGCTGTCTTGTGTGATGCTGTGGCTGGAAATGATTATCCAGTTGGTACTCATGTGAGTGATATCCAGCTTGGTATCTCTGATATCTTGGTTGATATCGTTCAACGTGCTGTTGCTGATATCTGTAAAATCCAGTCTGCTGTCTTTGTTGAGGTTGAGCACGTTGCTGTCTGAGTTGGGCTTGAGGTTGTCGCACAGCTGGCCTTCTTGATGCCTGCTGTGTCCTTGATGGAGCTTGAGGATGTTTCACAGCTGGTCTTCCTGACGCATGCTGTGTCCTCAACTGTTGATGCTAAGTTGCTGGGATTGGATGTTCTTTTGCTCATACAAACATTACCTTAGTTCCACTTGTGGAGGCAATGTTTGAGGCATCATTTGATTCATTGTATCCCAGTCCCGCTTTGAGTGCTGCTGGACGTTGAGCATTAATGATCTCGTCCATTGTTGACGTGGCTTTGATGAGAGCTACTATCTTCTTAGATAGTACCTCTTCGGTGCTTTTCAGCTCAATGATCTCAGCTGACTTCTATTCCGATTCAGCTGTGACCTTTTCCACATCTTCCATCAGATATTTCTTCTCATAGTAGAATTCCTTCATCAGCTGATCTTGTTTCACTGTTTTGTCTTTTAGTGAAACAACTTCCTGTTAGAGCTGTGTTGTATCAGCTGCGTCTGATACATTTGTCTTTTCCAGTTCCACTTTCAGCTCGGCATTCTCACACATAATGACGTCAAGGATCTCTTGAAGCTCCTTGGAATCGTTCATTACTTTCTCTACTAGACTCCAATCAGGTAGCCCTGATTCTGAAACCTGTGTAGAGTGTTCGTGTGATGGTGAGATATTAGATAGATTTTGAGTTCGAGACATTACCTCATCTTCATCGATGCCGTCTGTTTGTCCTATGAAGCATGTATCCCAATCAGGTTCATCATGGGCCATCAGGGCTTTTTCTTCCGAGTCTGAAAATGGCATGTTGTCATCCATTTTGTTGCACTCTGATTCCTCATCGGCGATGTAAGCTCTCCTTATGCCAGCTGCCTTAGCTTTCAGTTGGTATTGTATTTCTTGGACAGCTTTGGACAATCTAGCCGGTAGTGTCCTGGTTCCTTGCAGTTAAAGCAACCTTCTTCTGTTCGTTTGTCAGCTGACTTCTCATCAGCTGCTGCGTACTTGTCTCTGTAAGTTCTTACGAACTTCTTGTATTTGCCCTTGCTGGTGTTGAGTCTGTTGTAGCTTTTGACCAGCATGGCTATTTCTTCAAGTAGCTCTTCCTTGCTCATGTCCTTCTTATCCTTCTTCGATGACTCAGCTGACTGTATGTATGCGGATTTTTCAGAGTTGGCTCTGAACGCAATCTCCTTTGTTGCAGGTGTCAGCTCTCCATCATTCTGATTGCTTGAAGATTCTTTCATTGTAATCTTCAAGTTGTATTCGTTGGCTTTGAGCAGGGAGTATAATCTTTCAGTTGAAAGATCACCTAAGTCACTTCGACTTTGGTGTACCACCTTATAGGTGTTCCATTCAGCTGTGAGCGCTGAAAGAACTTTTAGATTCTTTTCTCGCTGGGTGTATTTCCCAGTTCTGATGGTTTCTATTTCCACCACTATATTGGAGAATCTGAGTTCCATCCCTTCGATGGACTCGTTGACCAGCTGCTTGAAGTTATCAAACTTCTGGCATGCAATCGTGAATTTATTCTCCTTTATCTCCTCCGACCCTTCGCATAGCTTTACTAGGGTTTCTCACATCTCCTTTGCTGTTTCGCAGTTGATGATTTTGTTGAGGTAGGCATTGGAGACCGTTGAGGATATGGTGTTCCTCGCGAAGCTGTCTAGTCCAGCCTGTTTCCTTTCTTTTGAGGTGTGCTCACTCTTGGGCTTGGGAATGAGCTGATATCTTGGTTGTTCGCCATCTTGAGTTGGAACAAGCTCGTTCCCTTGTTTGTAGATGATGATGGGTCCGTCTGTGATGACGTCCCATATCATATCGTGATGCGCACAGAGAAAGCTCTTCAGCCTGAACTTCCATATTGCATAATCGTCTACCGAGAAGGTGGGAAGATTCCAATTGATGGTCCCTGAGCTAGGTATTTGGTGTAGAGGGGGGGTGAATACACCAAATAGATTTCTAAAAAAAAATTCAAGTTAAATCACAGAGTTGGTGAGCTCAGTTATTGATCCAGCTGGGGAGGGTCAGCTGGGTAAATAACTCAGCTGGCGGTGCGGAATGTGGTGGTTTGAAAACTTAGCTCGGTTACTTAGAAAAACTCAGTTTGAAAAGATTAACTTTATGTTTTCAGCTTAGTAAAGTTGTGCAACTTTCAGAGAGACACAGCTGTCTTTGGAGAGCAGCTGCATATGCAGTTTTGATCAAATATGCAATGATATGAAAGAGTTAGTACAAAACTGAATTTAAGAGGAAAGAAAAAAGCACACGAGTTTTTAAGTGGTTCGGAGTAACACCTCCTACGTCCACGACCAGGTTCACTGGTAATCCACTACCACTTGGTTTCCAAGTACCAAGCAACTTCACAACTCTAACCCGAGCTGTGTTCCAACAGTTTGCGGGCACTGTCAAGCCTAACCTTTCAGTTTACGGGTACTGAAAAAACCTTACACACTTGAATTTCCCGCTTCAAGCAAGCGTAACCTTGACCTAACCTTTCTGGGTAAAGAGGGGTTTGGTTTGGGGTTCCAACTGTGAACGAGTTCTTACAATGAAGAACTTTAGAGTATGATGAACTCGTTCGAAATCTAGGCTTAAGATATACAAAGATTTTGGCCTAGGGATCAGACGAAAAACTAAGCAGTTTCTGAACTAGAAACACTTTAAGATAAAGTGTTCTTTGAACTATGTAGAACTGCTTGGGAGCTTTTGAAAGATTGATGATTTCAGAGAATGAAAGCTTGTAGAGAGTTTTTCGTATTTGATCCTGAGGTTGAAGACGGGTTTATATAGGTAGAGATTCAAGACTAGCCGTTGGAGGAGCTGTTTGAATCTTACCTACTCTTCTTAAATTCGAGATCTGCCGTTGGGCGAATCTGCACCTGTCTTCATTTGTGTCCCATCCTAGGGCCTGAAGTCTAGGATGTTGATTCGGCAAACCCTCATTGGTTGAGGCATGTTGAATTCCTCTGACACCGGGATCTTTTGCCTTTGGAGCTGGCTTTTGAATTCAGAGCTGGACTGACTTGAAGTGATGTCTTCAGAGTTAGTTCCTTTTGTTCTGTACAGCCGGCTGTGTTTTGAACTCAGCTCGAATTCTCTTCAGCTTGATCATGCTCTGCTGGAGGACTCAGCTGAAGGTTGGCTCCTATTATCTTCTGCTAGCTGACTCCTGCTGTAGACACAGCTGGAACTTCTGCTGTCTTCCGCTAGCTGACTCCTGCTGTAGACACAGCTGGGTCGACTGCTGTCTTCCGCTTCCTTAACCTGTAAACCTAGAAAATCTAAAGCTCAAACAGGCGAGCTGGAAAACTCTACTTAGGTTGAAGCGTTCATTTATTCGGTTGGAGAATCAGTTGGGTTTTGGTATCAAATCGAAACCTTATAATTTTCCCAACAAAACACAATGCTTAAAGAAAATACAAAAATCAAAATTTAATCTAACGAAAGCATTAATCTTTTCTAAACCTAACATTAATTCTAGAGAGCAATCTGCAGGAGAAATTATAAAGCATAAATACAGAGCTGAAATCGTAAACTCACTACTGTAATCTAAATCGAAGATAAACTGGAATTGAATCTGATAAATTACAATGACTGAAGTCTCCAATCCGGAATGAAAATTACGATAATTAAATTGCTAACTAGAAATATCCCAAGAAAGTAAACTAGAAGAAAAACCCTAAAGAATTCTAGAAAAAACGTAATGAACAGTGTCTTGAACAGTGCCTCTTCTATGAAACCCTCGTCTGCTATTTATATGCGTCACAATTAAATCACACTCAGTGGTCTCCTAGGCTCAGCGACCGCTGAGCGTTCTTTATCAAGCCCGCTAATCATCCGACTCAGCGATCTCCTGGGGTGAGCGAGCGCTGAACTCAGCGGTCTCCTAGGTTGAGAGACCGCTGACTTCTGTCCCTGTATTGGCGAGGTGCTGGACTCAGCGGTCTCCTAGAGTGAGGGACTGCTGACTTCTCTGAAGTGTCTCGTTTTCCCAAACGGTCAGCGGTCTCCTAAGGTGATGGACCGCTGACTTCTCTGAAGGTGTCCCGTTTAACCAAACGGTCAATGGTCTCCTAAGGTGAGGGATCGCTGACTTCTCTGAAGATGTCCCGTTTCCCAGACGGAACCTATCACTGCAACAGAAAACTCACATCGGCGGCAGAAGTTGAGCAAGCTGTGGTTGCCTTCATCATTCTCGAGCAAAATCTACATTTTCAACCTGATAGCTCGACACAACATCATTAGCGCATTTTAACCTTAAAACAATGCGAAACAAAAGAAATGTCATAAAAACGCACATGCAAAACATCTAAAAATGCAACAAAAAACTAACGTAACAGATTGTTTAATCCAGATGAAGAAACCTCATCCAGCTGAGGGGGAACAAGACTCAGCTGGATAATGAAAAGCTAACGGGATATCAAGCTAGAAGAATCCAGACCCAGCTGGATCCGTTAACTCAGTTCAAGAAGGGAAACCAGCTGAGGGGGAATCAAGCTCAGCTGGATAATCAAACTGAAGAAAAGCCTATTCAACATAAAGAAACACATCCGTGGTATCAGCTGACTACAATGATCAGATATTCTGAGGAATATGCTATTTAAGGATAAAATTATTTGAATTTAATTCAAATACCCAGACATTCCTTAGATGGATTAGTCAGTAAGATATCCATCCAATCGAATCCCATCGTATTTATTAAAAAACATGCAAGATACTGTAGCTCGGGAGTATCGAGACAGAAGTCAGAACGTTTTCACTACCTCACGCATGCGTGAACTACCCTTTCTATACGCACGTCATTTGACGTGTTGCGCAAATCTCTCTCAGCCGCAGATCTTCAATTTAATGGCCAAGATCTCAGCCGTTCATCAAAATGAGCAGTTGATATATATATCAAATATATGCAAATCCTCGCCATATTTTTCTATCACTCATACTTATCTCTGAAATTTATATCTCAGATTATTGCTTATCCCTCTCCTTTTGTCTTCGTCATTCTAATCCCTTGCTATAGAAAAAGATCATGGCACCGAAGAAGATAACACCAGGAGCAAGCCAGTCTGAGAATTTAATGTCAAAACTTCACTTTGAGAGTTGTTTAACTCTCAAAAACTACAAGAACTCAGAGTTCCAGGAGGTGTTGGATCTCATCGAGAAAGCCGGCCTGTTGCAGTGGGTGACTGCAAGACCGAAGAATATCTTCCGCCGGGAAGTTGCAGAATTCTTCCTGGAGATGACGAACAGGGATGAACGACTCCGCTCCAACATCACTCTACAAATCAAGGAGAAGACATGGCATACAACTCCTTGGGATGTCGATATCAATATCAACCGGATGTTGAACAAGTTGTTCAACCTAAAGACTCTTGGGGACCGCTCCCCAGAAAACTACACCAGAGAAGAAATCCAGGCCGAACTGGACAAGATATTGTTCAAACCGGAACCACACATGGCGAGCATGTCCAAGCTCCTGCTCAAACCCAAGTACAGACTACTTCTGGATGTCACCCAGAAGTGCATCCTCGGTATTGCTGGATCTCAAAGAGAGATCAGCATACCAAAGCTGAAGCCGATGATATCCATCCTCAAGAATGACCCTGTGGATTGGTTCTCCTTTTTCATGGGAAAGTTGGAGAAAGAATCTAAGAAGATTCATTTTGAGGATGACAGCTTCCCCCGGTATAGCTGCAGGAAGACAATCTATCTATGCACCAAAGTGGCGTGCATAATAGGAAATTATACTACCGGACGGTAAATCAAGTGGCACGACACATAGAAGTTTCCTGTGTCCAGGATACTTTTTGAAAAGCCAAGTCAGCTCACTGACTTGTTGAAGAAAGCAGCCCCTGAAGGGAAGAAGAAGATGCAGGAGGTAAAGCAGCAGACTGCCTCTCCCTCTCAAGCAGGGAAAATGAAGCAGCCGGAGGAGACACAGCCAGCTGGATCTCCTCCTGCTAAAAAGAAGCTGAAATTCAAGGAAGCCAGCAAGCCAGCTGAGGAGACAGCAGAGAAGCCAGCTGGATCTGAGTCCACTCCCACAGCCTCCCCAATCCAAAAGAAGAAAACTGAGTGGAGATCAGTCGCTGAGGAGCCAGCTCAGGGATCCTCCTCCAGTTCAGACAATGGAAGGGAGCTCGTGACTGCATCACGAGAAGCTGTAGAACCACAAGTAGTGGTCCCCCACCCTGACCCAGAGGATGTTATTCCCCTTCGCCAAATTCTTCAAGCATCCTCACAACCCGCTCCAGCTGATCCCACATCAGCTGGAACCCCTCAACAACACTCTCTTCTCATTTCTCTTCATCCTCAGGTACCTCACACAGATTCCCCACCTACTTATTCAGTACCTGAAACCGCTCAACTCCCTCACACCCAAAACTCAGCACCCAGCTCACCCTAAGAGCCCCGTCCAGCTGACGCTCCTTTGCAGCTGGATGATGAAAACCAAGCTGAACCTTCCAGCCCTACTTCTTCTGAGGAAGTTGAAATCCTCAGCCCCAGAACCGTTGCACGTGCTGCCACTATCATGAGGTTCGATGACCTAAGGCTTCAAGGTGAAAAGAGCGCACTGCAACAATACACATCTCTTGCTTCGCTCCCCGCCGCATTAGTCGCCGTCAGCGACTTCAAATTTTACCTTGCTACCAAGATGACTACTTGGTACGCAAATGAGAAATTTGTGGAGTTCTACTCCTTCAATAAGCTCAAAGCCGAAGAAGCAGCTCTGCAGGAGATCTTTAGATTTGGAAGTCTTCAGGATGCTTTTGTGCATCAAGACGAGCTGATTCAAATCCTCGTCCAGAAGGCCGAACAGGATGAAGTGCCCCCTTCTGAGGAGGTAATCTCAAGAGCCAACTCTTACCTCCACACTCTCAGCTGGATTGTTCTAGTTGCGATTGCCAAGGAAGTTGTCCCTGCCGACACAACTGAGGCAATGATGATTGAAGAAGAGCCAACTAATGAAACAGTTGAGCCTACTGAAGCTGCCCCACATAGTCCAATTGCTGATGACACTCGCTCACTGGTCGAGATCGAGGCAGTAGAACCCAACCAAGTCGAATCCGGGACCCAGAAGGATCTTGATGCCGCGCTTTCAAATGCAATGAAGGATGAAATCGGCAAACAAGTTGAGGAAATCCTATTCCAGGATCAACTCAAATCAAATGTTGACACCCTTCTGTGCATCACAGCTGTAGAATGACAAGTCCATTGTCATGGACAGTCCATTGATGAAGTTCACAAATTTGCCCAAAATCTACAGGAAAGCACCAGTCAAGATCTCAAGCAATCTCTCGTTTCTCAACGCATTGATCAGACAAATCATCTAGAGAATAGAGTCCCTGAGATCATTTCAAGACTCCAAGCTCCACTGGAAAAGAGCGTCACCGACTTATCCAGCCAGCTGGAAGCACTCCAACAGCAAACGCTCTCCAACAGAACCGACATTCACCAGCTGTTCAATCTCTACAAAGAGCTGGACACTCAGTTCAAAGCTGGAAGCAACAACACAACACAGCTCAACCTCGTCACAGCAGACACACAGCCAAGATTGCTGATGTTGACAAAGCCCTAGCCCAGCTGAATGAGACAGTAGTCAACCTCTCATCCACCTTTATTGATAATGTCAAAAAGGAGGAATGTAATGACAAGAGAAAAACATCAAGGAAGGGCAAAGACAAAGCTGTAGCTGAAGAAGAAATCCAAGTGCTGCAGTCTGAGATTGATAAAGTTGTTGCTGAGCTGGAAGCAGAAGAACCAGCTGAACGGAGAGGAAAATGGAGCAATATGATCATTCCTCTTGCCAAAGCGAGCGGAGCCATGCCAGAAGAAATCAATGATACTCAATGGCTCTGCAACTTTGTGAATCAACAAAAGCAAGAGATGAAAAGCTTCCAAGAGCAGCAAAAGAAGAAGGAAAGCTTGCTCAATACTGAAGAAAAGAAGCAGGAGAAGAAAAGAGCAAACATCAGAGCAGCGAAGAAAAAGTCTCAGATGCCAATGAACTGGAGAAGAGTAGATGAATGGATCCCAGAAGAGTTAAACAACGACTGGGAACGTACAAAATTTGAGTTTATTGAAGACTACTACTATCTGGGAGCTTACCCAAATACGCCACCAGATGTTGCTTTCAAGATGCATCCCAATAAGCTTTTTCTTCAAGACAGGATGACTGCTAAAGCATTCTCCAATGCTGCAAAGACCGCGAAGATCCAGTTCTCTGCTCCCCAGCTGTATCATCTCCAGCCACCGCTGATACCTGGAACTAATATCCCTGACAAATCGCAAATCATAGCAGAAATAAATAAATGGGCGATCAGGAGAAAAATTTCCAAGGTAAACAATGAAGAAGAGTACAGGAAGCTGGAACGGGTAATCTTCAACCGGTATAGGTTGAGAACGGATGAGTAGCTGGAAGAAGATAGACAGAATAATCAACAGCAGCAGCAGAAATGAAGACCCAGCCAACTGGGAAGTCTTTGTCTTATTTCAGTTTATTAATCTTATACTTACAGTAATTATCTTTGAAGATTAATAAAACTGAAATGTTTTTGCTCTCAAGCTCACCTTTATGACAATAACTCTTTGTCCAGGCTCTTAACTCTGAATTTGAATTTCTGCTGAATTTACCTTCTTTTTTTTTAACCCCACTTTCTCATTAAGGGGGAAGTAGATTGTTTTTCTCAATTAGGTTTTGGCACATCAAAAATGGGAAAATTCTAAGTTTTGATTTGATACCAAAACCCAACTGTTCTCCAACCTAGTAGATGAATGTGCAAACCTAAGTTATGTTTTCCAGCTCGCCTGTTTGAGCTTTAGATTTTCTAACTTTACAGGTAAGGAAGCTGAAGACAGCAGAAGACACAGCTGGACCCAAAGTCAGCTGAAAGATTTTACTGCTGAAAAGAGTTCAAGACTGAGCTGAGTCAAACTGACTCTTTCAAGTAAAGAGGATTGGATCCAGCCAAGGAGATCCAACGGAACAGAGCAAATCGAGCTTACTCAAGTCTAGGAGATTCAGCTGTAAGATTCAGCTGAGCAGACAAAAGGGAACTAACTCTGAAGACATCACTTCAAGTCAGTTTACCCAATCCAGCTCTAAATTCAAAAACCAGCTCCAAAGACAGAGATCCCGGTGTCAGAAGAAGTCAATATACCTCGACCAATGAGGGATCGACTTCTCAGCATTCTAGAAAGGCGAACCTAGGATCTGACACAATGATGAAGACAGGTGAAGACAGGCTCAACGGCAGATCGACAGATCAGAGAGTAGGTGAGATTCAAACGGCTCTTCCAACGGCTAGTTTTGAATCTCTACCTATAAATACCAGTCTTCAACATCATAATCATATACGAAAAACTCTCTACAAGCTTTCAAATTCTCTGAATCTCTCAAGCATTAAAAAGCTCTCAAGCAGTTCTCGAACTCTTAAAAGAACACTTAATCTCAAGTGTTTCCTTTCCAGAAACTGCTTAAGTTTTTCGTCTGATCCCTAGGCAGAAATCACAGTAAATCCAAAGCCTAGTTCTGAACGAGTTCATCTCTCAAAAGTTCTTCATTGTAAAAACTCGTTCAAAGTTGGAAACCCAAACCTAAACCCTTCTTTACCCAGAAAAGATTAGGTTAAGGTTACGCCTGCTTGAAGCGCGGAATTCAAGTGTGTAAGGTTGTTTTCAGTACATGTAAACTGAAAAGGTTCAGGCTTCTACAGTGCCCGGAAACTGTTAGAACACAGCTCAGGTTAGAGTTGTGAAGTTGCTTGGTACTTGGAAACCAAGTGGTAGTGAATTACCAGTTAAATCTGGTCATGGACGTAGGAGTAGTTTCTTCGAACCACATTAAAATTCCGAGTTCTTTATTGCTTTCCTATTTCTCTGCATTTTATATCTTTAAAGAACTAACTGCATCCGCACAACACGAGTTTTCAAGATTAAAAGTTATCTGGCTGTGTGACCCAGCCAGCTGCATTATTTTCAAAACTGCTTAACTGAAAACTTAAACTAAGTTTTTCTAAACTCTTGTAAAGGGAACGAGCTAAGTTTTTCAAACCACCACATTCCGCACCGCCAGCTGAGTTATCAGTCCAGCTGACCATTTTCCTTAGAAGTCAGCAGGATTCATAACTGAGCTCCCACTCAACTCAGTTTTAATCTGCAAAAGATTTCAAAAATCCCTCTTCGGTGTATTCACCCCCCTCTACACCGAAGACCTAGTTCTGGGACCATCACTAATATTTATTTTTTTACGTTCCGGAATACATTATTCCTCCGATTTGAACATTGAATTATTTGTGCGAGGCACTTTTAAAGAATTATTTAAAAGTAAATGATACAAAAAAAAAACATTTTTCTTAACATTTACTTAGAATAGAATTATTTCGAGTTAATTGCCAAAAAAATACATTAACTTTAAGCATTTACGGCTGCCAACTGAGATTCAATTTGAGAGAAATTTAGACACAGGCCAAAATCAGAAGTTGAAAAGACAAGTATTTGAAATACAAATTTCAAAGGTCATATTCCTCAAAATCAATATTCGGTCAATTTTAATGTATTTATTATCCGATAATGTACTCATTTATTTTTGCTTGGCCAATTCACTTCAGGAAAAACACGCACATTATCGTATTTTTTGAATGTGTATTTATTTTTGGTAATAATTAACTTGGATTGTACAAATAATATAGATTAATCCACCATATATTTTAATAATATAAACAAATATAAATTTATTGGATTATGTAATCTTTCAAATACACTATATCATGCGCTTGGGAATTGGGATCCTCTGTTCCCAACTTTGATGTTCCACTTTGTCCCACAATTCATATTTAATTAGTTTTTGTCATTTTTTTTTCTTAATCCCAATTCATAATATTTTAGTATAATTTTACATTTATTACCTAGGGTTCATCCATCCAAATAGGGTTTATATTTTAGTATATATTATATTTAATTTACATTTTTAATTTTTAATTAATTATTAGGGTTCATTATTCCAAAATTAATTTACATAATTTTTTTAAATTCTAATTTTTTGTATACATGTTTATTAAGGTTTATTATATAATACTAAATTTTTATTCTTAAATAAATCGTTTTAAAATAAAAAAAAATTAATAATATGACACAGAAAGTGGGACACAAATTACGGACAGAGGATCTCATCCGGATATCAAGTACTGTTAATCTGAACTACGATCCAAGTGCATGATCAATTGGATCAACAACCCTCAACACACGCCACGTCGCGAGAAAATAAAAACAGAAGAAAAAAGGAAATCACAGTAGAGATTGCAAAGAAATTAAGGAAAGGCAGTGAGTCATCAACAAAGTTGAAGAGAACATATAAATATTAGGTATATTTGTGGAAGATAGTGAGATATTATTAGTGTGATTGCAGAAATGGAGAGAATTGGCATCACATGGATTGCAACAAAATCCACCAACCATAACATGCACTACTCCTCCAACATTACTATGTGGATACCACATGCTACTACATGCCTCACCTCATCTGTGTGTGTCACTGTGTGTTTTCCTCTTCCCCAGCTATTTGTAATCTAGTATACATATATATACTTTATACTATTTGATTTTATATTTTCTAAATTATTATACATCTTTTTTTTGGGAAACAACACGTATGTATATTGATTTTGTTTTACTAGAGATGGAAAGTTCCAGCCTAGCTACTGGTTGGCTCTTGCATGTATAAATCATTAATTTACTTATCGTTTTTGGGATGACCTAATAGTAGAATTGAGTATTTCTAAAACACCGTAAGTGGGTCGAGTCTCTCATATTTGATTTTCTAAGTGTGGTTTACCTCTCATTACAGGTTATTGTATATGAACTAATGTTTACCCAGTGCAAATCATAGCAGCGACAGGTTTCCACTACAACAACTAAATTACTTATAGTAATTAGATGGAGATATTTTTAATCATAATTTTATTTTATCTATGTCGGTTCAGGTCAAGAGGTCATTTACAAATTATTTAAGTCAAGGAGATAACCATATGTATCTTTTTTTTGTAAAACAAGGTTCTCATTATAATATGTATGAAACAAAAAACAATTATCTAAAAATTGAGAATCAATTAAGTGATATACTAAACATATTGTGAGATTCCTTATTCTAAATCAATGTTTAAAACGTGTTCATAGCCATTATCTAATCTAGCATCACAATTATATTGGTAGTAGCAATTTTAAACTGACGCAACCTATATGAGTGAAGAATTAGGAAAAATAAAAAATTAATTAGGAAAAATAAAAATTGTAAGGATGTTATAAACTAGAGAGAAAAGAGAATATTGTAGAGAATATCAATTGGGTATATTCATATGTATTAAAGTGTGTCGAAAGTGTGTACAATATGAGGACCAAAGGCCTCTATTTATAATGGTACAGAGCTAGGGTTTTAGGGTGGATGACTTGGTCAACACTCATATGATGTATATCTATAAGATATTTACAACACTCCCCCTTGAGTGACCAATCCCTAAAACAAATGTTGCCTCATTAAAACCTTGCCAGGAAAACCCAGTGGGACAAAACCTGATCGAAGGAAAAAGAGTACAACTGCTCCACTTGAACTTGATCATTGTAGTCTTTGAGTCGTTGCAAGCCGATCTTGTATACCAACTTTCTTAATGTTGACGTCGACAATGCCTTTGTGAATAAACCCGCCAAATTGTCACTTGAGCGAGTCTTCGTTGAAACAATTATACAAGTATAACTCTTCACATTTGATTTATTGTTGTGATGTGCATGCCTCGTTAAAAACCTCTTCAGAAAAACACTGTGGGAAAAAAAACTCGATAGAGGAAAAAATATTACATGACTTACACTTACTCATGTGTTGCATTAGTTGTCTCGTTAAAAACCTTGACTAAGAAAACCCATCGGGAGAAAAACTTAGCGAGGGAAAAAAACACGAGTACAACAATTTGGCCTTTAGAGTATAATCTGTAGGATTACTCAAAATTAACATTCATAGCCAAATCTTCATAAATATGTAGTAGTTTCTCACTCCCCCTGAAGATAATAATCTTCAAAGTCAACATATTCCAATGCTATAAACGTATTTTCGTATATAGATTAGGAGAAGATTTAGTGAATAAATCTACAAGTTTCATCACTAAAAAAAAATTTAGTGGCCATAGTTCTTCTGGAACTCATTTCTGCAACACAAGTTGAATTATTCTCATAGAGAGTAGTGGGTGATACATCTCATATCATTACACCAATTTGAGATATTGAATCATGGGATGAGATAAATAATCAACATCCTAGTAGCCACCAATGTGAATCTCAATCTCTTTCATAAAATTGACTAAGGTCGTTTTAACATTTTGAAGATAACGAATGATACTTTCAATATCATTTCAATGTCTCCTTATGAGAGCATTAAATCTTGCTAGCAAGGTTACTTTAAATGTTGTATCAGATCTGATAGAATAGTGCTTTCAGCACTCAAAGTAGGGAACTTCTGATCCCATAATATAATCATTATCTTCTATATTCACTTCAAGTCAAGTGAAGAGACAATCATTGTGGTCTAACTAGATGTGATTTATAATAAAAATCAATCTCTCTACAACCTTTTCAAGTAGGTCGACTGGTGTAATAATAATATGCTCCTTTAGGAGATGCTCGATCTTCATATCGAGTCAATACTTAGATTTAGCTAAGTCTTCCATTCCAAACTCTACCTTTATGTATGAGTTGACTTTTTCATCAATATAAATAAGAGTCATTCAACGACTTTTGAATATGTACACAAATACATGTATCATTATTCACATATCCTTATTTCAGAAGGATTAATTCACACTTGTTGTGAATTTATATTTCTCTTTCTTAGAAATTTTGAGTACATTAGAGACTTTTATATATATTCACGTACAATGACCCAACAAATATACGGATCAATGATATTCATTACTGCGATAGATATTAAATAACGGAACGTGATGCCATATTAGGAGAATATATATATAAGAAAAATCAATTTAGGATCTATGCCTAAATCTTTGAGCTATTTACATCGCTTTATTTCTTATTATCTCATCAATTTCTTTTCTCTTAGTACAAATACTCATTTGTGTCAACATTCTTTGACATATGTACTACAGAGCAAAAGATTATATATTTAGCGAGTTAAGCTCTGCCTCAATTTCTTCTTTCAAATTTACTCAGTGCTTATGACAATTCTATTCTCTTTGATTCTGGATCCAGAGTATCATCAAATTGATATAAGCAATTTTGTCGAGGCAAAAGTATTGTCGACAATTATAATATTTTTCTATTGCTCATTTCTCCTGAATTCACAGAATTCATGGCAATTTCAATCAACCAGATTTTCATCATTTCTCAATGATATATTTTCTTTACTGGTTATTCCGTAATCCCAGTCTTTTAATATTTGGTGCACGTGCATATGCACTGGAATTTTCGTCCTTATGACGATCCTCTTTAAGAGATTGATGAAGTGATATAATTTCTCTATTCAATTATGTATTCTGCGGATCTTTCTATTTAACACCAATAGATCTCTCACGCTTATGGCGTTAAAGAGCATCATCTAATTTATTTAGTTCACAAGGAACTTCAAGATCTTTTTGGTGCATATACAATATTTATATGAGATTTGATCACTTCTTTGGCAGTAATAACTTGTTGAACTTCAAGTTCATCTGCGTGAATATTTAATCCAACGTATATTCCAACCTTTTGTTGGAATCCCATCTTTTGTATGTTGTGGGTGTGCAATCGAGACTTGAATTCAAAAGTTCGTAGATGAGACATCAAGTTCTTAACGAACAATATACGAACTAATGTTGTCTCAATGTGGTATCCATTGTAGCGGATATCATCAAAATTTAGTAAGTTTCTTTTTTAACTTACTTAAGTATTGAACTTTTCTATTGTTAATTTAGTATCATAAATTGATACAAGCTCTTCCGGAGCCATGTGTCATTTGTGCAATATATACGCACAAAAATCATGAATAATCATATATTATCCACATATTTTATTGCTCATCAAGGCATGTAATATTATTCAGGAATATTGTTTGTGCTACTTCAATAGCATCAATAGATAATCTTTAAGATTATTTATAAATTCGTGTTTCTTCATAAACTACGATTATTATAACAAAGAAATATAAACATAATAAGCAGATACATTGCAGAATAACATATTTCCATAAAGTATCTAAATCAAAGCACAAATACAATATAACTTGTTTTTGGTTCTTTTCACAAAAAAACCATAACAATCTATTTTATAAAAGACTATTGCATTGATTTACTTAACGACAAACGATTTTAGAGATTAATAAAATTATCCCAAGTTCATATTAACAACGAACACATCAACAATTTAACAATATTATATTTAATACTTCAATATTTCTCTAATCTCTATCGGACTTTATGATTGCAAAAATTTATATGAATTGAGATACTACACTAAAATTAAATTTGTACGACACGGTTCTTTCCTATGGCATACCTCCAATCTAATTCATCAATTGGTTAGAGACTCTGGGCTAGAGATTCGTGGTGATAACGTGTTATAAACTAGAGAGAAAAGAGAATATTGTAGAGAATATCAATTGGGTATATTCATATGTATTAAAGTGTGTCGACAGTGTGTCGTAAGTGTGTACAATATGAGGACCAAATGCCTCTATTTATAATGGTACAGAGCTAAGATTTTAGGGTGGATGACTTGGTCAACACTCATATGATGTATATCTATAAGATATTTACAACAAAGGATTCAATGTACCACACAGTAGAACCTTTTTTAAGTGCAGTTCACACATGTTTCCATTTACATGAAAGCTAATGAAAGTGCGTAACTTATATGTCTTGAAACTTGCAAGTGCCGAAAATTTATTTATTTATATTATTAATTGAATTCAGTCGAAAAATACAACGTCGAGTCTGAAAAATCATCATCATGATCGGGATGTGTGTTTCACGATTGTGAACTTGATTATTAATTTCTCATATACTAAGCACAAGAGTCCGAAATATATATATATATATTGGGGATGGTTATAATAAAAATAACTCTCCATGTGTTAACTAGAAATAAATAAAGACCATTGATTTTAAAAATTGTAGGATCGAGATTTATTCAAAAATTATAGGAAAGATATTTAATTCTCAAGTAGAAGGACACTATAGTAATTTCTGTTGCCATATACAAATCATCCGGCGACAATCTTGGAGAGGAAAAATATATCCAAAATCTTTACTGAATTCATAGTAATATTTTAGTTCATATTTTTTAATATTTTAAATAATAATATTTTACTGATTATTATTTTATTTCAATACCATATAATTCCAGTATTATTTTATGATTAATATTTTAATGCATATTTTGTTAATTGTTGTTGTATTTTTTAATGCATTATTGCATATTTTGTTAATTATTGTTGCATATTTTGTTAATTGTCGTTGCATATTTTAATGCATTATTGCATATTTTGTTAATTATCGTTGCATATTTTGTTAATTGTCGTTGCAACTTTTAATGCATTTATTGCATATTTTGTTAATTATCGTTGCATATTTTGTTAATTGTCGTTGCATATTTTAATGCATTATTGCATATTTTGTTAATTATCGTTGCATATTTTGTTAATTGTCGTTGCAAATTTTAATGCATTTATTGCATATTTTGTCAAGTTTCGTTGCATATTTTAATGCATTTTTACGTATTTTGTTAATTGTTGTTGCATATTTAATGCTTTATGTTTAATATGTTAATGCATATTATAGATGTTCAATAACATAAGAAATACACATCCATACAAAAAAAAAGATAAATATCGAACATATATAACTTAAAGATGATTATTTTAAAGATAAAAAAATAAAGACTTGAGAGAATTGTTATTGAGGATAATATGAACAAAATATATGTGTTCAATAAATACTCGAAAAAATTGGTTCATCACTAAATTCGAAATTTATGAATATAGAAATGTATATTAAAGTGGATTTGTGCGTGCTACTAAATAAAAGATAGAATCTAAATTGTTGCATTGCAATTGCAAATATAAGTAACTATATATTTATAAATAAAATCCCACGAATTAAGGAAACAAATATCAGAAAAATTACTTTTGTATCCTTCTGTAAAAAAGATGATACGAAAATGAACAATAAAATCATCATTAATACTAACCGTTGATCTACATAGATAAACGTCTCAGATTTATTTTTAGTTAACACGTATGAATTTATTTCTATTTGATCTCTTCCCTATATATATATATGTATATATATATATAGTACATATATATGTATATATATATATATATATATATCGTGAAATCCGTGAAGAAAATCAGACCGATAAGAAAAGATCATCTTCTCGATCGGGACTTTTTTTCCGATTAATATCTCTAATTGTGATAGATATATAAATTTATCGTTAAATAATTTTTCATTAATTAATGAAAATATTATTAATAGAAAATATTGACAACTCATTGGTCGGACCTATTTAATTAATGAAGGAGAGATTATTGCTAAAAAGCTATCATAAAGTGTGTGAGTCACGGATAATATTTTGGTACATATGGGTCTATATTGCATGTCTTTATAAATGTGAATATTTTTAACATGTGTTGACATAAAAATTTAGTGACGCAATTGAGTATATTTCATTTTTTTTTCTTTCGTTTTTTTTAACTTGAAATAGGGTAGCGGTGGGGTTTGAATCATAAATTTCACTGCTTACCGATGAAAGTTAATTTTTTTTTAAAAATAGTTTTACAAGATGTATAGTTCAAGTTGATCTCTAAGAGCATTCACTATGGCGGTAGCTCAGCCCGATCGCCCGGCCAGCGACCACCCCATCCGATCGCCCCCCCTCCCCCCCCTCCCGCGATCTCTCCCCATTGCAGCGACCGCATAGGTTGCACCCCAAGTCGGGTTATGAATATTTTTTTTTCTGTTTTAATAAAAAAAATTTAGAATAAAACGGTCGAAAATGACTAGTTTTTTTAATTTTTTTTTCCACATTTTTTACCTATAAATACCACATCTTATTGAAAAATCACCGCAAAGTTTGTTGGATGCTCGAGAAGAAATTTGATTTTAGTTCTTGAAAATTTCGTAATATTTAATTTTTCGTTTTTAAATTTCAAATTGTATTGTAATTTTACAGTATTTCAATACAATTTAGTTATTTCTTAATTATTTCGTAATATTTTAATTATAATTATTTTTATTATTCAAAATAAATATAAAATATAGAAATAATATTAAAATATAATTAAAATATAATTAAAATAATGAGAGATGTGGGTCAGAGACCGGGGTGAGTCACGGAGAATATTTTGGTACATATGGGTATTTATTGCATGTCTTTATAAATGTGAATATTTTTAACATGTGTTGACATAAAAATTTAGTGACGCATTAGAGTATATTTATTTTTTGTTCTTTCTTTTCTTTTTAACTTGGAATAGGGGGAGCGGTGGGGTTTGAATCATAAATTTGATTGCCTACCGATGAAAGTTATTTTTTTTTAAAAGTAGTTTTACAAGAGAGTTAATTGTATGGAATGTCATTTCAAGTTAGTGAATAATAATAGTTGTCCATCCACTTTATTTGTAGAAATTCTGGCCAACTTTGAGGTAAAGAGACCAAAATACCCTTAATTTCACCTCCCTCTCTCTCTTGTTTAACATCCAGATCCAGATCTGGATCTGTGTATACTCTCTCTCTCTCTGTCTTGAGTTCCACGATTCTCTCTCTGAACTACAGATCTATATTCTCCGGCATGGGCAGCTTTCTGCGGTTGTCTTCTCCGGCAGATATGTGTATTATCGACTCTCTTCTTTCTCTCTCTTCTATCAGTCACAGCTCGGCAGATCTTAAGAAATTCAGCATGGCCAATCTCTCCGGCGTCGATGCAACTTTCCTCTATTTTGCGACTTTCTTCTCCGGTCATCATATCATCTCCATCTGAAAATTTGTTCTTTGATGCTGTATTGTAGGTTGTTGGTTTTATGGTTGTAATTTAGCTTTGATCGTAATAATGTATCTTGTATTTTGGAAATTTGCTTGTTTGATGGTTGTATTGTAGATTGATGATTTTTAATCTAAGATATCAACTTTGAATTTAGTGTATTAATTTTAATTGAGCTTTCTAGATCTAGTATGTCATGTTCTTGTCTTATTTTCCAGATCTTGCCGTCATCTTCGTGCATATGTGTTCTTCCTGCATTTTTCACGTCACTGCGCATCGCGACTTGGCACACCTGGTACGAATGCAACGTATTCGTACCAGATGTGCCAAGGCATACCGCGCCTAGACTTGGAACACCTGGTACGAATACACACCATTCGTACCAGGTATGCCAAGTCTAGGCGCGATATGCCTTGGCACACCTGAATGCAACGTATTCGTACCAGGTGTGCCAAGGCATACCACGCCTAGACTTGGTACACCTAGTACGGATACACACCATTCGTACCAGGTGTGCCAAGTCTAAACGCGGTATGCCTTGGCACACCTGGTACGAATACGTTGCATTCGTACCAAGTGTGCCAAGGCATACCGGGATGCTGTTGACCAAAGACGAACACTATCCATGACATTAGATCTGGAATATGACGCCATGGATTCCGGAGAGAAAGCTGTGAATATGGCCGGATCTGGTGCGGTGGCAGATCTGGAATATGGCCGGCAGAATGTGAAAGTTCAAGGCGGCGCGGCGGACTGACTGGAAGTACGAAGGCGGGGCGGCGGAAGGGAATGGAAGTACGACGACGCGGCGGCGGAATAAAAGTACGACGGCGGCGACGGCAAAATGAAAGTACGACGGCGGCGACGGAAGAAATGAAGAAAAATAGAATTTCTAAAGAGAGAATATTTTGCAGAACAGAGAATCTGAAATTTGAAAAATGAAAAATGAAATGTGTAGATGGATGGTTAATAGTGGATCCAATGGCAAATTGGTCCAAATTTCCAAAAGTTGACCATAATTTCTACAAATTAAGTTGGTGGCCAACTATTAATTTCCACTATCTATATTGATTATCCCAAATTTTACCTCTTTACAAGTTGTATAGTTCAAGTTGATTTCTAATTGGTTTCCTTAAATGACGAAACGCGAAGGGATAGTGGTATCTGATGTGGAGTGTGACTTGACGTGGAAAAATGATAAATTCAACGAAGAAAATACTTGGAAAATGCAAATTCTTATATTATAAATAAAATATATCCATCCATCTTCTCCTCAACCATTAATAATGGACTGGTACTATTTCAGAAACATTATGCTACTATTTCAGAAACATTATTCATACCAATAAAGCTTTTTCATACAGTCCCTGCAGAAACATAGTGGGCTGCAAAATAGAGATATTAAAATTAACAAGAATTTTGAAAAATAAGAAAATAAGAAAAAATAATGTATGTTGGACGTCTGAATTTGGTGAATACTGGTTGTATGTTTCATTTTGATTTATGATTGCAGATTGGAGAGAAATTACATGTTATGTGTATTAGTGTTTAATTAATGCGATGGAAGATCACAATCGTTTTATATTTGATATTCTTCAAAATTGTATATTTATTTTATTATTCTCTTCGTCAATGATAAGTGTGGTCTTCTTTCTTTTTTGGGAAAAGTAGCATATATACAACCCTAACGTGTCAACCTCGATCTCATTTACACCCTTAAGAGAATGATTAGGGCTGCCAGAACCCCAACGTTTAAAAAGTAGGGGCCAACCGTTAGACGGGAGGGGTTATTTGCCCCTACTTTTTAAACGTTGGGGTTCTGACAGCCTCAACCCTTCCCTTAAGGGTGTAAAAGCGATCGAAGTTAACACGTTAGGGTTGTATATGCTACTTTTTTCTTTTGAATATTCAATTTACCTTGTAATCTTCTACACTCATCTTACGCTCGTATTTCAAAAAAAGAACCTCATACTCAGACCTAAAAATTATTGTTTTCTTAAACTCCTGTTAGAAAATATAATCTCTCATTGGTTCTTTATGATATCTATCATTAATCTATGTATAAGACATTTGTTGTTAACATCTAATCAAAACATTTTGAACAATGAATTTTTGCCATTTTTGCATAGGAAATTAATCTTGAGTTCTCTGGAAGAACTCTTAAGGTTATCCTTCAATTTAAGTTTTTCTATAATTTAGTTTGATTAATATCTTAATTTGAGATTGTCAATTACAATTAATCAGAAAAATATTTGAATATTGAAATATTAACAATAGAAAAGAAATGCTAAATACTACTCCCTCCGTCTCATTGAAATTGTCCTCCTTTCATTTTTGGGTTGTTCCATTGAAATTGTCTTTTTTCCTAAAAAGGAAATAATTAACCCTTCAAAAGTGATGGGACCTACCAATTTCCTCTCTTTTTGCCTTTCTCCTTAATAACCGTGCCGAACATTAACAGAACAAAATGAGTAGCTGAAGGGAGTATGTTCTTTGAATGATCAATTAGAAAATAGGAAAAAGTAGCATATACAATACTAACGTGTCAACTTCGATTTCATTTACACCCTTAAGGGAAGGGTTGGGGCTGCCAGAACCCCAACGTTTAAAAAGTAGGGGCAAATAACCCCTCCCGTCTAACGGCGTTAGAGAGCCGTTAGACGGGATGGGTTATTTGTCCTTACTTCGTTAGACGGAAGGGGTTATTTGCCCCTACTTTTTAAACGTTGGGGTTCTGGCAGCCCCAACCCTTCCCTTAGGTGTAAATGAGATCGAGGTTGACACGTTAGGGTTGTATATGCTACTTTTCCCTTCTTTTTTCGTCCATCCACAATA
This sequence comes from Agastache rugosa, assembly GCA_031470985.1. Classification (NCBI taxonomy): domain Eukaryota; kingdom Viridiplantae; phylum Streptophyta; class Magnoliopsida; order Lamiales; family Lamiaceae; genus Agastache; species Agastache rugosa. The sequence goes on from CM062609.1 coordinate 12,203,517, forward strand.
AGTGTGGTCTTTCTTAAATGAAAGTGATTTCACTCACAATAAATATGGGTCTCATTCTCCACTCACAATACATCTATCTGACTCACATCTCTCTCTTAAAATCTATGACACTCCCCTCCGCACCACACTTATCGTAGACGGAGAGAGTAATACTTAATTCTATAATTATGTTGACATACCTTACCATATCCTTCCTTACGTGATACATCACTATTGTTCATATGTCATATCTAATCGAAGTTTGTGCCATAATTATCACACACACACATATATATATAACACCATGTTATTAGGCGACTAAGTACCTTAATTAACACGTTTTAAATGCTCCTTTCAATGACATATTTCACCTACTATTGCGGTTTTGTCATCTACAATAATAAACTAGCTAGGAGTTTGAATAGCCAAACGTTCTTGTGAGTTGTGACACTGTGGGTGAATGCATGTATGATTAACATTGAAGCTAACATAAATAAGGAGACGGATGATATTATATTATTTCATAAAATCTATAACACAATTAAAGAACTAATATATCAGTATATATTATATACTTGTAATTAACCAAATATACTTCTTTTAGAAATCTATTTGATCATTTTTCTGTTTTTTATAAATTTAGCTTAATAAGGTGCATGTTTTCTCGTTTGCCCTCATATTTGGACAAATATATTAATCAATAAAGTTTATCTTTCTAATTAAAAAAAAGACATAATTCTAGAATAAATAAAAACGATAAATATATTGTATTATATAGCTTGTGTGCCTCTAATATATCGGCCCAAATTGCTAAAAGATTGTAGTATTTGAAAACGAGGTAGAAATAAGAAAAAAATAAAATTATATGCCACGTAAATTCAAATACCATATCACTAGTTAAAAGACTTCCTCCACTAAGCTAACAAATCAATTATTGCAATATGTTTAAATAAACTATATGCACGTATACTCAAAAATTGACATGTACTGACATAATAGTGCATGCAGTAATATCTTGATTTTATTTTGAAATCTATATTGGGCCTACTTCCCGGTATCAGATAGTTACGCGACAACAAAAAAGCTGCGTTTGAATTCATGATAAACGACATTGTTTCTAATTGACGTGGAAATTAACAAATTTACACGTGACTTTTTTATTTGAGTATTAATCTTACACATAATTTCAGTTGCCAACACAATAATCACGTACCAAAAAAGCATATTATCAGCCCTAAATTGGGGAGACTTGATTTATATGTATATTTTGGAATATATGTGTGTGTGTGTGTGTGTTGAATAAAAGTACTATTAATTTGTGATAGTGGAGGATGGGTTAGGTTAGGTGGGCATGAGTATTGTTGCGTCTTGTTTGGCCCAAACGCCACGTGGAGTGTCAAAAATGTAGAATACTATCACACATTTTCACTCTTTTTTGCTTCAACCTTTCCAAAATAAAAAATTCTGTAAACTTGGAAACAAACATACGCCATGCACCATCACCATTTTTGCTTTTCCATGTCTACCATAACTCTTCTTTCTTTCTTTCTTTCTTTTTTTTTTTTGGGTTCCTATTTCATTTTAATTTTAAGATTATTATTTAATTTATTGCTTGTTAAAGTGGGCATGGTGTACTGCACATACAGAGGACATTTTTGATGATGATGATGGGCTTTGTTCGTTTCTGCTGACCCTCATTGTCAGAACATTGATCCTGTAATATGGTACTACTACTAAATACTGTATACAACTCTTAAAAATCAAATAAATAAAATATCCAAAAAATACATATAAATAAATACTCATATGCAACTTATTACAAATGTGTGCATTCCACGCGCATACGCATACAATTATTTTTATTTATTATTATTATTATTTTTATTTTATTTTTAATTGTTCTATAGAAAATTTTAAATGCCGCGTTGTGATAGACTTGAACCCGAGACATTTGGCCTCGGGCATTAACCACACTATCGCTAGGCTAACACCTGCACACGCATATATATATAGGGGTTGGTTCACATACAAAATACTTTTCCCGTAAAAAATAATAATAATGCATTTTATATACTAAAATAATATATTTTATGTATTATTACAATGCACTGTCATAATAATACATTTCTGATTTATTACAATGCATTGATACGATAATGCATTTCATGTTCAATTATAATGCACCGGTCAATGACAACCGTAGATCTACGAAAATCAATGGTCCAGATCGCTTCTTATTTCTTACGAAAAAAAGACCTTTACATATGATCTCTTCCACGCACACACACACACACACACACACACACACATATATATATATATAGGGAGTGATTCTAATGAAAAGAGCCCTTAAACTAAGAAATAGGAATAAATCTCAACCCTTGATCCACAATAGATGGATGGCTAGATTTGAAGCGGGTCGGATCCGGGTCAAACCGGATCGGACCCGGATCAACCCGTTGACTTTTCAACTTTTTTTTTTATGTTTCGAAATTTTTTTTTCCGTTTTTTTTAATAAAGTGTGGTGCGCATCTCATTTCATGTTGTGATGCATCTCATTACACAATGTGTTGCATCTACACATTGTGATGCATCTCATTATACATGGTGGTGCATCTCATTACACATAGTGTTGCATCTCAAAATGCATTGTGGTGCATCTCATAATACATAGAGATTTATCTCATACACTATGTGTGTGTGTATAACTATATCAAAACGAGGGAAAATCTTGGGGTGATTTGGTATGATTAAATCAAACTACTTTTCAAATTATTGTATTCATTCCATATCAATAAGCAAGTGTTTGGGATTTTTTTTTTTGTCTCCGCCTTCGGCTCCCCTCGCTCGACTCTTGAAAAAAAAATAAAAAATAAAAATAGTGAAAAAGAATATTAAAAAATTAAAAATGGTGCATCCCAATACACTTAGTGGTGCATCTCATTGCACAATTTGGTGCATCTCATTGCACAGTTTGGTGCATCTCATTGCACAGTGTGGTGCATAACATCTGACTCTTAAAAAAAATTCGAAAATTAAAAAAAAAAAAACCGAAAGTCAACGGGTTGACCGGGTCCGACCCGGTTTGACCTGGGTCAGATCTGACCCTCCATCCCTTGTAGATGTATGGTGGAGATCTATTCCTATTTCTTAGGTTAAGATCCATTCTTATATGATCATTTTCATATATATATATATATATGGATTGTTATACTAGAAATATTTTTCCTTGTGTTAAGTAGAAATAAATATAGACCATAGATCTCAAAGATTTGGAGGGTGATGATAAATTTAAAATTAATACGCAAATTATTGTGGTAAATATTAGGAGGACTTCATGGTAATTAACAAAGCCACAAATACGCATTCTTTATCAATATATATCTTTACAAGATTTTATTGTATCAAATTGGTTATGTATATCTGGTTCCTTTTACGTTTTTTTTTAAAAAAATTATTCCATATTTCAATATATTCAGCATGGTTTACATAATTGTTTTTTCTTTTGCTTTATTGTATTTTCTTGATTAAATTAATGCGTATTAATTTATAATTTTATTACCATAAGTTATTGCTTAATAACGCATGTAACTACTTTATAATTAATATTTAATTGCATATTGTATGTTGTTTTTCAGTTAATCCTTTAATGCATATATTGTTTATTATGTCATTGTTTTTTTTTTGTATTAACTATTGCATTTTAACTAATATTTGAATGCATATTGTTTATTATGTTATTGTTTTTTTTGTATTAACTATTGCATTTAATTAATATTTAAATGCAAATTGTTTATTATGTCATTGCATTTTAATTAATATTTAAATGCATATACTGCTAGTTTTTCAATTAATCGTTTAATGAATATTATTTATTATGTCATTGTTTTTTTATCAACTATTGCATTTTAATTAAAATGTTATTGCATATTTGGCGTATATTATTTTAATGATAATGGAGCAAGAAATAAACGGTGAATAGTACTCATGACTTGTTCTATAAAAAATCATAAATTTTTTTAGAATTCTATTGCGCTAAAATAAATCATAAAGCTTTAAAGGAGAACCAATAAAAAAGACTAAAATAGGCATTATTTTTTTTTAATGCAGCGCACTAACCTTTATTAACTTCCATATCCCACAAATTTAGGAATTTATCATTTATAATATGGGGTAAAATACGAATTTAACATTTAAATATTAAATTAGGCAGAAATTATACTAAAAACCATCCCATTAATCTAGGCCGTTAAGCTAACAAAATCGACGTCCGAGATTTTTTTTTAGTTAACACGTACAAATTTATTTCTATTTGATCTCTTCCCTATATATATATATATCTAGGGAATAGATCATATAAGAATAGATCTTAAACTAAGAAATAGGAATGGATCCCCACCATTAATCCTTCAACATCTATGGCTAAGATCTGATCTAAGTACTTAACTTAGTTACCGCAATTTATTTTTAAGTAGGGGTAATTTAGTAATTTAGAAATTTCTTCTCTTTCATTCTTATTTCTTCTCCAATCGCGTTAAACTCAGAATCACCATTGTTCTACTCTCTGATTCTTCTTCGCGATTCTGCTTCGAAATTCTTCATCGCAATTCTGCCTCGCGATTTCACAATTATCCCGACCTTGAATTCAATATCCAATCGAAATCTGTAATCAACAAGTATCACCAATATCTCCTTCGATGATGCGTTGAATCAAATCGAAGCAAAAAGTAGTGTCCTGCCGCCGGATGCAATCGGATAGTCGAATTCGAAGTCATTGAGAGCGAAATCTACGGTGTCGTTTGCGATTGCTCGCACAAATTCTGTTGGAGCTGCATAGAGGAGCGCCGCACAGTCTCGTTGGGTGCAAAATTTGGGTAAGTTTTATAGCTTCGTTGACAAATTTTCATTTGGAAAGTACAAATTATTGTGTGTGTGTGTGAGTGTGTGTGTTTTGTGCTTTGCCATATTTTTCGTGTTTTAGGTTAAGGAATTATGATATTTTTTCTGTTGTGTTTCAGAAATTGTGCTTAATCTAATGAAGTAGAATATTTGTATTGTATATGCAGGTATGAAAATGTATGTGTTGTGAAACTTGTGCTTATCAGAAATATTGTTTTCTCTTTTATGCTATAGTTTGTCTTGTTGTGGTTGTTTTTAGTGTGTATTTGTTGTATTGATATGCTCTAGCTGTAGATATGGATGGTGTCATCAATAAATATATCAACCAAGGTTAGGATTTGTGGACGATAAAAATGAACACTTGATTGATCTTGAGTCGACTGACTTGATCGAGCGATGACTCATTCATTGGGTGATTAATAAGGTATATTATTGTTTATATCTATATTCTATGTACCAGTTGAAGGATATTGACACTTTTTCAAGTAACGTATCGTGTGATTGTTCGAGTACTTGTAGGGATAGGTGGAGGAGGTGTTGGGCGTGGTGAGATGTCGTGTGCAATCCTAATTCGAGATGAGACTTGGTTTCCGAAAGCTTGTGGAATTTAATATGGAGATAAACAAGTGTGGCGCCAAATCAAGTGTCTTTACTCGCTCATTGTGAGGTCATTGAAAGAGGGTATTATTAGAATATTGATATCATGGAGGTAAAAGTCTCGTCTAATGCCTCCTATACGTGGAGATCTAGGTGTTGGAGCTGTGACTTGTTAAATAATGGTATAAGGTGGAGAGTTGGTGATAGTACAAATATTAAGATTTTCAGAGATACCTGGGTTTCCAATTTGGCTAACGGCAATATCCATAGAAGTGTGTAGAGAGACGATGATATACGCTTTGTTGATTTGCTAGAATCATCGATGGATTGTGATATGGACAAAGAGAAGATGCAGCAATTGTAAGGAAATGGCTAATCATGATGCACATAATTGTGATGAAAAAAAGAAATAGTGTATTTTTAACTATCTGCTTCTTACTTTTGGATCTCGTAGACAGTTGTTGTGTTCGGAACAACATTTTTCATTGTTATTTGACATTCATTTGTTATTAACTTTTTTACTATTTTATATATTTTTTCTGTTTATGGTTGTCTCTTGATATATTTCATAATTTGATTATGTTTATGTTTGTCTGTTTCGATAAAAACCACCAGTGTGTTACGTGTAAACTTATTTCATATTTTAACTGGTTTGTATTTTGAGTAGTATTTGATCGAATATCATGCCTTAGTAGATTGCACAACGAGTAGTGATACATCACAAATCATTGGGAGATGCATCACATAGAATTAGGAGATGCATCATTGATGCATTATTAGATGCATCACCAACCATTCATAGATGCACCACAAATTATTAAAAGATGCACCACAAGATGCTCATAATTTTTCCTAAATATTTTGTGTTTTGCAGAATCAATTGCACAATATATTATATGATGTAATTAATTGCACATGATGTAGACTTAGGTGATGATAGAGTTCTGTCGAGAGTAAATATCGTGAAGAGAGAAGCTGGTGGAATAAATAAAATTTCAAATAATTATAAGGTAGATTAAGCTGTAGGGAACAAACTAGTTCAAAACATTACATTCAAGTATTCATGTCTCGTGCATTTTTCAGTTTCTATCATATCTAATTTGTCCAAAACAGATCATATTCATTCTGCTCTTACTAACTTACACATTTTCACTCAATCTATTAGCCATTTTTCCGTGTTAAATTTTTTATTTTCACATATTTCTTTGTAGTAGTATTGTGCTTTTGCATTAATTTTCTCCTATAGTTTGTTGTTCTTCCAACCAACAATAGATGCACAATACTTCATCCTAAGCATCTTCATATGTTACTTTGATTTCTTCATCATTTCTGTCCTCCAACTTGTGATTGGTTCACCCATGAAAGTCTTCATGTGCCTCAAAATCATCATCTTCTTCAATCTCCTTCCTCTTTGGATTTTGGTTTTTATCATGCCTTCTTTTAGTTCTCTCTGATGCAACACAAACACACAAATATATACAGTTAGATGCATCATAATGACTTCTTACATGCATCACAATGACTATTAAGATGCACCATATTTACCAGTCACATGCACCACAGACAAATACATAACCACATGTTGCATTAATATATCTTATCCATCATTATGAAATAGTAAATACCTAGATGCACCACAATGCCTACCTAGATGCACCATACTGTCTTGTCAGATGCACCATACTGCATTTTCAGAATGAATTAATATTTTTCACAGATTGCATACTATCATTCCAGAGCACAATCCACCACAATTATGAGACAAATTATTTAAGATTGATAAATGTTATTTTTGCATCAAAAACCAACATATCCAAGAACAAGATTTCATATTCCCACAAATTATCAAGTTACATTAGCAATTCTAAACAATAAAAATATTTATTAGTTGACATGCATCACACTTAGTTGTCAGATGCATCACACTTATTTATCCTATGCACCATAATGCAATTACATTAAAAAACATGCTACGAAGATTATAATGATCTAAATATCCCCAAATTCTCATACACGAGACTCCTACGTACAACTACAAAGTCATAATCCCACAATTAATTTATTGATTTTTCAATATCATAATTCATAGATTCTCAATCACACCAAATTCTAGATTATGAGTTGATAAAATATCCTAAATACAAATGATAACATCTATAACACAGAAGCTTATTTGCTCAAATGCATATGAAAACGTGATCGAACAGGAGAAAGTTTGAAAGGTAGTGTAGTTGGATTTAATCTCATGCACCAGAGTTCTCAAATAAGTAATACGATAAGTAATTTATCTAGAAAATGATCACTAACCTTCATTCGATTGTTTTGTTGACATTTTTCTTCATCTGAATTTGATGTCTTCAATTTGTTCTTCAGTAGCGCGTAACTCGATTTCAAGCCCTAGCTTGATTTGATGGTCGAAAATTGCACAAAAGCTCGATTTACTTCTAGATTCACCTTCAATTTCGTTTTTGTGTGTTTTATAACCGATTGATCTTGCAGAGATTCAGATTTTTTGATGATTGAATCGGAGCTTTGGGTTGAGAGCTGCTGGTTGAGAGAATTGAATGAACAGAAGCTGTGGATTGACTGATCCGTATAGAAGAATAATTTTTATGTTTTACGTTTTTGCCCCTGCCTACATAAAAATGCATTTTTTAATTTTGTGGGATTAAATATTCAGGATTAAATCTAACCATCCATCAAGATGAGATCTATGGTGTATGATCATTCTTATTTCTTATTTTAAAGGATTTCTCACTAGATTTCTTTTTCTCCTGTTTTCAAAACAAGAGTTGAAAACGGTGGATGAATTATATATATATATATATATATATATATATATATATAACATTAATAATATAAATTATTGTAAGTTTAAACGCAACATTAATATAGGCGCTGAATAATGGAATTCAAATCTTAAGACGCAAGTACTTAGACTTTATCACACATCTAGATGTAAGAAAAATTGATAGTGACGAGACATTAAACGGATGCAGGAAATGACAATCACTTATACATCAACATAGTATCAACATCTTTATTCGCAATTAATTATGGGTCGATTACAAGTTTACAACTACATCATTGAACCAAAACCATTATCGAGAAGTTTCCTCGATTTTTCACATATACGAAATATATATTTATATATGTGTGTGTATGTGTGAAATGGTTCATATATAGATAAATATATACTAATGTACGAATTAGCAATCAATCTACATTATTAATTGCTCTTTTTGTATGATGTATATGATTGTCATGAAAATATATATATGAATAGCTTCTAGTGAAAGGGCCCTTAAAGTAAGAAATAGGAATAAATTCCAACCCTTCATTCACAATAAATGGATGACCAGATCTAAACAGGGGCAGATCCGTGTCAAATGGGTCGGACCCGGGTCAATCCGTTGACTTTTCAATCTTTTTTTAAGTTTCGAAATTATTTTTTCGAATTATTTTTTTCGTTTTTTTAATAAAGTGTGGTGCATCTCAATATACTGTGTGGTGCATCTCATTTCATGTTGTGGTGCATCTCATTACACAGTGTGTTGCATCTATACATTGTGATGCATCTCATTATACATGGTGGTGCATCTCATTACACATAGTGTTGTATCTCAAAATGCATTGTGGTGCATCTCATAATACATGGAGGTTTATCTCATACACTATGTGTGTGTGTGTATAACTATATCAAAACGAGGGCAAATCTTGGGGTGATTTGGTATGATGAAATCAAACTACTTTTCAAATCATTGTATTCATACCATATCAATAAGCAAGTGTTTGAGATTTTTTTTTTGTCTCCGCTTTCGGCTCCGATTTTAATTTATAGATAATGATTATGACAACATTAATGGTTTTTAGCTTGCTCCGAGGCCTTCGGCTCCCCTCGCTCGACTCTTGAAAAAAAATAAAAATAGTGAAAAAGAATATTAAAAAATTAAAAAATGGTGCATCCCAATACACTTAGTGGTGCATCTCATTGCACAGTGTGGTGCATATTATCTGACTCTTAAAAAAAATTCGAAAATAAAAAATGTGAAAAGTCAACGGGTTGACCAGGTCCGACCCGTTGACCCGGATCCGACTCGGTTTGATCTGGGTCAGATCTGACCCTCCATCCCTTGTAGATCTATGGTGGAGATCTATTCCTATTTCTTAGGTTAAAATCCATTCTTATATGATCCATTTTCTATATATATATGTGTGTGTGTGTGTGTGTGTGTGATTGTATATATAAAAAAGTATTGTATGTTTGTACGTTCCTACATTTGGGTCTATTAGATCGATCGTGTGCAATGTGAGCATCAAATTGTTAGGAAAATGTGCTTTTCAACCCATAATTCAAATTACCTCCTTCTTTTGTAGGGATCGACAGGTAACTACATCTTGTAGCCCATTTTGAATTGGATAATAATGAGGAAAATGTTTTGGAGTTTACAGTATGACTTTGTTTTCCCCATTTCTAAAGCAAAGCACTCGCTTTTCCAACTTGTTTTATTAGGCCATCGCAAGTTTAGTAAAATATATTGCCCTAACAACACATATATACGAACGTATTCTATAGTGTTATATAATTTTATCCAATATGAATTAGTTTATTTTAAATGATTTATCTATATATCAAATTATACATAACTAAATATGTGTTATTAGAAAAAGAAAGGAAAAAAACATCATATATATATGTATATATATAAATCAGTCGGTCAGTCAATGCAATAAATTTTGCCACAGTCGTTCATATTTTATAACGAACGATATGATGCCCCCAATCTAGTCAATGAAAAAGTCATCAATGTCCTCCTAAACCTGCTTAACTAATGCTTTGATTTTTTTCTATTGCGATTTATTATTGTACTTTGTACTATAGTGCAAGTAGTGTGCGTCAAAGTGTAGAAAAAATATATATATTACTAGGTATATATGTATGTCATACATATTAATGAAGCAAAATAAGAGATGCGGTATCAATTACAATTAAAGAGACTTAACCATAGCCCAGGGCTACTATGCCAGTTGTGAAAATCTCCACCAGCATGTGTATTAAAAAAACTCATTTTTCATTATTTTGAATTCACCTATGATGCACGGATTCTCCAAAAAATCATACATTGCAGTATCGGATATGTCTAGGGTGCGGGTGCGATTCGGGTGGGATTCGCACGGGATTCGCCATGTGGCTAATCCTTCCAAAAAAATAAAAATAAAAATAGGATTCGTGAATCCGGTGCGTGAGGGACACGAATCCGGTACGTGGAGGGTGCATATAAGCTTTGTTTTTTAGAAATTTAGTTTATTGGTGCTTTTTTCCAATTTAACATAACTTTATTAATTTTAAAATGCTTTTAATATATTACTTTATTGAGAATGCATAAATTTTAGGGAGAGAAAAATGTTACATTTAATTTATATATTTTAAATTTTATATATAAAATATATAATAAAATATAAATAAATAAATATATCCTTGCCGAATCACACCCTATAATCCGTATCCTCGTACTCGTATCATATTGCACCCACACTCGCACCCCGCACCTATGCAACATAGGAATTGACCCAATTAATTGAGAATTCAAAAGTATATCTAGCAATCTCGTCTACCTCAATAGATGAGGGAAGATACTCCTGTGCGTGGACCGCACAGTACGGTCGATCCTATTTTTATAATTTTTAAATCTTTTAAATTTAATTAATTAGTTTTTATTTAAATATAACTACAATTTATTGATATTTAGTTACAGTTTATTACTAATTCTTATTAGGATTTATTATTCATAATTAGGATTTATTAATCTCAATTAGAATATATAATTATCAATTAAAATTTAATTAAATGTTAATTAGTTAAATTTATGGTGCGGTCCATGCACGATAGAAGACTTGGCCATAGCTGATATTATAAATAGTGTTAGCTATTAACGTTGGATGCTATATCATGTCTAATAATTTATGTTGATCCAATTAGCTACGAGATTAAAAGTAAGAATCTTTATGTTCAGAGACTTGAACAAATTACGCGCTTATTATATAACTATATATATTATAACTTTAAAAATAAAATAAGCATCGTATTGTGCTCAAGTTATATAGAAATATTGTAGCTCCATTAAGATTAAAATAAAAATATATTTTGTGTCAGCAACAGTTAATGCAGAATATAGTAATCTGATGAGCAAATCAAAGCTAATTAAATAAAGAGGCACATATATATAGTTACAAGTGTGTGTGTGTGTGCGCGCGCGCGCGCGCGCCTTAAGCACCACAATTTGTCGAACAACCATTATCACGAGATATCATGTCAGTGACATACGACATTGAGCTTTGTCGTTTTGCTCCGGATTAGTAGCTTAATAATGACGGATTAACAAGATAAGGCGGCAACTAATGGCCACCGGAAAGAAAACAAGAGGACTAATCTAAGACACACACTAACTGTGTGAAAAATATTATCGTGTTCCGACGAAGTCGTTTTTGGCTAATAGTCATAATTTATTTGGCAACTTTAGAGAAGTGGGGTCTTAGGAAAATAACACTTGGATTTGCCGTATAATGTTGAAAACCCCAATTTAACATGCACATGCATGATTCACACTTATCGTATAGATAGGGTTTTAATTATTGTTTTGCTACCTCATCAAATTATCATTTCCAACTGAAATTAATGTGTGTAAAATTAATATTGACATTTTTCTAAAAATGCAAATGGTGACAAGCCAAGGTCACAAAATAATATAATCAAAACGGAAAAAGAAGATATCGGATTTGGACGGTGAGATTTATTTTGTGTGATTCCCATGTTTTTGTTTAGATTTAATGTAAATTGAATAATAGATACAATAGGATAAGCATAAGCAAAAACAGAGTTCATATCTATTAACTTATGTATGCATACATAGAGCATGCATATGTAATTAATAGACAAAAACTTGCGTATAGTGGACCACACATCGTACTATTGGTATTTTTTTAATTTAATTTAAAAAGTGACAGTCTTTGGGCCAATTGGGAGGCAAGATTTTGAAAGCCGTCCGCGGCGACAACGGATGGAGAAGAGGGAGAAAGTTGTTGTGTTTGTTAGGCAACTCTCTAAACAAGGATCCAATAATGGATTCGGAAACATTCATAGCTGTTTCTGGCCAAAGCTTTTAGGATTAAGGTTGTTGTCTCTTTAATTGTTAGTGCCTCTTAGGGCGGCGTTGGAGGCGGCGTAGTGGAATGTGATGACGTTGAAGGAGTAGATGGTGATGTTGACGGAGGCGATGAACAGGCGGCTGGAGATGACGATGAGACGGAGATCGGGGACGGAGGGTGTCGTATAGCCAGTGGTTGAGGGAATCGTCGGCCCAGCCGGAGGAGAGGGCGGCGGAGAGGGAGGGAGCATTGATGTGTAAGTTGAGAGGGCGGCGGATAGGGAGGGAGAGGGCAGAGAGGGCGGAGGGTTTGACTGTGTTAGCGAGAGAGTAAGAGAGAGAGAGAGAGACATAAAGGGGATGATGAGGTGGCATTGATGTGTAGGTTGATTTGTTTTTTTTTGTTAATTATTAAAATCAAAACGACGTCGTTTTGGTTAAAACGGTGTCGTTTTGAACGCCACATCACTTTGAATTGGACATGTCATCTTCGATTTTTTCCCCAAATTGCTTTTGGCAGAATAATAAGAAAAATTAAAAGGTGAGGAATTCTAACAAATTTTAAAAAAGTTGGGAAATAAACCAGAATTTGGTAAAAAGTGGAGAATTTAAATGCATTTTGCCCTAAAATATATGAATGAAAAATGCTCAAAATGAAGATTTAAAATAAAAAAGAATAGAGAATGAAGGATGCGCTAGAACTCCAAATTAAGGAGATACTTCAAATTCCTATATAGATAGATTTGTTATCTCTTTATTTTAATTATAATATTAAACACTATCTACAAAACTAAGGTTGTGTCTAAGTAATTTGCACCCTTGAAACAAGATTGTTTGGAACATGCATTTTATGCATATTATAACCTAGTTGCCAAGCTATTAAGCAGTCAAAGGAAAAAAAAAAAAAAACTTATTAAGAAAGTTGGAAACGCGTTCATAAAAGTTTTACTTGGTGATCATGTCAATGTCGATTTTGATTTCATCAGTCTTCCCTTATTATTTCAATATGAAATTCTCGCACAATCGACGAACTAAATTTAATTAATTTTTATTTACTTGTGAAATTATAAGAATGCTACACACATAGCAATCCAATATTATGAAAATACTTGGACCGTTTGTGTGATACCATTAGTAGATTTGCGGTTCAAATGCACCACTTTTTCAAATACAGAAATACACTCACACATATGGGAATAATGAGTACTATAAACTATTCATAAAAAATTAAATAAAAGAAATATTTAATTAGTAAATTAAATGCTCCTTCTGTGTAATTAAGTCAAAAATTAAAATTATTTCATTACGTTCGTGGGAATCTTGACCTTATCTACCGAATTTTACTAATATGAAAAAGCATTATTACTTGCCAGATTAATTAACGACAATCTTGTTATTTTTCCATATAAAAAAAAGGGCAAAAAGCATATAAATTCTCGACTTTTTTTGAAATTCTGTTTTATTTCCCGACCTTTTAATTTTTCGTCTAAAATCTCCACCTTTTAATTTGTTTGATTTTTCTCCCGCGTTCAAATTTTTTCTAAATTGAAGCTGAGTTGGACGTCGGAAATACTTATATGGCAAATCGCCCTGACTAAACAAATGTTATAGTTTCAAAAACGTGTAAACAACGTCATTTTTCATATCTAACATACATGAATATAAGATTATGGCACAAACAAACTTGCCACGAAAGCGAGTAATTTATGCCACATAAGAGCCACGCGTAATCCATTAGACCACGTAAGCAAATAAAATTAACAAGTCAGCTTTAATTGCACTGAAATACTTCGCCGGGAGAAAAATCAAACAAATTAAAAGGTGGAGATTTTATACAAAAAATTAAAAGGTCGGGAGATAAACCAGAATTTCAAAAAAGGTCGGGAATTTATATGCTTTTTGCCCTAAAAAAAATGGATGCTTCTATATATCACACAGTTTCAATATTTCATAAATACTTGCGTCCTTCTTATCAGTGGATGTATATCTACAATTAATTAGAGTAATATTTATTTATTCAAGGGCGTACAGATTAATTATAAGCAAAAATCAGTGACTGCCTTTCACCATTTGATGTTAACGTCATAAAAATAAGACTGTATTACTGCCAAAAAAAAAAGGGACTGTATTCATATTTAATCATGCGTGGGAAATTGAAAATACATGAATCTTGGCCTTATCTACCTAATCTATAATTTCCAAATTAATAAGTTTGTTTATTTTGTTGCCTAAAGTAATGATAATTTTCTTATAACATGAATATTGGTCTTGTCTGACTAACTTTATGCCGACGTCCAAATAATTTTCAATTTTGCCAATATTAAGTTAATGATAATCTCTATAATATTTCCTTGATTAACATTGTTAATGCCGGAAATTGAGATGTTAGTGTTACCTTCTAGAGTGTGCGAACGAAATAATTGAATTCACACAACACGAAAATCGCATTTCAAGAACCAATTAATTAAAGTTTGTGGAAAAAATCAAATATTGGATCGATGAAGTTATTGTAAGAAAAATTGAGCATTACGAGAGTTGTTGGAATCCTATTCTTCAGCCTTTACAAATCACCCAAAAACTGACAAATCCCTGATTCCCTCTCCTTTCTTCCTTCCCCACAAAATTAATAAACGTACCAAACTTATCATGCACATTTTTCTATTTTATCTATAAATTTTTATTTCTTTTACCACTCTATAGAAATACTAGATATGTAGTTTTAATTTGAGTTGATTACAAAAATATTCTAAAGGCTTTTATATACTGTCTCTCTTTTATTTGGATAATATATCTATTGTGTAATCCAGTGTGGTAACTAAGCGCTATTTATGCAAGCAATAATACACAATTAGATAATCAATCAAGTATATATACATAATTGTAATTAAATTAATTTTTGTGTATCGTTGAATTGAAAAAGTGTTTTAACCTCAAATAATTTTTCAAAAGAGGAGGCCAAACATCAATACGAGTTTTGATAATGCATATATACCACGTGTATTTTGATAATATCATTTTATAAATAAAATACGAGTGTTGTAGTAGTAATTAATTTGTAAGATCTGCGTGACCTCACAACCTCCATTGTAGAAAAAAAAAACAGAATTGAATTACTCCTCAATCCTCATTCAACAACGCTCCACCCCTCTGATCCGATAGTTTAGTCACAAACCTTTTGCTTAATTAGCCATCCCTTCTTTAATGCATCACATCACAGGAATAGAGAGAGAAAGGTGAAGAGGAGAGAAAAAATCAAGAATTTCATCCCACCACCTCTTTTCCTAGCTTTTCTTTTCCTTTTTAAGTTTTTTCAGTTACTTTATTTATTTGATTTGTTTTTAGAAGATTTTCAGTTACTTTATTTAAACATTTGATCGATGTCAACCTTTAGTTACCTCCCAATATAAATACACCCAAGCATTCCACTCCCACATCCTCTTTGTTTTGTTTTTTTATGATTATTATGATTATGATGTGTGTTTAACCTACGCCCAAACCTAAGACGTTCTTTCTTCATAGCTCTTGCCAAACACAACACAAATTAAACTTCATTTTCTTCTCCTCCACCTCGTATTCGGCAATATATATATATATATATATATATATATATATATGTTTTGACATCCGCTTCTGTAATAACAGCACTTGTTCGATCGGATTCGATCATGGCGATTCAAGCGCAGCTGTTCTCGGAGAATCTCGGTTTTTCTCTCGGAAATTCTCAGGATTTGGTGATGGAAAATGCTTGTGGATTTGATAATTTATGCTTCGTTCCTCAGCAGCAACAGCAACAGCAATTAATTCAGTTGGATGAGTTGCAGAATTCTTCGCAGCGTCTCAGCCTTTTAGTTGATAACAACGTTCAATTTCGTCACCAACAATCCGTGACGTTTTCGCAGAGCGCTTCGTCTCATATTGAGAGACAGAGATTAGAATCCGAGCAGTTCCTTAATTTACAGGTGAGAGAAAATTAGTAGTATTTTTTTAATTTGAAAGTTTATTTGTTGAAATTCAATTATTAATAAATGCGTGTTAATTTGTGTTGGGACAGAACGAGAGATTGAGAATGGCAATGCAAGAACAGAGGAAGCAGCAAATAGCGGTTTTAATGAGAAAATACGAATGGAAGACTGAATTATTGGTGAGACAGAAAGAAGAAGAAATAGCGAAAGCGGCGAACAGGACGACGGAGCTCCACAACTTCTTAAAGAGGATCGAGATCGAGAATCTGACGTGGCAGAGAGTGGCGAAAGAAAACGAAGCGATGATTGCGTCGTTGAACTGCTCGATCCAACGGCTGAGAGAATCCGCGTGTTTGTCGGAAAATGCAGCTGAAGATGCAGAATCTTGCTGCCAAAACATTGAAGAAGAAATCGAAGCGAAAGCGGAAACGAAGGGGAAAATGAAAATGGTGTGTAAATGCTGCAATTCACGGAATTCGTGCGTCGTGATGTTGCCGTGCCGACATCTCTGTTCCTGCAAAGATTGCGAGGTTTTTCTTGATTCATGTCCAATTTGTAGTATGCCAAAGAAAGCAACCATAGAGGCATTAATTTAATAATATTTTTTTTAAATGTGAAAAAATAGTTGAGATCGACTCTCTTCATTTTCCCGGCTAGCAATTTAGTTTTTTGGTTCACTTTCTGTGAAATACACATTTGATTGTTTGATTATTTGATTTTTCTTTCAATTACTTTCAAATCTCTTTTTATGAGGATTTGAATTACAGAAAATAAAAAAGGAGAGAAAAATAATACATTCTCTGTTTCTTCGTTCAACTTTTGACTTCTTTTGTATGAATGATATTTGGCAAATATTGCTAAAGTTTTTTGTTCTATTTTATGTTTGATTTTGATAACACGCATTATGTGACTAATATAATTCTAATTAAGGGTTACTTATTGCACGTAATAATTTGTTACTGTATTATAAAACAGGATCTTTAAAACATATTTATGTCACAACCTTTTAGTTTTTCTACAGTTACTGCAACCTCAATTATTTTTCGGTGGAGGTGTTGTAATTGAAACTCGAAGGTTTTAAAATTATGTGAAGATTGGGTTATTCTTGAAATTAATTAATCGTTTTTTTTTTTCAGTATAAATAAATACTACAAGGAAACCCAATTTTTTTAGGAAAACTAAAATAGTAGTGAGATGTCAGTCGTCCCCAAAAGCACGTGTCAATTAAGACTATTTACTTCAGTAAAACTAACTCAAAATTAAAAGACATCACGAACTATTTAATATTATTGTGATTGTCTTTTACTTGAATTTAGCAAGTGAAAGTTCCGTCACTCGTTCTTTTATAAATTCTAATTCTAATTCTAATTCTAATTTCCTGTCATTTGTTCTTATATAAATTATTAACTTCGAATATATATATATTCTTTGAAGGAGCTTTGAATATATTTTAAGCGAAAAAGAAATTTAAGAGTAACAAAATCTAGTTGCTATAAATTAACGTTAATTGAATATCATATATCATTAAAATTCAATATAATTAATTGATTATTTTTTTGAGACTTACACAATATACAATGAGAATATTAATATTAGAAAACATTATGCACCATCATCTATTAAACTACCCATATAAAATGGGAAAACTACTCCACATAATAAGATGGAAAAACTACTCCATACGTTAGTGTTAGTGGAAATCGAACCCAATACCTCTCGTGAGAGACTTGGATTGTCTTTACCTTCAACAATAATATATAATTAATTGAAGGAAAAAATAATAGAAAAAAGTCGGTGCATTTAGTTAGGCTAATAAACCTAGGTGAGGTCTAAAAAAGTAGCCAATTTTGGATCAATATATTTGGATAAAGGCTTGTTTGGCAGGCTCAACGAAAATGGCTTCATATTGATTTTGGGTTTTGGTCCCAGGCTGTAAAAAAAATTATATTTGGGCTGTCGGTAGGGATGTCAATTGAGCCCGAACCTGACGGGTCGACCCGAATAAACCGAACAAAATAAAGGGTTAGGGTTGATTTTTTACAACCCGAATACATAACCGGGCTATTTGGGTTGGCCCGCTAGGGTTGAAGGGCTATCCGGGCTAGCCCGATCAGGGGTTAGGGTCAACCCGAATAACCCTGATGTATTTTTAAAAAAATAAAATAAATAATACATCATAATAATTACTTGTAGTAGTTTTATGTCGCGCCCTCTTTTGCTCTACACAGAAATCATAGAAGATGAATGTCATTCAAGTGTTTAGTTTCATTTGTGAGATAACGAATTAATGTTGAATATTATTGTTATTTTTCATGTCGTGTAGTGCTACTAGACTTGTTTTGTTGGATGATATTTTTTGAATTTAATCAAGTTTCTAATTTTTGGGCCACTCGTATTCTTGTTTTGTTACTTTTTAATTTTTTTGTGTGTAGTTTTTTGCGACAAATATTGAATAGTCAAGAAAATATATACATTTTAATTTTTATTTACAAACTTTGTGACCCGATGGGCCAACCCGAAAATCGAAGGGTTAGGGTTAGGGTTGAGTTTTTTCAACCCGAAAAAAAATCAACCCGATTTAACCCTGACCAAATAGCCCGATAACCCGATAGGATTGACCCGAAACCAAAAGGATTGGCCCGATTGACATCTCTGGCTGTCGGTACACTTCTATTTCAATGCATAAATCAATAAACTTTATTACCGTCTCGTATTGGACATGTTGATTGTGACCTACAAGACAAGGAGCTGCTACATACATTGTTTCTGATGTTGACCTCACAGTTAATAATTTATATTTGCGTTTAAATATTTTTTAATTTACTCTCTGGCTTTGTCTACAGACCGCCGTCTGATTCTGATACGTTTTTTCAGATAAATTTTAGGTATTACAAATTTACAACACTTGATATGCGCATAATTAGTCAATAACTGCGACGTTCGAGAGATGCATGGCCGGTCGGCCGGCTGCTCTAGATCTAGATGCCACCTACTTTTCATTTTCAATCTTTTAATCTGCAGGAATAATTAATTTGAAATATATTTTTATATTATTCTTACTATGTATGTAAGAAGATGCCGTTTTTTGTTTAGTTTCTTTACAATATATGGAATATATGTTAATTATTTGGTAAAATATTTAAAATTATTTATTTTTAGTATCGCTCGTGATAATTGGATTATATGTGGCATGCATTCACATTTATCATTAGATAATGATTACTTTTCCGGATGTAAGGAAGTTTTTAATTATTCTTTTTTCTTTCTTTTTTCGGGATGTGATGTGGATAACCCGCAATTATTTTATTAGGCGTGTCCTGAATAAACTCCATTCATGTGCAATAACATATAAATCAAATACGAGAGATAAGCCACGCACTAAATTGGTGAGATTCAAACCGACTTATTCATGTATGGATATTGTATAAAAAGCCCTGCACCACGTATCTTTCCTTGATAAGGGAAAATCATATGAATTTTTGATTTTTAGTGTTAAAATATTTTTACTCTTACATAATCCAAACTAATACAACAAGCCAACTAAAACTTTTGGGTACAATGCTCTATCGTCTAATTACATGAGATTCATACCAAAGGTCATTTTTAGACTGATATAAATACGCAAGAAAAGAAAATTATTTGATTCAAGATTTTTAAGAGTTTTAAGTATGTGAGGATCTTTATTGGCTCTTTTAAAAGAAGAAGGTGCGCTCAGTGATTTTACACTATCTGCTTGATTAGTTATTGCATCACTAGCGTTAACTAGTTAATGATATATAAATCACATGCTTCAAAAGTATAGAGAGAGAAGTTGACAAAATAACCCTTTATCCAAAAACATACATCATTTCATAAATCTCTATTCAATTAGATAAGAAGTTCAATATTATATCCGTATCACTATTTTAACGTGATAACTTCTTTTTGCCAAACCCTATATCTAACTTTCAAAGTTACACAAAAAAGAAGAAAAAAAAACTTCAATTATTTTTGTAAGCAATCCATTGCAGTCACAATCACAGCGGGCTGCCCTAAGTCAATAAATCGAAATGGGATAATTGTACAAAATTAAATACTCTCCCGTCCCATTTATATAGGCGGATTGAAATTTTTACGATGATTAAGAAAAATTATTGAAAAAGTAAATTATGTAGTAAATTTTTTAATATGCCCCTATTTATTATTTGACTATGTATTTTTTATGAGTTAATCAAAAAATTAAATAGGGGTATAATAGTAAATGAGCTAAAAACATTACTTTTTTATGGAAATAAGTCTATATATTTGGGACATCCGAAAAAGGAAAACAAGCTTATATAAATGGGACGGAGGGAGTAAATAATAAAGTGGCGTCGCTATTTCTCTATAGTAAGAGAAGCATAGTTGACTCCCAAAATCGTGAAACATTGAAAGAGTGAAGCATTAAAGAAGGTTCTTCGTTTTGTGAATTCCAGTCTACGTGGGTGGGGTCCCCACTCCTCACTAACTGTACCCTACTGTAGCACTTTCACTTTTGACGGTGTGATTGTGAAGCGCAAAAAAATATAAAAAATAAACGCGGTTGCTTTTAAATGGGCTTTAGAAAATAGACCAGTTTTGTGGGCCAACCATCCTTTTTTCTTACCGACTGATTGGGGCCCACAAACGTTCAAGTAAACGATATTTTCCTCTCCATGGAAAAGGAAGGATGCTTGACCCCTTCTCTCTATCATTCTACAGTTTCTTCTTTTTCTTTCTATAAATAGATTCTGTAATTAAAAGGTCTTGAAATTAAGGCGTCAGATCCTGACATTTGGCAGTCAGAAGATGAAAATGGTGGAGTAGCAGAATAGAGTCTGAATGGCGCGTTAAATGTAGTTGATTTCATTTGGAGAATATTGCTAACTAAGTTGATTTTTATTCAAATTTGGGACTTTCAATCATTACTTACCCACTATATAACCAAGTCACCAATGTTAATTGATTTGATTTGATTAGGAAGATATTGCTATCTTAGTTTATTTAGATACTTTCTTTTCTTTCTTTATTAAATCTGTATTCAAAATTGTGACTTTCAAGTTTCAATCATAAGTTGCCTATATATCACTAAGTCGCCAGCATTTAATTGATTTGATGAATATTTAAAGAGAGCATGTTTCCAACTACGATGATAAATATTCATATACCTTCACCTAAATTATTCGAAAATAGGTATTCGCATTATTATTTTTGCAACTTAAACAACTATACATTTACGGGAACTGGAGAGCCAAATGGATTTTGGACTGGACCAAAGGCGTAAATGAGCCAAGTTAATTAGCGTATTAACAAACTCAAAATTGACTCACTAGCCTGAATGAGTTTAATTGAACTTGAAAAATAATTGGCAAATATAAATCAAAAGTTTTAGATTTATTTATTTATCATAAGTACAAATTATAATACAATTGAAGAACAATAATTTTCTTAAATAAATTTGTCTAAATTAAATTGACATGTTTATAGAATGTAAGCGTGAAAGCTCACTTACAACTCTAAGTTGGACAGAACCTATTGCTAAATCCTAAATGGAATGGGTCTAATTTAGCCAAGCTATGTGATTTTCTTAGGGCTTTTCTTAAATACATTGGGCCATCATGGACCCATGTCCGCTACAGATTTAAGTTTGGCTTAGCCCAATTCTAAACCCATTGCCAACCCTTTCTAAACACATAAATTTTTAGGGCTGATTATATACGACTTGTTTAATTTTGTATCCCTCCAAATAAAGAACATTTTTTTTATCACCCAAATAAAGAACATTTTGATACCAAGCATTCTGAATCTCCAAATGTGATTGGAACATCGTTTGGATTGTTGAAAGAGTCTAGTTAGGATTTCAAGAATGGAGGATGAGATATTATTTATATTTAAAAACAAAATCTGCATAGACGAATGTGATTATTTTTCTTTGAAACCGTAACATAGTCATAATCTATTAGCAATTTGTTGTTGACAATAAGAAGGCTAATTAGTACAGTTGTCTTTTAATACTCTCTTCATGTAAATAGTGGATCGTGGGTATCATCATTTTAGTTTTCTTAATACTCTCTTTGACTAATATAATTATATACAATCATCTATATAGTCTTATAAATACGCTCGTTTGGTTTAATTGATAAGTATTGATTGATAAATATATACAGCATAACATATATTTAATTTGAATGATTTAATTCACGATGGATAACTAGGCTTGTGTTCCTATTCACCATCGAGATGATAATTATATCAATCCAAATATCATACAATCATGTTCTATTCTATCAGGGCTCGTTTGATAGGTATGTTAAGATAATGTAAGATATATAAGGTCAAGATAAATATAGTGAATAAGGGGTGATTGTTAGTGTATCTTTTGTGTTTGGTAGATAAGATAGCGTCAAGATAAATATAGTGAATAACAGGTTGGTTGTTTGGCACCCTAGTTTAAATTTAAGATTAAGTGAGAAATGACAATTATATCCCTCATAATTAATTATTTTTTTTAATTTTGAATTAATTTCCTCTCCTGCTTCTCTCTCTCCACTCGTCTTTCACCCGCCGCCATCCTCCGCCGCCGCCGCCACTTACACGCCACCACCGCCACCTACCACCACCACCATCACCGTCAACCACAACCTGCCACCACCACCAGCACCACCGACCACAACCCGCCACCATCTCTCTCCCCTCGTCTGCCACCACCACCATCCCATCCCTTCCACCACCACCACTGATTTGGGGACGAGAGAGAGAGAAAGAGAAGGGAGGAGATTTGGACTGATTTGGAAAATGTCTTACCACCACTCTTCTCTCTCTCCCCTCGTCTTTCACCCACTACTATCTGCCGCCGCCGGCACCACCCATCTCCGCCACCATACCGACCGCCAACATCACCACCATGTAAACCTCCAGATCTACTTCCCCCGCCACACCCCCGTCTCCTTCCGCCGCCACCACCGCCACACCCCTCGTCTCCGTCGTCGCCACTCCGATCCTCCCTCCGCCGCGCGCGGTCGAAACTCTCCGACTCCCACCGTGTCATCTCCGTCCAGATAGAGAGAGAGAGAGGGCGACGGGAGAGAGGACGAGAGAAAGAGAGAGAGAGAAGGGCAATTTGGAACGCCACAAATTAATCACCACCACTGTTCAACCTAGTTTATGTATCTCACCAATTTGGTGAGATACCTTTTCTTAAGGGCTGCAGTAAAATAAACACGGGCCGGGTGTAATACCGGGCCTGCTTTGTTAATAATCTTGGATACCAAACGCCTGATAAGGCCTAGATACGTATCGTATCTGGCCTTATCAGGGCTACCAAACACGAACTCAATATATTATGTATCCATCTTACAAACCAAACGAAGATTAATCATATATATTAACTTATACTCTCTGTGTCTCGTTCATCTTGACACGTATTCCTTTAGGTGTCTGCCCACTCATCTTGAAACATTTCCTTTCATGGAAATAATTAAGGTTCACTTAAAAAATATTTTATTCATTGTAAAAACACTTTATATTATTTTATTCACTTCAAAAACACTTTATATCACTTTATTAACTACACTAAATACCACCTTTACACTTGATACCCTTCTACTTAATACTCGTGCCGAAAAGAAACGTCTCTAGATGAACGGGACGGAGGGAGTAAAAAACTTCATCTTATATATTGTGCTATTTTTGGCATAATGTATATTGTTGATACTGAAATTTAGATTGTCATTAAAAATTTCTAGGCTCACTAAAATATACTCCATCCGTCCCTGATAAGTGTAGTCCACTTTCCTTTTTCGTCCGTCCCCCATAAGTGTGGTCCTTCCTTAAATGGATATGACCCACTTTAAAATTTTACACTTTTACCCTTAAAAGTAACTAACACTACAATAAAATGGGTCACATTTTCCACTCACTACACATCTACCTAACATCTTCTTAAAACCCGTGGCCCTTCCTCCAAACCACACTTATCAGGGATGGAGGGAGGGATTAATAGTATATTCTCTTATTTCACCATTTTTATCCTTTCACAGAAAAAACTTCTATAACATCTTTTCACTCCCAACAATTTCAACTCATTTATTAAATTGTGCCCGCGAGCCGCTTAGACTTTAATTTATTTATTTTTCAAATTTAATTTTTGTTAGATTAAAATTTAACAAAAGAAAAATACCACCTCATCTCACCGTCAAGTCCCAATTCCCAACCTTCTCACCTCTCAGCCTTACGATTCCAATTCAAATCAGCAAATATAGTAGGAGAAGAGTCGAACGCCGCGCCTCCCTCACGCGCCGCAGCACGCTACCGCACCGTCCACGGTCGCAGCTCGCACTCTGGCAGACCGCAGGTAATTACGACGCAGATCCGATCTAATTTCAATTGCATCAACATCGTGGATAATATTGTTGCTCCTGTTTTGTTTTTTTGAGGACAATATTCTTGCTCCTTATATGCATCTAATTTCCGATTTTGCATTTACAGACTATTTAGCGTAACAGTATTTTCGTCTCTACAAATTAATTACTAATTCCAAAAAAGAAAAGAAATTAAAATAGCATTTTTCCTATCCTTGTATCTTTACATATTTGCATAATTGTAAAGCTTCTCTTGTGGGCCACAATATTTGGGCCTCTGAAGGTCCTATCATGTTATAGAAGGTTTGGGCTTAATTCAACAGTTCATTATAATTTAATTTATATTCTAGCACATCTACGTGTTTTCTTTTATTTATTATTTAAGAGAACATTTTTGTTTCATTAAATAATTGTACATCACCTTTGAATATGATTCTTTGCTCGCCTCTTGCAATCAAGGATTTCTTTATTACTGTCATTCGCCCCATTCTTCCGAAGCCCACTTCGAAAAATCTACAGCGTTCCATTAAGAATTCATCACGGAAACCGAACCACTGCGACCAAATTCGTTGATTGAAGAATTTACCTCAGGAAATCTCCTCAGATCTTCTTCAATGGCGGAGAAGTCGAAACCTAGTACCTTGTCCGTATACCTTTACGTTCCCAACATAATCGGTAAGCATTAATTATTAGCCTGCTTTGCACTATTGCTGCACTTAATCCATTATTTGGCTGCGATTTTTCCTTTGGATTGATTCCGCGTTCTTCATTTCTGGGCAGGTTATGTAAGAATCATAATGAATTGCTATGCCTTTGCGATATGTTTTAAGAACAAGCATCTTTTCTCCCTTTTGTATTTTGTCAGGTAGAATTACTGTCTGTATTTTGTTTATTTTGCTTTTTTCAACTATTTTGGCGAATCTAACATAGAGTGTTTCTTTCAGCTTTGTATGTGATGCATTGGATGGATGGTTTGCACGCAAATTGAATCAAGGTTAGGGTTTATGTTTTACCTTTCTTTTTGAATAATTGTGGATCGATTGCCCGAATCTCCGTACTTCAATGCAAATTGGTCATTCATAGTGTAGATTAGTTTCACCTGCTTATTACAGTGGATTCTGGAATAACATCCTGAAAACCTTACTTGGTGTTTCCAGTTTCAACGTTTGGTGCAGTTCTTGACATGGTTACAGACAGGTACCTTTTTGTGTAATGTTTATAATATCTTGTCTTAATGTTCGCTACATCTGTTGTACGTTTTTGATAAGCTTCCATTTTAATATCCTTGCTTCCTTTTGCCCATTCCTGAAAAAAGTTATCTTGGTTGATCCGTTTTACATCCCAGGATAAGCACGGCTTGTCTGTTGGTTGTTCTTTCCCAAGTTTATAGGTAAATTTTATTAGGTTTTATTATATTTGAATTCCATAAATGCACCACAGTATTAGTCCTCACTCGTGATATTTACCAGGCCTGGGTTGGTTTTCTTGTCATTGCTTGCTCTAGACATTGCCAGTCACTGGTTGCAAATGTATAGGTATTCGCTCTGTTACGAAACTTCCAATGTGTTGGTTCGTTCCTCATGATAGCTTCCATATTCACCTACTATTTTGTCTGCAGTACCTTCTTGGTCGGCAAGAGTAGTCATAAGGATGTTAAAGATAGCAGCAGCTGGCTTTTCAGGCTCTACTACAGGAATCGAAAGTTTATGGGTTACTGCTGTGTATCTTGTGAGGTAATTATTGTTTGTACCAGAGATGTGCTTCAAGTTTTGATATGTTACTTAATGTGTTGGTTTGGCTTACAGGTTCTTTATATTATATTGTTTCTTCTGGCAAAGAACGAGACTGAGAATCTTACTGAAGTAAGTCTCATCTATTGGATTGCATCATCTAGCATTAAATGAGACATACTTATGGCATCCTGTTTTTTTGTTATTTTTCTCTCAGGTTTTATTAAATGCTTCTACCCAAAATTGGCTCTACCTGACTTTACTTCCTCTGAGTCTAGTTGGATGGGCGATCAAGCAACTAATTAATGTTATACAGGTAACGGAATTAGTACCCCAAATGGTATCACTCAATCAGTTTTGTAACTATATGCTGTTATGTCTATCACAAGACGTAACCTTTAAAAACCCTTTGTTTTGATAATTCTATGGTGCTTAGTATTATTTTCTAATGCTTATTAATTTTGCGCCTCCTCTATCTCAGTAGATATTTGCTTGAATGCAATTGCTATGTGCAATCACTTCAGAGAGAGAACTAAGGCTCAGAAAAGTATGAATGGAATGTAAATTTCATCAACTGCAAAAAGTAGAATTTGAGTTATACGGTGAATATTATTAAGTTGAGGTTTTCTGCTATGCATCTTCTTGTTAAAATAAGCAAACTATAAGGTGATCCATTAATCTGATTAGTTGTAATATCTTCCGTTTCTAAGTATATTCTCAAGTTCATATTTTCCATATGGTGCGTCAATATGATTATAGAGTAGTCTCGAAAAAGTTCCAGTTATTTCCCTTAAAAATTACTTGATGCACTACGGATATTTCCTTGATAGTGTATATCCTCAATTCAAATTGCTCATTCATTTTCTGGTAGCAGATGAAGACAGCTGCAGATGCATGTATACTTTATGACATCAACAAAAAGCAGTAGGAGGGGTGAGCGGTTTGCTTATTTCCTGCAAAAATCTAATTTCATTTTGGTTTGACTGGTGGAGCTTATTCATGGATGGACCGGCATTCAGGATTCCAACATGTGTTTTGTATCAGAAGCTGATCATGTGCTTGTCAATGAATTCAAACGAGATACAAGAGTCGACTGTACATCTCTTCTCCTTGTCTGAAAAACACCGTGTTGGTTCCTGTTGTGGAAATGTAAAGAATGACTTGGCCGTCGAGTCAGATTAAATGAAGCGGAAAATTTTCTTCATCTTTGGATTATCACATGCTGTGAAATTTGTTCTCTTTTTTGCGGTTGCTGCCAAGTGCGCAGCTGTTCTTGTTATGCGTTTTTATTGTGTACCTAACCTCTTTCCTTTTGTTGAATATTGGGTGTTCTCAAGCTCATGCTTAAGTTGCTTAATTTCATTATTTTGAGGATTTTATTCTGAATTCTTAATGTTACAGTGTCTGAATGAAAATATGCCACATGCACATTAACTATATATTGATGTTAATAGATGTGGAATGTTGTAATGTATGGTTTTTTTGTAGTTGCAGTAAGATCATATTAATATATTTGAAGGGAAGGAGTAGATTTTCATTTATTAAGTTTGTAATGCAATTAATAGTGCACCTTTAATTGCATATATGTATTGCACAAAATGAGCTGCAAAACTATGAAGTATATTCGTTAAGGCAACCATCTTTCTAGAAGAGAGAAAACCTGCTGCAATTTTGATGCAAAATGTATCTTTCTTTAAAACTTGCATAGAAAATGCCAAGCTACAAAGGTTAGCTTTGGCTCTCAATTCACTAAATCAATTACTTTCAAGATTCTCAACTACATCTAAACGTACAATAATTCAGAACTCAGAATGAAATCAATAAAGGCTAAATCCGAAATATTGGCTAACTAGAAGAGCAAGCCCTAAAGCGATTGCTATGAGGGAAGACGCCCACGTGAGCTTCTCTGTTATCCGGGGAACTCTCTCCTTCAGTGCCTCGCTACACGAGCCTATAAAGACGGTATAACTTCCCATTGCAATAACCGTCCCAACTAGAAACATCAACAAGAACGCAGCACCAGCTAGTCGAGAAGGCAAAGCAAGTGCGGGCAAGATCATCATCAGCGCATCAGGCTGAAGCCCATGGACAATTCCTGTGGCAAAAGTAGCAAATCCGATCTTCTTTTTCTTTCCAACAGGTTGGCTCACAAGGGCTTCGTACTCACTAACATCACATTCACCATTTTCTAGGGCAACGCAAGGTACAGGGACTTCTGAAGCTTCCTTGATCCCCATTGCACCAATTACAAGCAGAGTTAAGCCCACAACTCTTGTTCCCCACGTTCTGATTACCTCGATATGAAGTCGGTCTTTCAAAAGTAAAAACAGCAAGCCAAACAGTACCTGGCCAGCATCGTGCCCACATCCCCATAGAGCTCCAACAGCGGCACTTTCCATTTTTGTGCGGCCAATTGAGAGTGGAGCTAGTGCAGCAAGATGATCTGGTCCCGATAATGTGTGCAGACAGCCCGCAAAAAAGCCCGTCCATGCACTGCTTAGTAACTCACTGCGGATGAGTCTGTTACCAACTGCAACTGCAGCTGGAGCTCCTGTTTCGGCTGCACTTTGAAAACTTGCAAATGCTGGAGATACAGTAGCTGGATGGAGAAATGTTAAAATGAATGCTGATAGTAGTATTACCTTCCCAGCATTAACCACCTGTAATAGATTTTTGAACTAGTCAATAACACTCTGGCCAACTGGTCCATTTGTTCTAATTTTCTATATACAAAGAGCAATTATTATTTTGACAGGTGACATATGAATTACATCTGTTATTTGCTTTGTACACAAAGCAGATTGTTATTTGCTTTGTGACAGATTGAAAGGGATCTTAGAAAGCAGAGCTGCACAGCTTTGTCACATAATCAACCATCTGCATATATTTACCATCCAGTAACTAGCATTTGCAATAACCAGTTCATTAATCGTAAGTTTTCCGTAGATGGACAAGTACAGCAACCTGAGATACATGAATTGTATAACCTGTAATACTTTGCACACACAAACAGACAATTTGGAGAGCAGAATTCCGCAATAAACATTCGGTGTTTGGAAGAGAAATGATTCAGAAGGAATAATTATAAGCACAAATCTTTAATTCCTACTCATTCCAATGCATAAACCAAACATTGATTAGGAGAATATATCCCAGAATTACCCATTTGTCTTAACATCTACGAAAGATAATTTCTTTGTTCCTAAAATTATTTAATTCATCCCAAGATTCCAAAATTTGTGTTTTGCTCATGGAGGCTGTATCCCTAATTTCCAACAGTTAACAAACTACTGATGCCACAAAAAGTTACATCAAATACAAATCATAATTACTCTTAAGGAGGCATCTTTGGCAAAACGATCACATCCGAAGCCCAAAACACCAATTCAACGGCACATTGATTCGTCATATTCATCGAATAAAAAATAGGAAGCAAATAACTAAGCAAAAAATAAATTTTCATTAAATCAAGAAAAATAAACCCAAAATTGAACAAGAAACTAGATCCAAGAAACCATAATCACTCAGAAAATTAACAAAAAATCACAATTTACTTTCACTTTATACCTTTGGCTGCCGAGATAATTTCTGAGCAACCCATTTGAGAAAACTCGGCTCCGTCTTAGACCCATTTCCCGAATCCACGGAAGACTCCAATTTAATCTCCGGCGAATCATCAACACCTTTGCGGAAAAGAAAACCTGAGTTGTTCACATTTAGACTGCAAGAAACCGGGTTGAATCGGCGCGGAACGGGCGGAAACGAAGACGAAGAAAATGAAGACGGTCCGAGTCTCCGGGGCGAGTCAGCCTGAGTGAGTTGTGGAAGAAACGGAGAATTGAGGCGGCGTTTGAGAGGAATCGAATTGGAGTAGATCAACCTCTCCATTTTCTTGGACGAAATTTCCCCCTTTGTTAAGAAAAAAGAGTTAGAAATCAGAGATTTTAGGGTTGAAAGGTGAGTTTGAGAGGATAATGCATAAACAAAACTAGAGAGGATTTCTGTACCTACTGTCCTGGTTGGCAGTTTAACCGTATCTTTTCTTTCTTTAAATTCTCACAAATTTCATTCCTCCTCCTCCTCTTCGTTTTTTTTTTTTTTTTTTTTTTTAAAGAAAAGTCTAAGATTTTGTAACGTGAAGTCGACTGAGATCAATTGAAAACATAATTTCGATTTGTAACGAAATAGCTCGAATCGTTTGCCTGATTTTTTTAATATTTTGTTTATAGGTTTTTTATGTGATTAATAATATTGATTGTATAAGAAATTCGGTAGTAACTGAAATTTTTTTTTACTTGTATATGATACAATAGTTCATCTAAAGTTTCACCCACAAGATTTATACAAAATAATGACTGAAATGTTGCAATTCCAATAGTATTTGATTGTTTTGTTTATTTTGGACTTCAATCATTTAAATAAATCGATTTAAAATTTAGACGAGACCAAGTTTTGTTGACTAATTTGATTAGAAACATTCATAATTTTGACTAACCCAAAATTTTTTTACAACACTCCTTATATGTTATTCAAGATGTAATATTATGTGAATTGTTTGTTAATTATTAAGTTTGATTATAGCAATTCTTTTTTGAGGGGTGTTATAAGATGGGGAAAAAATTAAATAAAATAAAATAAAGACACGATACATCATTGATATTGGACTAATTGCTAACCACATTATTTGTACAAATTGAAGATGACGTTGTGGCCTAATTATGTCCACAATTGCCCCATTATCGCGAGGACAGGGTTGGTGGCTTTCACATCTTCTTTTTGAGCTAACAATTTAGACTTACACTACCTACTATCGATTTCCTTAATTTGGCGCTATTTTTTTAATTACAAAATATATTTCGCATGTATTGATATTTTTTTTCGATTTCAAATAATGGTATATCTCGTATCATGTAATGTTTACATAGAATCTTTGTATATAATAAAGGCGAATCATTATAAGTATTTTTTTTTAGAAAAAAAAATTGTCTACATTTTCATAAAACGAACAAGTTAACAACCAACCAAGATTCATTTCAGTATTCAGAACTTATAGTATATTTATTATAATGGTAGTTTTAGAAATAATATTAGTCATACACCATGTTATATTCATAATAAATGATCTCATGACTTTTTTGTTTTTTTTGAAGGGGATGATCTCATAACTTATTTATACACATGCTTGATGCTACATCATAATAACCAATAAATTATAAAATCAAAATAAAAAAAATAGCCCGTGGTTCATGGAAATCCTAAAAGTTTTTGTTCCAACAAACATAGTTGTTGGGCCGATTTTTGGATAGACCCGTCCAGACTATGGGCCTTTGGATCGGGTCGATCGAGACCAACCGATGCCGATCCGACCTAAATTATTTTTTATTTAAAAAAAATAATCCAATCCATCTAAAATTCTGGTTGATCCGATTTAGACACCTAAGCCTGCCAATTAGGAAATGTCAAAGCAAAATAATGATGATTGGGACTCAATAGTCAATATTTTTTTTTGAGGAAAGACTCAATAGTCAATATTGCTATGAAAGGGTGGGTGGATCTTTATTTTGTCTTATTATACAATGGTTTTGTATCATCACAAACACCATGAAACTTCTTCCCAAATACAGTCAAATCTCTTTAAATTAATACTCTATAAATTAATAAATTCTTTAATATAATAAATTTCTCCAGATACAATTTGGGCCAATGCAAAAAATCATTAAATTTAATAAGATAATAAAATAATAATTTTTTGAAGACTCCCTTTATAAATGTATAGGTCCCATCGATACTATAAATTAACAATTCTTAAATATTACAATTATGAATATTATGGCAATTTGCTAAAATATGCATCTATTGTCATATTTTTCCTAAAAATTTAAATCTATTGACATCTAACTTTTCTAATTGTACTCAAAAGTTTCTAATTACACTCAAAAGTTCTGGTGTTGAGTTATCTAGCTGCAATAAAAAATTGTGAAGAGTTGTAATAAAATTTTTAATTTATTATCCATGAATATATTTAATAAGTTATCAGATTTAATTAATTGCAATGAATTGGTAAATACGAACATGAATATAATATTTAATTAGATACAATGAATTGATATCTATATGAATATATTTAATTAGATACAAAGAATTGGGTGATGCATGAATACAATGAAACATATTTGAATATATTTATTTTCAATACATAGGAAAACTACGTATAATTAATTTGTTGAATTTAAAAAATACTCTTTTAATTAATAAATTATTAATTTATCGATATATTAATATCTCTCTAAATTAATAAAATTTCATGGTCCCAAGGTTATTAATTTATAGAGGTTTTACTGTATGAATAACCGTATAAAATTAATACTCCCTCTAGTTTTAAATATAAGATGTTTTGGCCTTTTTTTTTATATTTTTTTTTATAAGATCTTTTCATTTATCAAGATTATTCCCAACACTCCCTTCCATCAATTTTTTTCAGTTTCCAACTCGTAATTAATAATGTAACCTCTCTTTCTCTTCCAATTTGTTCATTAACTTGTACAGTATATTACCGTATTGGTCGAAATTCATTTATGCATATAGTCATGGATAATGAGAATATAGCAACAAAAAATAGAGACGATTTTGTTTGTTTGCAAGGTTAAGAATAATATAATGGCATTCTTTTTGGGTTGGTTCTATATTTAAAAGTTTGACGAAAAATCGAAAAAAATGGCTCTGTATTTAAACATGTACTCCTAGTATGTTTGAAGATTGAAAATTTATGGCAATAAAGTTTAGGGAGGGTGAGAAAATAGAATGAGTTGCTAAATTTTGTGTTAATTAATGTTTCTTAATTCTAATGCAAAAGGTCAAAACATCTTATATTCAAAATTAGAGAAGTATTAAAAATCATTCTACTATCTTTCAAAAAAAAAAGTAATGAAAGTTAGTGCAGTGCCGTCACGTTGTTAAATTAAGTCGAAATATTCTTTGAAAATACCATTATAATTTCGAAATGAAGAATCACACACTTAAACTTAAACCCCAGTTTTTCGCTTTATGTAGCACTCCTGTTTTTCGATTTTTATCTTTTGTTTTTTGAGAAAGATCGATGTAGTTATCGATCCCGGTAACTTAAACTCGCCCAAATAAAGGAGAAAATAGATGACGTTGATAGTACACCGAGTACATATATAGTATACATAGAAGTGTTCTAAATTTTATAAAAAATTACGTATTCCATGTCTTAGTTTGATTTTTTATAGGAACGTATCAAATTTGATGTAATGAATAATTATTCAATTATGAATTTTAATATATATTGGAATTTATATATAATACTTGTTACTTCGGAGCATTGCACGGGTAACATTTTGTGCGTCTAAATTTTCAAAGTATATATGCACGTGAAAATTTCGAATTTTATTAAAATTATAATTTAAATATATATTTATTAATTGATTCATAATTCGACTAATTATTCCGCTTGTAGATTTTCACAGGTTCTAAAATGGGCCTTGAAGTGGGCTGCTAAATTAAAATAAGACCAAGAGAAGATGGGCCCAACCGTCCAAGATTGCTGGCAGAGAATTTGAGATGGAGATGGACTATGAGAGTGAGAAGTCACTTTCACAGCGCGACGAACTAACGTGCGCTTGGGGAGCCCGGGAGAGGGGGTCCACTTTCTTTAGAAAAGAATAAAGAGGTAATCATGTTGACTAACAAATTAAGTTAGTGGAAATTAATAGTTGGCCACCAACTTTATTCTAATAAATTGTGGCCAACTTTGGGATGAAGTGACTTAAATATCCTCCATATCACTTTATAGTTTTCTCACTTTCTCTCTCCCCCTCCCCCGTACTCTCACTTGCAGAATTCATTTTCAGATTCAAAAATTTTCTCTTTCATCTCCATCATTCTTCTCCCTTCCCTCGAGCCGTCTACAACTTTCGGTGCCGTCTGCATCTTCCGTCGTCGTCTTCCTTACAAAGTGGCGTCATCTACAACTTTTGGATCTGCTTCGTCTCACCCATTCAGATCTACAGCTTCTGTCATCTGAAAATTTGTTCTTTGATGGTGTATTGTAGGTTGTTGGTTTTATGGTTGTAACGTATATTGTATTTTGGAATTTGGCTTGTTTGATGGTTGTATTGTAGGTTGATGGTTTTTAATCTAAGATATCAGTTTTGAATTTAGTGTATTAATTTTAATTGAGTTTTCTAGATCTAGTCTGTCATGTTCTTGTCGTATTTTCCAGATCTTGATGTCCTCTTCTTGCATATGTGTTCTTTCTGCATTTTTCACGTCACTGCGAGTCGCGACTTGGCACACCTAGTACGAATGCAACATATTTGTACCAGGTGTGCCAAGGCATACCGCGCCTAGACTTGGAACACCTGGTACGAATGGTGTATTCGTACCAGGTGTTCCAAGTCTAGGCGAGGTATGCCCTGGCACACCTGGTACGAATGCAACGTATTCGTACCAGGTGTGCCAGGGCATACCGCGCCTAGACTTGGAACACCCGGTACGAATGGTGTATTCGTACCAGGTATTTCAAGTTTAGGCGAGGTATGCCTTGGCACACCTGGTACGAATGCAACGTATTCGTACCAGGTGTGCCAGGGCATACCGCGCTTAGACTTGGCACACCTGGTACGAATACACCATTCGTACCAGGTGTGCCAAGGCATACCGGGATGCGGTTGACCAAAGATGAACATCATCCATGACATTAGATCTGGAATGTGACGTCATGCATTCCGGATAGAAAGCTGTCAATATGGCCGGATCTGGTGCGGCGGCAGATCTGGAATATGGCCGGCATAATGTGAAAGTTCAAGGCGGCGCGGGGACTGGACTGGAAGTATGAAGGAGGTGCGGCGGAAAGGAATGGAAGTACGACGACGCGGCGGCGGAATGAAAGTACGACGGCGGCGACGACAAAATGAAAGTACGACGGCGGCGACGGAGAAATGGAGAAAAATAAGAAATCTAGAGAGAGAATATTTTGCAGAAATAAATAATATGAAATTTGAAAAATGAAAAATGAAATGAGTAAATGGATGGTTAATAGTGGTTCTAAGGGCAAATTGGTCCAAATTTCCAAAAGTTGGCCAGAATTTCTACAAATAAAGTTGGTGGCCAACTATTAATTTCCACTATCTATATTGGTTATCCCAAATTTTGCCTCAAGAATAAAATTAAGAGAGAGCAAAATTTTTAAAATTTTGTTACTAAATTATACTCCATTCGTTCCGCTCATTCTGTCTACTTAATATTCGGCACAGAGATTAAGGATAAAGGTAAAAAGATAGAAAATTGGTAGGTCTCATCACTTTTAAAGAACTTTTGAAGGATTTTGAAGGGTAAATTCTTTCCTTATTGGGAAGTAGACAAATTGAGTGGAACTCCCATTTAAGGGAATGTAGACAAAACGAGTGGAACAGAGGGAGTAGCATAAACCTTTTTCTTATACTATGTTATCTCTTATTTTTAGGAATGCATACGGTAATTTTCTTAGTTTCCATTCATTATTTTACAAAAATTATGGGCCCAATTCAATTTGTGAAGTAGCGACAGATTTAGGGATGTTTAAATTTGAGAAATTTTTTTAATAAAGTGTAAATATTTTTCTGGGTTTCACCTAATATGTGAGATTTATTGGATTAACTTTTTATCTTACTTTTGTTATTTTAACTTAAATTTAAAGTTTCCATAAAAAAAAAACTTAATATTTAAAGTTGAGCTGCGGTGAGTCTTTCTGAGGATGGGAAATTTCGTAAAAATAAAATTAGAAGAATAAATTAAAATTTAAAATATTGCCAACGATTATTTCAGAATCGTCAAGCCGCTCGTTCCAAGGGCGAAGGGCAGAATTCCACGTGTCAGCTGTTCAATGTTCCATTCCGACACATAAAGTATTCTGTATCCTTTATCTGACTTTGCACTTTAAAAAAAAATCTCTCAAAAAAACAAAAGATTGACTTTGTTCGTCTAAAAATTTAATCTAAATAATCCCGACGCGAATAGTAATAAATGATTTGTTTATAGTAATAATTTCAAAAGAGCAAATAATTTGTTCGGAGGGTGTTTCCGTCCGACCATTAGGAAAATAAGAGAGAGAATAATTTTTTTGCAGAATATGGTTTTATTGTTAAATTGAGATATTTATTAGAGTTAATTGGGTCATATAGCTATTTCACTTAGCAAAAATCAATTAGTTGTCAAGGAACTTAGTCCGTACAAATTATAGTAATACTTTGCCTTTTCGGACGAAATTGCCCTTATTTTTTGCCAAAGCCACCTATTTTTTCTCTCTCATTCTATTTATGTTTCCTGCCTTTTCTTTTAGCTCCAGATTTCTCTTCTCTCTCATCTCTTCTTTAAGCTCTCACGTCAATCTCTCTCTCTCTCTATCTCTCTCTCTCTCTTTTCTCTTCGTCGCACATCGCAGTTCCGGCGAGCTATAGTGAAGTATCCAGTACTTCTCGATCGGCGGCGCTCTCCTAGTTGGATCGGAGATTTTTCTCCGATTGAAGGTTTCTCCGACGAATCTTATCAGAATTTCTCTCATGCGCTGATTATTCTGCGATTGTTTATTTTGATAGAGGTAATGTTGTTTTTTCTAGTTCTTTCTCTTTTTCCATGTTTTGGTGAATGTAGAATACATTTAGATACAATTTTCGCCTGAATTCATATGTGGTACGAATTTACAGTTGTCACGAATTACTTAAGTCGTATCTTCGTATCAATGTTGGTGGTTTACACACTTTGGTACGCGGGTTACTTGTATTAATATTCTGTTACGATTATCGGTGTATTTTCTACCAGTCGCAAGCTTCTCATTGGCATTCATGGCGGCTTCGTGCTCCAGATCTACAAATAGATCCATAGATTCGGATAATTTCTCCTTCTAATTCTCACAATTCATGTTGATTTATGATTTTTTTGAACTTTTGTGTATTTTTTTAAAATTTTTTGTTGATTTATGGCTTTTTCATATTTATTTTGATGACTTATGAGGTTTTCATATTGTTTTGGTGATTTTTGGTGTATTTAGCTTGATTTCTGGGTGATTTTCGGAATTTCGTGCTTGATTTGGATTGATTTGGATTGAATTGTTGGAGAATTCTAGGTGGTTTGATACTTGATGTTTGGTTTCTGGGACAACTAATCTGATACTCTAATATGAAAATGGTGTATTCGTACCAGGCATACTACGCCATAACCTGATACTCGGTTACGAATATGGGAATTTCGTACCTAAATACTATGTTATGGTACGAATATAGACATTTCGTATTAGGATATCATGTTATGAAGTGGTAACTCAGTACGAAAATACCATTTCGTACCAGCAGAACACGTTGTAACATGGTGTTTTTATACAAATATGGACATTTCGTAGTGGGATACAGTATTATGAAGTGGTAACTTGGTACGAAATAATTATTTTGTATGGGGTACTAGGTTATAAACATTTGTTCTGGTACAAATATTGACATTTCGTACCAGGGTACCATATTTTGAAGATGTACCCGATACAAATATAATATTGGTATCATTCGTACTGTGTTTGATTGTGTCACGTATAATACTAATTTATTTTTTGTTTGTTTTATGGAAGGTTTTCTGGACATACAAGAGGAGGAAATTGGCTAATGTACACCACATGGTGATGCTAACCGGATATGAGTCCATCATTGGTGATATCCGCTGCGTGTTGGGTACATTTGATTGTGCTGGTTTTATGTTACAGTTGAATGTTAGTATTTATTGAGAACAATTTATGTATGTACGTGTTGGTAACTGATTTCGAAACAATTATATTTGTTGGGGCTGAATTTTTACCAGTTAATTTCAAATTGTGATGTGTTATTATGTGTTGTGGCTACTAAAAAAAAAAGAGTATGAGTGATACGATATTTATAGTTCGTACCATCGTACCTACAATTCATGGTATGAATTATAGGTATGAGTATCATCTGCACATCACAACGTAAAATCGGTATGAATATTATAAATCGTACCGTTGTGCATCGGAACGACTGGCACGAATTAAATAAATTCGTACCATTCGTGACACCAAATAAGAATACGTCGATACGAAATTGATCATCATAATCAACATCGTACTAATTCTCATTTTGTACATTCCGAGCAGTCAAGAAATTGATCAATATATCGCATTCTCATTCTTATTTAACAATAACTACCTATTGTTTCAGATGATGATGCTAACTTTACCAGGTTACAACATGGTAACCCCGATACGAAATTATCATTTCGTACCGGGTACCATTTCAAACAGTTGCCACCGGATATACCCCAATACAAATTATCATTTCGTAACACCTTATCAGGTTACGACATGGTAACCCCGACACGAAATTGTCATTTCGTACTCCGCCGCTGTGACGATGGTTGTAGCGGTGGCGGAATGAGAAGCGGACGGTGGTATACAGCACACCTCGCCGCCGTGGCAGTGACAATAACGGAATGGGAGGCGGACGGTGGTACAATGGTACGAATATGCATATTCGTACCAAGTGTACCCTGCCGCCATAACGGTGGCGGTGGTGGTGGTAGAATGAGAGACGGACGGTGGTACACTAGTACGAATATGCATATTCGTACCAAGCGTACCTCGCCGCCGTGGCGGCAGCGGTGGTGGTGGCGGAACGGAAGGCAGACGGTTGTACGCTGGTACGAGTATGCATATTCGTACCAAGCGTACCCTACCGCCGTAGCGGTGGCGGTGGTGATGGTAGAATAAGAGACAGAAGGTGGTACGCTGATACAAATATGCATATTCGTACCAAGCGTACTTCGCCGCCATGGCGGTGGTAGCTGAATGGGAGGCGGATGGTGGTACGCTGGTACGAATATGCATATTCGTACCGTAATACCCCGCTTTGTCATAATCAATATTAGCAATCAATTAAGAGTTTGTTTAAAATAATTAAGCTACAAGATTTTTAAAATGAGATTAAGTTTCGGCAATTAATTTTTTTTCGGCAGCTCTAATTTGTCGAATTTTAATAATTTAAGGAATTTAAGATTTTATCTTGTCTCGGTATATCCGAAATGAGGTGATGAAGGTATTTATGATTATATGCTTATATGTTTGAATTTATCGGAGAAATATATATTATTTTTGAAGATTTGATTTCCTCGGAAATTATAAAAATTTCTCATATAATTTATTGTATTTTCGGATTTTATTTCCGAAAATTCTTAGAGAAAGCATATATATATGAGTAATTAAGTAAAGTGAATGAAGATGAAGAAAAATTACATTTTTAATAATTTTTGTTCGGCAACCCTAATTTTTGTAAAAAAAAGTGGAATTTAATTATCTTTGTTTCGTCTCGGTTTAACCGAAACGAAATAGAATTTATGTTTATTAGATTGAGCATTTATGCTTGATTTTTATTGAGAAAATTATGAATTTAATTTTCTTAATTTAATTTATTAGTAATTTATGATTAAAAATAATAATCTTATTTATTTCATAAATAATTCGTTTCTCAGCATTTTCTTACGAGAATTTGCATTAGGGTTTGAGATGTCCTAATTGATTTTTCTAGATCGAGAAATTAGAGATTAAAGTTGTGATTAACAAGTTAGTAATTAATTGATTAAATTAAGCATTTAATCAATTGTTTAATCCTATTTATGACCTAGGTGATGACATAATTAAGTTGACTAATGGTGGATGATTAAGTGAGTGTTATAAGCCATTTATTCCACCATTTCTTCATCTTTCTCGGCCAAAAACAGGGCAGCATCAGCACACACATTTCATGCACACATTCATCCATTTTCTTCAATTTTTGAGCTTCAATTCAAGTGCTAATCATCTCCAAATCAATTATTAATGTAAGATTAATATTTAGTTCAAGATATAGCTCAAAATACAAGCTCAAATCCTCCTTTTAATTCTTTTAAATATTTCAAAAATTTTGAAAAATATTAGTACATGATGTTGAATTTAATTTATGATGTTTAATTCATGCTTAGGATGCATGATAGATCATTAATTCATGCTCAAATAAAACCCTAACCCTAGTTCTTAATATTTTCAAAAATTTAGTTAAAATTAGGGTTTTTCAATTGTGATGTTAGATGATCAAATTGATTGATTAATTGAGCTTAGATAATTATTCTAAGCATGTTTGACGGGAAATAACTTTATGTTTTAATTTATATGTATATATTTTAAAAATAATTTTATATCTTACTTAAAAGTTGTGATATTGTTCGAGTTAATTATTAATCAAACTTAGAAAATTAATTATTTCACGTATCTAAATTTATAATTAGGAATGATAATGGATCGGGTATACTCATTCATTATGCATTTTTTTTAAATCTAAATTTGTTTAGAATTTTTCTACATGTTCGTTCTAATCTCGGTTAAAATAGTGACTTTACTGTACATACTCGTCTCAAATTCGTTGAGTAATACTCGATAAAAATATGAACACTCCAAGTAAAATTAATTAAAATTAGTGAAAATCATTATTTCTATGTTATTTGAACCGTCTCGTTGGTTTATGCTAAATTACTCGATAAAAATTTAAACAAAGTTAATATTAATTAAAATTAGTAAAAATCCTTCTTTTTAAGTATATTTGAACTATCTCGTTAGTTCATGTTAAATCGATATATATATCTAATCTTTGTCAAAATGCAGAAAAAAATATGTTTACATCTTCAAGTTTTTTTTTCTTTTTTTCTTTAGCAACGTATTCCACATTTGATTCAATGTATATATTTTCTAAAAAGCACTAATCGAAGTTTTTAGAAAAACATGAATGAAAAAATGAAAAGGATTCCATGTAGACACGTTGATTTAATATATTTATTTAGTGTTCATAGATAGATTTTCATTTACAAATTTTCTATAGATTATTATATATGAATTAAGAATGTATAAAATAATGATTTATAAGAATGCATTCCGAAATTGTTATTATTTTAATATGCATAATAGAAGAAATTAATTAAATAGATGAAAAGATAAATATGAGATGT
This sequence comes from Agastache rugosa, assembly GCA_031470985.1. Classification (NCBI taxonomy): domain Eukaryota; kingdom Viridiplantae; phylum Streptophyta; class Magnoliopsida; order Lamiales; family Lamiaceae; genus Agastache; species Agastache rugosa. The sequence goes on from CM062609.1 coordinate 12,245,213, forward strand.
GATTAAAAGATAAACATGTGATATTTCAAGAATATGAAATTAATAAAATTTTAATTAATAAAAATAAAAATTAGAATATACATGAATTAAAATTAGACAAATTACTAGAATAAAGGAAAATCTGAACAAAGCACCGTGGAGGGAGCAGCTTTATTTTCGTATTAGTAATAGATTGAGTTGGGTTCACCATTTTTATAAAATAGTTAATAGAAATAGGAGAACTGTTGTATGTATTTGTAAAATAGGAAAAAAATATAGTAAAAGAAAAGATTTAAGAGTAAATTTAGGAGCAGAATTTTAAAAATTATGCTGGAAATGCCAAAATTATGCTGGAAATGCTTAAAGGATGTCCAAATGAATGTTGCGGCGGAAATAAAGAACAAGGACGTGCCTTGATGTGCAATAACCAAATATTTTATTGGACAAAAAAGATAATAATTAGATAAAGGTAGAGGAAAAAATGGTCCCACAATTGCTGTTCCTTTTCCTCTCTATTCTGTTTCTTCTTGATCAAACATGACCTTGCCAGCTGTTTATCACTTGAGATAACCAGCCAAATTTTTAAGTTATAAGTAGGTTAAAAAATTTGAGTGATGCTATTCGGACATAAATGTCCGGACATAATCCAGCTTATTTAGGAATACACTAATACTTTTTGGACATATATGTCCGGACATAAAATGAATATATTAATAATCTTAACTTATAATTTATCAAATAAAATAATAGTGTTGGTTAGTACTCTAATGTATTTACTTAATTAATCTAAACCGCCATTTTTAAAGAGAGAAATATGACTACAAAAAATATGAAATTAAACTAATAAAGTTATTTTGTGATTTTCACTAATCTTTCGGAAATACTATTACTTAATAGATATTTATGCATTCACTTGAATTAGATTACTCAAAAAATAATAAATTGAATGAATGTGGAGAAATTACAAAATTAAATAAATAAGTTAAACGGATTGAACCGATTCATTTACCTAAACTAGCTAGATTATGTCCGGACATTTATGTCCGAATAGCATCACTCTTAGGAATATAGAGCGGTTGGATCTGTTTTACTTATTTATTTAATTTTGTAATTAAAAGAAAATATGTAGAATTATCATTTTAAAAATGGAAGTTAAGGGTAATTAAGTAAATTACATTATTTTATTTAATAAATCTTAAGTAAAAATTATTAATATATCATTTTATGTCCAGACATATATGTCCAAAAAGTATTATTGAAAAAATTTATAATGAAAATATATATTACTACTCTTATACTATATGGTTCTTTAAGAAATAATAATGATAAGATTGAAGATTTATGCAACTCTAATTCGGAAGTAAGCATATGAAGTGGCACGCCTACCACAAACATGGTTTTATTTATGTCCACTACTGCATATTGAGTTTATTATGTTCATCTCGTTCTTATTTCGACTTGATAAAATTTCATATGAGTGAAAATTTTTTATACTCACTTGAGAAGTAACAAAATTTGTTATATACTATACATTGGAAACAAATTAGTTATACTCAAGTTTACAAAAATATCCTCCAAAATCCCACCATATATCAAACTTTTCCCACAAATTCCAATCCACACGGTTAATCATGGTTGGGAATTGAAAAAGTGATACTGCCGCAACAGTTTTTGTCGTGCGAATTTTTGTGCCCTCTCGTGATATGAGTTTGACCAATTTTCCAATTAAAAAACCGCCCACTAAAAACAAAACTACCTTAAAATAAATAAAGACCCTCTCCCACCATTGAACCCGCTCACACAGATCCCTCTCGAGTAAACCCTACATTATTTTTCTCTCTACACCCAAATTAAATTAAATTCGAGAGGAATCTTCACCGAACCCCCATAGAAAGTGGAAGCAGTGGTCCATCCTCTACCCAAATTCCTGACAGTGAAAGCGGCAGCAATTATTTATAAAACATGTCGAGACTACAGGTTAGTAGCGCAATCTAGATTTTAATTTTATATAGGAATTACTTGTTTGAATTATTATGAACATTGTTCGAATTGTATTGCGTAGAATATTATAAATAAGGATTTTAGGGTGTTTGAATTATGTAAGGGCCATTGTAAATTAGATCCCTCTCGGTTAGACGAAGATCCGTCTAGATAATAACTAAATCCCGCTCGAGCGGGATTTTAAGAAATTGATGGAAACCCGAGAGGAAAATTAAATTTTTAGGTAGGGATTTAATTATAAAATTTACCTATGAAATTGTTTTGTAAATTACTGCAACATATATTAATATTTGTAATTTATCTGTGATTTAGTCATTATTTCGCATTTTTGGACGAATAATCATAATTTGATTACATATATGATTCTGTTGAATTATAAGCCATTGTAAATTAGATCCCTCTCGGTTAGACGAAGATCCCTCTCGATAATAACTAAATCCCGCTCGAGCGGGATTTTAAGAAATTGATGGAAGCCCGAGAGGGAAATTAAATTTTTAGGTAGGGATTTAATTATAAAATTTACCTATGAAATTGTTTTGTAAATTACCGCAACATATATTATTATTTGTAATTTATCTGTGATTTAGTCATTATTTCGTATTTTTGGACGAATAATCATAATTTGATTACATATATGATTCTGTTGAATTATAAATGCATTGAGACATTGATAAATTAAACCCCTCTCGGTTTTACCAAGATTACTCTCGAGCTGCCCTAAATCTCGCTCGAGCGGAATCTTAGTCATAATAGAGATGACCGAAAGGGAAATTACATTTTTATATCATAATTTAATTTCTAAAATTATATATGAAATTTGTTTGTTAATTATACACTTATATATAAAGTTTCGTAATTTATTACATAATTTTTTATTTGGAATTGGTTTGCACGTTCGAATTATATATAAATTTGTGTAATTTATGCTGTAATTTATGTTCGTTTGTTATTTTTTTTAGAGTTATTTCGGAATTAATTTTTTGCTTTGATTTTTGTTATTAGATTGTATACAAGAGGCCCGACATAATTAACCATTTATAGACGGTTAGCACGTCCTACAAAACGAGTGTATTTGAAGATGTTAGAAAGGGTATTACATGACAATGGAGGACAGGAATTGATTGATAGATTTATGATGGGATGCTTCAGACAGTTTACTCATTGGAATCCAGGACAGAAGTGTGCGATGGCAGTACATCACGTGCTGTCACGTGAGATCCAGTATCCCGGTGTTGAGGAGCACGAGATGTGGTTTCATATCAACGGGATGAACCTCCGTTTTTCATATCCGGAGTATGCCTTGGTGACTGGTTTGAACTTTGGCTCATCCGACTTTAGACCATCGGAGGATCACGATATTCGAAACGTGGAGATTTATCGACGGTTTTGTGGCGGAATGCAGATCAGTGTGGCTGACTTACTGGATCGATTTACCAACACACGTGACACCATCTCCGATCCAAATGGTGATCTGTACCTCCGCGTCACTCACGTGTTAGTGTTGTACTTGTTTATGCTTGGTTACGAGCCGAAGAAGTTCGTTCATTCGTGGGTGTGGAAATTGGTGGATGACTTAGATGTGTTTAGCCGTTTTCCGTGGGGAGCATACACATTCTTGAATTTGAGGCACTACGTGAAGAATGTGCAGAGTAAACAGAAGTACCAATTCTACGGATCTGTTTGGGTTTTTCACGTCTGGTCCCTGGAAGTCCTTCCTGATTTAGCTGCTTCAGTTGGTAGAGTTGTTGACCAGACATGACGTCCTCGCTGCCTTAAATGGAAATTTAAAAGCAGATATGGAATGGAGCTTCAGCCTCTTTTTGAACTACAGGTAATAAATAACTCAACTAATTAAATAATTAATTTAATTATTTTTTATACTTAATTTTTTATATTTAATATTTTATTCATTGCAGTATGGGAATTTTGAGCCATTTGTCCCGTTCGAAGATGAGGTACAGACTTTTTACTGGTAGTCATCTCAGTACCCAAATGCCCTCAATATCGAGTATGTAGCCCCGCAAAATCCACTAAGAGTAGGTGAACAGTTTCCTCGTCGTACCCATTTGGAAGCACCGTCTCCGGTACATGAGGTTCGAGGGCAGAGACAAAAGCACAGATGGAGGCTCCTAGCTATGTCGAAGATAAAATTTCGGACGAAGAGCCTAAGCAACCGGTCCGAGATAAGGGAAAGCATACTCGAGTCCCTGCATCATCATCATCGAGCAGTAGCGGAGACCATCATCGACGATACAGTGATCGTCCCATGATAAGAGAAGAGCTTGAAAAATCAGAAGATCAACTATTAGAGAAGATATATAAGAGATGGTTGCCTCGCTTTATAAAGTGGTTCGAGGATTTGATAGAGAAGGCTCGATGTGGATCTTCTCGCTTTAATTTTTTTCAATTTTTAATTTATCGGACTTTAATTTATCTGGCTAAATTTTTCTACGTTCTATTTTAATTTGACTGTTATGTTTGACAATCATAATTTCTCTCGATTTTTCAAATATATTTATTTTAATTGGACTGTTATATTTATTTTAATAATAAAAAGAATGAATCCGCTCCATCCCTCTCGAGAGGGATCTTGAGAATCCCTCGAGAGGGATCGAAAATTATTCAATTAAAAAATAAAATATAATAAAATCCAATAATTTTAGATCCCTCTCGAGAGGGATCGAAAATTATCCAACTAAAAAAAATTAAAAAATATTATAAAATAAAATAGAATAAAATTTTAATTCAAGGGATTCAATTAGAGATCCCTCTCGAGAGGGATCTTGAGATGGTTCTCGAGAGGAATTCAATATTATATAATTTTAGACATAATCATATTATATAATAATAAAATTAAAAAATAAAATATAATAAAATCCAATTTTAATACATACAAGTTATTATTCAACACATTCAACGTTCATGAATTTGGGTACAATTTCTACGTGTATGACCCTCTTCACGACAATTACTACATCTCCTCTAACGGTGACTAGGGATGGCAATGGGCCGGATCTGGACCGGATCCTATTGGATCCAGATCCAGATCCGAATTTTTTGCTTAGATCCAGCTTCGGTCCAGATCCGTCGAATCCGAAAATCTGAGATCCAGATCCAGATCCATCAGATCCGCAGGTCTATGGATCTGGACCCGCATCCGTATTTTTTTTATAAAATAAATATAAAATGAGATAAAATCAATATAATAGTGTTTAAAAAAAATAAATATATAAAATCCACGGATTTTCTTGTTATTACTTATTAGAAATAGTGTATTGACTTTTTTTAATTATAAAATAGAATATTTGAATAATAAACTATTAAAAGTATAAATATAAAATAATAATAATAATAATAATAATAATAATAATAATAATAATAATAATAATAATAATAATAATAATAATATGGATCAGCGGGTCGGATCCGAGCCGGATCCGGATCTTAAAATTCAAGTTCCAGATCCGACCCGAAATTTTTTATATAGATCCAGATCCGGTCCGGATCCGTCGGATCCAAAATTTTGAGATCCAAATCCTTTAAAACGGATCTGGATCCACGGATCTGGACCGGGTCCAAGATCCATTGCCATCCCTAACGGTGACTACTACTGGATGCTTCTTCTTCTTGGCAAGTGGTTTGTCTCCGTGTATTCCTCTTTGTAGCAGATCTTCGCCGATTAACTCTCGGACGTCCCGCATGTGAAGTGATTTTAGGAGGTAACACCAATGTATTGACGACTTCAATTGGTAGATTCCAGTCGTCTTTGTGAGGAACACGGTGTATGGGATATTTATAAACATCAAACCAAGCTTCTCTTTTGTAGTAAAATTGCACATAGTCGTATATTGCTTCACCATTTTTGCTGCAATTGTAACAATGAAACAATTAAAAGTAAAATAATAAATTTATCTTAAGCCAAATTTACTTTCATAAACTTACTGGATTGCAGCAATCGCATGAGAACACGACATTCCGTCCTGTTGAAATTCGCAGCATGAGCATGTCCTCAAATTGAGATCAACTTTCCAAGATCTTTTACCATCATTGACGTTGAACGTCAATCCGAGTCCACGAGTTGTAATGTACCTAAATGCTTCGTTCATTGCTGCTGTAAGCTTTTTACCCGCTTCTTCAGTTACTATGTCGTCATCACCGTTTGCTTGTTCACGTCTCTCATCAAACCATTTTTCGATTACATGCCTAATGGCATCAAGCATTGAGCATATAGGAAGACGACGCGCCCACAACATTCTGTTATTCCATACTTCTGCTGCATTTGAAGTGAGGTGGCTATATTGCGGTACTGGACACATGCATCGAGCCCATTTCTCTGGTCCAACTCTCATTAATCTTTCATAAGCACCAGCGCTCTCTCGACGCAAAGATTCCATTGCCTTCTCATAAACTGAAGTGCGATATGCATAAGCAGCTCGTTGAAACAAAGCCACAACGACTTTACCGTAGCTTTTTAGCTTATTCAGCAGGTGATAATAGCACAGACCGTGAATTGCATTGGGAAACACTTCACTAATAGCATTAGCTATGGAGGCATGGGAATCATAGACAATCAATGTATTTGTCAAGTCCCCATATGCAATCTTAAAACGGGACATGAACCATTTCCAAGAGATATCATTCTCAATTGGCCCAACACCTATCGCAAGTGGAAAAACATGCTCGTTGGCATCTTTCGTCATAGCCACCAACATGACGCCTCTAGTTTTGCCTTTCAGATGGGTGCCATCCACAATGATCACATGTCTCATATTCAGTAGATAAGCAAGTGCTCGAACCTCCCATCATCGCCAACAACTAGATCAGTAATCGTGCCCGGATTTGTTTCCTTAAGAATGTGAAGATAGAAAGGCAGCAACTGGAATGATTCAACATACCCTCCATATATCATTTGTATCGTTGTATGTTGTGCTCGTAGCGCCAAATCATATAAAATGGTCATACCGAACTCGCGTTGCATCTCCTCCACAATGCCTTTAGGCTTCATGATTTCACACTTTATTCTAATTTTTCGAGCAACGTACGCTGCAACCACATTCATCTTGATTTTCCTGGGAGCAACACATCCTAACTGGCGAGTGCATGCATATTCAGGATTAAATCTGTACACATACCAAGTATCGGTTCCACGTGATGATGCACGGAGCTCGAATGGGCAATTTTCCGAACGTTTACACTTTCACTTGAGGCGCCTCGTGTCAGACGTGGGAAGTTTGTATTCGGCTCCTTTCTCCATGTGCCACAATCCAACTACAATATTTAGGTCATCTTTGCTGTCGAAAACAGCACCAACTCGCAACTCAGCATCATCCGTCGGATCACGTTCTCGTGACACGAGAGAAATCATAGCATCAACCGGAATCACTGGAACTAACCAATTGGTTAGATCATCAGGATTGACCCCTCCGCTAGAACGAACCCATGCACTGTGCTCCATCATCGTAAATTCTTGTAAGTCTTCCTCGGTCTGTTCCTCAGATGAATCACTATCAGATTCTCGAGCATAACTTTTCTCATATTCATCGTCTGAACTTCTCTGCACGTTGAATTCTAACTCATTATTATGTGTAATAGCTCTCTCGGGACCACGACTCTCTGGAAAAAAAGGTACGGGATCCGTAGACGTCGATCCGTAATTGTGTCCTCCTATAGGGTATGAGTCAACAAAAAATTCTGATGAAAGCAACTGTTTCTGGATACATTCCATTTCATTAGAATATGTTTGCCCTTGGTCGTATTGAAAGGATGATGCCCCATGATCTTCAAAAGACGGAACATATGCGTCTATGTGGTTGTGGATCAGATACACAGTTGGGAATGACTCCTTCAAGCACAACTGAGCAAATTGTTGATAATTGCTCAAGAGAGATTTCATAGTACGTCCAGTACGACATGACGATAAGTAATACATCTCGTACTGTGTGCTCATCAAATTTTGGTGCATCATAACGTCGATGTTGTATCTCAAATTGATGAGAGATGGAGTGGCGGTAAGTGTTTTGACTAAATTAACCCTAAGTCGCTCGCAATTAAACGAGATCTCCGTAGATTAAGCAAGCCAACCCAAGTATCGTCTCACAAGGAAAACTTAGCAGGAAAATTATTGTATTGCGAAAAGAAAAGAAAAAGAAAGTAGTAAATCAATTCGGGGAATTTGTTTATAACCTAGCGGAAAGAATAATTGAACATGAATTAATCCTAGGCAAGAAATAAGGAGCATAAAATAAACCCTATGCGACAATTGAAATTCTAACTCTAACAATGGCATTCAACGATTTAAATCTAACATTAATTCGAGTACGCATGCAGCAAGAGATATTAGAAAGATAAATTAAGAACGTAAATTGAAATAACTCACAAACGTAATTGAAATTGATGAACACAACGAACTGGAATTAAATCTGAAAGTTGCAGAATCTAAGAGGTGTAATGAACGTAGAATCCAATTCGGAAGGAAATAACAACAACTCAATGCCTAACTAGAAAATCCAAAATAAACTAGAGTAGAATCCCTAAAAGAAAACTCTTCCAAAGAAATAAATAGAAGAAAACAACGTTTGAACAGTGGTGGGAACAGTCTCCTCTCTCAAAAACCCTCGTGCGCTATTTATAGGTGTCACAATTAAATCACGCTCAGCGGACTCCTAAGCTCAGCGACCGCTGAGCGTTCTTCATCGATCCCGCTAATCGTCCAACTCAACGATCTCCAGAAGTGAGCGAGCGCTGAACTCAGCGGTCTCCTAGGTTGAGAGACCGCTGATTTCTGGCCCTGTATTGGCGAGGCGCTGGACTCAGCGGTCTCCAAGAGTGAGAGAGCGCTGAGTTTTCGTTCTTGAATGCACTTGAGCGCCAGACTCAGCGGTCTCCTAGGCTGAGAGACCGCTGACTTCTGGCCCTGTATTGATCGTGGCAAAAACCTTTTAAACTCAGCGGTCTCCTACGAGGAGAGACCGCTGAGTTGTACTACGCCAAAAGTCAAGGCTACAGTGGAAGTTGATCGAGCTTTTGGTTGCTTTCGTCATTTTCGAGCAAAAATCTGCACTTTCAACTGATAGCTCAACAAAACATTATTAGCGCATTTTGACTTTAAAACAATGCAAAATCTAGCAAATGATATAAAAAATGCACATGCAGAACATACAAAAGTGCAACCAAAAACTAGCGCAACAGTAAGAACTTGAGTAATCTGTTCTGAACCGCCCACGTATGTACAATGGTGCCATTGTCCACTGTATTTGACAGTGAAGTACTTTCATTCATCCATATTCTGAAATATTGAACGGGGTTCATCAATAATTAATATTACAAAAATATTCGATTAATTAATTAAAGGAAAAATAATAAAGCTAAATACATATTCGATCAAGTAATTAAAGCAAATTAAAAAAATTACAAAACCAAAATTTATATGAGAATAAAAATATAAATATTCAACAATTAATTTCCCTCTCGGACATCCATATTTTTTACGAAGATCCCACCGGAGAGGGATTTATATTTTGTCGAGAGGGATCTTCTTAACACCAAGAGAGATTTAATTTATCAATGGTTCAATGCTTTTATAATTCAACATAATCATATATTTAATCAAATTATGATTATTCGTCCAAAAATGCGAAATTATGGATAAATCAAAGAAAAATTACAAATATTAATATATTTTGCACTAATTCACAAAAAAAATTCATAAATAATTTTTATAATTAAATCCAGACATTAAAAAGTAATTTCCCTCTAGGACATCTACATTTTTTAAGAAGATCCCGCCCGAGAGGGATTTACATTTTGTCGAGAGAGATCTTCTTAAAACCGAGCGTGATTTAATTTAACAAAGGTTTGATGCTTTTATAATTCAACATAATCATATATATAATCAAATTATGATTATTCGTCCAAAAATGCGAAATTATGGATAAATCAAAGAAAAATTACAAATATTAATATATTTTGCACTAATTTACAAACAAATTTCATAAATAATTTTTATAATTAAATCCAGTCATCAAAAAGTAATTTTCCTCTCGGACATCTACATTTTTTAAGAAGATCCCGCCCGAGAGGGATTTACATTTTGTCGAGAGGGATCTTCTTAACACCGAGAGAGATTTTATTTATGAAGGCCTAGGCATAATTAAAAAACTCTAAAATGTATATTCATAATATTCTACTTAATAAAACGAAACAATTATGAAATAATTAAGAAATTATTCAAGCCCTAAAATAAACCATTAATTACAAATTATTCCACAAAAAATTAAACAAAATTAATAAACTAATTAGAAGATTACTAACCTCTCTTCCTTATTTTTTTCACGTTGGCTTCACTACTGAAGGAACGAAACTACCAATTTTTAAAGTGATAATGGACCTAATAGTTATGGTGTGTTCTCAATCATCACTGCGAAAAATTATATAGAGGAGAAGGTAAAATTGGTACAAGTTCACATGAAAGTTAAAAGATGAATTTTCACATCCACTGTAGAAATATGTAAGATGGCGTGTTTCATAGTCTGCATTGTGTAAGAAATTAGCTTCATGCATGTTTGACCAAAATTTGTTATTTCACGTGCAAAAATTAAATTTCCCGCTCGACAATTCTTAGATCCCTCTCGAGTGGGATCTTCAAAAATCTCGAGAGAGATCTTCATTTTTTTGGCCATTGTCCGAGAAGGATCTTCATGTTTTTGGTTCTTCATGATATTATTGTTCTTTTGGTATAGTTTACATATTTTTCGGCCTTCAATATTTCTTCATCAGTACATACTCGTTATACTAAATAAATATGTAAAATAATATTTACTAACTAAATAATCTGCAAAATCTACAATTTAAACAATAATAGAATTATAATGTCACAATGATTGTGCAAGATAAAGACACAAGGATAAAAGTTATGACACAATGTAAGAGATTCCCAATCATTGGCAACTTTTCCAATAAAATATGTCACAATCTAAGGGTATTTTTGTAAACTTGAGTATAACTAATTTGTTTCAAAATAGGGGTGTAGAACAAATTTTTAAATGCCAAAGTGAGTATATTAGGGTATTGAGACATTTCATATCATGTCGTGTGTTTTGTAAATTTGTTAAACACGATAGAAATTAACACTTATATGATAACTTGATAAGAACTTGAAAATCTATCCGTGCAACTTGATAAAGATATGTTTATAATATGATACTCATAATAAGTGTTCCATTTTCTTTTTTGTTTGTCACATCCAAGTGTCCCGTTTACTTTTTTGGAAACCACCTTCTCTTACATAGGGCTATAAACGAACCGAGTCGAGCTGAGCATTGGTCTGCTCAAACTCGACTCGTTTAAATATTCGTTTACTCGAGCTCGAGTCTAGTTTTTGCCATCGTGATCGAACTCGACTCGATCCAAAATTAGCGAGCTCGAGTTTGGCTCGAGTTCGACTCATCAAATACTCGATATCGAGATATTCAAGCTCGAGCTCGAGCCGGACTCGTCAAGAACTCGATTATATTTAAATTCAGCTCGTCAACATGCTAACCGAGCTCGAGCTCGCTTAAAGCTAATTTTTTTGATTTTATGTACAAAACTCGATTATTAGACTCGCGAACAAGCTCGACTAAAACTCGATTTCTAGACTCGCGAACATACTTGATTGTAGGCTCACGAACATGCTCTATTAAATACGAGTCGAGCATGTTCACGAGCCTGTCGAGTCGAGCAATATAATGCTCGAACTCAACTCAATAAACTTATCGAGCTCAATTTAATGATTAACTCGACTCGATTAGTTATCGAGTTGAGTGCCGAACGAGCTTTTTTCGAGTCGATCGCTTAGTAGTTCACGAACAGCTTGACTCATTTACAGTCCAACTCTCACATAAAGGTATGGCCTCCACCACTTCTCCTTTAAATTACTCTTCTCCTTAATTCTCGTGCAAAAAAGAAACGTCCTACTTATTGTGGGACTGGGGGGTATTATTTTAAATATATATTCATTATTATTCCGTGTTGTGTCGTATTGAAATACAAAAATTTATATAAAGGCGTACGTTTATTGTAATTCGTTCATTTCATACTGGTATTATCTTGTCAATATGATATACGAATCGATTTTTGTCAGTCTATACAAGCATTAATATGTTTACTGAATAATACTAATGTGACAAGAAAGAGAAATACCATAAAATCGTACATCCTCCGTCCCACTACGTGTGTCTCACTTTCTTAATCGGGGTGTCCCATTATGAATGTTTCATTCTAAAAAAAGAAATTTCTTCTCTCACAAAATGGTGTAGGTTCCACCACATTCTATCTCTTTATTCTTTAATCACCTTAATCCTAAATATCCGTGTTGAAAATAAATGAGACATACATAATGAGGAAGGAGTATATAATATGGTATATTAAATCCGAAATACCTCAACCAGAGGCTACCTATCCTTAATTATGTGTGATACCTAAGTTGTACTAACACATATTGCATCTTAATTTTAATTTTATCGCAAAAATTCAACATACTCAATTCATTATGAAGATGTAAATATTTTTTTTCCGCATTTTGACAAAGATTAGAGATATCGATTTAGCATAAACCATCGAGACGATTCAAATATACTTAAAAAGAATAATTTTTATAAATTTTAATTAATATTAACTTTGTTTAGATTTTTATCGAGTAATTTAGCATAAACCAACAAGACGGTTCAAATAATATAGAAAGAATGATTTTTACTAATTTTAATTAATTTTACTTGGGGTGTTCATATTTTTATCGAGTATTACTCAACGGATTTGAGACGAGTATGTACAGTAAAATCACTATTTTAACCGAGATTAGGCGAACATGTAGAAAAATTCTTAACAAATTTAGATTTAGAAAATACATAATGATTGAGTATACCCGATCCATTATCATTCCTAATTATAAATTTAGATATGTGAAATAAATTAATTTTCTAAGTTTGATTAATAATTAACGCGAACAATATCACAACTTTTAAATAAGATAAAATTATTTTTAAAATATATACATATAAATTAAAACATAAAATTATTTCCCGTCGAATTCCGATGAGCTACTTACTAGTTATATCTAAATTAAATTAAATCGGTAGGGACATTTCTAGGGACAACATCTTTGACAATGATTTTACCTTTATATATATATATATATATATATATATATATATATATTAAAAATGTCAAATAGCTACTATACATAGTCAAAATTAATTGTTATATAAAACTTAATTTATTATAAATTTTGTCAAACTTTCAGAAACCTGGACATATTTGCCCTTATCCTCTCAACATTTCAGATTTGCAGATTTTAATTCGAAATCCTCTCTCTCTCTAAAATTCCTAATCTTCGCTGCCGACCGCCGTGCCTCATACCGCTGCCGATCCATCTGTCGCGCCGCCTAAATCCATCACGCCGTCCATCTACCACGAACAGTTTCTAGAACGCCGCTCTATTTGTTGCGGTTTTGCAGTACGAACAGTTTAAATGACTTCAGGAAACAAATCTAGGAAATCCGGCGACCGCCTCACATACAAGCAACAAACACCGAATCATATCCTCAAAACCCTAATTAATATGTAAATATGGCACAAATACCTTTGTTCGTACCATTCGTACTAGGTAATTGTGTCTTATGATTTGGCACGAATGGTACAAATACTCTCATTCGTACCGTTCGTACTAAATACTTATACTCTTTGACTTGGTACAAATGGTAATACCACCATTTCGTTTACTATTTGTACCAAAAATTTATGCACTCTGATTTGTTACGAATGATACGAATACATCAATTCGTACCATTCGTACCAAGTCACTATCAACTGTTTTTGGTACGAACAGGATGAACGAAATTCAAAAGTCTCGTTCGTATCACATACACCTAGAAATATTATTTCACACATTGGTAAAATTGGGATGACTAGATCAGAATTTCATACGTGCAGAAATATTATTTTGCCGGCAAATATATGAGAAGACGGTGAATATGGTAGACGATGGTTGTTTGGGTGGCGGTGAGAAGACGATTGGAGAAAACGACCAAATAAGATGATCGAAAAATATGATAAGTTGTCCGGAGAAAGAGGTGGTGGCGATGGCGGAAAGGAGGCAGTGGCAAAAAGGAGATAGTGGCGATGGCGGAAAGGCGGCGGCGACGATCATTGAAAGGCGGCGGTTGAAGAAGAAGATGATGGTGGGAATAGAGAAAGAGAGAGAATACAGGGAGAGATTATGAGATGAGAGTTAAAAGTGAGTGGGGTGGGTGACTGTAGAGTGGTAGGGCTTAAATCTTTATTTAAATATTATTTTAGTCCACTCATTCCAAAGTTTGCTAAAATTATAATAAATTAAGTTTTTGACAACTATTAATTTTAATTATTCATAATGGCTATTTAGCATGATAAACTCATGTATATATATATATATATGTATATATATAAGATTTGGTTCATATAATATGGTCTCATATAAGCAATATATGTCTTAAAAATAGTTCGACTATTGAAAGTTTGCAAGGTCATCATCAAATGTAATGTCTACTATTTTTATAAAGTATTAATAATGAAAACTACCCACTTTCAACATGTTAAGATAAAAAATATCCACATCTTTTAAAATATTATAAAAATTACCCACTTTTAAAATCACTGCACAAAATTACCCTTAATAAAATTTATTAAGAATAAATATCAAAAACAAATAATTATGTGGGAATAATTAATAACTAGTATTTGCACGTAAACATGTAGTCGCCATACAACTTTTTCTTTAATTGCCTTTTCAAATATATATATATATATATATATATATATATATTAGTACTAGTATTTTCTTTTTTTTTTCCTTTAGTGTTTTTTTTAGTGATACTTCTTTGTCAATGTCATTTTTTCTTCAAATTCAAGAGTGTTCCTTTACCTTTGTTTTTAAACCAAGTATTAAACCCTTGAGTAAAAGCTTTTAGGTTAAGGGAAAATGGTTTCTCTTATATAGAAAGTAATGTTTTTTAATTCTCTTTGCATTTTTTAAAAATATCTTTAGAATTATCCACAACCATTTCGCCAAAATCTGAAAATATAAAAATAATTTATTTTGTTTAATTTTTTATTTTTTATTTTTTATTTTTTGTTTCTCGAAACAAATTTGGCACAATTTGTGGTAGCTAACACATCCACATTCATCTTACTTAATAATGATAACATTCCTATCTTTTCCAACGATATACATTCATTTGTCTAATTGACATAATTACATTTGCTTAAGAGCATCCACAGTTTTACCTCAAGTTGGGTAAATGCTTGCATCATCATTGCCACATCCAAAAATATCTTACAATGGTTACTACTACCTCAAACTGTATTATTCATAAACTCTACAATACTCATATTTTGCTATATATAACATAATATAGTAATTATATATATATACATATATATTTTATCTTTTATAATTAAAAATATAAAAAAACAAAGAACAAAAGGAATTATTATTTAAAAAACGTGAAATAAAAATGTACATTATACTATTTGTCTTCATTGATTTTTGAAATTGAAAATGACCGTTGGATTTGGAGCTCTTGTGGCTAATTTACTCAAATTCGGCATATGCCATATTACATATAGGTCGTCCTTCGATAATAAATTTGATAATAAAATTAAAAGTAGACTACTTTGATAGTTTTTAAAAGAACACGAAAAGTATTAAAAAGTAATGTTCACCAATCTTTTTCTTATAAATTTTAGCTTATTAATGAATCGACTGCTATATATTACCTAAAAAAGTTCAAATCTAACTTGAGTCTGATAGCTGCTACAAATCATATATTAATAGAAGTATATAATCACACTTATGTTCAAAAGCATTAATCACAATTATCACAAGAAATAAAATTATAGTATTGTTTTAGTTTCATATAATAAAATTGAGGATTTTACAAGCTATTTAATTAGTCCAGAACATGTCAATAAGTTATTTTTAGGACTGGAAATCGTTGTAAAAGATTTATTGAAATAAACAAAAATAATTGAGAAAAAAAAAAGTTAACTAGTTAACGCAAAATTACTGAAGAGCTTGGTCGATTCCATTGGAAAAGACGAGAGCTTATCGTCAAGCAATAGTTGAGTGGCTTATATTCAAAAAATTTCAAAACATCACACTTTTTTTTAATTGTTCTACAAGAAATTTTAAAAACATCACACTTTTGAAATACTCCCTCCGTTCCCAAATAAATGTCACTAGCTGCCAAAAATGCGTATACCAAGATAGTGACAAAAATGTCTCTATATACCCATAATAATTGTATGGAAAACTGAAACAGTAATCTTCTTGTCTTAAGTCAAAGTAAAAACATGAAAATTTGACATAAATTTTGTATAGAAATTTGCTATGCAACACTTATTCGGGACAATTTTTTTTCTCAACTAGTACTACACCCACGCAATGCGTGGGAATCATGTTAAACAACGTTCAAACACTTTTTTCATAATGTCACATACGTATATTGGTACACCACGTTTTAATATATTTTTTTCAGTAATATCATAAGCTCCAATTTATGGTGCCGAAAATTATATGTGGCTTGTTGGGAATTCAAATGAGATCAAAATGATGTCGTTTAGTCTATATAAATTAAAACAACAAATATATAACTTTAATTGAAAACAAAGAAAATCTAAATTATAAATTAATAAAAGTAGAGTAGAGGAATTGATGATTGTACATTATCTTCTTCATCCCTCATTTTTACTACCACTCGGACTACATTAACTCATTCATATTCTTCTCTTCCAACCCATGTCATCTCTATAATAGTCTTATGCTCAATGATAAAAATGAAAAACGGAAAATACTAAAAAAAGAAGACCGGCCTTGCTATTATAGTGTTAAGATTTTATTATTATATTATCGAGGGAGCATCTAATGCTTATTAATCCTTCTTCTAAATAAAAAAAAAATCCTAAAACAATATACCTTATTTATACAATATAATATATATATTTACTTTAAATACTAATCCAAATTTTCGGCTTCTGATCTATGATATGAATAAAGAAAAACTATTAGTACTTATTAATACAAATAAAATTTAATTATATTTATTTATATTTATGGAAAGATGGAAATGAGCGAGAAAATCATGAAATATTTATACATATTTACATATAATATATATTTATATGAGATACAATCATACAATGCTCTATCTGAAAGCAAACATATAATAATTCATATATATATATATATATATATATATATATATATCTCGATATTGAAATAATTCTTAAATATATATAACATAGTAATCAATATGTTTATAAAAATAATTTGGGTCGGATTAAATAAATGTAAGTAAAAAGTAAATGTCGTTTATTCCATTACAAAATATATAAGCACCAATTCTAACAATAATAAATAACTCTTTTTTTTCAAATTTATAAAACTGACTACATAAATACAACAACATATTTTTAGGATTCAAGAGCCTTGCATCTTCTTTCTTCTCTCAGTGGTGGATATATCAAACTATCTCTCCCATCTTTATATTCATCTTCCATTTTACCAAATTCATGAATTGAGTTTTCTTCTTTTCAACTTAGTAAATCTTCATCTTCGACCTATCTTAAACCTTATAAAAAAAAACCTACTCTAATCCACGACATAACATTTATGTCAATGCTCTTGGTACATTTCTTTCTTATCAATCATGTTTCCTTTAGTCGGAATAAAGGAGCACAAAACATGTGAAATGTTGATGAGATTAGTTGCAGAATTCTAGAATTTATAGGTAGAAAAATATCATAAAAATGGAAATTTTATTATTATAATTAATTTTTTGCCACAAATTATGCTTTTGTAACATCCATATTAATTAGTTGATTGATAAATATTAATGAATAATTAGAATTATATCATTATGAAAATTATTCCTAAAAATGGAAATATTAAAAAAATTGAAAATAAAAGTTTCTAAAAACGGCAAGCCGGCTTTGCTATTATAATTTATAAAGATTACGATACTTATTTGGATACTGAGGGAGTATAATTTTGAATTTGAGGAAGTCCGATATCACGTGAGGGCAGTGAAAGTATCCGAGGAAAAATTAGAAATGGGGAGGGAAAGAGCAAACAGAAAGAAGGGAAAGAAAAAGATGCAACCGTTGAGGAAAAAAGGAAAAATGAAGGACTGAAATGGAAAAGGACATGTAACCGTTGGGATTTCCGGGTTGGCTGCGATATATGGATGGACCCTCCCACAGCGAAGCACTCCTCAATGTACAGATTATACATCACATGGTCTGGCTGTCTCTACTTCGTCGCCCCACCCCTTCCCCACTTTCTCTATCTAGCCCCCAACCCCCAAACACACACACACACACACACACACACTCTCTCTCTACATTCTTTTTAGAGGGAAAAAATTGGAATAGTCAATTCAATACAAATAAACATGTTTAATTTTTCTTATAAACTTAGGGGAATTACTTTGTACTTTCTTATAATATTGTATGGTATGTCATGTGAAGAAAGATTATGTCACAATTTTACACATTGTAATGATATACTTAAATAGGAATATAAAATTTAAAATATTTTGTTTGAAGAAGATAAAATTTAAAATATTGAAATAGTAGATAGTATATGCATGGACGATGAACATGTGCCATAACTTCATAAAATATTCGCGGTTGATGATTAACACTTAACATATTTGTGAATACTGTGCTTAACAAAATTATAAGGCTGCCAAATTGATGTACATTGTAATAAATGTATAAGGACTGGAATAGTTGATAATTTCAGCAAATAAGCTCTACTTGATTACGGACATTTTGGCCCCCTTATAATTGTCTTTTGAATAATTAACCCCACAACATTATAAAATATAGCAGTTGGCCCCAAAAATTGTATACCGAAATAAAGCTCACCTTATCCAATCCTCGTCACGAGCCATATACATTTGAAAAGATGTTTTTATTTTTTATTTTTTTCTAGTAACATTAATATACTTTAAAATATAGGAGAAAAAATGGTATGTCCTACAACTTTTGAAGAGTTAATTATTTCTCATTTTGAAATGAGACCTTACTATTGGGATAGACAAAAAAAGAAATTGAGATCTTGCTACTGCTACTGGAACGGATGGAGTATTTTTTAATGATATAGGAAAATGAAAATTAGCACATTTCGTCTGTAATACAGATACTCCCTCCTCCACTAATATAAACTCCCCCTCCTGCTAAAACCTGACTCCACCAACTGCATTACAGCCAAGTCTAGAGAAGAGAGACAGAGAGAGAGAGAGAATAGAGAGAGAAGAAGCAAAGCAGAGATGACGAAGGAAGTTAGCGAAGAGCCGGAGGTGCACCACCACGGCAAGGACTACGTGGACCCGCCGCCGGCGCCGCTGCTCGACTTCGGCGAGCTGAAGCTCTGGTCCTTCTACAGAGCCATCATCGCCGAGTTCATCGCCACCCTCCTCTTCCTCTACGTCACCGTCGCCACCGTCATCGGCCACAAGAAACTCAGCGCCGTCGACCAATGCGACGGCGTCGGCATCCTCGGCATCGCCTGGGCTTTCGGCGGCATGATCTTCGTCCTCGTCTACTGCACCGCCGGCATTTCAGGTAGATACTGTATATATTTTTTTTCAAATCCCTAGAAATTTTCTCAAAATATATAGTAAGAGAAAATTAATTAAGCAGAGGTCATATATCTGAAAATGAAATAAATTCCTACTGCTTGGTGTTGGAATCTGATCAGGCGGTCACATCAACCCTGCGGTGACATTCGGGCTGTTCCTGGCCCGTAAGGTTTCGCTAATTCGGGCCGTTGCATACATGGTAGCTCAGTGTTTGGGTGCTATCTGCGGCGTGGGTTTGGTGAAAGCTTTCATGAAAAGCCCGTACAACAAGCTCGGCGGCGGAGCTAACTCAGTAAGCACAGGGTACAACACCGGAACAGCACTCGGCGCTGAGATTATCGGTACCTTCGTGCTCGTCTACACCGTCTTCTCCGCCACCGACCCCAAGAGGAGCGCACGTGATTCTCACGTTCCTGTAAGCTTCTGCACATTATTGTTTATCTTAATTAGTTACTCGATCGATCGTTTTGTTTCAAGATTAATAGAGAGTAGTGTAATCAACTAATGTTGTGTACATACGTCTAGGTTTTGGCTCCACTTCCCATTGGATTTGCGGTTTTCATGGTTCATTTGGCCACCATACCCATCACCGGAACCGGAATCAACCCCGCTAGGAGCTTCGGAGCTGCGGTTATCTACAACAACGGCAAAGTTTGGGATGATCATGTAAGATTAATTAATTTCATCATCATCATCATCATCTGACTTTGTTTTTTCTTCATAATATATATGGAATGTTTTCTTTTACTAATATATATGTGTGTGATTGCGAATGGCAGTGGATATTCTGGGTGGGACCATTTGTGGGAGCGTTGGCCGCGGCGGCTTACCACCAGTACATATTGAGGGCCGCCGCCATCAAGGCGTTGGGATCATTCAGGAGCAACCCGACCAACTGAGACATATGATATCAGTTGTGAAAAATTGTATTAGTATTAATCATGTGTTGTTAATTATCGTGTATGTTTAATTAATTAATTTATCTATTTGTTTAATTTGTGTGTGATGGTTATGGTATGGGAGGAGAATGTTTATTTCACTGTGAGACCCACCACCGTGCCGTTTTATTTTCCACTTTCTCGTACAGTTTATTTATCTTATGTTGCTATCTAGCTTTGTCCATTTTTTTCTATTTCTTGGTCCGTCCCCCAATAATCCCTTCTCTCTCTCAATTTACATTTCAATGACAAACTAATTCTACTATATGTACAATTGGAAAACTATTAATTATACCTCAATCCTATATATATTTCACTACAGAATTAATTATTTGTTAGTCTTAATATCACTTGCTTGCGTCAACTTCTAGACTCAATTGCTCCGTCTCCAAAAATTTCAACGGCAAATAATAATAGAAAATATGAGCTTCAAAGTCCCAATCAATTTTGAGTTTCAGAAACTCTTCTAATATTTTGGTGATAAAATTGATACACAATAAAATTGGTAAGTTTGAAAAGTTGAGATGCAATTGAAAAAAGTGTCAAAAGTTAGCATATATAGAAGGTGATATTAATCTCCTACTTATTGTGATATTGTTGGATCATTAACAAAATGAATATGAAACTAAAATACTACGCAAGTGATTAATTATGCAAAGACTTACGCAAGCTGTCTATAGTGTTATGTGTAGTTGTTCTAGCTGGTTTAACAGATTGTGAAGTACATTTAGTTGGAGATGCCGCTTAATATAATAATGGTTAAAGCATGAGTATCATTAACCTAAAATATTAGTGAGTGTTTCTTTGTTTTTAAGGTACTCCATCATATCTATTATTGCGTCATTATTAATACAACAAAATCATTAAATTAAATGTTAAGTTATGTATACTCAAACGTGTACCAATAATACCAAAAGAAATGCTTTATAATTAATACATCGGGAGTTAAAATTTTTGAATTAAAATGCACATGAGTACAACTCAAACCATTAAATTTCTTTATTTATTTTGGTGAATTGGCTTTGATACGTGCTCTTGTTATAATCAGTTTATGTTCTCGATCATATTTTGCTCATGGCAACAATTTGCACTTCTCTTTCTGCTTTATTCATATCTCTCTCGTTCAAAGGCTGTAGTCTTTTTTTTTTTCAATCCTAGGCCACTTTCCGAAGAAGGTGAACCTATTAATAATTGAATATAAAAAACGAGCTAGTGCAATACATTCCTTCTGTCACCGAATATGTGTCTCGAGCCGCCAAAATTTTTGTGTTAAATAAATATCATAACGTAGTTTTCAATGAATCTACGAAAAAGAGTCTCATTTGCTCATTTTTTCCGTCCACGAAAAAAGAGTCTCATTTTACTTTTTCCACTCACATTAAGTGAGATCCTTATTCCACTCACAACAACTTCAACTCCCATTTCACCTTTTTCACTTACAACAAGTAAGACCCTCATTTCACTTACAACAACTTTAACTCTCATTTCACATTTTCACTCACAAGTGAGACCCTTATTCCACTCACAACAATTTAAACTCCCATTTTACTTTTTTAGCTTACAACTAGTGGGACCCTCATTCTACTTATACCAACTTTAACTAATTTATTAAAACATGTGTCCAACACATAATGAGACTATTATTCGTGGACGAAAAGAGTACGAGATAAAAGAAGTAGAGATCCCATCTGATCAGGACCAATTTTAACTAATTTATTAGAACATGTGCCCAACACATAATGAGACTATTTTTGGTGGACGGAGGGAGTTAGAGATAAAGGAAGTAGAGATCCTATCTGATAGGATGACTTTGTTGGTGATGGCAGAGACCAATAAAAGAATGCCGCGTGTAACCTAATTATCTGGAAGGAAAAGATGCTTCATCTAATTAGGGAATCATATATATATACATAGTAAATTTAGTATATCAACCAAAATCTGGAAAGGTCTCTGAAATTTTTGGGAAGATTGACAGAACCTTGACCACTTTAGACTCCACCGGAGCCAATGGGTATGGTATGGGACTCGAGGTGAAGACAAAAGATAATTTCAAAACACGCACACACCCACACTCACTCAAAATAAAGGTCAATTACACTTTTCTATTCAAGAAAATGAAATGATTTTGTATGTTATTTGACAGACATTAATTAATAACTTTTAGCTAAAGCACTAACAAGTTAGATAACAAGATGGATTTTATTAAATTATTCAGCCATTTGAGAGACCCTAACCACATATATCTATTCTTTTGAAGGCCAAGAGAGAACTCACTAGAATATACTCGATACAAGGAAATTTCTTCAAATTTATAGTGTTTTTTATACGCTCCAAAACCTATTATCCATTCTTCATGTGTCTCTTATATATGTACGTACCACTTCAATATTCTGCAGCCTTTGTCAAAGGAAAAAAAATGACTTTTAAAAGTCATAAAGTGGAATTAAGTTAAGTATAAAGTGTGTATTTCAAAAATATCATAAACTTCGGAATATGTACTAAAAAAAAAATAAATTGCCCTATTCTCATAAAGTGGAATTAAGTTAAGTATAAAGTGTGTATTTCAAAAATATCATAAACTTCGGAATATGTAAAAATAAAAAATAAATAAATAAATTGCCCTATTCACGAATGAGATTCTAAAAATCCCTAAATCCTAATTCCCCTTCCCTTCCTGTCACGCCCCAATTCGTAACTACTCTAACTCTCCATTAAAACATTATGCAATAATTTATTGTTTATTATTGTGATTTTAATTGTTCTTTTCGAATTTTCAAAATTATGTAATGATTTTCTTTATATTTTACGAAAATTAAGACATTATTTTCCACCACATTTTACAAAAATTAAGACATTATAAGTTGGATAGTTTATTTACCCTTCAATTAGTTTTATCTCCCAGGCCAAACCTCTTCTCATTCTCAAGCCACATGAAACAAAAAGAAATCAAGTATAAAGGGAATAAATGATACAGTAAATGATAATTTTATCATTAATTTTTTTATCATGTCGCTATCACACACGAAAGTTTTCAGATTTACTATTGTATCATACAAATTAAATCTTAAAGACTCTTAAAAGCCCACGGCCCAGCCCAATAAAAAAAAATGAACAGACGTCGACAGCCCATGTTGGAGTTGCCCTTTCCCCTATCCCAAGACTCAATAAACCCTAATTTGAAAAACCTCACCACCCCTGTTCGCTCTCTATCGATCTGCAACTCAAATTTTGCAAAAATGGCTGCAGGAATGGCTTCAAGATTCAAAGAGCTGATGAAAAAATACGGTAAAGTAGGAATAGTGGTGCATTGCTCAGTCTCCGCAGCCTCAATTTCTGGTCTGTACATCGCGATCAAGAGCAACGTCGATGTGGAATCCATGCTCGAGAGGATTGGCTTGTCTAATCTTGGCAAGGATAAATCTGATCAGCTCCCAGAAAATCCTGATCCGGTGACGAAAACCGATTCAGAAATTACGGTCAGGGAGAAGAATCGGACGACGGAGCTGGCGGCGTCGAGCGGCGGCGCTCTCGCTCTGGCAATACTGTTGAATAAGGCGCTCTTTCCGGTTAGGGTCCCGATCACGTTAGCCGTCACGCCGCCTCTGGCGCGCTTTCTCGCGAGGCGCAATCTGATCAATAAAAGTGTATGATTGATTGTCTTAGCTTTTTTTTTTTTTTTTTTTTTTTTTTGTCTTCAAAAATAAATAAGCCAGTGACAAGTTTGTTGCTTTGGGAGAAATGTTAATTTTGGGGACTAAAAGTAGGGGATCCGCATATCTTAGTTAAGATTGTGGAATTCATATTTACTGATGAACATGTTTTCTGTACCAAATTTTCTTGCACCTTCTTAATATTGTGCAAAAACTATAACTTGAGGCTTGCAAACAGCTTTAAATTAGCTATCGATGATGTAATTGCTCTGCCTTTTGAATTGATTTGAGTTGTTTGGGCTTTGGGGAAGATTGATTGAAATATTTGTTTGAGCAATGTTGAGATTCAAGCTGGATTTACTGTACTATTAAATTTTGATTCGTCTCCAAAAAAAAATGGTTGTTGTTATTGCAGATGTTTGATTTTCAACATTTGAATGATTTATATGTTTCAGTTTCAAGCTATGTTAAGGATTTATTATGTGAGAATAGCAGTAAACTGTAATACAGCATCTGTGGCGCGTCAATTCTCTAAAATATTACATTGCTTCTTGGACTAAACAACTTGTTTACATTTGCTTGTCACTATTTTATCTGATTGCTAGAAATGGACTTGGCGCTACCGGTCGCACAACGGGTTTCTCCGGCGACTCATTCTCCGCCTTGCGCCGTAAATGAGTTCACCTGAGGTGGCTCTGATACTATATGTAATGCCCAAAGCTCGACACCATAAGTTTCGCTAGCATTTACTTGACATATCTTCTCATTTGTTAGCATGGTATGGTTTGATCCAAGTTGTTAAAAGAGTCGCTTTATTTTTCCAAATTAGTTTAGTCAAAATAAATAGCAAATCTTTTAACAAGAAGCATAAATAAATATAAGTTTGAGAATTTTTTTTCTAATTTTATTTTAGCAATTATAATTTTTCCTTAAACCATATAAACTTTATTCCATAACAACTTTGTTTAGTTTAAATAAGGTTTTAATTTTCATTTGAATATATTAAATGATATCGAATAAATAATTATTTAAAATTATTTGACGGACATTTTTATTTAATATTATTTTGATAACTTTTATATTTTCTTCAATAAAACTAAAAATATCAAGTTTAATAAATGTTTTGAAATTTGTATAAAAGAATCAAGGAATATAAAATGAATAACTAACAATAATAAATTATTTAAACTAATTTTCAAACTACTTTTCTTAATATATAAAAAATTAAAAATATAATAATATATAAAAATATCATATAGGAGCATTAGTTATTTTGGAAGGAATTATTATTCCCTCATAACGCTTATTCTAAGTTTCTAACCATATTCTCCTTATGTATCTAATTACAAATGATATTTATTCTAAAAGAACAGCAACAATAATAATAGATACATTTTGAATTTCTCCAAAAAAATAAAATAAAATTACAGAGAGATACATTTTGTAGGTGAAAAGAATTCAATTCTACGAGAACAGAGAAGAATGCTAAATTCTTTAATAACTGGGTCCAACATCATTTGTTTCAAAATCATACCGACGACCAAGAAGAAGCCGATAATAATAATCTGAAATTTACAACAACAATTCTCATCTATCCTAATAAAAAATAAGGGCATATTTTCCTCACCCTTCCCAACTCCTGCAACCTACCCAATAACACAGAAGGAAAAAAAAAAAAAAAAGAAAAGAAAAGAAAAAAGAGAACAGTCGACAAAAACTAAGCAATTGCAAAGAGCAATAAAATTAATGGAATCCTCAAAACTATCGCAAACAGATTGATCAATTTTTCTGTCAGTTTCACAAAATTTTGCAAATGGATTGAGTATAATCCTTGCGGATTGCTCAAAACCATATTACTCTGCCCAAAACATAATGTCAGTGTCTTAAGTTAAGGCATGTCTTCTCTGAATACTGAGATGTTGCACTTCAATTAATCCAATACCTTCAGATTACTGCTACAACTGTGTCAGATTCAGATGCTCGAATTCCCGACACTCAGCTCCAACTTCATTCAAAGCAGATAAAAGTTTTGGCAAGACTTTAGCAAGCATTAGCTTGAAACCAACTGAATTCGAGTTAGTAATACTGTCACTGCCAGATGCATCCTTTGCTAGTGAGCCAATGAGGTTCCCTTTCATGTAAGCATCACATGCCTTGAGAATATAATGACCACGCTTCCTGAAGTGCTCAAAAACAAGCTCTTCAAAATCCTGCAATAACAATTGTGATTAAATTGCAACAAACATAACATCGTGCCAACATAATTTCCAGTATCTAATACGGATGCACAACTACGAGCATTCTAAAATGAAGAAATTTGACAAGGCAATACATTTCTAATATTCTGTAAGTAAATATACCAATTTGGGTTGTACTCTAAATAAAGGCATAGGACAGAAGGGGGAATGGGCCGTCAGAATAGAATTAAAGGGTGATAAGGACTATGAATAGTTCAATATTTCCACTAACATCTCCAAACAAGCAACATAAATTGTGCAGATTATGAAGAAATGTTGAATTAATCACCTTTGGGGGCCTCCGCATCAGATACATCATCGTCTTACAATTCAATAAAAATGTATTCTCATTGTAGGAGAGCGAATTTTTCTCCCCTTCAGCTGTCCCAACTTGTTTGTCATATCCAGCTTCATTAAAATATGGCTTCGAATTTAATACCAGGCCTTGGAGTGAAACCAGTACTTGAAGAATGCTTGATGTTGAAGGATCCCAGACCTCATTTCCTCTACCTGTCCACGTATTCAAGAGACTGAGGCAAACTTTTCCTTCCTCATATAAATTTGGATTTATTCGCCACCCTCCAGAGTGGTAGTATGCAGACTGCAAAACATAGATGATCTATTAAAAAACTGAAGTGCATAATTAGTTAGATAATAAGGGACTAAGGTAAGATCTGGATATTCTTACAGGAGGAACATCTGGATATTCTGGAGGAAGATGAAAATCAAAGAAGAAAAGTCCATCCTGGTACGGAGTCCCATAAGCTCCAACTATCACAGCCCTCATAAGATCCATTCTATCTTCATAGACGCGTACATATATACCCTCTGATTAACAGAACTTTAAGGTTATAAAGACAGCATCCAATATCTTCCAACATCATCGCAAATATTTACATATTAGAGAATCAGTAAAAGAGTAGGAGCATACCCGGCAGATTATTTTGAAGAATGTCCCAATCTTGTTGAACTTTCTTGAGCCACTTCCTGGCAGCATTGTTCTGCAAGATTTTATACAAGGATTTATTACTCGATTTCAGAGAAATAACCGGCAAGATATGCCATCAAATAAGGTGCAAAAAAAGTGTCCTCAAATCTAATACACAAATGATTTATATTCTGATACTGCATGATCAGTATGACTAGGCAGTACTAACCTGTTTCTGTGCACCCAGAAAGTGATGGTCTAAAGGATCTCTGACTATATCAAAACCTCTGAATGTTGAAACAAACTCTTCACGTGAAGGAGCATTTGCTTCTGGTGGTTTTATGTTACACAGTGTCTCAGCAATTTCTAGCAGATCAGAGGCCTCTGCAGCGTCATGTTCCTCCCCCTCACATTTAGTAGTTAGCTTAGCAAGGTGTTCCTCAATATCATAAAGTTTTTGAGAGCTTGATCCGCTGTCACGGTCTCTATTTATGGTCAACCCTTCAAGTTGAAGATCATCTTCACTTCTTATATCTATGTCTAATGGATCGGAGTGTCTTCGTCCCCTTGAAAATATTCCAGAGGCTAGTCTAGTCATAAATCCAATTGCAGCAAGAGGAAGTGAAAGAGCTCCATTCTTTCCAGAATTTTCTGAACCAATAGTGTCATCTTCAATCTCAGGCCCGCCGTCAACAACATTTTCCATTCCATGGTCCTAAATTCAATCATACATGCAAAATTATTAAATAATAGAGAAAATCTTCACAGAAACGATACAGATGAATATAGCTTGTAAAAGATTGTTTATTGAAGCCAGACATTATGTTTTCTCTACAGAAATTCTAATATTAGAAGGCAGAAACAAGTAACAGTTTCATAGGTTATCCAGCCAAATATCATTAATTTTAGAGTTTTTAGCTAGTAAAATTACATTTGTTGTTTAGTTCTGGGGCCGAGTGTGAAACACTCTTTTAACTACTTCATTTTATTGCATTTTCCTAATATCACAATTACTTCCATTAGAGGAGAAAGACCTTGATTGGTAGCATCTCAGTAATCCTATCAAAGTGAAAATTAGGCATTTATTAAAAATTTGTACAAAAATGAAATTACTTAGAGACGTTATATTATCGGTTAGTCTCAAATCACGTGCTAAGTAACTAAATGAAACATCTAAACTTCCATCATGCTTGACTTTTCAAGCTACTAAAAGAACAATATACACTAATGTTAAGCCATCCGTGCTTAGCAGGCGAGCAACTTGAGTGAAGCTCTTGGTTGGTAAACAATTACTTGTGTGAGATAAAGATAATCTTGTTTGGTGTGTCAGATCAAAGAGCTCCTCAAATAAATCATCAAGGGAAGTAGCACTGTCAATTCAGGTTCTGCATCTATATCAAAGACTTGCAAAAATAAAATAATTATATCTAGAGATTGACAGTCCTAAATCTAAGCCTCAAAGAAAGGATTGAACAAGATGCTGGAAAAGATAGTAAACTACTGGAAGAAATTAAATATAATTACTAGCCTTTACCTCGGGATTATTGACATTGTCCGTGTCATCTTCAACTGTTTCCCAGCTAGGTGCATCATCACTACCATCACTTCCAGCAGCAATGGACTCATCATCATCCCGTCCGACAACATATATTGCCTGAGGACCAACCTGATATGATAATCGAGTTTTACATTAAGGTTAGAGTTCACGAGAAGGACAAGAATACTGTTACTGAAGTGTTTTTTGTAAGAAAAAAGTAGATAGTGATAGTTCAGGCATCCACCGGATAAACATTACCGTGGATATCATTCCATCTGCCCATGTGACTTCTATATCACCATCTCTCAAACTTGTGATGTTCCCGACCCAAGAGAGATCAGAAAATTCAGTAGATGCGTCATGAGCAGGTGCGTTTTCAGGAATTTCCCATCCATTTTCTTGTTTCAACTTGTCTGGATTACTAAATGGCATGTTTTCAACAGAGTGCACAAAAGAATCCATTTGATCCGGTAAGGAAATAGGTGACAGCCTCACAACTACATCTCCATAACAATAATCGTAATCAGGGTGCCCCTCTAGCTCATAAACACTCACCATTTCCTCTTTATCAAATTCTCTAGGATCCTCCGCCCTTGCAACAGGCTTCAACCATCTCACATAGGCTGTCCGGTCTTTTGCGTCGACACTTTTTATAACCCCAACCCGTCTGGTCTCAACTGCATCATCACTATCAGCCGCTTTTTCCACTACATACTGTTCTGCAACAAATTCATGATCTCCAGGACTATCAATTGGAATAAGAGATGTAGAATCCAGGTCACGTTTTATTGTTCCGTCCTGCCAAACGACATCAACCTTTGTACTGGTATTGATAATTAAAAGAGCCCTCTCAAAATTTTCTACTTTCTTCCGGGCTTTCTTATCCTTTCTAACTACCACTTTACGAAGCTTCTTGCGATGAAGGGGCCAAGTTTCATGGGGAATTTCCTTTAAAGCTGGCACTGAACTATTGCTTAAATCTTCAGCAAATGCCTTATTTGCTGATGTTTCACAACTTTGGTCCAAGGAACCATCTAAATCGTTTTCTTTTGATTTATTATTCTTAGATGAGTGCTCTGTAGTAACCACTTCTGCATCAGAATCATCACCTGTTTCAGTAGATTCAGGCCCATCCTTAGTAGAATCATGGGAATCTGCTTTCATTGATCCCTTGTTCAAAGTTGCAACTGATGACTCCTTGGAAGATGGGAGTAGGCACCAATCACCTAATTGCCAATTTGTATGTGCAAAACAAGATAGTAGTTTTAAGTTCTTAGGGCTCTGCTCTTCGGCGGGAGTAGTAGCTGAATCAGGACCATAACCAGCAGATGCAATCCAATAAATGAACACTGATCCTACAGTAACTTTGGTCACTGTACCTTCTAGTCGGTTAGCTTTCCATAACCCAGATAACCACCGAGAATTTTTGAAAACTGATGAAGAGGTTGCTTGCACACGTTGACCTGGATAATACGGGAAATGTCCATCTTCCAGGATATTCTTTCCAACTGGTTTAAGATGTTGTGGGTCGGCTTTCATCACTTTGCAGACAGAACCATCATCAAGCTGAACAGTGACATTATCAAAAACATCTTCGATTCTACCTAGCCAAGGCCCAAGAACAACATGATCCCCAACAGTGAAATCTCTAATGCGATTCAGGTCTGCGGATGGTTTATCCCGTATAACAGATCCATCATGTGTTAATAAATCGACATTGATACTCACATCAACCACAATACCTATTTGACCAGTTGGATCAGAAGCAGCAGCCACATAATCTCCATGTAAGAATCCTCTATCGATAACTTCCACGTCATTAGTACATTCTGTTGTTTCAGATCCATCCATCCATAGCACCCTAACTTCATCTGCAGTAAGTGGGTTGTTCTTAGAGTCATTACTTTCATTATTATCAACAGCATTCTCTCCAGAATTTTTGTCGTTTTCTAGATCATCTTCCTCATTAGAACCTGACTCATCATCTTTTTCATTATCAACCTCTTCCTCGTCTTCATCTTCATCTTCATCATCAGTTATGCTGCTATCTGAATCGGCGTCGCCAGCAACTTCAGTCACTATCCCAGCTTGAGTTTTACTTTTGCTTCTAACGACATCTTGTCTATAGATATATGCGACATTCTGCAAGTTCTTCAGGAGATCTCCAGGCTTATTTTCATAACTCATGTTTGGATCACCACTACGTCCACAAGATGAGGAATTCCTCTCTTCTGAGGTTGCTTTGTGGTCAGTATCTGTTTGTTCATTAGCATCCAAAACATCAGATTGCTGCCCAGATTCCATCTAGCAAATACAAAACATGCAGAAAGTCAAAAGTTGTTTCTTATAATCTGTCATCTGTGACTTTCACTCAATCCCTTTTTAGATGAGCAGATCCAGATCATGCTTAAATGAAGTATGAATGCATGCAATTGTGAAACTTTACAGCCTTAACCATGTAATTTGAAATCATTTTTCTTTAAGTCTCCAAGTATAATCCCGAGTGGTTCAAAATGTCATGTTATTATCATTTAACTGAGTTAAATTAGGCTGAATATAGACCAGCTTTATATGAGTTCTTGTTCTATAGCTTTATACATTCTTCCAAAACGCAGAGGACTGAAAATTATCTCACCTACCAGATACTCTTCTTTTACTTAAATTAATGAAGTACTTGTCAAAATGGCAGGCTAGTAAAATTGAGATCTAACAAGCGGCAGAATGCACCAGTTTAAGGCATTTTATTACCTCCATTGGGAAATATAAAAAATGACAAGTAGAAAACTTTCTTCTGATTCCTACAACAAATTAAAAGAATTCCAAGAAACATGTAGCTGATGAAGTCTCCCCATCTGAATTGTGCTAAAAGTGCCTAAGATAATGGCGACCATATTGAAGATAAACATATTACTCTACTAGAAACAAATTGATAAGCCTAGCAGAATCACTTTTGTCTGAAAGAACACAGCTTTAATACAATATAATAGAAAAGCATCTGCAGACACAAAACTAGCCACTGTCCAACCATCTACAAATTGTTCTCGAGTAGTAGCACATTTCATATTTTTTTCTCTTTCTTTTATTTTAACCTAACTTCACACCATGAATTTAGCTATCACTCAATTACACAGTCATATTAAGTGGAGTGATTCCAATCGCCATGATTAAACAAAATGCAAAAAAAAAAAAAAGAAAAGTTTTTTAATATGAAATAAAAGAACCCCAGCTATAAAATGGAATTAGAAAGGAGGTAACAGCACACAAATAAATCCCTAGACCAGCTCCAAACTCATCATCTATTCTAACTCGTTGCAGCTAAAACAGATGGTGGTAGCAAATAATTATTTTTTTTTCAAAACAAGATCAGATGACTCTATTGCATACAAAAATACTTTCACCAACAATGAAAAACATACAGAAAAAATAAACAGAATGAATTAACGAATTCTGAGAACGCGGAAATAAAATGGACTACTCGGTTTTGTAAATCGATTGCAAATCAATTAGAGAGGAATGAAGATAATAATGTTTTCGATTACCTTTATAATCGAGCTGACGGAAAATTTGATTGATTGAGAAAAAGAAAAAAACGAGCGGCTGCTCTGTGCGTTGATTCTATTAATTGAGAGAAGAAAGTTGTATATGTGTGTATATGTATATAGTATTGAGAAAAAAAAGAAGTGATGATAAATCACGCGCCGCTAATACTAATAGCTAAATCGGTGAACTCAGGGGCTTTATTGGCATTACGTGCCGTAGAAGTATTTTTTAGTTTTGAGTTGGGGAAGTATAGAGTTAATGCAAAAGAAAAGTACAAACAAATTTATAATTTTGAACAATTGTACTTTCGCACTCAAAGTATTACGTCCTTTTTTTTTCAACCGAGTAGATGTAGTTTGTTATGCATAGAAAAAAATTCATTCTGTTTTTAATCTCGATTGGATCGACTTTTCCAGTAGTGGATAGTCATGTTGGCGTTGAATTCCCTGTGATATTTGGATATATATATATATATATATATTAATCTTGTGCAATGTTCCACATCATTATTTTAAATTTAGTGCAATTTTCATAAGAAATTATGTGTCAGATAGTAGTGTCAATATGATTATTATTAGGTATTTGAATTTTAAATTTAAAAATAAAATACATTTATTAGGTACCAAAATATCGAAGTCGGTCTATTTTTTAAAATTGAGTCCTACTATGGGTGTACAAGTGAATAATTTTTAAATTTTCTAACTATTTTTTTTTTCAATGATAAGCATGAGTCTTTTGAGGATTAATTGGTTAATTTATGATAATTGATAAGCATGAATTATTTAAATTTTTAAAGGTATCAAATGCGATAACTTTATAAAATCTAGGGGTCGTCTGCAAATACTAAAAGATATGGGGCTAAACATGTAAACCCTCCCAATCCTTGTGGATTAAAACTACAATTTTCTCTTTGTTAATTTTCTCTCTAACAGCGCGAAGAATCAGAGCTAAAACATCGGAGAACAAAGCAATGATTGTCTGCCTCGCCGTCGTCGGCCATCAGGTGCGCCGCCGTCCTGCTATAGCTATGTTTCTATGTATGATTGAGTCTTTTTTTTACGATTTTTTTTAAATATAAATGTAATTACTCAAAAATGATGAAATTATTTGGTTTGCATTTTTTGTGATTTGCAGAATAATCCGTTATACATACAGAGTTTTACTCAATCAGATGATGCACTCAAGCTTCATCATATAGTCCATTGTTCTCTCGACGTCATCGATGAAAGAGGTAATTTTTCACAAGTTTGGATTAGATCTTAATTTTACTTCATGGATAGGTTCGAAGATAAACATCAATGATAGAGTAAATTAGTAAGAGACCAAAAATGTTGGAAGTTTGAAACTTAGGAATTCCTGAATTTGGTATTTCAGTTGTATTAGTATATTACTAATCTTTAAAGCAATTCCTGAATTTGGAATTTCAGTTGCGTAGTACTAATCCTTAAGTCACAAGTATGAAACTTCGATCCTACAATTCTATGATTTAGAAGCATATGTGTGAAATCTTTTATATCTATAATGTTGCTGACTTGAAATGTTAAGGCGGGTGTGTAAGAATGAAGGTATCTAGTTATTATCAGTATTTTTGAAATCAGTCGAAGCCTTTCCCATCTGGAAACTCATAATAGATATATTTTGAGATGATTTAGGCACGTTCGAGGAGACTGATGGATGCACTTGTAATGAGAACTTGTTGATTTCAAAATTAGCAGCTAAGTAAAAGTGAAGATCAGTTTGGGTCAATTAGGTTATCGGTCAAGGATTTGATTGTTTGTGGTTTAACTTCTGAGGTGACCCTTGATGGCTAAGAGTCGAAGGGGAGTGTAGCGGTCCCAAAAGAACTTTGCGTGTATTTTCTTCAATAGTCTCTTTATTAGTGTATGCTCAATGAAAATAGTAGCCATAAAGATCAAAGTCATGACCTTTAACCTTCTATATTATGGTTGAACGTATTTCTCTTTTGGTGCTTAACCAGTGAACAACCCCAAAAAGTCTAGTCCGACAATAAATGAGGCATTTCTCGGTTTGCTATATCCAACTGAAAACTACAAAGTGTAAGTACATACAGCATTTACTTAAGCTAGGAAGGGAAACTAGACATTCTTGTACTTCCTTCTATTCTGCTCAGCTAAGCTCATCATGCAATGTCTGCAGATACGGTTACTTGACCAATACCAAGGTGAAGTTCATATTGGTGACAACAGATCTTGATGTCAGAGATGCAGATGTGAGAAATGTAAGTCTTGTGATGCATGGATGCGCTCCCTGCTCTGTTATCCCTTCTACCACTTTTTGCAGATTAAAATAAAACTCCCTCTCATTGGTTGACTGATCTGCTCATACTGTTATTGCTCGAGGGTCATCATCTTATTTGAGACCTGAAGTAGCATCAACTCCTAGGAATTTGTAGTCACTTTGCTAAAATTTGATGTCTTCTAACCAAAGCTCTAATCAATCTCAGAACATTGTATTATACTTGATCATTCTGCATCCCTTGTGCTTTCTCAAAAATACAGTGGCTCAGACTGTTCACGTTTTCAAAGTCCTTTGTTTGATTTTTATGCTACAATGTGGGAATTGAAATCAGTTAAGTTGTGGGCAATATGTTTCTCAGCATTCTTTGTTGTTTGGATTACCTCTTTAGAGACCCCTTGTTATGTTGGCACATAACTTGAATTCTGTTTTCTTGGAAAATGCCACAGTTTTTCAGGAGGTTCCATGCTGCCTATGTCGATGCGGTGTCAAACCCATTTCACATTCCTGGTAAAAAGATCGTGTCCAAAACCTTTGCGGAACGAGTCAGCACAATTGTCAAGTCCTTTGGATTGAGTTCAGCAAGCTGAATGCTGACATAAAGTACAATTATGACCTTATAGAGGTGTTACAGTCCTGACGTACTATAGTTTCTCTGGTGGACATTGTGCAATTTTCTCGTGTTCAATTATGTTTTTTGTAACAACATTAGCACCCATTTTTATGGATATAACATTTTAATTGCGGACGTATGTTTAGACCGTGATTTGGTCAAGTGTTGGACCCAAAAATTTGCTGCTTTATTCGAATCCCTCTTTACACAAATTGTCCTACTGACTTCTTGTTTCCAGAAAAATGAGATTATCAATATAGACATGCACCGTAAAAAAATCAAATGCCTAATTGCTAAATGGGCAAAAGTCAAATATCACTTGGGATAACATCAAGTATGCAATTCACCAAACGAAACAGAGAATGTATTCGATAAATATAAATTTTCCAGTTAAACCATGTTCAACTCGATACTGGTGTTCAATGAATCAAGTGCATGCAGTCTGCAGTTTGAGTCCAGAGGAAGTAACGAACAAATACTTGTGCTGATAGAGCTCATCAGTAGCCTCCATCAGTCTGAGGAACATCCTCGAACGAAGATCTGATAACCATGGTTCAACATGAGAGAATCCTCCAAGATTTGTCATCAGAATTCGTCATCATCCTCCTCAGCTATATGTTTAGCAAGTTCTTGCTCTTGCTGCTGTCTCTCTCTTCTCTTCTCAGCACTTTCCTTTTCTTTATCGGAATTTGGTGGAAATCGAAGCGCCCGCACTGCTTCATTGTGCATATTAAGGCAAAAAGCAATCCTGGAGTTGAAAGCAATTTGAGGCTCATTTGTTGAGTAAATGTCCCCAGTTTCTTTTGAGATCATCCATCCATTAGTGTGGTCTATTGTGGCATCAATTGCACCATCTCTAATTGCTTTGGCTACAATACTTTCAGCATCAGCAACAGGATTTGGAGAATCCAATCTCAACTTCTTAGCGACATCAGCAAGTGAGATTTTGGAGTATGAGATGCTAATGTTGCGTAAACCAGTCCTAATCACATTGTGTCGTAGCCTGACAATCAAATTGCTGGTTCCATCAGATTTGAAGGTGCTGGCAAACTTCTCAGCCACTGTCTTGAACAGCTCCAAATCTCCTATTCGAACAGCCTGAAATAACATTAGAATGTCAAACCCAGATGAGTTAGTTACGCTAAATTGCTTTCGACAAACACTAAGGTCTTAAATGCGTAAAAATTATCAGATTTAAACTCACATTTGTAAGCTCAAAGTACGGCCTCAGAGCTGTTTCCATTCCTTTCTGCATGAAAACCGTTCTTTCTGGAATCTCTCCGAGCAGCAATCGCACAATCACAGCCCACTTGTTGCACAGAATTCGGAAACCCAGAGCAGAAACTGGTGCTTTTCTCGCAGCTTGAAGGAGAGACTCTTTGGCATCGGTATATTCTAGCTGAATTGTTCTGATTTTTCCTAGGTAGAAGAGGTATCGACAGAACTACACAGGAAACAGCCAAGATTGGTAAAGCAAGATCATAATAAATAAATCTAAGGTTAAACATAAATTAACCAAAAACGTATCAAGCAAATGGATATATGCTAACACTATAAAGAAAAACCTGAAAGCAATAAAATAATACACCTTATTTCTACTTATTTCATTAATGATATTGAATGTCAGCATTTCTCATTCAGAAAAGCATCAGAGGAAAATCTGAAGGCTCTTGTAGTATCTGATAAGTAAATCCCTGATCCAATAGTATTCTACTAAACATCTTCCATTTGGTGTTCTGGTAAAACAATTATTATTTTGTATGACAAACTGAACGATATCAAGTCAAAAGTGTTGAAAGTAAATCCCTGATCCAATGTTAATTAGACATTAAATTATTCAAGCAGTGCATAAAGAATTGCCTGCTGATTTGAGTGAGCCTCAAAACGAGGAGCTTTTGATCTCAATTTCTCCGCTTGATCATATAAGTTGTAATGGAGGTAATTCCTCAGCAACAGATTCAAAAGCGTTTCCTGCATTATATGATGTTATCAATCAGGAGAATACTGATACCAAAGTAATATACAACTAGTTAGCTCAATCACAACAAACCTGCCCCAACTCATCATGGCGCAAAGTAGCAGTACGATGCAAAGCAAGCAGAGTGCTGTTAATAAATGAGAGTTCATATCAGATATGACAAAACAAAATATAAGCAAAAGAAGAGAAACATAACATTCAGGCTCCTTTGTTCCTCAATAATAAGTTGATTTCGAAATTTTAGTATTTTGCAGCAGCAGCTTGAAGCAAAAACAACGGCATACCCTCGTATTTCAGCAAGATCACCAGTAAGTTCATAGCTCAGAGAGTAGTAAAAGTAGAGTCTGGATGCCAGGACATCAATAGTTCGCCTGTTAAGGTTCTTAATGCGTGCAATACTAGCTGTAGAACAAGCCTTAGCCTGATAGAAACACAAAATTGCCAATGGGTTAACATGCATCCATGCATCTTTCATAATGCAAGCCTTTCTGGTAACTTAAATCATCAGCGCATACCTCATTATATCTCTTTTGATCAATCAAAAAGATTAGGATAAGCAAATGGCAATAGATCTCAATTTCTGGTAATGAGTGCTTTGATGAAGCTTGAGTAGCAGATGTTCCTATATCAACTTCCATATCTTGCTCATCCTCCTGCAAACATCAGTAGATAAAGATGTTTGATTTTATATACGTGCATTATCTTGAACTTCCACATCATTTGATTGAACAAGAAGAAAAAGCATGAAATTCCAACTGCTCTGTGCCATGGTTTTTCTAGACAAGATGGATACTTTTTCGACATTACTTTTACTGAAAAAGTACAATCTGAAATTTAAAAATTAGACTAAGACAGACGAAATCCAGAGGCAATAGAATCACTGTAGGATGCAGTATCATTCTTCTGAAATCTTGTCATTAAGTAGTTGTGACTTGTGGAAGTAAAAGCTATAATGCAAATTGAATATCGGGTAAAAAAAACATAACAGGATAGACTGTTAAAACATGAAAGATTGAAATAACTTCTATCAGAGATGGAAGCAACGGAAATACTTGCTAGTCGGAATAAAGAAATCCGTTTACACCCTATTAGCAATGGACCTCTTTATTCCAGAAATTCAAGCAAATAATACAGGATAATGGATATGATACATAAACATTCTCAAAATGCTTACTGCATAGAAACTAGAAAGAAATCATACAGACTTTAAGAACAAGTGCACTTCAGACCTAAAAATAACTTTTACCGTAAAAGTTGAACAAATTAGCCGGAAGGGTCTGACTTGCTTACCTTAGGAATATAAGACGCCAAGCGAGAATGCACTTCAGACCCAGGGACAAATGCACAGTTCAGAAATTTTGAGAGCACAGACGCATTTAGCTTCTTCCTTAGCTGAATTGTCCACCGGATAGCCCTCACAATCCTCCGAACCTCACGTGTGTAAGCCCCCGTCTCAATCAAAGCAGCTATGTCCTTCAAATCTATCAAAAACAAAACAAAAATGATAAAATAGAAACTTAGATTACCCAAGCCTTCATTCCCCGATGCCAAGGAAAGTGGAAAAGAAAGAGAGAGAAGCAAAAACTATCCTAATATTTTCAGTTATGCAAACTATCGATCAGAAGCCCAAACAGTTGCAATACCTAGTTTTCCGGATGCTTCTCTCTCACACACACACTATAACACATAAAAATTATAGATTAATCACATGTAAACTTAGCACTTACGCTCAAGAGTGGACGGTGAAGTCGACGAGACGGAATCGGATGGGACGAGCTGCTGCTGCTCCTTCATCTCAACGTCTTGAGTCATTTTCGCCAAAATCTGGGAAATAAACGCAAATATGATCGACACATAAAAAACAGAAATAAAAACTGGAAACTCCATTTTGTCAATAGCGCAGATTCACTAAGACTGATAAAATTTTACCTGAAATTGAATGAAATAGTGATTCTTGAGATAAAGAATGGATGCGACGGATGGAAAAAGCTAGGGTTCCGATTACTTTCTTCTGCTGCAAGTCAGAATACAAACTTGAATATTTTCCAAAATTCACAAAGGGAAAAGAGGAAATTCGTTGCGGAGAGTTAAAAAGCGGGAGATTGAGCCACAGCCTGAGATTCGATGATTTCCTTGCGAATTTTAAAAAGAAAAATAAAACCCTAAATTTGCAGGGCTTGTTCGGATTGGGGGATCTTATTCTCCAAGCCGTAAAAGGGAGTGAGAAGATTGAGTGCCCAAAGTTCTCAAATCTGACGAGTGACGACGGAGAGCCGGTGCGGGGTATATTTGTAATTCAACTTTATTTTATACTTTACTAATTATTCAAATATTGTGTATAATGCAATGGTATTTGCTATTTTTTTTTATAGGGAATTTGCTGTGTTTTTTTGAGAACACAATTGAACTTCTCTAATATGAATTCACATATACTCCCTCCGTCCCAATCATATAGGATGATTAGAGTTTTGCACTTGGATTAAGAAATTATTGGAAATACAAATTATACAAACAAACTTCCTACTATGACCTTATTTATTATTTGATTATGAGTCAATCCAAGAATTGAAAAAGGATAAATTAGTAAATGAGTTAAAAAAACATTACTTTTTATAGAAACTGGCCTATATATTTGGGACATTCGAAAAAGGAAAACAAGCCTATATGATTGGGACGGAGGGAGTATAAATTCTATAATAAATATAGTTTAAGCTAAAACTAATTTTATTATACTAGAGATGGCAACGGATCAATTTTTACGGGTACCATCTCTACCAAATCCTAATGAAACGAGTTTGAGAATTATTAAATGGTTTTGGATGGATTTGGGTAGAAGAAACATTGAAATCCATGATGAGTTTGGATCGAATTTAGGCATTTGCCTACGGGTACCCGCTACCAAAACTCATTTATATATATCTAAGATAAAAAAATATTATATATATAATTTATAGTATTATAATTATATATATTAGTAACAATAATAATAATTTTAAAATTTTATATTATTCGTTTTAACTCATGTACAAAGAAGCCGTCAAGATTCCTAATATGTCAAAGTTCACCGTAAATCTTCTCTACTTCTGAAATTTGCTTTTAAAATTTTATAACGCAATATGTTATGATGGAGGAAGATATTGATTGATTCATCATAAATTTTGTTAGTAAGGAGTATTTGCTTTGAGATTTATTTTAATAAAATTTTCTATTGATAATTGAATATTGATGTTTACTTTTTAGTATTTGCATTTTTAGCGGGTAATTAAAGGGTATTACCCATCGAGTTTGGGACGGATACGAGCTTTTAAATTATTTTTTAATCGGGTTTGGGACGGGTTTGAGTTAAGAAAATTTTGATAGTGTAACGTTCTAGAAGTCGGACATTCCGTCGTGACTTTTAGATATTACTTTTGCTAATTTGGCTAGTTAATGAAAATTATTTCCTTTAAAAAGAAATGTATAACTATTAAAAAATGTCTAACTATTAAAAGGGTTACGATTTCATTTTTTCATTGTTTATGCTGGTTCGATTTGATTTGATTTATATTATTATTATATTTCATTTCAAAAAAATAGAACGGTTACATTTTTACACTTTGTCCATCCACCTATATATGGTTAGAAGGGTTAGGGTTACATTGTACGTTATCTCAATAACTTATTTATGCAACTCATATATTTCAAAGTGAGATTTCCATTCTCTAAATGCTGCCTTGATCTTCTCCTCCAAAAAGAAAGAAGAATGTCAAATTAATCTATTACACTTATGTTGTTGCAAGAACATCGAGTTTTTTTTTTACTTACAATTACTTAAACAATTCTTAATCAAATATAGGAACACATTAATCATGATGTTATGATACTTAATATCTCATTGATCAAAACAAATTTTATGATACCTGACAAACATGGATTTTTCACGTTGCCTAGGGTGCATTTGATGCCATTTATTCAAAGAAAATCATGCTTGATTTGAGCTTTATTGCAAAAAGTATTGTTTTGTGAAGATTTCACACTTGTTTGGTAGTTTTGATTAAATCACAGGAAAATAAAGACTAAATTAGAGTGAGAAGAACTTGAAATGATGAAGAAGAGCTCGATACGAAGCCGTAGAAAGAAACGGGAGGCAATTTAGAGTCCGGACGAGAGAGAACGAGCAAAAATGAAAAAATCGTCCAACGCCCACTAGTCGTCACGGCCGCGGCCAGCTGCGCTACCAGAGTCAGCCAAGGCTTTTCACGCCTATGCCCCGCGGTCGGGGCCGCGACTAGGGTCTAGCCCGCGGCGCAAAGTAGAAAAGCGGGTTTCTCCAATTTCG
Source organism: Agastache rugosa (assembly GCA_031470985.1). Taxonomy (NCBI): domain Eukaryota; kingdom Viridiplantae; phylum Streptophyta; class Magnoliopsida; order Lamiales; family Lamiaceae; genus Agastache; species Agastache rugosa. The sequence goes on from CM062609.1 coordinate 12,286,848, forward strand.
TCCTCCTTTTTGTTATAATTTTTTACCCTTCTTCTTACTCACATCCCCAACACATATAAATATCCCTCCAAAACTCAAACCCTAGCATCTAAATTACATCCAAGCCACAACTCCCAATTCTTAGGCTCCATTTTCTCTCACACACACCTCCACCATTTTCATTTTCCACCCACCAACCTAGAGAGATAAAGTGTGCTTGGGGGAGAATTGGGAAGAAGACAACAAGGATTTCAAGATTGGAGCTCAAGATCACCATGGATTTGTCTATAAATCTCTTGTTTTCTTGTTCTTCTTTCATGTTTATCTTTGTTGTGGATATTTGACTAGCTAAACTTCCCTATTTTAGGGATTGGATTAGATGGATTTGTGATGAATTGATCTTTATTTTAATTAATTATTGATGGGTTATAATATTTCCTTGTGTTTGTTGATTTGGTTGAATATTTGAATGCTTAGCTACCATTTGAATATTTTTGTTATGTCGATTTGAGAGAGGAGGAATCGATACCAGATCCAAATACGAGGCACATATTATTGCAATAGCCCGAGAGGGTGAGTGATTTTGTGAGGGCATTTGATCCAAGGAGCCGTTAGGAGTTATAGGCTAGCTTAGTGACCGGAGACGGTATAACTAGCTTGTAATCTACAACTCGAGTCGTCCGAGAGGGGGCTAGAGTGGAAAAGAGATCGCCCTAGATAATTAGGATTCTATCAATAATTGATTAGTAAAGTGATTTCTAATTGTTTATCCATCGAAATCTAGTTTCTAGGATAGCTTCGTTTCCATATTCTCCTCCCGTTTATAGTTTAATTATTGTTAATTAGAGTTTATTTGCTTTAATTTAATTTAACCTCTTCAATTTATTCGTGAGTCTAAATAGATTAAAATAGCTTATTAGTAGTATTCATAAGACTTTCGAACTAATCCTCGTGGAATACGACCTTGCTTGCCGAATATTACAATAGCCCTGTACACTTGCGGGTTTTATTTGCTTAAAAAAAGAAAAGGCGAACAAGTTTTTGGCGTCGTTGCCGGGAACTAGTAGAGTTAGTACTTGTGATATTATGAAAAGCTATTTTAGCCTAATTTAGACATTATCTTTATTTTATTTTATATCTTCTTTTTGTTATTTTTCTTTTTAGGAGGAGACATGAATTTGGAGAAAATGAATGGTGATGACATAATTTTTTATCTCCAAATTCAAATTACGGTGGTGAGAGCAAAATTGCAAATTCATGAAGCAATCATGATTGATGAAGAGTGGCCACCGCCAAAGTCTCCACCTTGTTTGTGAGTTAGAGCTTATTAAAGCACTTCTTCTTTGTCCAAACTTATTTTCTCTTTGTATCGAATAAGTTTGGGGAGAGAGAGAGAAGTGTGTTTAGTTTGCTCGATTTTTCTTATTTTTTCTAGTTGCTTTCTTTTGTTGTCATTATTTGCTTTTATCGCTTTTGGTTATTTTTAGTGTTTTATTTCGTTGAATGATGAATCCTTGAGTTGTTTTGTCTTTGAAGAATTCTTCTTTTGTGAGCTTAATTGTTGAAATGAACATGTGTTGGGGAAATTGATTGACATGGCTAATGATGACATGGAAAATTGTTTTGCTTTGATTGAAATCACATGTTGATTTTTATGATTTGTTGCACTTGGATCAATAAGCTAGATACTTGGCCTCTAAAACTTGAATCGAAAATAAGCTTGTGAAAATTTTGAGCCTTGATTGTCATGTAATTGCAATCTTATTTCCTTTCTTGTGTGATGTTATTTGAACATTGCTTGTTAATTCCTAGAACTTGCCATAAATCTTCCTTGAGTAAAAGTAAATGTGTCTTATGTTTAGATATGATTAAAGGCCATCATTGGGAGCCATTATATCCAAAATTCTTGTCCTTAAATGCTAAAAATCCTAGTTCACCCTTTTGAGCCTCGAAGCCTTTTCTTTGATTGAACTTATGATGGAAGGGTAGGACTTGAGATTAGGTGATACTTTGGCTGATAAGGTGGTTGGAAATTTTGAATATCAAATTAATGAAGAATGGCTTGTTATGCTAAGGTTAGAATTGAAAATTGTTATTTCCTTGAACCTTCATATGTTGGAAGAAAAAAAAAAGAAGAAAAGAAAGGAGTTTTGAATAAATATAGCATAAGAAGGTAGGATTAGCAAGATTGTTGAGAACATAGCAAGGAAATGATGAATTGATGGTTTGAAGAGTTATAAAAAGGGAGAAAGTAAGAGTTGTTGGAGTTTGATAAATGTGATTTATTGGTTTTGTATGGATTTTTCGTATGGGATTTGAGTCACTTTTGTCCAAAATTTCCTTACCTTACCAAAGAGTCCTCATTACAACCAAAACGAAAGTCCTTTTTGATCTTTACTTTAAGGCGCATTGAAGAAAAGAAAAAGAAAAGGTTAGATGAATGGCAAGCATATGGTGAATTACATGCATTGTTTCAAATTGAGTGAAAACACGTTCCATCTATACACACTTGAGAGTTGAGTGCTTCTTTGCTAAATATCTTTTTGTGAGGATTCAATGTTTGAAGAGACCTAAGTGTTGAAACTTATGAGATATTGAATGCTTACTAGCATGTGATTTAAAATGTTTGAAATGTTGAAGCCATTAAATGTCATCAATTCACCCTTCCATATTTGTTCTTCTTTACTTTTCTTTTTATTGTTTGAGGACAAACAACGGTTTAAGTTTGGGGGGTTGACAAACATGGATTTTTCACGTTGCCTAGAGTGCATTTGATGCCATTTATTCAAAGAAAACCATGCTTGATTTGAGCTTTATTGCAAAAAGTGTTGTTTTGTGAAGATTTCACACTTGTGTGGTAGTTTTGATTAAATTACAGGAAAATGAAGACTAAATTAGAGTGAGAAGAACTTGAAATGATGAAGAAGAGCTCGATACGGAGCCGTAGGAAGAAACAGGGGGCAATTTAGAGTCCGGACCAGAGAGAACGAGCAAAAATGAAAAAATCGTCCAACGCCCACTAGTCGTGACGGCCGCGGCCATCGGCGCTACCAGAGTCAGCCAAGGCTTTTCACGCCTATGCCCTGCGGTTGGGGCAGCGACCAGGGTCTAGCCCGCGGCGCAAAGTAGAAAGGCGGGTTTCTCCAATTTTGTCCTTCTTTTTGTTATATTTTTTACCCTTCTTCTTACTCAAATCCCCAACACATATAAATACCCATCCAAAACTGAAACCCTAGCATCTAACTTACATCCAAGCCACAACCTCCAGTTCTTAGCCTCCATTTTCTCTCACACACACCTCCACCATTTTCATTTTCCACCCACCACCCTAGAGAGAAAAAATGTGCTTGGGGGAGAATTGGGAAGAAGACAACAAGAATTTCAAGATTAGAGCTCAAGATCACGATGGATTTGTCTATAAATCTCTTGTTTTCTTGTTCTTCTTTCATGTTTATCTTTGTTGTGGATATTTGCTTTTCATTATGATTAGCTAAATTTCCCTATTTTAGGGATTGGATTAGATGGGTTTCTGATGGATTGATCTTTATTTTAATTAATTGTTGATGGATTCTAATATTTCCTTGTGTTTGTTGATTTGGTTGAATATTTGAATGCTTAGCTACCATTTGAATGTTTTTGTTGTATCGATTTGAGGCTCGAGAGAGGAGGAATCGATACTAGAACCAAACACGAGGCACATTATTGCACTAGCCCGAGAGGGTGAGTGATTTTGTGAGGGCATTTGATCCAAGGAGCCGTTAGAAGTTATAGGCTAGCTTAGTGACCGGTGACGGTATAACTAGCTTGTAATCTACAACTCGAGTCGCCCGAGAGGGGGCTAGAGTGGAAAAGAGATCGTCCTAGATAATTAAGATTTTATCAATAATTGATTAGTAAAATGATTTCTAATTGTTTATCCATCGAAATCTAGTCTCTAGGATAGCTTCATTTCCATATTCTCCTCCCGTTTCTAGTTTAATTATTGTTAATGAGAGTTTATTTGCTTTAATTTAATTTAACCTCTTCTATTTATTCGTGAGTCTAAATAGATTAAAATAGTTTATTAGTAGTATTCATAAGACTTTCGAACTAGTACTCGTGGAATACGATCTTGCTTGCCGAATATTACAATAGCCCCGTACAATTGCGGGTTTTATTTGCTTAAAAAAAGAAAAGGCGAACAATACCAAAATACCAACATTTATTTTTGAGACAACACAATACTAACACAAATCTGTTCTGTGCCTAAGCACATATTAGATCCATGACTAATAATATTACATATATTTTCAAGAAACAAGAAGCTTCCCACAATCAAAACTAGCCTTGTTGAACAGAAGTCCAGCCAAGAACTTAGCCATCAACTTATCCCTCACAAAACGCATCACTGCGCCTTCACTCTGCTGCATGAAACCTACAAAATACGCTGTAGCAATGAGATCAAAGCTTCTCCATCTCCTCTCCCTTGCAAATCTCTCTATTGCCTTCTGGATTCTCCGATGCTCGTTGTCTTCATCATCTTGATCTCCCTTGAAGGCCTCCCCCAAAAGTCTGGCCAAGACGACACTTTCCTCTAGAGCAGAACAGCCGCCTTGGCCCAAGTCCGGTGTCATAGGATGCAATGCGTCACCAAGGACACAAACATTGTCTTTTGTTATGTCTCCCCATAGCAATTCCCACGGGCGCCTAAATCTCAATGCTCCACACACCATGTTTTCTTCTTCACTTTTCTCGAAAACCTGCTTTATTTTTTCAGGGGCTTTGCCAAGTTTGCTTAGTACTAGTTGCTTCAACTGAGCCGGATCCTCCAATATCTCTTTCTCTTCACCATTAGCATATGTAAATTAATTCAGATTTGAACAAAATACAATAAAATTCATGATATGCAGGTATATGTATAGTATATATACCTTGGGATGAAGGGGTAAAGGTTAAACCCCAGTAAACTCTATAATCATCACATGGGACTACACCAAATCTAACACCCTTTCCAAAGAATTGCATGATATGTGGCTCAAAACCATGGCCGTCGCCCTCAAAATGTACGATGCCCCTAACAGCTGATCGCGCAGTAGAACAAGGATTACTGAAGCCTAGAAACTTGGACACCACAGAGTTCACTCCATCACATCCAATCAGAACCTAGTACCACATGCAAGATTAATTAATTATCAAGATTTTCTCATTGCATTAGCTAAGATTATATATCAAGATTTTTGATACACCAGAAAAGCCCAATTTAGAAATACTGTAAAGCCCAAGTGAAGATAGGCCCAAATGACTACTTCGAGCGAGTCGAACTCCATAAATTAGAGAGCGACGAGAGAATTCAGAGAGAAGATAAAGAAATAACTAAAATATTCATTCCATTCATAATGTGCAGAAAGCCATAACAATACACTTTTATAGCCTGCAACTATCTAACCTAATGGGCTATTTGTATCTCATTTGGTCCTATCTTCATTTGGGCTTTACAGTATTTCTAAATTGGGCTTTTCTGGTGTATCATTCCCATTTCCCACCCTCTTCGATAACCACCTTGTCCTCAAGGTGGTAACACTTGATGCTCGTCGGCGGCTGAAATAGGTGATAATACTGATGCCATAAGGTCTGGACTTCAGTTGGGTTCTGAATAGAGTTAATGGTCCTTAATGGGCCATTACCACCAGCTAGAATTGGTGGACCGAGCTCCATGAAAATTACAAAATTGGGCTCAGCCTTTTTAGAAGTGGGCCAAATGCAAATGTTGGAAAGTTTGTCAATCTTCCCTTGGCGGCGGAGGAGCAATATGCTGGACAGGTGGCGTAGGAGTAGTCAGAGATGTTGGTGGAGGCATCATCTTCTTCGAGCGGGTGGAAGAAGGTATATCTATGAAATTGAGTGGTGGATCTGTGGGTGTGGAAAGCGGCGGAGGATTTGGTGGAGGAGATATCGGTGGTGGTGTTGCAGGTGGAGACGGTAGATCTGGCGGGGGGCCTGTGGGTGGAGGTGGTATTGGCGGTGCAGGTGTTGGCGGCGGCGGTGGGTGGAACTTCAGAGGGGGTGGTGGTGCAAGCGCTAGCGGAGGAAAGCTGAGGGCGGATAGAAACGGTGGATGAATGATCGACGCTTCTGGTGGTAAGGCTGCCTCTGAAATAGAGGTGATTGGAGATGAAAACGAGCAGGGAAGCGGCGAACGAGTAGCAGCGGAGGTGAAGGGTGTCAGCGGCGAACAAAACGGAGGAGGGCTGGGTGGAAGACGAAAACCAGAAGAGTGTGGTTGTTGAAGTTTGGCAGTATAGTAATCTATGGATGTCTGGAAATCGTGAAAATGATGTCGAGGGAGGTTCGAAACTCTTCAATGGCGGCGAGAATCTCGTATTTAGCCATGGAAACAACGAAACGGAGAAAAGACGGGGAGGAAGAAGAGATCAATGAAAGAGGAACAATGAAAGCACCTTGATACGATTATAGATAGATTTAGACTACTTCGAGCAAGTCGAACTCCAGAAATTAGAGAGAGACGAGACAATTAAGAGAGAAGATAAATAAATAACTAAAATATTCATTTCATTTATAATGTGCAGTACACTTTTATAGCCTGCAACTATCTAACCTAATGGGCTATTTGTATCTCATTTGGGCCTATCTTCATTTGGGCTTTACAGTATTTCTAAATTGGGCTGTTCTGGTGTATCAATTTTCTCATAAGCATTTACCTTAGTTTTTACGACAGTTCCATCAGCAAGATGAAGAGAGTTGACGCGATCATGGCTTTCAATATGAACCACCTTTGAGGAATATCTGATGACACCCCTTGGGAGTTCAGTTTCCAGAGTTTCCAGCAGTTGTTTTCGGATCAAACACCGGGCTTCTTGTTCAACACTGCATTTTTCAATTCCAAATTATACTTGAAAGAAATCTAATTTCATGTGTAAAGTATCATTAAAAAGGAGGAGATATATAACAGTTACTTTGAATCCAAGGCTGTAAAAGGCCTTTCCGACGTGGTAAGCCCAGAATCAACCGACGTGGTCACGACTCTGCAATCAAGATTAGTACTCCAGATACATTATACATAGATTATTAACTCTAAAATTAAAGAATAAAATTTAATACCGGGTTATTTTTGTGTGTTTTGCACGAAGAATGTCGCCTATGCCAATGGCGTCTAGAGCCCTCCAACCATTTGGCCAGATTCCTAAAGCAAATCCTGTAGTTCTCAGACTATCTGCACACTCCAAAACTATACTCCGGATTCCCAATCTATGATGCCATGCAAACAATTAAATAATAGTAAATCTTAAATCTTTATTTTATGAAAATGCATGTCTGAATCTTGATCATGGTTTGATATCAAGGAATTAATTATTTACCTGTGTAGTGATAAAGATGTTGCAAGACCAGCAATTCCAGCGCCAACAATCACTACGTCTTCCATGGCTCTTCTCTTGCATTTGCATATATCATCAATTCATTTGAAGTTCATTTTTGTACTATATATATATATATACATATATATATATATATACAGAGAGAGAGAGAGAGTAGCAGATGAAGCTCACTTTGTGTTCTTGTGAAGAAGATTCAAAATGGGAAGATGCAGATCACTTAATATTCAAAAGCTTAAATATTTGAGTTGAATATTCAAAAGCTTAAACAAACATCATTTTCCAATTAAGTTTGAACATTATAAGATACAGTCAACCGAAAAATGTTTGGAAGAGGAAGTAAAGAAAATTACGTAATAGCGAAACAGAATCAAAATTATTGGGTGAATTCAGGAATTCTCTAGATACAGGAAAATGATTACGTCATACAAGATTTTATGTTTGATAGAGTACTATTTAATTTCAATAATTTTAGATAGCAAATTATTAGTTGGTGTTGAATTTTTTGGTAAACTTCATTATCTTATTTTATTCATCAAATGCATCGAAAGTACGTCCTTAAAAATAGATCTTATTTCTTACTCCCTCCGTTCTTTTTTAAATGTCCTATTTAGCTCAATTTTTTGTTTCCTTATAAGTGTCCTATTTCAAAATTTGAGAGTAAATTAATGACATTTTTCCAATTTTATCCTTATTTAATGCTTCTAGTAATTTGTTAATTAGTTGTATGTATACATTAATGATAGTAATTAATAAGGTTATATAGGTAAATTTCTTTATTTTCTTGGTATGTGTAATTTGACGGTGGGGACACTTATAAAAGAACGGAGGGAGTATTAATTTCTACAAAAATCATAATATGTACTACTAATTAACAAATTAATCTTAAAAATAACTAACTAGACATTCTTTGTTGGATATAATGGTTTTATATCATTATTTATGGTGGTTAATTAAATAATTAAAATATATTCATGTTCTCAAAACCATTAATTGGTGAGTGAGAAATGGTATATTTGAATTATGTGTTGGAGATGAATTTGTTGTAGGCAAATTCATTGTTCGAAGGAACGAGCTCGGACTCGGACCGTGGGCCTTGAATTTGATTTGGGCATAGATTAATTATTTTAAAGGATTAATATGTTGGACCAAATTTGTTAAGATTAATATGCAAATAATTAAACTTAATTTAATTACTTGGATATATATGTTCGGCCATTTTAGTCCAATACATAAAAGAAATTAAACAATTAAATTGTTTAATTACATGCAATTGTTAATTGCGTGTGGAATGGAAAACGTCATGGCTTTGGCTGTTGATTTCAATTTTAATTGCCACAATGTTAATGGCCATCTCTTGGCCTTTCGGCTTTGTTGTAATTGCCGAGAAATTGATGGTTGCTCCATCAATGTATAACCAACCACATCCCTTCGTGAAGCCTATATATAGGTGTGTCATTTGGAGTTGAGAGAGACGAACAATTTGCTCTCATTCTCTCTCAAGCATTTTGCATTCCATACTAGTTGCATTATAGTGTCAAAGCTCAGTTCTCAAACTTCGTTTCGTTCGCCGGAGCTCTTTCCTATTTCGGTGCTGATTATGAAAGAGACGTCGTCGTTTTATCTTTGAAAGACGATACGCCAAACTGTGAGCACTAGCCGAGGCGTATCTCTTCTTGCAGAAAGAGGCCTTCCTCGACTCGACGAATCCAAGTTTGTTAGTTCGTTATTTCTGTTTATTTTCTTTTGTAATCTAATTAAGTTCATTTTTGTGTAGTTCTTTTCTCCTTCATTTTCGTCCCGTTGTAATTATTTTCCAACAATCGCAAGACGAGATAGTACATCTTACGTATGTTGGAGGAGTTTGGACTCTAATTGAACTTAACAAATTTTTAAACTAATCCCTTTGCTTGAGGATGTCGTCCACCGTTCCAGCCAACGAGTCAGTTACCATCGGCTCCACCGACTCTGCAACCGATGTTGCTACTGTTGTCTCCCTGTTTGGGCTAATAGATAGCTCGACTTTTGACTCTGTTGTCCATCTGTTTGGGCAAACGGGCGGATCTCAATCCTTGATGGCTCCTCTCCATACATCTGTAATGATGCCTGTTGAAGAGAAGCCTCCGACCTTCTTGGAAGTTGACTTCAGATGGTGGTCCCAAAAGATGTTGTTTTACATCACGACTTTGGGGCTAGCTAACTACCTCCGTGATGACGAGGTGTCTCCGCCTTGTGAGGGCGAGACGAATATCCATGTGCTTGTGCGATACGACACTTGGAGGAAATGCGATTTCACCTGAAAAATAGTGTTGTTGTACAGTTTAGCAGATTGTCTCTATTCTGTGTACTCTGGTATTAAGACCTCCAAGTTGATTTGGGAGGCGTTGGACCGGAAATATCTGGTTGACGAGGTCAAAGCTCTTATAAAAGCTAAGGCGAACATGGTCGAGGAAAGTGTTGGTACTTCCAATAAGTGACCTTGCCCAAGTATTGAAAACAAGGGCAAGGCTATTGATTATCAAGAAGAGCCGAATAAGAAAGAGCTAAGAACAGTGTCTACAACGTCGATAAGGACTTCGATGATTGGGACGAAGATGTAATTATTGTTTAAAGTGTAAGGACATGTGTCCACATTTAACAAGTGCCAATAAAAATTACATCTATTTCTTGTGCTTACTTGCTTGAGTGCTCTGATTTTTATCCCATTGTAGATTGGGACATGTTAATTTAAATGCGATAAAATATTGTAAATGATTAAATTTGCAAAAGGGAATGAGATTGAAAACCACATGATAAGGATGATTGTAGTGGTAACCCAACCATGATGACTGGAGGATCCCAAGAACTTGGTTCAATAGGAAAACTAAGCTATAAAATCCGAGTTGAGACACTCACAAAGACTTTTGTCATTTCTCATTGCCCTAGAGAGCAAAAGAGTGTAGTTACCTGCATTTGTGGTAGAGGTTAAGTCTCTATGACTTTTAATGATTCTTAAATACCTCGGGGAGGTAGAGTATGACAGGATACTCGAGAAGAATTACCTATATAAGTGAGAAGTGGGGCCGCTTCAAATGAGTGAGACACTTATGAAAATTCAAAGATGTTGTCCATGGCCGAAACGGACACGAACGTGAGAACAAATGGAGTTGATATGGTATTGTGTTAATGCTATTGACTCGGTACACGCTAAGGAGGAATAGTTCAAGGCATCGCGTCCACTAGTCTGCCAGTATATCCGATAGTGTTAACTATGGAAGGTTCAAAACCACAAGTTACCTTTCCAAAAGCAATATTGTATCGTGATGACTGAGCTAGTGTCTGCATACATTCATTTGCATACGGCATTTCCACTCATGGGGGGATTGTTGGATATAATGGCTTTATATCATAATTTATGGTGGTTAATTAAATAATTAAAATATATTCATGTTCTCAAAATCATTAATTTGTGAGTGAGAAATGATATATTTGAGTTATGTTGGAGATGAATTTGTTGTAGGCAAATTCATTGTTCGAAGGAACGAGCTCGGACTCGGACCGTGGGCCTTGAATTTGATTTGGGCATAGATTAATTATTTTAAAGGATTAATATGTTGGACCAAATTTGTTAAGATTAATATGCAAATAATTAAACTTAATTTAATTACTTGGATATATATGTTCGGCCCTTTTAGTCCAATACATAAAAGAAATTAAACAATTAAATTTTTTAATTACATACAATTGTTAATTACGTGTGGAATGGAAAAGGTCATGGCTTTGGCTGTTGATTTCCATTTTAATTGCCACAATGTTAATGGCCATCTCTTGGCCTTTCGGCATTGTTGTAATTGCCGAGAAATTGATGGTTGCTCCATCAATGTGTAACCAACCACATCCCTTCGTGAAGCCTATATATAGGTGTGTCATTTGGAGTTGAGAGAGACGAACAATTTGCTCTCATTCTCTCTCAAGCATTTTGCATTCCATACTAGTTGCATTATAGTGTCAAAGCTCAGTTCTCAAACTTCGTTTCGTTCGCCGGAGCTCTTTCCTATTTCGGTGCTGATTATGAAAGAGACGTCGTCGGTTTATCTTTGAAAGACGATACGCCAAACTGTGAGCACTAGCCGAGGCGTATCTCGTCTTGCGGAAAGAGGCCTTCCTCGACTCGACGAATCCAAGTTTGTTAGTTCGTTATTTCTGTTTATTTTATTTTGTAATCTAATTAAGTTCATTTTTGTGTAGTTCTTTTCTCCTTCATTTCCGTCCCGTTGTAATTATTTTCCAACAATCGCAAGACGAGATAGTACATTTTACGTATGTTGGAGGAGTTTGGACTCTAATTGAACTTAACAAATTTTTAAACTAATCCCTTTGCTTGAGGATGTCGTCCACCGTTCCAGCCAACGAGTCAATTACCATCGGCTCCACCGACTCTGCAACCGATGTTGCTACTGTTGTCTCCCTGTTTGGGCTAATAGATAGCTCGACTATTGACTCTGTTGTCCATCTGTTTGGGCAAACGGGCGGATCTCAATCCGTGATGGCTCCTCTCCATACATCTGTAATGATGCCCGTTGACGAGTAGCCTCCGACCTTCTTGGAAGTTGACTTTAGATGGTGGTCCCAAAAGATGTTGTTTTACATCACGACTTTGGGGCTAGCTAACTACCTCCATGATGACGAGGTGTCTCCGCCTTGTGAGGGCGAGACGAATATCCATGTGCTTGTGCGATACGACACTTGGAGGAAAGGCGATTTCACGTAGTGTTGTTGTACAGTTTAGCAGATTGTCTCTATTCTGTGTACTCTGGTATTAAGACCTTCAAGTTGATTTGGGAGGCGTTGGACCGGAAATATCTGGTTGACGAGGTCAAAGCTCTTATAAAAGCTAAGGCGAACATGGTCGAGGAAAGTGTTGGTACTTCCAATAAGCGACCTTGCCCAAGTATTGAAAACAAGGGCAAGGCTATTGATTATCAAGAAGAGCCAAATAAGAAAGAGCTAAGAACAGTGTCTACAACGTCGATAAGGACTTCGATGATTGGGACGAAGATGTAATTATTGTTTAAAGTGTAAGGACATGTGTCCACATTTAACAAGTGCCAATAAAAATTACATCTATTTCTTGTGCTTACTTGCTTGAGTGCTCTGATTTTTATCCCATTGTAGATTGGGACATGTTAATTTAAATGCGATAAAATATTGTAAATGATTAAATTTGCAAAAGGGAATGAGATTGAAAACCACATGATAAGGATGATTGTAGTGGTAACCCAACCATGATGACTGGAGGATCCCAAGAACTTGGTTCAATGGGAAAACTAAGCTATAAAAATCCGAGTTGAGACACTCACAAAGACTTTTGTCATTTCTCATTGCCCTAGAGAGCAAAAGAGTGTAGTTACCTGCATTTGTGGTAGAGGTTAAGTCTCTATGACTTTTAATGATTCTTAAATACCTCGGGGAGGTAGAGTATGGCAGAATACTCGAGAAGAATTACCTATATAAGTGAGAAGTGGGGCCGCTTCAATGAGTGAGACACTTATGAAAATTCAAAGATGTTGTCCATGGCCGAAACGGACACGAACGTGAGAACAAATGGAGTTGATATGGTATTGTGTTAATGCTATTGACTCGGTATACGCTAAGGATGAATAGTTCAAGGCATCGCATCCACTAGTCTGCCAGTATATCCGATAGTGTTAACTATGGAAGGTTCAAAACCACAAGTTACCTTTCCAAATGCAATATTGTATCGTGAGGACTGAGCTAGTGTCTGCATACATTCATTTGCATACGGCATTTCCACTCATGGGGGGATTGTTGGATATAATGGTTTTATATCATTATTTATGGTGGTTAATTAAATAATTAAAATATATTCATGTTCTCAAAACCATTAATTGGTGAGTGAGAAATGGTATATTTGAGTTATGTGTTGGAGATGAATTTGTTGTAGGCAAATTCATTGTTCGAAGGAACGAGCTCGGACTCGGACCGTGGGCCTTGAATTTGATTTGGGCATAGATTAATTATTTTAAAGGATTGATATGTTGGACCAAACTTGTTAAGATTAATATGCAAATAATTAAACTTAATTTAATTACTTGGATATATATGTTCGGCCCTTTTAGTCCAATGCATAAAAGAAATTAAACAATTAAATTGTTTAATTACATGCAATTGTTAATTGCGTGTGGAATGGAAAAGGTCATGGCTTTGGCTGTTGATTTCCATTTTAATTGCCACAATGTTAATAGCCATCTCTTGGACTTTCGGCTTTGTTGTAATTGCCGAGAAATTGATGGTTGCTCCATCAATGTGTAACCAACCACATCCCTTCGTGAAGCCTATATATAGGTGTGTCATTTGGAGTTGAGAGAGACGAACAATTTGCTCTCATTCTCTCTCAAGCATTTTGCATTCCATACTAGTTGCATTATAGTGTCAAAGCTCAGTTCTCAAACTTCGTTTCGTTCGCCGGAGCTCTTTCCTATTTCGGTGCTGATTATGAAAGAGACGTCGTCGTTTTATCTTTGAAAGACGATACGCCAAACCGTGAGCACTAGCCGAGGCGTATCTCGTCTTGCGGAAAGAGGCCTTCCTCGACTCGACGAATCCAAGTTTGTTAGTTCGTTATTTCTGTTTATTTTCTTTTGTAATCTAATTAAGTTCATTTTTGTGTATTTCTTTTCTCCTTCATTTCCGTCCTGTTGTAATTATTTTCCAACATTCTTTCCCCCTAAAAATTCAAATTTGACAATGCAGAAAATTATGCAGAGATAATAATTCAACAATTCTATTTGATGATATTTAACCTTACGAATTTGTATGTTTTTGTCTCATCACATTTGATTTCTATCTTGTTCCTAGGCTAATTGGAACAAGTTTACTTAATCAAGAGCCTCATAACGTCCACGGCAGAAAAGGTAAGTCTGTTGAGTACTAGAACTGAATAGAACCGAACCAAACCAATCCAAATTGAATGGAACTAAATCGAAGTAAAATGATTTAAAAAAAAAACGTAATTGCAATAAAAGAAATACAAGTATACAAGTGAACAAATTATGTAACACCCTATTCTAAATTAAATATTAAAAATAATAAATGCGGAAAAATATAGTATTTTTTTATAATTTAATGAAAATAACGTCTTTAAATTTAAGAATACTAAAATGAGATTTAGAACCCAAAAATAGATAAGATGTCTTCAGAATTTAAAACCATGATAATAGAGATCTCTGATAATAAGTTATTTTACAAACAAGTCAACATAAACTAGAAAATTAGAGTCTTTAGCCTTTCAAAAAGTACTTATGCAAAAATATAAAGTTTAGATATAATTTGACGTATCATTCGACCTTCCACGCGCCTCTGACGTCGGGTACCTGAAAAACTGTTTATGTGGGGGTGAGCATACAAGTATACTCAGTGTGGGAAGTATGCAACATTGTTGTCCAACTCAATATTATGGAATCCATACTGACATGATATTTCTCAACATGAACCTAACGTAATGTGATGTCACAACATGAATCGCATTGTTGCATACCAAGGACTTTTCTGTCCTGGACCCATTCAGCGGGCCTCTAGCGATAATAAATGATATGGTCAACATATGATATTAAAATGAACAATAATGTCCAAATTAATAAAATGGAATCCGCACTGATAATTTATATGGTCAACACACAATATTAAAATGGACAACAATAAATCAACAACATAACTGAAATGAATCACCACACCTTAAACCTTGAACTTGAAATGAAGTCGAGCAATCAAAATGAACTCAATGTCTTAGTCGCGCTCGCACCTAGTCACATAAATATAATAATGATTTATAAGGGCCTAAATAAATCTTAAAATAACTTACTAAGACTTAGTGAAGCATCTTATAAAATGTTTAGGACCATTCTAATTTATTAAAAAAAAAAATGCTTAGCCTTAAAACTGACTTCTTGAAATTTTTCAGGCTATTTCCGAATCTTAAAGAATAGAATCTCTGTTGTATATTCTAAAAATAAAACTTTGCAAAACATTACTGAGAAATCCTACTAAAACTATAATTATACTTCAATTAAATTAAAAGACAAGAATTTGGGCTCAAATCATGACTTGAAAATGAGTTGCACTTGGGTACATCATGATGTACTCATACATCTGGTTCAACCTGACCCATGACCCGACCCGCCCGACTCGGTCAGCGTTGACCGGTCAACGGTCAACGTCTGACCGTTGACTCTTTTTTTTTTCCCTCTCCGCCTTCGGCTCCGATTTTTAATTTATAGATAATGATTGTGGCAATATTATTGTTTTTTAGCTTGCTCCGAGGCCTTCGGCTCTCCTCGCTCGACTCTTAAAAAAAATTAAAAAAGAATAAAAATAAAAAGTCAACGCGGTCAACGTTGACCGGGCGGGTCGGGTTGAACAGGATGTATGATACATCATGATGTACAAGATTTTTTTGCCTAAAATCATCTCTTAACCTATTACTTAAATAATTTTAAAAGCCCAAAGCCCATCATCCTAAATTAATCAAATAAAGACACAATGACAGTTCTTCTCTCTCTCTCTCAAACTCACGCTCTCAACTTCTCTCTCTCTCATTTCTCTTTCTTTCACCCTCAAAGCTCGTCTGCAACAAAGAAAACAAAAGATCCCCAATTCAAACTCCTAAAAAATTATTTATATCTTTCATTCTCTAATTTCCGGCGAAAGCTCACCGTTTTCCGTCACCCTCTTCCTCACCGGTCGAACGGCCAGCAACCCGGAGGCCGCCGTCGTCACCACCTATTCCACCGATAACTCAACCCAGATTCAATTACAAGCTCAGTTAACTCGCTCAACTCATCCGGTCCAACTCAGGGAGCAATTAAATGTTTTTCTTCTATTTATTGAAAGAACACAAATTATGCTTGTAGATTATGATTTTGTATGCAAGTATATTATTAGTACTAAGAATCCGGAATTTAAATTAAATGAAAATATGTTACTGAAATTTCAGTTTTGTTGCAGAAAAATTATAATCTGTAATTTATTCATATAGATGAAACTTGTGAGATATCTGGTTTTCAGCTCTGGTCTCTGTTCGAAGGTTTAAATAAAAAATAGAGTATGATATTAGATAAATAAATGGGCTTCTCCAAAGTTTGGATTGAGAATTTACCTTTGGATTATTGAAGGAGATTTGATGCTGAAATTTGTAATTGAAAGCTTGAGAACTCGAAAGATTATGGTGAATTTGAAAATATTTGGGAGAGTACTACGAAGAGGTATATTGTGCAGTAGAAAGGAATTATCAGAAATGTTAGAATAAGAAATACTCCATCAAGATTGTTAGGTTAAGAAAGTGATACAAGAGATTAAATGTGGAGATAAAAGATGGGGTGAAGCGTAGAACAAATAAATTTAACTTAAATTGTGCACTTTAAATAAATTTCATAATTTAATAACAGTAAATAAAATAGAAAATGGATTCGGGATGTTACAAATTACACGAGCAATATGAAAAATCTATCGCGATAAAATTAACTTAAATTGTGTATTTCATTGTACTAATGTGCATCATGTACACATTAATTTAAAAAACGACCCAAACTTGAGCTTATTACGAGATTCATGAACAAGTTCATGAGATAACCACTAGTAAACATTCCTCAATACATTACAAATTATAATCAAGAAACAGTAAGATAACCACAATCAAAACTGGCCTTCTTCAACAAAAGTCCAGCCAAAAACTTAGCCATCAACTTATCCCTCAAAAACTGCAGCATCACCCCATCACTCTGCTGCATCAAACCTACAACATACGCAGTACTAATGAGATCGAAGCTTCTCCATCGTCTCTCCCTCGCCATCTTCTCCAGCGCCTTCCGGATTGCCCCCTGTTCGTTTTCTTCATCATTTCTCTTCAATGCCTCGCCCAAAACTCTGGCTAAAACAACACTGTCTTCCAGAGCAGAACAGCCGCCTTGGGCTATGTCGGGTGTCATAGGATGTAAGGCGTCGCCAATGACACAAACGTTGTCTTTGCTTATGTTTCCCCACAGCATCTCCCAAGGGTATCTGAACCTCAATGGGGCACATACCATGTTTTCTAGCTCCGTTTGTTCGAATACTTTCCTGATCTTATCAGAGACTTTGCCCAGCTTGCTGAGTATTAGTAGCTTCAACTTGGTCGGATCCTCAACAATCTCTCCAACATATGATCCAACAACATAAAAACACACAATGCAAAACCAATAAACTTCATGATCAATAAGTACCTACGGATGAAGTACTAAAGCCGAAAAACCAATAAACTTCATGATCATCACATGGGACTACACCAAATCTAACACCCTTTCCAACGAATTGCATCAACTTAGGCTCCAGAGCATGTCCATTCTCAAAATATACGAAGCCCCTAACATTTGTTCGGCCAGCAAAAGACTGCTTGCTGAAGCCAAGGAACTTGGACACTACAGAGTTCACTCCATCACATCCAATCAAGACCTATTGAAAGACAAGAATTTTTATGATCCTATTAATTGTCAAATGCCTCACATTAATTGACAACTTGAGCCACCATGCCACTCGCATTACCTTAGTTTTGAGGACAGTTCCATCAGCTAGATGAATAGATTTGACGCGATCATCCTCCCTCTGTATATGAACCACCTTGGAGGAGTACAATGGTACCTCTTGGAAGTTCATTTTCTATCGTTTCCAGCAACACTCTCCGATTCACACACCGAAACTCCAGATCATCCATGCATATATGTTTGTGGCACTCAATCCATCATATTCAAATATTACACAGTTTATAAATGCCCCTTTATCCCAAATACTAACAGAAATTCAATCTTTTACTCTACACATTATTCAGTCCAACACTTACTGTGTATGATGTGTAGCTCTAAAAGGTAGCTCTGAAGTCTCAACCCCAAACTTAACTGATGTAGTCACAATTCTGCTCAACCACACCAGATTAACTACTTTGAAGGTTTAACACTTAATAAATATCAATGAATGACGAGAAAATCACAAAATTCAGACAACTGATTGACTAAGAAAAAAAAAATGAAGTTGACGTTACCCATTAAGTTTGTGGTGCTTTGCGCGAAGAATGTGGCCTACGCCAATGGCATCTAGCGCCCTCCAACCATTTGTCCAGATTCCTAAAGAATATCCTGAAGTTCTCAAGCTATCTGCAGACTCCAAAACTACACTTGGAATTCCCAGTCTATGATTTTCAAACAAGAAGAACATCCTTAAAATCTTAAGATCAAGACATATTAGTTTCAGCAGCTTACGTGTTCGATGAAATGTCTGGGTTTTGATGGAAATATTTGAGAAAGAATTTTTATTGAGGATACCATACCTGTGTAGTCCTAAAGATGTTGCGAGACCAGCAATGCCAGCTCCAATAATTACCATTTCTTCCATGCCAATTTTGAGGGTCTTGGAATTTATGATTATATCAAATTTCTAGACCTTATCTCGTGGATGATAACTGATGATCAAGATGAAACTAGTGACGACAGCCAATACGCATATGCTTACACAGAGACAAAGCTAGGGGTGGCCGGATGGGTTAGGGGTCAAGATTCCCCCACCCACTCATTTTAAAAAACTACTACTAGAATTCAACACTCGTGCGTTGCAAGTTGCAAAATTCACTATAAAATATTCTAATTATAAAATATAATATATTATAGTTTACATATTACCTATTATATATGTAAAATATTGATAAAATAATATATTTGTTACAAACCAAAGGGTATAATACAAAGTGTAAAAAAAAAAGTAATAGATAAGAGGATTATTTGATCAAGTACAAATTTCTTTACGTTTTTCAAGATTAGTTAAATTAGAGCTACTCACGATAATGCATCAGAACGTTGAGGTTAGAGTTCGGTCACCCGAAGGTACTGAACGCAACGGAGCACGATGATTGATCGAAAGATCTGAAACGATGAGTTTAGGATTACCCAGATCCGTTTGAAATTTATATATTCGTACTCGTTAATCTTCTCGCTTAAATTTATAAAATAATTAGATAATCATATATAAATTATTACAATAATTATCTATCCATCTCAATGAGAATCTGAACATTACAAAATAAATATTAATAATAAATATTATACATAATAAAAGATTAAAAATATAATTCAAATTATAAAATTTTAAATTAAACGATCTATGAATCTCGTTTAGAATTTATATACCGATGCATATCTCAAATCCAATTAAAAAGTAATTTTACCACATACTTTTGTCCCAAATCCGTATAGTAATACATGCTAATTACTCAAATCTATTTAATTTATAAAAATATTAAAATAATAAAACATAAGTTGTTATATTACTTGGTTATCTATAAGCCCTGAATATTACGCAGTAAACTTTAATAATAAAATAGTATAAATAATAAAAGATTAAATATTAAATTCTCAAGTATAATTAATTTAAAAATTATACAATCAACGAAATTCGTTTAGAATTTATATATATATATATATATATATATTTGTACCCGATCCAAATCTGATTAGAAAGTGATTTTACCATTCGTTCTCATCCATAACCCGTATAGTAATACTCCCTAATTATTGAAACTCGTTTAATTTTGTAAAACATCTAAATAATCAAATATACTCCCTGTGTCCAAGAAATAACTTTGTAAGAGGAAGTGTCACGAGATTTAATAAAATGGAGAATGTATTGTGAGTGGAGAAATGATCCCACATTGAGGATAGTGGTGTATTAATTAATTGAGATAGTAGTAAGCCAGAGCTGGTATTTAGGTAAATAAGTTTATAAAGAAAATGGTAAGAGGGATAAGTTATTGTCCTAAAATAGGTAGAAAGTTATTTCGTGAACGACCAATAGAAAATGGTAAGAGTAAGTTGTTACATTAATTGGTTATCATTCTCAATAAAAACCTGAACATAACGTATACACATTAATAATAAATAATAAAAATAATATGAGAAGATTAAAAAATGGAGAAAATTAAATTTTATAGTCTTTATTATTATTATTATTAATATCACTATTGTATTTTTTATTTTTATTATATTAAAATAATTATATTTCTTATTATATTTATAATAATTATTACGTATTATAATTATAATTATATTTCGACTCATTTCAAGAAATGTTGCAGGCTTGCGTATTTAAACTGTTAGGGTTTTAATTGAGCAATTATTATTATTTTTAATTATTATTAATTGAGGACTCATTTTTTTATTAACTCATTTTGTTTTCTTAATAGGCCTTGAAGACGGACAGATAACTATCTCATTGGAATAGCCATTCTATTTGGGTGATTCTAAATATAGCCTCCAATTTACTCCATATAGCCCCACTAATTAAAAAAATAAAAATATAATTGGAATGTTCTCATTTATCCCTTAGCCCCGTTAACTTTCAACAAAACAGTAATATCAAACAGTAATAAAAACTTGCCTACGATCATTTCAATCTGAATAATGACCAACGATACGCAAAAATCAATTACCAAATCGCCATGGTTGTCATAGATTTTAATGCCTTTATTAACACAAGGTTCTGCCTCAATTATAGTGTCAAGAACCAAAACATATCTATTTGATTCATCATTTTCTTGTTTTCTTTCTCTTTGGTTTATTCTCATGTACTTGCGCTCTTCTTCTTCTTCTTCTTCGTAGTTTCATCATCTGTAGCTTCACCGCCAAATCGCCATAGTTATTCACCGCGACGACAGTGATCATGCCTGCTTCCTCATCTGAAGTATCCACAAATTAATTTAATTCTACGTATTGCTTTAATTCAACTCCAACTAATAGAAAAAATATTAATATGCTTAGAGAACCAAATTTTAATTTTCAGTTGTACTAATGTGCATTATAAAAAACGAGCCAAACTTGAACTTATTACGATTCATGAACAAGTACATGAGATAACCACCGGTAAACACTCAATACATTACAAATTATAATCAAGAAACAGTAAGATAACCACAATCAAAATTGGCTTTCTTCAACAAAAGTCCAGCCAAAAACTTAGCCATCAACTTATCCCTCAAAAATTGCAGCAACACCCTATCACTCTGCTGCATGAAACCTACAACATACGCAGTACTAATGAGATCGAAGCTTCTCCATCGTCTCTCCCTCGCCATCTTCTCCAGCGCCTTCCGGATTTCCCCCTTCTCGTTTTCTTCATCATTTCTCTTCAATGCCTCGCCCAAAACTCTGGCTAAAACAACACTATCTTCCAGAGCAGAACAGCCGCCTTGGGCTATGTCGGGTGTCATAGGATGTAAGGCGTCGCCAATGATGCAAACGTTGTCTTTGCTTATGTTTCCCCACAGCATCTCCCAAGGGTATCTGAACCTCAATGGGGCACATACCATGTTTTCTAGCTCCGTTTGTTCGAATACTTTCCTGATCTTATCCGAGACTTTGCCCAGCTTGCTGAGTATTAGTAGTTTCAACTTGGTCGGATCCTCAACCATCTCTCTCTCTGCACCATTCTTTCCCAATATATGATCCAACAACATAAAAACACACAATGCAAAATCAATAAACTTCATGATCAGTAAGTACCTACGGATGAAGAACTAAAGCCGAAAAACCAATAAACTTCATGATCATCACATGGGACTACACCAAATCTAACACCCTTTCCATAGAATTGCATCAACTTAGGCTCCAGAGCATGTCCATCCTCAAAATACACGAAGCCCCTAACAGCTGTTCGGCCAGCAAAAGACGGCTTGCTGAAGCCAAGGAACTTGGACACTAGAGAGTTCACTCCATCACATCCAATCAACACCTATTGACAAACAAGAATTTTCATGATCCTATTGTCAAATGCCACTCTTGCACCTAACACATGTACATTAATTGACAACTCGAGCAACCATTCTTGCTTCTGCAATCTGCATTACCTTAGTTTTGAGGACAGTTCCATCAGCTAGATGAATAGATTCGACGCGATCATCCTCGCTCTGTATATGAACCACCTTGGAGGAGTACCTAATGGTACCTCTTGGAAGTTCATTTTCTAGTGTTTCCAGCAGCACTCTCCGATTCACACACCGAAGCTCCAGATCATTCCTGCATATATATTTATAAATATCACACTATCTTAAATGTATTACTGATTAAATATTCTAGGTTCTGCCTATCTCTTCAGCTGCTAACATAGTGTACTCTTAACATAAGTACATCATGCGCATGCTTCAAATTTTGCATAACAATTATCTCATAATGATATTAGTGTGCGTAGTTGCTGATTGTGAAAACAAACTCAAGAATAAACACTGTAGCTTTCTTTAATCAATTTAGTGACATTCCGGCAATGAATTGTTACTATATTGATAATTGCTATATGAGTTTGTTTAATAGATCTGTCATCTGTCATATATGGGAACTAAGCAATTCTTCAGACTCATTTCAAGAATTTAAAGCTTCAGCTCTGTCATGACACTTTTTTCTGTTTTGATTTCATTAAACATTGCACTAGGGAATTACAGTGAAATGCTTGAAGTATATGTTCTTCACGTTTATTAGCTGACAGCTCGATCACAGTTTATAAATGCCCCTTTATCCCATATACTAACATAAATTTTTTACTCCACACATTATTCAGTCCAACACTTACTGCGTATGATTTGTAGCTCTAAAAGGTAGCTCTGAAGTCTCAATCCCAGAGTTGACTGATGTAGTCACAATTCTGCTCAACCACACCCGATTAACTACTTTGAAGGTTAAAGCTTCAGAAATATCAATGAATGACGAGAAAATCACAAAATTCAGACAACTGATTGACAAAAAAAAAAAAAAACTTGACGTTACCCATTAAGTTGGTGGTATTTTGCGCGAAGAATGTGGCCTACGCCAATGGCATCTAGCGCCTTCCAACCATTTGTCCAGATTCCTAGAGAATATCCTGAAGTTCTCAAGCTATCTGCAGACTCCAAAACTACACTTGGAATTCCCAGTCTACGATTTTCAAACAAGAAGAACAACCTTAAAGTCTTAAGATGAAGACAGATTAGTTTCAGCAGCTTACGTGTTCGATGAAATGTCTGGGTTTTGATGGAAAGATTTGAGAAAGGATTTTTAATGAGGATACCATACCTGTGTAGTCCTACAGATGTTGCGAGACCAGCAATGCCAGCTCCAATAATTACTATATCTTCCATGCCAATTTTGAGTTCTTTTGGAATTTATGATTACATCAAAATTTATAGACCTGTAAAATACTAGTAGTACTCTCGTGGATGATGACTGATGAGGATGAAATGAAACTAGTGACGATTGGCTTACCATTTTAAAAAAAAAGGGAAAATTAGCGAATACAACCCTAACGTGTCAACCTCGATCTCATTTACATCCTTAAGGGAAAGGTTGGGGTTGCAAGAACCCCAACGTTTAAAAAGTAGGGGTAAATAACCCCTTCCATTTAACGGCTCTCTAACGCCGTTAGACGGGAGGGGTTATCTGCCCCTACTTTTTAAACGTTGGGGTTCTGGTAGCCCCAACCCTTCCCCTTAAGGTGTAAATGAGATCGAGGTTGACACGTTAGGGTTGTATATGCTATTTTTTCCAATTTTTTAATTTAATCATTCAAAGAACATACTCTCTCCGTCCCACTCATATTGTTCTGTTACTGTTCGGCACGGTTAATGAGGAGAAAGGTAAATAGAGAGGAAATGGGTATGTCTCATCACTTTTAGAAAACAAGACAATTTAAATGGGACAACCCAAAAACAAAAGGAAAACAATTTCAATAGGACGGAGGGAGTAGTATTTAGCATTTCTTCTCTATTGTTAATATTTCAATATTCAAATATTTTGTTGGTTAATTGTAATTGAAAATCTAAAATTAAGATATTAATCAAACTAAATTATAGAAAAACTTAAATTGCAGGATAACCTTAAGAGTTCTTCCAGAGAACTCAAGATTAATTTCCTATGCAAAAATGGGAAAAATTCATTATTTAAATGCGTTGATTAGATGTTAACAACAAAGGTCTTATAAATAGATTAATGATAGAAATTATAAACAACCAAGGAGAGATTATATTTTTTAACAGGAGTTTAAGAAAGCAATAATTCTTAGGTCTAAGTATGAGGTTCTTTCTTTGAAATATGAGCGTAAGATGAGTATAGATAACCCCTTAAGGTAAATTGAATATTAAAAAGGGAAAAGTAGCATATACAACCCTAACGTGTCAACCTCGATCGCTTTTAATTTACACCCTTAAAGTAAGGGTTGGGGCTGCCAGAATCCCAACGTTAAAAAAGTAGGGGCAGATAACCCCTCCCGTCTAACGGCGTTAGAGAACCGTTAAATGGAAGGGGTCATTTGCCCCTACTTTTTAAACGTTGGGGTTCTGACAGCCCCAACCCTTCCCTTAAGGGTGTAAATGAGATCGAGTTTGACACGTTAGAATTGTATATGCTACTTTTCCCTTTAAAAAATTATAGGGCTCGTTTAGTTGCTATGAAATATTATCTAAGAAAGTAAATTGATTACTTATTTTTAAATTTCTGTGTTTGATTCAATTTTGATATGTTTTGGGAAGTAAAAAGATTACATATTCAAGGAAAGTTTACTATTTTTTTCGATTCTTTTTCCTAGAAATACTTATTTGTCTCATGATTATCGCTTTATTATTATTATTATTATTATTATTATTATTATTATTATTATTATTATTATTATTATTATTATTATTATTATTATTATTATTATTGTGTAGATTATCGAAAATCGACTGAGATCATTATTCAATAAAATTATTAGATATGTGAAACATTAAGTAACATTAAGAAAGCTATTGTTCGTTAATTAATTATTTTTCTTAGTCTTGAATTTTTTGAAGGAGAATTATTGATGTTTTAATTTATAAGTAGAAATTCAAAAAAATAATTTAATACTTGGCTAAGGTTCAGCCACCCGAAGCCACCCGGGGTCGTTGAAAACATTATTCATTAATATTTCTCAAAATTTTGCTGTTAAATTTGCTCCTAAAGTTTTCCTTATACTATTTATATCATCTATTTTACAAATGCATACAACAGTTCTCATATTTTTTATTAATTATTCTATAAAAATTGTGGGCTCAACTCAATTTGTGAGATATGATAGATTTAGAAAGGCGTAAATTTGAAAGAAGATTTAGGGAGGTGTAAATATTTTTATGGATCCTACCCAATTTGAGAGATCTGCAAATGACCCTTTTATCTCATTTTTTAATTATTTTAGCCTAAATTTAGAGTTAGTAATGATTTTGAAAGAACTGTTGGGAGTGCTCTAATACATTATAATTTTTTTGTTTATTTTACCAAAACTATTTATTTGGCTAAATAATTTTTTAAATCAAATTTGGCAAAATTAAATAAGAAACTTTTTTATTGGAAAAATATATAATATTTAATTCTTTTAAATACATGATAAAATAAATGTTAAAAATAAAATTTGAGGATGTGATTAAATTAAGAGGCTTGAGTTTATATAACCATTTTTCATAAAAGAACAAGTTATATGGCCATAGTTCATAAAGTAGAAGTTATATAGCCATTTTGGGGTTAAAAGACATTAATACCCTTAATTGGTCCACCTCTTTAAATAAAAACAGTCAATTAGTAGTCAACTACATTTATGTTGGCAGATTTCATTTAATTCACATAAATGTTGGCCCACCCACCCTACCAAATCCTACCTTCTATTTTGGAGAAAAGACAAAAAAAATTGGTCCCCACTTTTCTCTCTCTCTCCACCTCTCTCTTCGGCCGCCCCCTCCACCCGATCGACTACACGATCGAAAATTTAATTCCGGCGACACCAAATGAATTCCGGCGATAGCGAAACCGAGTCCAACAGTGCCTCGAGCGCTGCCGGCAAGGAGGAAGTACCACAACAACAAGAAATACCACAGCCCCCGGTATGAGCCCTAACCCCTCAAATTCGAATTTTTGTTGTTGTTTGCATGTATATTGTTATTGTTGAATTCAATAGATGATGATTATACATGATATATTGTATTGATGGTTATTGTATTGATGTTGGTTTCACATTGTATTTTCTTGGTGTTTAAAAAGTTATTCTATTGATATTTTAGTTCACATTATACAAAATATAATAGGAATGAGGCAGTAGGGACTGTGTAGTTCATAGGTACTCGATTGTAGCGAGGAAGATGATTGACCGAGTCTTCGATCGAGGCCACCATCGAGTAGTTTGATGGTGGCAGTGGTTATCTGTTGACTACTCGATGGGGCCTCGATCGAGGCCACCATCGAGTAGTTTGATGGTGGCAGTGGTTATTTGTTGACTACTCGATGGGGCCTCGATCGAGTCTTCGATCGAGGCCACCATCGAGATGTTTGATGGTGGCAGTGGTTATCTGTTGACTACTCGATGGGGCCTCGATCGAGTCTTTGATCGAGGCCACCATCGAGTAGTTTGATGGTGGATGTGTGGTGTTGTCCACTCGATGAGGGCCTCGATCGAGTCTTCCATCGAGGCCACCATCGAGTAGTTAACAGATTGTGTTTTTGTGTTCTTTTTTATTTATGTTTTGTACAATGGTGCTAAAATCTTTATATTTTGATTTTGCAGGCTAATTATGTTTGGAAGAGACCAACCCTAATTCATGTTACTCGTGGCCTCAATCTATACATACGAGCCAAAGTATTTGATGACATCTTGGCGACGTTGAAGGCCATGTGGGTAAATCCGCTTTGCAGCGGTTCAGAACCGGGCAAATTGGGCGTTTGATTGATACGGCTGGGACGAAGCCGGATGTGTTAGAGACACCTGCTTACCACTTCTACGGTCCCGTATGGGCTTTGCAGATTTGGTCATATGAGGTGATTCCGTACTTGGGGACTTGTTGTGGTATACGAGACCGAAGCCTCAAGCTGTCCCGATGTTTGATGTGGAACACCAGAACATACAATACTGATTTCACACATTTTTTCGATAGAGAGGTACATTTTATTTGAATAATTTAACAACCTCTTTGTATTTTCTCTTTTTTTTTGTTGGTTCTTGGTTCAATGGTGCTGAATATTTATATTTTATGTGCAGTTGAATGTAGAAGAGCTTGTGTCGTATCCCGAAGAGTTGTGGGAGGTCTACTACATGTCCTTAGAAAACGGGGATTTGTTTCATGTTAAATACAAGCCTCCCGTACAAATTGCAACGAGGAAAGAGCCGAATGCCGTGAAAAATAAAGGAAAGAAGGGACAGACTTCTACGTCTGAGAGGCCTACTACTTCTGCCCCGAAGCGGCGCAGACAGACTGACGACGGCATGCCGAGCCTCATATGTTGTCAGCACGGAGATCCTTGCCGAGACTCGGGCAAGGATATACATGACTATATTGATCGGAGATTGGCCAAGATGTTGCATGACGAGTCTGTTGGAGGCCTCATTGCTCGAGTAACTCGTAGAGTTCTCAGCGGCCTTAAGGAAATCCTCGGTAGTAGACGTTCCAGGAGTCCTCCGGAACACATGCCAATACCAGAGCCGACTACTGTTGTATATCAGAGGAGAGGTGGCTATAGGGCCTCAGACGAGCACCAGAGGCCCTTAGACCTGCCTCGCCGGTCTGCCTCTCCTGCACTCAGCCAGAGAGCCTCAGCCGAGTACCAGAGGCCCTTAGACCTGCCTTGCCGGTCTGCCTCTGCTGCTGTGAGCTATAGGAGCTCAGCCAGGCAGAGGGCAGAAGACCAGCCACGTCGGTCTTCCTCTCCTGCTGTCAGCCAGAGGAGCTCAGCCAGACAGAGGCCCGTAGTGCATACAGAGGGCCAGATGGACTTCACGTGCCACGAGCAAGTGGGCCAAGTGATTGCTTTCGGTCCAGGTTATGAGCCGCCTACACACGAGACTGTGTAAGGGTTTACTACTGCAGAGGACCAAGTGATTGCTTTCGGTCTAGGTCCTTGATCTTGGTTTGATTCTTCTGGAGGGACATTCAAATCGACGCCTTCTATGGGGAGATGAACTTTGCACTTGCGACTGTTGTGGCCCCTTCCTCGGCACTTTCCGCATACCTGTCCACGTGTTCTTATCGACTCATCCTCAAATGCGGTCCTAGCACGACTCATTCGCGGACGTCCGGCTTGACGGATGTGATCCGACGGTTGGATAATGATTGATGAGATCTCCTCGGGAACATTCCACTCATCAAGGTGTGGAATTGCCATGATAGGAGCTGCATAGGTCTCGATTAAGTTGCTTGTTTTGAAATAGGGACTAACGAAATCGTACACATTTAAGCCGGCACGCCTATAACAAAAAAATTAATGTCACACGAATAATAATTCTTATATTGAATGACAAATAATTAAAAAAATTAAGAAATAATGATAAATTACCTAATAGCGGCACAAGCGTGACGACAAGGTATCCTATCCATATCAAACTCACGGCACTCGCATGTCCGACCCTGAAGGTCAACTCGGTGAGGTTTTTTGTCTTCTTCGACCTTATATACTTGTGTAGTGGTTTCACGGACTCTAAGATGATAACTGAGTTCTGCTTGTACAGCTAACTTTCCATAAGTCTCTTCTGTCAACTCATGTTGTCTGGCCATAGCACTGGCTCGTCGCTCATCAAACCAGTTTTCCAAAACAGTGCGAAAAGTCTCAAGTAACGAGGCTACTGGCAGACGTCTCGCCCACAATAAACGATTATTCAAGACCTCGGCAGCATTGGAGGTCAAGCAACTGTACCTAGGTACTGGACATTTCGACCTAGCCCACCTCTCAACCCCAATATGGGAAAGTCGACCGTGAGCACTAGGACTATTCGACTCCAACTCTGAAAAGTATTTTTCGAAAGTCTCAACCCGATAAGCGTATGCCGCATTCTTGAACTGGGATAATGCATCCTTCCCAATTCGTGTCATATTTTTATGCAGGTGGTGATAACACAAACCATGCGCTGCATTTGGATAGACGAACCTAATGGCATTTTCGATACTCTTGTGCTGGTCTGACACAATTAGTAGATCTTCAGGCGGGTTGTAGCACCTGCGCAGGTTAGAGAGAAACCATTTCCACGAGTCATCATTCTCTATCGGACCCAACCCAATTGCAAGAGGGAAGATTTGTTCATTCCCGTCCTTCGCGACGGCAACAAATAAAACGCCTTTGTTCCTTCCTTTCAAATGGGTCCCATCCACAGTAATAATCGGACGCAGATGCTGAAAGGCACGAATACACTGCCCAAGGGCAACGAACATGTAAAGGAACACGCCTTCATGAGTTGTCTGGTAGTCATATACTGTCTCGGGGTTACGCTCCCTCAACAAGTACAGATACGATGGGATCCTCTGATACGACCTTTCGAAGTCGCCATACGTCATGTCTATAGCTAGGTTTCTCGCCCGCAGAGTAATGCTGTATGACATTTGAATGCCATACAATCGACGCATCTCTTCGATCATCTCTTTAGGCTTCAAAGCGACCCCCTCGTCAACCAATTTACGGGAAAAGTAATTAGCTGCAACTAGTGCAGTCACTTGTCTTTCCACCCTTCGATCCAAGTCTGTAAAGCAACTATGAGCCAATGTAACGTTTGTAATCCTCCAAATCGATTCACCCTTTATGGCATGCATCTTAAACGTACAAGTATCGCTATGCTTGCACTTGTAAGCTAAACGCGTCTTGCTGGAACGTACGGTGGTGTATTCAACTCGATTTTCCATGTGATATATTCCAACCATAATTTTCAATTCATTCTTGGTCAGAAATGTGGAACCCTTTACGAGTCGGCCGATGTCTGGTGCAAGTACTTCTTTCCATCCTAATGTTGTAGCATTGTCGAATTCTGGAACCGGAATAATCCAATTGCGTAGTATACGCTCTACATCATCATCTCCGGCGTGCTCCTCTCGACTAGCCTGATGGTCAGATGAGAAGTTTCTTTGCCTTAAAATATTTTCAAGCTGCCCCGACTGACGAATCCAAGCAATAAACTCAGTAGTCACACTCTCAAGCAAATCAGCATGAGTGTTATATTCTTCATCTTCGTCTGAAATATCGGGCTCATCGTGTGAAGAAGTTGTCTCACATTCAGGTGAAGGTGGAGGCATCTTGTTGTGTTTGGGCGCCGAGCTGCTACCTCCCACGTTCACATTGGGAGTACAAAATTGCTCTCGATCGATTACATAAACCACTGGATTCTCCTTTTGCTCGTAAAGCAATCTAAATAAATCGGTATAACTCTGCAAAGAAATCTTTAATTTCTCGCCGTCGCTTGTGCCCGTTAAATAAAAAACCGATAAATCAGCGCTCGATGGACGACACATAGCATCTCTAATCTGATGCATAAGGCGATCACGACCGATCTGATCCACTGCCATGAACACAACAACATTATCTCCACCTACGTATTCCGATCCCTCCCAACGACCACTGTGTCGTATAAGAATACGTTGCCACGACGACATCTGTAGATACAAAAAAATCATGTCAGTTATACTATCATATGCATTGTATTGAAATGAGACTGACCTAACATGAAAATTAAATAAAAAACTAGGAGATTTTGAAAAGTCTGCCTGCTACTCGATGGTTGACTCGATCGAGTACTCGGTCGAGTCAACCATCGAGTAGTCATGAACCCAAATCCTAAAACTCTAGTACTAAAAAACCTAACCCTAATCATGCATTTGTCACGTATTTTCATATTTGCATATCCATTAAACCCTAAAATCCTAAATTCATTGAAATTCGAATTTAAATAAAAATCATGTCATATATAAATCATGCAAAATTACGAATTACAAATTCTCATCTTACACGTGTTCATTAACATGTGACAAATATTCATTTCAAAGAATTATTTTTAAAAAAATCATGCATTTGTAAGAAATCTCGATCGTGTAGCTAACAACTCGATCAAGTTATTGATCGAGTTTTCCATCGAGTCTCATTCATTTATCAAGCCAGTTCGATCGTGTAGCTAAGAACTCGATCGAGTTAACGATCGAGTTTTCCATCGAGTCTTATCCATCAAGCCAGCTCGATCGTGTAGCTAAGAGCTCGATCGAGTTAACGATCGAGTTCACCATTGAGTCGCGAAGAACAACCCAGATTTTTTTTATTTTTGTTTACGAAAGAGATTGTCTACGTACCTTAGTAAGTTAAGAAACAAGAACGCACTACGATGGATCTTTCGCTTCTATTTTCTTCGACTTTGCGTGAATATTTGGGGCACAAACAAGGACACAAATTTTGTATTTTAGTTGTTAGATTGAGTCATTTTGTACTGTTTCATAGCCTTATAAGTTTATGTGGGCAGCCATATTCAATGAAGCTCCAACAACTCTCTTACAAGAAATTGAATTAAAGTACCTTCATTTATGTTGGTGTCATTTTTTTACCTTAAATTCCTCTTCAATTCAGTACCTGCATGTCCTCTCAATTTTTATCTGCCACTGTGTGTGTGTGTATATATATATATATATGCGTGTGTGTGTGTGGGCGGTCGCTGCATGTAAAGAAGAGAGAGAAAAATTGAAAAAATAAAGAAGAGAGAGAAGATAGCAGCAATTGACTTAAAAGGAGTGAGAGAAAGTGATATTTTATTTATTAATAAGAAAAGGTCAACATCACCAACTTTCTCTCACATGTGCAAGGATATTTATGTCATTTAACCCCAAAATGGCCATAAAACTTCTACTTTATGAACTAGGGACATATAACTTCTTTATGAAAAATGGCCATATATGAGTATTAAGCCTTAAATTAATACAAAAAGTTATATATAGGGATGAATATTTAATGTGATTAAAAGATAAATATGTAATTAAAAGAAATACAAAAAGATGGACTGATAAATACTTAGGTTTAACCTTGTGTACATGTTCTTTAAAGTCTGGGAACAAAAAGACTACAAAGTTTGGTATATTTCAGACCCTATGACCAACCCTAATACTTAGATTTAAGTGTTTTTTCTTTAATGTTTAGGCCCAAAACGACTACAAAATTTGGTATATTTCGGGCCCTATATATGCTTAACCCTAATCATCATCACGTGTCTCATCCCTAATCATTCAATTTCGTGCAAATATTATCTTCCATCAACACTATCTTTGTTATTTCTTCCCTTTTCTAGCGGGATTCTACCATAGTTTTCAAATTATAAAATTAAAAACTTTCAATTATAATTTACTCATATAAATAATATAAAAATGCAATATATATTACAATATACAAAATAAAATAATATACAATGCCTTAAAAATTGATTCTAATTTCAATTCTACTTCGAGATAGTTCAGTACAATTCTTGTTTGTTGGTGTTGAATTTTTTTTTTTGGTAAACTTCATTATCTTATTTTATTCATCAAATGCATCGAAAGTACGTCCCTAATAAAAAAAAAAACACTAGATCTTATTTCTTTTTAATTTCTACAAAAGAAATGTACTGCTAAATAACAAATTAATCTTAAAAATAACTAACTAGGCATTCTTTCCCTCTAAAAATTCAAATTTGACAATGCAGAAAATTGTGCAGAGATAATAATTCAACAATTTTATTTGATGGTATTTAACCTAACATTCTTCTGGAATATCTAAATTAAGAAAAAAAAAATTAATCTTACGAATTTGTATGTTTTTGTCTCATCACATTTGATTTATATCTTGTTCCTAGACTAATTGGAACATTAATCAAGTGCCTCATAAGTCATAACATCCACGGCAAAAAAGGTAAGCCGGTTGGGTACTAGAACTGAATCGAACCTAATCAAATCAAATTGAAAGGTATCATATCAACCAAATTAACAGATTTTATAAAAAAACAAAGCAATTGAAATAAAAGAAATACAACTATACAAGTAATGTGGACAATTTCTCAATTGCCTTATTAGGCATGGCCCAATAAAGCCAATACTTAATGATGAGGGATTTGACCTGAAGAAGGGTCCAATTACGACTCAAAAATATCTAACCCTAAAGTATATGTGTAGAATGTTTGTCTATGATCATACAGAAGATGAAAAGTTTTGAAAAGTTAAGAGGGCGAAATCGTCGTGTTTGCACAAGGAATCAAATTGGAAATACAGGAAATCAAGCAGGAAATCGTCAAACGATGGTCGAATTGTTAAACCGCTAAACGACAAAAATGTTACTAACATATTCTTATACGTGGTTGTCTCTCATTCGTCCATAAAAAAATATTTTAACGGTCACCATGTATATGATGATCTCCAAGATAAGCTCGATGCTGATGTGGATTGCCCGTGCTTCGCGTGAACACCTAAATGGATAGGCATGCCTTCATATAGAGGACAAGACGGATTTGCCCTCCAATGTATTTGAATTTATTGTTCATGTAAAATGGCTACAAATAATCTCTTCAGTAAATTACAATTGTTATTTGAATTCAAACATTCCAACGTTCTTTTTTAGCATTTAAGTTTTATTCAAAGTTTTTCATCATAAAATACTCAATTAAATCTATATTTTCGGCTCAACTTTATTGAAATTTAGGAAAATGTTGTGACAAAGCTTCAAGATCTCGGTTTTTCTCCAATCAATCCATTCAAAATCAACCATTAAAAGCTTTGAGTTTTCTCATTTTTATGAGACTTGAGATTAAAACCCAACTCAACAAGTTAACAAATTACTCGAGCAATATGAAAAATATATTACAATAAAAGTAATATAAATTGTGTATTTGATTGTACTAATGTGCATTATATATGTACACATTAATATAAAAAACGAGCCAAACTTGATCTTATTATGAGATTCATGAACAAGTACATGAGATAACCACTGGTAAACAAACCTCAATATATTACAAATTATAATCAAGAAACAGTAAGATAACCACAATCAAAACTGGCTTTCTTCAACAAAAGTCCAGCCAAAAACTTAGCCATCAACTTATCCCTCAAAAACTGCAGCATCACCCCATCACTCTGCTGCATCAAACCCACAATATACGAAGTACTAATGAGATCGAAGCTTCTCCATCGTCTCTCCCTGGCCATCTTCTCCAGCGCCTTCCAGATTCCCCCATGCTCGTTTTCTTCATCATTTCTCTTCCATGCCTCGCCCAAAACTCTGGCTAAAACGACACTGTCTTCCAGGCAGAACAGCCACCTTGGGCTATGTCAGGTGTCATAGGATGTAAGGCGTCGCCAATGACACAAACGTTGTCTTTGCTTATGTTTCCCCACAGCATCTCCCAAGGGGATCTGAACCTCAATGGGGCACATACCATGTTTTCTAGCTCTGTTTGTTCGAATACTTTCCTGATCTTATCAGAGACTTTGCCCAGCTTGGTGAGTATTAGTAGCTTCAACTTGGTCGGATCCTCAACCATCTCTCTCTCTGCACCATTCTTTCCCAATATATGATCCAACAACATAAAAACACACAATGCAAATGTAGAACGAAAGAGATCAGCAAGTACCTACGGATGAAGGACTAAAGGTGTAAAACCAATAAACTTCATGATCATCACACCAAATCTCACACCTTTTCCAAAGAATTGTATCAACTTAGGCTCCAGAGCATGTCCATCCTCAAAATATACGAAGCCCCTAACAGCTGTTCGGCCAGAAAAGACTGCTTGCTGAAGCCAAGGAACTTGGACACTACAGAGTTCACTCCATCACATCCAATCAACACCTATTGAAAAACAAGAATTTTTATGATCCTATTGTCAAATGTCACTCTTGCACTTAACACGCATAAACTGACAACTCGAGCAACCATTCTTGCTTCTGCAATCTGCATTACCTTAGTTTTGAGGACAGTTCCATCAGCTAGATGAATAGATTCGACGCGATCATCCTCACTCTGTATATGAACCACCTTGGAGGAGTACCTAATGGTACCTCTTGGAAGTTCATTTTCTAGTGTTTCCAGCAGCACTCTCCGATTCACACACCGAAGCTCCAGATCATCCCTGCATATATATATATGCCACTCACTCCATCATATTCATACATTACACAAGTTTCAAATGCCCCTTCATCCCAAATACTAAAAGAAATTCAATTTTTTACTCTACACTTACTGACTTACTGTGTATTTATAGCTGTAAAAGGTAGCTCTGAAGTCTCAACCCCAAACTTAATTGATATAGTCACAATTCTGCTCAACCACACCAGATTAACTACTTTGAAGGTTAACACATAAGAAATATCAATGAATGACGAGAGAATCACAAAATTCAGGCAACTGATTGACAAAAATAAAATAAAATAAATGACGTTACCCATTAAGTTTGTGGTGTTTTGCGCGAAGAATGTGGCCTACACCGATGGCATCTAGCGCCCTCCAACCATTTGTCCAGATTCCTAAAGCAAATCCTGAAGTTCTCAAGCTATCTGCAGACTCCAAAACTACACTTGGAACTCCCAGTCTATGATTTTCAAACAAGAAGAGCAACCTTAAATCATAAGATGAAGACACAACAGTTTCAGCAGCTTACATGTTCGATGAAATGCCTGGGTTTTGATGGAAAGATTTGTAAGATGATACCATACCTGTGTAGTCCTAAAGATGTTGCAAGACCAGCAATTCCAGCTCCAACAATTACTATATCTTCCATGCCAATTTTGGAAGTTCTTTGGAATTTATGATTACATCAAATTTGTACATCGATAAATAATAGTTGTAGTCTCGTAGATGATGAGGATGAAACTTGTGACGACAGTAATAGGCAACCGCCAACCGACATGTCTGATTGCACGCGTTCGTAGGCGCGTTTGAAAGGGCGCGTGCACCGCATCATCTGCATTTTTTATTTGGTTTTTTATTTTTGATTGACTAGTGCATTTTACTCTTC
This sequence comes from Agastache rugosa, assembly GCA_031470985.1. Taxonomy (NCBI): domain Eukaryota; kingdom Viridiplantae; phylum Streptophyta; class Magnoliopsida; order Lamiales; family Lamiaceae; genus Agastache; species Agastache rugosa. The sequence continues at coordinate 12,323,003 of CM062609.1, forward strand.
CGCCATTTTTATTTTATTCTTTTTCATTTTTTCATTTTTTTTTAATTTTTATTTCTCTTAAATTCTTTCCAATTAAAATTTATTAATATCAGAATTTATAATTCTCAATGAGAATATGTATTAATTCCTAATTATGATAATTTATTAATTTTTTCTAAAAAACGTAGACTGCTTTGTGATTGATTTGGGCCTACATTGATGAGGCCCGGTATTTCTTTTATCTCAAGGTCCATGTAATGTTATCAAATTATATTGGGCCATGTGATTTAAAAATGGATTTACTAGGATTCAACTCAAAAAAAGCGAATTGCTAAAAAGGTTCGTTGTTAACCTGTCCAGAATCCACATCCGACATCTGGAAAATGTAAATTGTCTTAGCAAACTTTAATATGTACCACTAATTTTGATTTCTGTATGATTAATGATTATAAATGCATGCCCAAATGTTTTACTTTAGTGGATGTGAGTTGTAGTCACATATAATAATGAAGTGGAGCGAATGGTCTAATTAATGGTCGAGTGAATTTCAGATTCGAATCTCATCAATATTACTACAGGTCGAGCTTATCACGTTTAATTTTTTAAGTGTGATATAGATCAAGTTTGTCACATAAATGATTTCCATTAAAATATTCTCCACTGAGCCGAAGCTCAATTACTAAAATTTCTTCATTTCATACTCGAATAAAACTGTAAACTTTTGATGCCTGATTTTTCTTTTTTTTTTCCCTGAAAATATTCAGAATAATAATATCAACTGGATTAAATCTTAATTATAAATATGATGCGATAGCATAACTTTCCTTGCTCCATTTAAGCTTGCTTCTCTCAATTACTCAAGGTCAAAAGGCCGATAAGTCTCTTCTTAAATAAGTCTATATTTCAAGTCTTAATTATTAAGGTGTGACTTGTCTAGTTTATACTAATTTGTTAGTATCGTGATGGTGTTGTACTTTATATAGAATTATTTGTAATATCATGAATTTGTGATGTGATAATATAAATGTAAAATGCATCAATCTCCAAAAAAAGATCAAATTAAATTAATAATAAACTTTATGATTAGATTTATGAATTGAACCTTTTTTTATAGGGAAAATTTAGATTGAACTTAAGTGACAGCTTTGTATTTTTTACTTAAAAAACGTTAACGGGTTTTTAAGGCTTTGTTTTCTATTCGGAATCCTTCTATCGCAATGAGGAATCTACAATCCATAAATTAAATAATTCATGCGAACCCGTCATAACTTGTTATTGGTTTATAATTTAGGATAATTGCTGAATAATTCATTACTTTTGGCCTGTATTTTACAATTTTGATCGTCTTTAACAAGATTTTAAGATATTAATAGCGTCATAATTTTTTGATGTGTAACAAATATAATTTTCTTAATTTTTTTCATCTTAATTTGCTGTTGAAACAATGTTGTTTTACTAGTTAAAATGACGTAGATTTAATGCTGAAAATTTTGGAAATGTTGAATTTAATTAATCATATGAATCTGCAAAAATATAAGTCATTATTTATCCAGCAATAATCCTTAATTCACAAACCCATTTTTCGTACTCGTCTGAATGGGGAAACATTGAGGTTTTTCTTGGCGATAGAATGATTAATTAAGTTTTGTATGGAACAAGTGGCCCCATTAATATTACCAGATTTTTAATCAATCGGCCACGGCAAATATCGTATGAGTTCCCCATGCTTAATATCATACTTCATAGAAAATTAGTTTTTTTTTTTTTTTTAAGATTTTAGTAGAAAATTTGTTGCATGAATTATTGTTAATTCCCGAAATTCCTATGCATTGCTTCAATTCAACTTCAACTAAATAGAAAAATTATTAATATGCTTAGAGAAGCAATGACCTATTCCATTTCGAAAGAACCAAATTTTGATTTCAGTTCATCGTACGTCATTTTCACAAATCAATTACTAGTATATACTCCCTCCGTCCCGTTGATCTTGGCCTAGTTCTTTTCGGCACGGGTATTAAGAAGAAATGTATTAAATATAAAAGTTATGTTTAGTGTAGTTTATATATATTATTTTATTGACTTGCAGTGTTTTTTTATTGACTTTTCAATCAAGCAGTGTTTTTATTGACTTTTGGGCTTAATTAATGTACTAATTGAGCCATAATTTTGTCCAAAAAAAGAAACATGCCAAGATGGGTGGGACGTCCTAAAAAGGAAAAACAGGCCAAGATGAGTGGGACGGAGGGAGTATAAGAATAAGGATTTGTTTGTATAGTTTATCATCCCTTTCCCATCATGTGAATCAATTGACGAAATCCTTCCAAAATTCTAGTTTGGGTACTGTTGACATTTGATGGAATTTATTGCATAATCCTCCCCATAAAATCACTTCCATAAATTGCAATATTTTGCATACATGTAAACTCACTCCATTTTTTAATAAGTGTCATTTTCAGCCTATTTTATTGTTCTTCAATAAGTGTCCATTTCAAAAATTTAAAGTAAAATAATGTAAAATTTCCCAATTTTATCCTTATTATTAATGTAAATTATCTACTTTTTTATGTTTTCTATGCTATTAATTAAAGGTAAAAAATATAAATTATCAATTTTCTTAGTATGCATATTTTAACGGCGGCGGACACTTATTAAAAAATGGAGGAAATATATATTATGCTTTTGTACCAATATGTGAAGGATATATCGCGACAATTTAAATGTCGTGAATAGTAATTATATATATATATATATATATATATAGTTAGTATATTAATGAAATATTTATTTATTTAATTGTTGAGTGGGGCAGGGGAAATTGAGGATCGAACCTGACCAATCAACTTTATAAAGGTGATGAATATCATTAAGTTTACAATTAGATTTACAATATGAAACTTTCGAGGATAATCAATATATAAATTAATTTTGTCTATCAATAATTTATAAATGCAACTATATATGACCTGAAAGGTTGCTTAGGACTATTTCATACTTTAGTTACGGAACTAAAAATATACTTTACCTCAATTGTAATGTCTATATATATATCAATATAGGGAAGAGATCATATTTAAAAGCCTTTTCACATAAGAAATAAGAAGCGATCTGGACCATTGATCTTTGTAGATCTACGGTTGTCATTGACTGGTGCATTACAATTGAACATGGAATGCATTATCTTAACAACGCATTGTAGTAAATTAAAAATGCATTATTATGAAAGTGTATTGTAATAATATATAAAATACATTATTTTAGTACATAAAATATACTATTATTATTTTTTACGGGAAAAATATTTTACATGTGAACCAACCCCTATCAATATATATGTTATATCATATATGTATACATTTGATGAACTCATATTTTGTGTTCATTTTGTGTGTGTTTAGGTAGTCTAGATCGAGTCTTTTGTTGTCTTTTTTATTGTTTCAGTGCTTGGGAGGGCACTATTTGGGCAACAGGTCTATTTGGGCAGGTAAAGAACATTAGAGGGCAAGACATGGTTGAAATCTGCTGAAATGGTACGAGAATTGATACAAGGCAATGAGCAATCGATGAATCTCCAGCTTGGGCAAGAATGATAGCATCAGACGCGTAGCTGTGAGGAGGATTCGCTGGCTCAATCTTAATACCAGGAGCAGTGTTGGCCTTGTCTGGCATTTTGGACAGGAAGCAGAGCAGAAGATGTGCTGACAAGAGAAGGTAAGATGGCGGGGGCAGCTGGCGTGTTTCTCTCCGAAGCCTATTAGGAAAAGGAAAAGAAGATCTAACCTAAGTTTCTTTCCTAATCCGATTAGGTGGAGGATCCGCAAGGGATCTTGAAGATTGACGTGATATGTCATGTTGAGGATCGTGCTTATCAAGTAATTACTTGCACTCCAAGGTAGCTCATGGACTTACCATGCAAAGGACCGAGGGCCCAAACCCTAGCGCATCTCAGCCTATAAATATGGTGCATGGCCGCAGCCATCACCATACACACTTAGCAATTTAATTTCCTAATCTTTGACTTCTGCTTTGCTTTTATTTTCGAGAGATTTGTGAGGAAGAAACAAGTCCCCTAGGGCAATTCAGTTTATGTTTTTAGTTTCCAGTAATTATTTCCCGATCGGCACTTTTGGTCGATCATTACATTGATCTTTCGTAAGTTTACTTTTAATATAGTTCTTATGTTTTTCTCCCAGATTTATGTTTGCATGATTTACTTTATGTCTAGCTAATTTTCTATACTTGATCTGGGCAACAACTAGTTGAATAAGAACCAAAGCTCGTGAGGTCGAATTGGATGAATTAATTGCGTGTTGCATTCTAGATCTGTTTATGTGTTTGTTCCACTATGGTTTAACTTGTTGAGGTAGTTAATAGGCCGTTAATTACTTAGATAATATTAGATCACTAAATTGACTAAGAGGTTTAGGGAGAATTTTCTCAACTTATCTTGGTCTGGATTAATAAGCAGTGAGTGAAGGTGTCTGTCTTGGGCGAGACAGGCGTGATTATTCCTTGTTGGGCCTTTCTTGTGATTAATGCTCTCTGGGCAAGAAATTGGACGATGACTCTGGGATAGGGGTATTGCCCAGAGTAGGGAGCCGGCGGTGCGTCGCTAACTCAGTAAGGATAGGTAAGGAAAGGGTTTGTTGAGAGCGTGACGATTAAAAAGGGATCTCTGCATTCAAGTCCTATAACCAACGATGCATGCATGTAATGAAGACTAATGCACCAATGATCGAGCCAGTGTTTTTATTTAATTAGTTTGTCCAGGTCAAGTTCTTTTTTATTATTAATCAAGTTACTTGTTATTTTCAGTTTTAGTTTTATTTACGAATTGGGCAAGATAGACCCAGTGACCAGCACTAACCCCAAGTTTGAATCAGGTTGTGGAGGATTCAAGAGATAGTGTCCCTAAGGATCGACCCTGTACTTCCAAGCACTGTTTACAGTATTGTGAGCATAGAACATTATAATTATTTTGCCGAGTGTCAGCGACAATGCTCGTCAAAATTGGCGCCGTTGCTGGTGAGCTGATTTTGTGACTATCTCTTGTGGGAGAGACCCTGTGCATGTTTGGTTATGAGCCAGTAGAGGTTTGTGGCGTACTAGTATATCATCCAGACATCGAGAAGCACACTAGAGAACAAAGGAAATGAAAGAAGGTTAGGGACCAGCAGGCGCGAGCGGAGAAAGAAGCTTCGGGTGAACCGAGTGATATATCGCAATCTTGCGATAGTGAAAGTTCTGTGTTGAGCAAGATGCAGAACAATGTGGAACCGACTCTGAAGGAGATGATGTTTCCTACAGATGTTAATCTGAACCCCTTGGGCATTACTTTGCCCAGAATCGAAGACACGTGGAAGATGAGGCATTCCCTCATTCAGATCTTGCCAAAGTTCAGTGACATGCCCGAGGAGAATCCTCAACAACATCTGCAGGACTTTGAGATGGTTGTACGGACCGTGCACACCAGGCAAGATCAAGACACTCTAAGGGAGTACATCCATCTCTTGACATTCCCATTTTCTCTACAGGATGTGGCTAGAGAGTGGTTGTACCAATTACCTGAAGGCAGTGTGAAGAGCTGGCAACAGCTCAAACAGAAGTTTCTGGAGAGATACTACCCCTTTGCCCGGATCCAGAATGGGAGAGCGGCTATTCAGAATTTGAAAATGGGCAATGGAGAATCAATCTATGATTACCATCAGAGATATACAAAGTTGAAGTCCAGATGTCCCCAACATGGACTTAGTGACAAGAACCTCATCAATTCCTTCATGAATGGACTAAGGCAAAGTGAGCGGGATTGGATAGACGCAGCATGCGGGGGCAATATGATCAACAAATCACCTAGTGAGATTTTCAAGCTATTTGCTGAAATGGTGGATCGGAAGAGGAACCAAGATTAAACCCTAGTGTCCAGGAGTAGCGACTCGGGCAATGATGATCCTAAGTATGACGCATTATTAACCATGGTGAAAGAGCTAATGGCCCAGAACAATGCTAATGCGGCAAATGTTGCTAATCCTCCCCAAGTCATGAAAAGAAAAGTGATGAAGTGTGAAGTGTGCTCGGGAACAAATCACTTCACTGATCAATGTCCTTCGATATACGAAGAAGAAGATGTCAACGCTGTTGGGCAACAAGGATACCAACAGGGAGATGGTAATCAGAGGAGGAATTTCAACAATGGGCCATGGAAGCTTAATGATAACCCGAGGTATGAAAACAATAATTATCCGGGAACCCCACAACAACAGCAAGGGCAACAACAGCTCTACATACCACCTCACAACAGAGAGCAACCAAGACCAGATTCACTTAGAAGTGAAGTTGAGAAGTTGGCAGCGGAGCATATGAGAGGATATCAGGAGTTGGATAGCTTCCGTATGGAATCCAGAGGAGCTATGAGGGATGTGCAAGGAAAGCTCAGTCACCTGGTTGAGACTATTGCCCAAATGAGAGAGATATTGGTGGGTGCGAAATGAGAGTTGCCACCACAAGTGGAGATAAAAAAGGCTCAAGTCAATGCTATTACTTTGAGAAACGGATCTAAGTTGCTAGAAGTTTAGTTGCCAGAAGGGTACATTCCCAGAAGACAGGGTGTTGGGCAACAGACTACTCCAGACCAAGAAAAAGAAGAAGATCAAGGACCTGACAGGTTTGAGGAAGTCGATATGGGGAGTGGTGATGTTGATGAGCTCTGGAATATGTTGTATCTAGAAAAGAAGGATCAAGCAGAAAGAGAATTCGAGGCGATAAGAAAAAAAGTTGAGTGAGAAGCTGAAGATGTAAGGAACAAGGCATTAAGGGAAGCAGGAGAGATGAAAGCAAAGGCAAGGACAAAAGGTTCAAAACCATATGAGCCTAATGCCCCTTATCCAAATCGTCTTGCCAAGGATAAGGAGGACAATGAAAGAGTTGGTGGACATTTTCCAGAAGGTAGAGGTCAACATTCCCTTGTTGACTGCCTTGCAATCCATGCCGAGATGTGTGAAGTTTCTGAAGGAGTTGTGTACAAGGAAGGTCAAGTACACGGATGATGTTCGATTCCAAGTGAGTGAGAATGTCTCTACAGTTCTCCAGTCGGGTCCCTTGCCCACCAAGTATGGGGATTCGGGTATGTTTTATATTCCTTGTGTCATTGGTAATATGAATGTTGAGAAGGCCATGCTAGACTTGGGAGCGTCTATCAATGTCATGCCCAAGTCCATGTATGATGATTTGAGTATAGGTCCACTTCGGCCTACAAGGGTTACAATTCAATTGACAGATAGATCAACGGTATGGCCAGAGGGGATACTAGAGGATGTGTTGGTGAGAGTTCAAGATGTAATCTTTCCGGTTGATTTTTACATCATTGATATGGGAAAGATGTCAAAGGCCCCAGTCATGCTCTTGGGGAGGCCATTCCTCAAGACGGCAAGAACTCGAATTGATTGTGATACTGGGAAGTTAACATGTGAATTTGTGGGAGAAGTCGTCTCTTTTGATATTTATAACTCTATGAAGCATGCTAACAATGAGGAGACGGTCAATAGTCTTGATGTTTTTGAGCAAGCAGTGGAAGAAAACTGGTCCCAGATTGCCCTAGAAGATCAGTTGGATGCTTTGATTCAAGACGGGCTAGATGCGGATGGTGCCCAAGACGGAGGTTTTGATATCGTGGAAGCAGCGGGTTACATGCGAGCTAATATAGAGTTGAATCAAAGGAGAGAGCCACTGGTTATTCCATCGCTTCGACCAGAAGACCGGTTGGTGCCATCGATAGAGCGGACACCCAAGCTCGAATTGAAGCCATTGCCTAGTCACTTGAAATATGTGTATTTGGAAGAAGGAGAAACACTTCCTGTAATAATTAGTTCGGAGTTGACCACTGGGGAGGAAGAACAGGTTCGTGGGGTGCTAGCGGAACATAAGCTGGCTATTGGATGGATGTTGGCAGATATAAGAGGAATCAACCCTACCATGTATATGCATCACATCTTGCTCGAGGAGGATGCAATGCCTGTTCGTGATCCCCAGAGAAGGTTGAATCAGACTATGAAGGAAGTTGTGATGAAAGAGATCCTGAAGTTATTAGATCTAGGAATTATCTACCCCATTTCTGATAGCCGATGGGTTAGTCCAGTCCATGTCGTGCCCAAGAAGTCGGGAATTCAAGTAGTGGAGAATGAGAACAATGAAATGGTTGCCACGAGGTTGCAAACAGGATGGAGAGTATGTATTGACTACAGAAAGCTGAACTTGCAGACCAAAAAGGATCACTTCCCGTTGCCGTTTATTGATGAGATGCTGGAGCGGTTGGCGGGTGGGCAATAATTATTTTTGCTTCCTGGATGGATACTCAGGATATATGCATATTTGGGTCGCTGAAGAGGACCAGGGCAAGACGACCTTTACTTGTCCATTCGGTACATTTGAGTATAGAAGGATGCCTTTCGGATTGTGCAATGCTCCTAGCACATTCCAAAGATGTATGATGAGCATATTCTCATATTTTCTCGATAATTGTATTGAGGTGCTCATGGATGACTTTACTGTCTATGGTAAAACTTTCGATTCATGCTTGCGGAATTTAGAGACAGTGCTTAAGAGATGTGTGGATAAGAGCTTGGTTTTGAATTTTGAGAAGTGTCATTTCATGGTCAAGGAGGGAATCGTGCTTGGACATGTGATAGAAGCATGGATAGAAGTTGACAAGGCCAAGATCGACATCATTGCTAAGTTGCCTTACCCCACCAACATAAAGCAGTTAAGAGGTTTTCTTGGGCACGCGGGATTCTATAGGAGATTTATGAAAGATTTTGCTAAGATTGCCCAACCGATGACCAAGTTACTTCAAAGTGAAGTCGAGTGGAATTTTGATGAAGACTGTAAGAATGCCTTCCATATACTAAAGGACACTTTGACCACAACCCCTGTGATTCAACCACCGGATTGGGGGATGCCATTTGAGGTGATGTGTGACGCAAGTGGTTATGCCGTGGGAGCAGTTCTTGGGCAAAAGCGAGGCAAGGGGAGTTACGTTATATACTATGCATCGAAGACCCTTAATGCTGCTCAGATCAACTATTCGACCACGGAGAAGGAGTTGTTGGCGGTGGTGTTTGCCTTTGAGAAGTTTCGCTCTTATCTTCTCGGGGGAAAGATCGTAGTCTACACTGGCCACTCTGTCTTAAAGTTTCTAATGAACAAGAAGGAGACCAAGCCCCGTTTGATTCGTTGGATTCTTTTACTTCAAGAATTTAATGTGGAGATCAAGGACAAGAGTGGAGCTCAGAATTTGGTGGATGATCATTTGAGTAGGATAATCCAAGAGGAGGAGAACGAACCGATCAATGAAACCTTCCCTGATGAGGAACTGGCTCTTGCCCAAGATCAATCCGAGCCCTGGTATGTTGACATTTGTAATTACATTGTTTTGGGACAGGTACCGAGTGATCTCAGCCACTACCAAAAGAATAAGTTGAAGGTGGAAAGTCGTTACTACATATGGGATGGACTGTACTTATGGAAGAGATGTACAAACCAAGTGATACGGAGATGTGTAGAGGACCAAGAGCAACAAAAGATCATTGAGCATTGCCATTCCAAGGTGTGTGGAGGACACTTTGGTCCTAAAAGGACGGCAAGGAAGATATTGGATTGTGGCTTCTATTGGACAAGTGTGTTCAAGGATAGCTATGAGTGGTGCAAGCGTTGTGCCCAATGCCAGATGGAGGGCAATATATCCAAGAGGAATGAGATGCCCATGACCCTTATCATGCCGGTGGAAATATTTGATATTTGGGGGATGGACTTCATGGGTCCATTGCCCAGTTCTAGGGCCAACCAATATATTCTCTTGGCGGTGGATTATGTATCTAAGTGGGTAGAGGCTCGTGCATCGATCACCAATGATTCAGCGATCGTGGTGAATTTTCTGAAAGACAACATCTTCAGTCGTTTTGGCGTGCCCAGAGCGATTATTAGTGACCAAGGAACACACTTTTGCAATGTAGCTGTTAGAGGATTGATGGCCAAGTATGGTGTTCACCATAGAGTTTCGACTGCCTACCATCCTCAGGCCAATGGGCAAGCTGAGTTGTCCAACCGTATAGTGAAAGCGGTATTGAGGAAGACTGTAAGCCTAACGGGTAAGGACTAGATTATGCGCCTTGATGAAACACTGTGGGCGTACAGGACGGCTTTCAAAACTCCATTTGGGATGTCGCCCTACAGGATGGTCTTTGGCAAGATGTGCCACTTGCCTGTGGAACTGGAACATAAGGCTTATTGGGCTGTGTAGTTGATGAATTTCGATTGGGATGAAGCTGATAAAGCAAGGAAGCTCCAGTTACAAGAACTTGAAGAAATTAGGCTCCATGCCTATGATAATTCGGCATTATACAAAGAGAGGATGAAGAAGATCCATGATGCACTTATCAAGGTCAAGGAGTTTGAACTTGGGCAACAAGTTCTGCTGTATAAATCCAGGTTCAAGCTAATTTCTGGAAAATTATCTAGCAAGTGGGTTGGTCCATTCGTGGTCCAAGCTTCTTACCCTAATGGAGCCGTAGAAGTAATGAATCCCAAGACGAGTAAGGTGTTCAAAGTGAATGGACAGAGATTGAAAGCCTACTATGGCCAGGCAATTGAGAAGCCAGAGGAGTATCTCCAACTCCTCTGCGAAGGAGAGCCCTAACTTGGGCAAGGAACTGGTGGACGTCGTTTACCACCAAGCAGGGTCGAACCACATAGAACAGGAAATCACTTATTTTTCCTATAAATCGGGTTTTTGGTGTAGCCACCACGCCTTAAATTGAGAGAATTTAATTAAAAACTAAGGAAACAATAAATTAACTAATAGCAAAAATAAATATTAATCAGAAGAAAAGTATTCGGCTTCGAATAAATCCACACTAGTCTAGGGCTCCGATCATCGATGCAAAGATTAATTAATTCCCAAGAACCAACCAGTTATAGGGTACCGTGAACGCAGCGGACATACCCCAATTCCTACGTACTTTATCGATAGTTAGCTATAGACGCCAGACCTAACTATTTCCCTTATTAAAACACAACCTAGCTGGAGATGTCAGACCTAGATTTAATGCTCTAATAACTTTTAGATTTGAAGGAACCCACTTTAGACGAATTACCCAAGAACGCAAGTAATAACCCGTCTACCAATTTATTCCTACTACGAACATGGTAGCTTTATCACTAATTAGCCCTATTCCAACAATTACGGATTGGGGGAACTAATTGACTGTAATCCAATTAAATCTAAGTTGATCAGGCTTAAATAAAATCGGAATTAACTTTAAACACAAGGAATAAATCGAAACCCTAGGAAATTAATTATACGAATAATTAGATCTCACAGATTATTACACTAGTGCTTCAATATTCTCGCTGAATTAAAGAATTAGCTACTCATAATAAAATTAAACACAATCGAAATAAAATAAAGAAGACATAAAAATAATTGAGAAACTAAAATAAGAACAATAAATTATTACCAGAATTTCGATCCAATTGAATGCTTAATGCTAAAACCAAATCTCCAAAATAGACGCAATAGAATAAAACTCAAATTTAACTTCAAAAAGATGTTTGCTGTGCACAATATCTGGGCGTGTCCTTCTCGGCGACTAATGCAATTAAGAGTAAAAAACTATGATTGGAAGCTAATCTCCTTTAGCCTATGTTATGCGGCTGATGAAAAATAAAGGTAAAGTACTTCCAAACTAATCTCTCCCCTCTAATATATATGTGCAGCTGGAATCTTAAAAGAATAAGGAAATTAATCCTTTTCATCACAACCGTCCAAAACATAGAGAGATATGGGCTTAATTAAGACACTTTTAATTAGCCCAATAATAATAAAATAACTATCTGTCCAAGAAAAACTAATATCCAAAATTAATTACAGCCCATCTTCTCCTTGCATTATTAATCAACAGCAAAATCATACAAAATATTCTTCTTTTCCGACTTCCCTCGTCCAAATCTACGTATTCACAATTCTCCAAAATCCTGCACAAAACACACTTAAACGTGCATTATACTCACGTAAAACGATAGAAAATCCCAACTTCTGAACAACCAAAAACCTACACATCAAATCTCCTCACACTTGAATCATGCTTGCCCTCAAGCATGAAGTGAAGATAAGACTAAATCATCAAACATGGTTGTTCAGAAATATCAAATTCCCCAAGACTCAAAATACAACGACTCAATAAAAAGAGAAAGAAGAATAGAATGTAAGAAATGAGACACGAACGAACTAACTATACACACAAAACAGCCAAGTAAATACCAACATGTTCAACTGCAAACTTCTACTGCAAGCAAGAGTCAAGCAACAAACAAGAGATTCTCAACCATCAAATGAACGAAATGTAATCTCAAGTATGCCTCATTATCATCAACTTAGTCAAAATCGGGCAACAATCAAACATATCTCACGGATTCACTATTCACTCCCTACACTATTCCAGGACAGCCACCCATAAACAAATTTTACTCGATCGCGATATAAAGCGGCCAACATATAACTCAAGAAGGTCTTTTCTCATTTGGCATAATGGGGCTAGGGACCATTCAAAATTTTGAAGGATCTAACAGGATTCCTAGGCTTCAGAAAATAAGAACAAGTATGATGCATATCCAAACCGAATCATCATCCATGCAAAATAGACATCATATATAAGGAGAACAAGCTAACTCATCTCAACAAACTAACCATCAGACTGTATGTCAACTTAACTTAAGGTGCATTTTTTTTTCTTTTTATGTTTTTTGTTTCTTCTTTTTTCCTGTTTTTTTCTGTTTTTTTTTCAGCACCCTTCTTTCTCAAATTTCGAACAAACATACAATTCACAACTTCATAATACCCTCCAAAGATAATCAACACAACACAGTTACAGAACCAAATCACAACTTTTCAGAATAGAAACTTCAGCACAAGGGTCAGTCTGGGTAGACTGAACGACAAAAATTGCCTTTTTCACTAAAATCACATATGGATGAATTTTCGAGTTTGAAACATGCACAATAGGGCCAAGAGAAAGTCAAAACAGGCCTTGGTTAAATATTTAGTAGCTCAAATCAAAGAAATGGTCAAGGCTTCATAGAGGCTTACTAGGGGTTAATGTAAAGGTTAGGCAATGAAACTCAGGCCAAAATTGGTTCACCCTAATGCCTTCTATCATGCATTACAAAATGGCACACTCGATATTGCAACCTTGTGAATTAAATTCTCTCAAAAAGAACAAGTAGAGAGTGCTCTACTATCATAGGCTCAAATCTCATTTAGTGTGGGTTTAAAAATTCAATTATTGCCCTTTTTCGTCATCCCAAGTATCATTCAATAATTCTTCAAAAATTAATTACATTCCACCATTTTACAGCATATTGAATCACAAGTTCATCACATAACTCAAACAGGCAGAATGCGTTTACAAACTCAAACAAATTGGCAGTATACTTGGCTCACTTGACACAACTCTAGCAAAAATAAACCTAACAACTAACACTGAACAACTAAACACCCTCCTTACACTTAAAACTTTGATTGCCCTCAAGAAAATAAAGAAAAAACGTAAAGAGGGAAACAAAAACACGCATAAAACAGACAAAACAAAGAAATAAAAGGGGTAAGATATCACCGGAGTCTCTGCTGTCGAAGCTCAACAAATATAGATGCACTCATAGTGATAGAAAAGGAACGGTGGCTACTGTAGAAAGGAAAAAAGAAAAGGGTGGGTTAGTGTAAGAAAGAGGGGCGACTACTTCAATTTTTTTTTTGTTTTTTAAATGAAGAAAACTAAATAATAGAAAAAAATAGGATAAAAATATGGGTTGTCTCCCACAAGCGCCTTTAGTTAAAGTCTTCGGCTAGACTCTCCAATGCAATTAGGAGTACGTCGGGGGTAACAGTGAAATTATTTCCACTGTCGTAACAAGAGACGTATCATAATACGGCTTCAATTGGTGCCCGTTGACCATAAAAGTTTTCCCCGTTTCTAAACTCATGATTTCAACTGCTCTGCTTAGGCAAACCGTAAGTATTTCGAAAGGATCAATCCATTTCGTCTTTAACTTTCCGGGCATCAAACGCAGCTTCGATTGATACAAAAGCACCTTTTGGCCGACTTGGAACATTTTTCCCCTCAGATTCTTGTCATGCCACATTTTTGTTCGATCTTTGTACCACATGGCAGCATCATAAGCTTCGAGACGAAGCTCCTCTAACTCTTGAAGTTGAAACTTCCTTTCCTCCTCACACTTGAGTGATTGCATGTTCATTTGCTTCACCGCCCAATAGGCCTTGTGCTCTAATTCGATCGGCAAATGACACATCTTCCCAAAAATCAACCTATAAGGCGACATGTAGATAGGAGTTTTATAAGCTGTTCGATATGCCCACAAAGCATCATCTAACCTTAAGCTCCAATCTTTGCGTGAGGGGTTGACGGTTTTCTCCAAAATCTGCTCAATCTCTCGATTTGAAACCTCAGCTTGGCCATTCGTTTGTGGATGATAAGAAGTAGCCAACCGATGATGAACACCATACTTCCTCATTAATGCCTCAATGGTGCGAATGCAGAAATGGGTACCCTGATCATTTATCACTGCTCGCGGCACTCCAAACCTTGTAAATATGTGAGACTTCATGTAACGCCCCAATTTATTTAAATAAAAAAGAACATTATTTTTGAAAACTTAATAAAATATTTAACTCAAAAATACAGCGGAAAATAAAATAATATAAATTATCCAACTGAAAATATAAACCCTAGGATTTATTCTTAATATTTCTTGATAATTGACCATCGTCACGCGCCACGCCGGTCATCGCCCGAGTCCTCTCCTGAAAAAGATATAGTTTGGGATGAGTACTATAAACTCAGTGGGGTGCATTTATCCAAATTATATAAGTTACAACAATAAAAATACATGGAAAAACTGTAAACTTTAATCACATCGCCCGAGAGCAATGTTTAACTGTCTGATAGCCCGGAGACTTAACTACTAGTCCGAAGGCTTTAACTTTACTGTCTCGTAGCCCGGAGGCTATAACTGCTTAGTCTCAAATAGCCCGAAGGCTAACTTCTTTTACTGAATTAGCCCGAAGGCTCTGCCTGCATATCACACGTATAAATTGTGCAAAATATATAATAAGGATAAATATTAAAATGCAACTTTAACCCCCACCTTAACCTTCTTGACTCTTGACTTGGAAAAACTAGCAAATTAATTAATTAAGTCCTGCGCGCCGATCCTATAAATGATTATGGACAATCAAGATGCATGCTTACAAATCATAAAGAAAATAAATTACTATTATAAATTAACAAACATACGGGATCTTATTTACTAGCTTATTGTATGAATTACATAACTATATCCATATATCTGTAGGCTTATATCCTAAACAGAAAAAAAGATCATGTAATTGATATTAATAAGAAAAATCATTGATTTCTTTTCAGCATAACTTGATGAATATATATACATATACACGTGTGTGTGTGATAAAAATATACGTATGCCTATTTATATAAAAATTATTCTTATAAATCTAAAGGAACAAAATAGATTAACTCTCAAAAGTATCAACATACTTATATATATATTTTTTTAAACAAAACAGTAGGCATGATTAATTAGGCTATTAAAAGAAACAATCTAATAGCTTTTGACTACGTGCTAATTATCATGATATGAGTTTCCCAATTCTTAAATACATCGCACATACACACACATCAACCCTATATATAGTTCTAAATCGCATGCAGAAAAAAAAACAAACAAGTGATATGGGATGGAAAAATCTTTGACTAAAGCTAACAACTAAAACATTTTTTTGACAGTAAATGAAGTATAGTTGGTACCTCTCAAAACAAAATCTTTGAGCTCACGATGCAGCAGAAAAACAGAAGAAAAAGAAGGGAAGAAAAAAAAACGAAAAGGAAGTGTATGAGAAAAGAAGAAAAGATAGGCCCTATTTATACTTGAAAATCATGTGGAGCGGATAAACATAATTTCATTGAATTACTCTCCAAGAAAAATCTGCATGTAATATTGGATAATCCTCACCAAGAATCCTAGCAACATAAGAGTCCCTTCAACCTTTATTTATTTATTTCTTCTTTTTAATCAACGTAACTATAAGAACTAATGATTAATAATAATTTGAACATGCTTTACGTAATACTTAAAAGAATTAGTTCTAGCCCCTCAACTAGGATTTACTCTATATTTCAATTAAAAATAATAATTCATAATTCTTATTCTCATATAACAAAATAAATAATAATAATAATAACAATAATAATAATAATAATAATAATGCTTAAATTGAAACTATAAATTCGATGCATGAAACTCTATTTGGGCTTAAAGCCATAAATGTTTGGACCATGAATTCGAACACATGAAAGATCATGTTTATGCTTATGCAATTATTCTAGGCACGACTTATAAGACTTAAATATTTAATTGCATAAATAATAATATAAACTTTTTAAGAAGAAAATAGCAAAATAAATTTCGGGTTGCTACACTTCAAGAATGTTGCAACTACCTTAGAATCATTCGTGCGTGTGGCTTTCGCTTCCACTCACTTCAAAACATAATCCACAGCAAGCAAGATGTATAAATTTCCAAACGAGCTAGGAAACGGTCCCATGAAATCCACCCCCCACACATCAAATATTTCACAAAAAATCATTGGAACTTGGGACATCTCATCTCTTTTGAAAATATTTCCTGTCAATTGATACCTCTCACAACTCTTACAAAAAAAGATATGCATCTCTATTCAATGTAGTCCAAAAAAACCTGAATCTAACACCTTCCGAGTGGTACATTTTGGACCAAAATGCCCACCACAAGCAAGAGAATGGCAGTTCAAGAGAATCTCACCTTGTTCCTCCTCAGGAATGCACCTTCGAATGATTTGATCCGCTCCAACCTTCCACAAATAAGGCTCATCCCAGAAATAATACTTGCAATCACTCTTCAACTTAAGTCCTTGAGCTCGTGTGAAAGTAGGCGGGAGTTCCCCGGTTGTCAAATAATTAACAATATCCGCAAACCAAGGGTCCTTAGAAAACTTACTTGCTGCTGCACAGAATTCTGATTCTAGAAATAGGCTTCGTTTAGGCAAACAAGTAGTATTTCTATTCCTGACAGCATATAAATGCTCCTCCGGGAATGTTTTCTTGATAGGCATAGCATCACAATCTTGAACCAACCGACTTAAGTGATCAACAACATTATTTTCTGCTCCTTTCTTGTCTCGAACCTCCCAATCAAACTCTTGCAATAATAGTATCCATCTGATCAATTGAGGTTTCGACTCTTTGGATAGCAAAAACTTCAACGCCGAATGATCCGTGTAAACAATTATCTTAGAATCCAAGAGATAGGACCTGAACTTCTCAAAAGCAAAAACAATGGCCAACATCTTCTTCTCGGTGGTAGCATAATTGCATTGAGCCGGATTTAACGTCTTCGAAGCATAATAAATCACGTGGCTCTCTTTCCCCATCTTTTGTCCAAGAACGGCACCCACCGCATAATCGCTGGCATCACACATAAGCTCGAAGGACAAATCCCAATTGGGTGGTTGGATAATAGGAACAGTGGTCAGCTTGGTCTTCAACAAATCAAAAGCAGCTTTACAGTCATCCGTTACGGCAAACGGAACGTCATTCTGGAGCAGTCGAGTCAAAGGCTGTGCAATTTTGGCAAAATCTTTGATAAATCTTCTGTAAAATCTGGCATGCCCTAGAAAACCTCTTATCTCCTTCACATTCGTGGGATAGGGTAGCCGTGCAATCAGATCCACCTTCCTTAACCATAAAATGACATTTTTCGTAATTCAACACCAAATTTTTCTTCACACAACGAGTCATGACTTTATCCAAATTGTCGAGACAATCATCAAACGAATCTATATACTGTAAAGTCATCCATGAAGATCTCTATGCATTTCTCGATCATATCTGAAAAGATACTAATCATACATCTCTGAAAAGTCCCTGGTGCATTACACAATCCAAACGGCATTCTCCTGCATGCGTACGTGCCAAAATGACACGTAAATGTGGTATTCTCTTGATCTTCTTGGTTGACATAAATCTGAAAATAACCACTGTAACCATCCAAAAAATAGATGTTGGTCCCAAGACAGATTCCTTGGTGTAGAAGGGGGGTGAATACACCAAGGTTTAAAAACTTTTCCAATTAAAAACTCTTTTGAGAGAGCCGGCTGTGTCCGATCCAGCTGGAAGGCAGCTTGATCGACACAGCTGGCTGTGTGAGTGTGTGCGGAAGTTGGTGGGTTTGGAAAGTCCGTTTGTTACTTCAAATATATTGCAAAGCTTTGTTTCTCTTTTCAGTTAGTCAGTTTATGCAGCTTGAAATAATGCTCATGAGGAGTTAGCAGAATGCATAAACAAAGCAGTAAAGAACAAATCAATTTTAACGTGGTTCGGAGTAACACCTCCTACGTCTACGACCAGAATCACTGGTAATTCACTACCACTTGGTTTCCAAGTACCAAGCAACTTCACAACTCGAACCTGAGTTATGTTCCAACAGTTTACGGGCACTATCAAGCCTATACCTTTCAGTTTGCGGGTACTGAAAAAACCTGACTTACAGTTTCCGGGTACTGTAAAACCTGACCACTCGAATTACACGCTTCGAGCAGGCGTACCTTGACCTAACCTTTCTGGGTTTGGGTTTGGGTATGGGTTTTCCAACTATGAACGAGTTCTTACAATGAAGAACAAGGAGAATGATGAACTCGTTCAAACTAGGCTTAAGATATTTCTATTCTAATCTATTCTGCCTATGACTGAATATGTGAACAACTAAGAACACAGCTGACTGGCTGGGTGTTCTTGAAAGATTTGGCTTTGAAGATCGTTGTTCATTTTTCTGTTTGCTCTTTTATTTCTTCAGTCGTCTCGCCAGCCTCTCCAGTCTTCAATGGTGAGTAGATATATATAGGTGAAGATTCAAACTAGCCATTGGAAGAGAGCCGTTTGAATCTTACCTACTCTCATTGACTTCTGGCCTTTAACCTACGAAGTAGGTCTGCATCTGCAGAAGCTATTTCTTCTGTGATTTGACCGCTTCAGACAAGATCTTCTGACATCGGGATCTTATTTTGGAGAAGGACTTCATCTTCGAGCTGTTAAGCATCTCTGCTGTGTCTTCAGCGTCTTGGACTCTGCTGCGTCTTGACTCTGAGCTGTGTCTTAGACCTGTGCTGTATCATTAACCTGAGCTGTGTCTTCAACATGAGCTGTGTCATTAACCTGAGCTGTGTCTTAGACCTGAGCTGTGTCATTGACACTAAGCTGGGTCTTTTACACTGAGCTGGGTCTTTGATACTGAGCTGGATTTCCGTCACTGAGCTGGGTCTTGATACTGCTGGGTCTTTGACTCTGCTTGGTCTCCGCTTCGCCGAGTCCGCTTCCGCCGAATTCCTCGCCCGTGTCCGCTTAGCTGTGTCTTCTGCTATGTCTTCTGCTGTCTTCAGCGACTCTACCTGTAAACTTAGAAACTCTATAAGCTCAAACAGGTGAGCTGAAAAATGCTTAGGCTTGTGCAATCATCTACTCGGTTGGGGTCAGCTGGGTTTTGGTATCAAATCAAAACTCTATTAATTTTCCCAACAATTTTCCTCTTTTTGATGATGCCAAAACCTAACTAAGAAAAACAATTTACTTCCCCCTTAACAGGAAACGGGGTTTAAAAAAAATATTCATAGCGGATAATCATTTTCAGAGTCTGGACTAAGAGAGATTGTCTTCAGGTTGATTTTGGAAAAACGAACTTTTCATTAATACGAAATTTTACAACTTTAAAAATTACAAAAGTTCAAAAGAAAAGATTCCCAGTTGGCTGGGTCTTCAGCTGTGCTACTTCTTCTGTTCGTCCATTTGATGGTCAGTCTTGAGACCATATCTGTTGAAGATGAATTCTTCCAAGTTCCTCCATTCATCTTGATTTTTAGACTTGGAGATTTCTCTTTCGCCAGCCCAGTGATGAACTTCTTTGATAATCTGGGCCTTGTCGGAAAGGTTCGTTCCAGCTAGAGTGGGAGGCTTTAATTGCTTGACTTTTGGAGGTTTTAGCTGGATGTCGTTTTTCTTGGCAGCTAGGGCTAATGATCTTGTCATCATTGGATCTTCTTCATGAAGTTCGAGCAAGTATTCTTTGAACGCAGTTTCATGATCCATACTTTGTATTGATTCAGGTAGTAGAATTCTTTGATGAATTCTATTTTACATTGTTCCCAGTTTTCATTGATTGCATCTGGGTTCCTCTTGTCAGATCTTGGAATGCTTGAAGCTGCTTGTTTCTTCCTAGCTTGCCTGTAGCTTAGCCTTTTCTTCTTCTGCTTTTTCTCAGCAGGCTTGAGCGATTGAGCTTTCTTTTTGATAATCTTGTCCAGCTCCTGCATTTTTCTTCTTTGCTCGTTGTGGAAGTTACACAGCCAATGATAGTCCTTGTATTCTTCTGGCTTATGTCCACAAGCTTTGGCAAGAGTGACCATTTTCTCTCTCCATGTCTCTTTGACTGCTGCAGTTAGCTCAGTTGGCTCTTCCTCATCCATCTCTTTAGCAAAGTCGTCGATTTCCGACTGATTTGGCTGGACATGTTCCCCCTGAGCTGCAGTTTTCCTCTCCATTGTTTTTTCAGCTTCATTCTTTTCTTCCCCCTTTTTGGCATTATCAATTAAGGAGGCAGGGAGGTGAGCGACTGTTGCGTTGAGCTTGGCGAGAACAGCTTCAACATCAGCGATCTTGGCTGAGTTGTCAGCTGTGGCGATGTTTAGCTGAGCATTGCTGCTGCTTCCAGCTCTGAATTGAGCATCCAAATCCTTATATAGGTTGAAAAGTTGGTGGATGTCAGAGCTGTTGAAGAGAGTGGACTTCTTGATGCCGTCCAGCTGGCTTGAAAGATTTGCTATGTCATCGACTAGTGGAGCTTGAAGTCTTGTTACTATCTCAGAAACTCTCTTCTCTAGATGAATTGACTGAGCAATGCTTTGAGAGACGAGAGATTTCTTGAGATCAAGACTTGTACTTTCTTGTAAATTTTGGGCAAATTTATGAACATCATCAATTGCCCGCTGTTGTTCTCGAACTTGACAGTCTAGAGTTGTGAATCGCAAGATGACATCAACTTGAGACTTCAGTCTGTCCTGAAAAAGAATTTCTTCAACCTCTTTAGAGATTGCTTCTTTCATAGCAGTTGATAGCTCGACAGCTGAGTCCGTTTATGTTCCAGATTCAACATGACTGGGTTTGTCTGCCTCGAACTCGACCAGCGCGCGAGTGTCATCGGCAATTGGACTTGGTGGGGCTGTTTTCTCTGGTTCAGCTGTTGCATCAGCTGTTTCTTCAATGATTATTACCTCAGTTGTGTTATCTGGTACAGCTTCCTTGGTAATCTCAACTGAGACTTCTTTGGAGTTGTCAGCTCCAGAAGGTGTTTCCCATCCCGCTGCTGTAAGAAGCTTGTTGGCTGACTCCCAGACGTCTGCTGGGTGCGGCTTGGGATACTGCTGAGATACTTCGATGATACCTCTAATGAGATCATCTTGATGCAGGTATGCATCCTCCAGACTTCCAAAGCCAAATGTATGCTGGAGGCGCGCTTCATCCATCTTCAACTTCTCGTAGGAGAAGGTCTCTATCAACTGCTCATTCTGGTACCAAGTTGCCACCTTGGTGGCCAGATAGAACTTGAGATCTCCAACTTTGACGAGGGCTATGGGCAGATGGGCCAGAATTGGATACTGAGTTAGAACACTCTTGATCCCTGCAATTCGTAACTCCTCGTACATAGCTTCCATGAAGGCTGAGCCAGTAGAGTTGAGTGATGGAGAAGCAGTAGAATCACTCTCCTCTGATTCTGTGGAGATTTGAGGAATTGAATCAATTGGGTTTACAGTAGGCTGTGAAAAAGTATCAGCCAACTGCGTGGGAGATTGAACTTTAGGTGATGGCTGTTTTGGGGGTGAGCTGTGATTAGTGGAAGAGGGTTCAGCTTGGGTGTCAGCTGGCTGTGAAGGAGCTTCAGCCAGTTGAATATCTGCCTGCTCTCTTATAGGAGATGGCTCTTTGGTTGGAGAGTTGGGTGGGGGAGAAGGTTGTTTGGTCGGTGCGCTGTGAGGCGGTGAGGGCTGGGGTGAGCTGGGATGAACAGAAATATCGCCAAGTACTTGGGCGATAACCTGGGTCGGGGAGGGAGGAAGAAATGTATGACTCCTTGGATTATCCAGCTCGTCCTCTGAGCTGGATGACGATCCATCATTCAATCCCATATCAGCCAGGATGTTTGATCCGAATTGATTGAAGGCTGATACTGGCTGTGGGGAGAGAATCACCATTGCTTGACTAAGCTTGCTTGGTGAGATTGTTGGAGTAGCCTCTGAAGATTCCTGAGACTGTGGAAAGACAGTTGTTTTCTTCTTCTTTTCAGCTGGGCCTCCAGCTGGTTTGAGGTCAGCTGTCTTCCTTTTTCTTTGTTTCTTCTCAGCTGGAACTTCTGCCTCTGTTTCTTCCAGCTGCTTCTTGCCTTTGCTCATAGCAGGCTGTTTCCTCAGGAGATCATTGATTTGACTAATCCTCTGGAAGAGAATCTTCGTTTCTGGAAACGGTTCTGAATCAGCCCACTTTACTGTGTGCCCTTTCACAGCTTGCTCTATCAAGAACGAAATCTTAGAGCATAGATACAGGGGCTCTGAGCTTGAATATGCCGTCCTGGTAGAGTCGAACTTGATCTTCTCTGACTCCTTGACCAATCGGTTGAGTAAGAAATCAGACCAGTTGACATTTGCGCCTTTGATCATGGCAATCATTGGTTTGAGCTTTGGAATACTGATCTCTCCTTGAGATCCAGCTATCCCAAGAATGCACTTCTGTGTGATATCTAGCAGCAGCCTGTACTTTGGCTTGAGTAGGAGCTTTGACATGCTCGCTCTGTACGGCTCTGGGGAGATAAGCATCTCTTGACTGAGGAATTCATCCACTTCCTCACGGCTGTAGTCGTCTGGAATGAATTCTCATTTGTTGGGCAGATTGAATACCTTTCGCAGCATTCTGTTGAGCTTGATATTGACGGTTGCTGAGTCAAATTTTCCATCATCGCCCTTGACAATCACATCGAATGAAGATGAGTAGAAGCCGTCTTCGTCAATGATGTTGAGGTAGAAGAGAGCATCATCTTTCTTCAGCATAAGTTCGGGCATGGAGGTTGCCCACAACAAGAGATCGGAGTCTGCAACGAGATCCACGATCTCGTTGAGTTCTGAGATATGAAGGTTGAAGGTGGAAAGAACACTCTCAAATGATAACTTTGTTATTAGGGCTTCAAACTGGTTCATCCATGTGGTTGATTTCTTGGGTGCCATTTCTGCAATCTGTTGATTTTGATCGTGCGAAGAATTTGCAGAAAATAGATAGAGGTTTTGAAGATTTGAATTTCGCAGATAAAGATGAAAGAATTCTGCGTATCTTTTCCATATATATCAACTGCCATAATTGATCAACGGTTGAGATTGAAACAACTGATATTCTGATCAACGACTGGGAGAGATTCACTCATCACGTTTTGCTGACGTGCTTACGGCGAGTGTATTACAACCGCGCGTGAGACAGTTCAAACGTTTGACGTTCTGCCTCGATCCTACCGTGCTACAGTACTCTGCACTTTATAATTAATGCGATGGGAAAGGAAACTTATCAAGCAATTTAACTAAGGAACATATGTCCGCTTAAAATAAGAATTCAAAATAATTTGACTTAAATAGTATATTCCTTAGAGAAATAAATGCATGATACGCAAACCGATCAGCTTGGACATAGGAGTCAGCTGATACCACGTCGGTCTTTTCCTTTGCTTGACTGAGTGTTCTCCTCAGCTGAGTATCTGGAGATTAACTTGATTTTCCTTCAGCTGAGTTCCCTTGAGCTCTGCGACTGACGTCCAGCTGAGCTTGATTTCCCCCTCAGCTGGGTAATCCTTCTTGATTTTGCTGACTCTTTCGAGCTTTGTAGAGTTCCCCCTTGAATTGATAAATTCATTTTGAAATCCTTGGGGTTTCCGCTGAGTTAGTCCAGCCGTGTCTGATTCCTTCTTGATGAAACACGGTGATCCAGCTGAGTATTTCCTGCTGGATGCTCTTCCTGATAATTCTGCATGGACTGGAAGGATATCAAATATTGATACCAATTGTTGGTGAATCTGCTGAACTGAGTTCCTCCTCAGCTAGATTCATCTTCTTGATTCTGCGATCCACGATTGATCCAGTTTTGTTTGATATCCAGAGGATGACCTTTGATAGTTCAGCTGAATTTCTCTCTTGATTCTCCATTTGAATATTCTGCTGGATTGACTTTGCCCTCAGCTGTTATCACAGCTGAGTCGATTTCCAGATTGGTGGAGTTCCCCCGAATTTGATAGTAGGTGACTGTCTTTTCTTAGCTGCTTCCTACTTGAGTAGTGATTTTCTCAATAATTACGTTCATCTATCAACTTGATCTCTGATCTTGAGAAGACAGTCAGCTGTTCCATGATCAGCTAAGTTCACTGCTGCTTTGCGGGGTAGAATCTTCGATTTCCTGTTCTTTGCAATGCATTCCTGGGACCAGTACGCTTGACATATTCTTTGAAGAGCTTTGAGGTGAGTCATGAACTTTGATCACCAGCTGTCCTTCTTTCACAGCAAGCTTGATGACATCCTCAATTTCGTCTGTCCCTCCTTGACCTGTTATCACTCATTCGGCACCCAGTTGTGATTGGGTCCGACTTTGTTGTTGAGGGTTCCATTGATAACCCAGATTTGTCCTTATCTTTTGTGAGTGATACTTCTGGTTGGTCCTTGAAAGGGTCCTTTCTTCTTTGGACCTTGTTGACTCCATTTTGATGAGGTCCATTTCATAGCTGGAGTCTGTCAGCTTGATATCTAGCTTGATATCCCGTCTGCTAGAATCTTGATGTGAAGCTCGGTTGATTTTCAGCTTTATAACCAACTGAGATCCTTCTCAGCTGTCTTTTTAGTTGACCTTGATGTCTGTGCTGGATGACATTCTATCTTTGATTTTGATTCCAGTCAGCTGGATTTATCTGCTGCCTTTGAGCTCTGTGATCAGCTGGGAGTTGCTGCTTTTCTTGGGCTTGGAGTTGCCTAGCAGTTTTCTTCTTTGATAGGACTGAGCTTGGAGAGGCGGCTTGATTATGTACGACCTCTTTGGTACATCCTTGGCTTGGTTCCAGCTGTGTTTGCATTGGCTGGAGCCATTTTGTTTTTTGATCTGATTCAGCTTTTGACCATCTTCAGCTTCTTTATCATTCATTCTTCTGCTTGACTTTCTGATTTTATGATGATGATGGGTCCGTCAGTGATAACATCCCACAGCATGTCGTGTTGTGCGCACAGAAAGCTTTTGAGTCGGAACTTCCAGATCTGATAATCATCGACAGAGAATGTCGGAAGATTCCTGCACAAGAAAGATTCCATGACAGTATACAATATAATGATTTTAAAAAGATTTTGAAACTTTGAAGGATCTGTTCAGGTGACCACTATCAGCAAAGAAGCTGACTTGACACAGATACAGTGATCTTTTGAACCACTGCTCTGATACCAATTGTTGGTCCCAAGACGGATTCCTTGGTGTAGAGGGGGGGTGAATACACCAAGGTTTAAAAACTTTTCCAATTAAAAACTCTTTTGAGAGAACCGGCTGTGTCCGATCCAGCTAGAAGGCAGCTTGATCGACACAGCTGGTTGTGTGAGTGTGTGCGGAAGTTGGTGGGTTTGGAAAGTCCGTCTGTTACTTCAAATATATTGCAAAGCTTTGTTTCTCTTTCCAGTTAGTCAGTTTATGCAGCTTGAAATAATGCACATGAGGAGTTAGCAGAATGCATAAACAAAGCAGTAAAGAACAAAACAATTTTAACGTGGTTCGGAGTAACAACTCCTACGTCCACGACCAGAATCACTGGTAATTCACTACCACTTGGTTTCCAAGTACCAAGCAACTTCACAACTCGAACCTGAGTTCTGTTCCAACAGTTTACGGGCACTGTCAAGCCTACACCTTTTAGTTTGCGGGTATTGAAAAAACCCGACTTACAGTTTCCGGGTACTGTAAAACCTAACCACTCGAATTACACGCTTCGAGCAGGCGTACCTTGACCTAACCTTTCTGGGTTTGGGTTTGGGTATGGGTTATCCAACTAGGAACGAGTTCTTACAATGAAGAACAAGGAGAATGATGAACTCGTTCAAACTAGGCTTAAGATATTTCTATTCTAATCTATTCTGCCTATGATTGAATATGTGAACAACTAAGAACACAGCTGACTGGTTGGGTGTTCTTGAAAGATTTGGCTTTGAAGATCGTTGTTCATTTTTCTGTTTGCTCTTTTATTTCTTTAGTCGTCTCGCCAGCCTCTCCAGTCTTCAATGGTGAGTAGATATATATAGGTGAAGATTCAAACTAGCCGTTGGAAGAGAGCCGTTTGAATCTTACCTACTCTCATTGACTTCTGGCCTTTAACCTACGAAGTAGGTCTGCATCTGCAGAAGCTATTTCTTCTGTGATTTGACCGCTTCAGACAAGATCTTCTGACATCGGGATCTTGTTTTGGAGAAGGACTTCATCTTCGAGCTGTTAAGCATCTCTGCTGTGTCTTCAGCGTCTTGGACTCTGCTGCGTCTTGACTCTGAGCTGTGTCTTAGACCTGTGCTGTATCATTAACCTGAGCTGTGTCTTCAACCTGAGCTGTGTCATTAACCTGAGCTGTGTCTTAGACCTGAGCTGTGTCATTGACACTAAGCTGGGTCTTTTACACTGAGCTGGGTCTTTGACACTGAGCTGGGTCTTTGACACTGAGCTGGGTTTCCGTCACTGAGCTGGGTCTTGATACTGCTGGGTCTTTGACTCGTCGTCCGCTTCACTCGAATTCCTCAGCTGTGTCCGCTTAGCTGTGTCTTCTGCTATGTCTTCTGCTGTCTTCAGCGACTCTACCTGTAAACTTAGAAACTATATAAGCTCAAACAGGTGAGCTGAAAATCGCTTAGGCTTGTGCAATCATCTACTCGGTTGGGGTCAGCTGGGTTTTGGTATCAAATCAAAACTCTATTAATTTTCCCAACAATAGAAGTACACTTTCCCAGCTAACCGTTCCAACATCTGATCAATAAATGGTAAAGGGAAATGGTCCTTTCGAGTTGCTGTATTTAGCTTGCGGTAATCGATACACATGCGTCATCCAGTGACAAGACGCATCGGTACCAATTCATTCTGCTCGTTCTCTACTACTTGCAATCGAGATTTCTTCGGGACCATATGAACTGGACTCACCCACTTGCTGTCAGAGATTGGGTAGATGACCCCCAAGGCGAGAAGCTTTAATATTTCTTTGAGCACTATTTCCCTCATGATCAGATTCAATTTCCGTTGTGGATCTCGACAAGGTTTAGCATCAGGCTCCAAAAAAATATAGTGCATACACACATCGGGACTAATTCCGGTGATATCCGCTAAAGTCCATCCAATTGCCTTCTTGTGCTTCTTCAACACAATGATTAATTGCTCATCTTGGCTCATGGTCAACTCCCTGCTGATAATAACTGGTAGAGTTTCATTTTTCCCAAGAAAAATGTACTTCATATTTGCAGGTAAGGGCTTAATCTCCAACACTGCCGGCTTCTCATCGGATGGCAGTGATCTGTCCGAGGAGTCCTGTTTCGGCAAACAGAATGTATTTCCAGTACTTGCAACTTCTGGTTGAGCGTAAAGAGACACAATAGCCTCTTTGATCTCTTCATCATTCATCTCCTGGGCATCAAAATCAGTCCAGCTTTACATCAAGGTGAGCTCCAACTTATCATGCATGAATTCAGTCTCAAGATATTCATGGACAAGAGGGTCAACTACATCAATAGCATAAGTATTTTCAGTATCAATGGGATTTTTCATGGCATCATCAATATTAAAAGTAAACTTTTCTCCATGATAATCCAAACATATAGTGCCATTGCAAACATCAATGATGGACTTAGCCGTCCTTAAGAAAGGACGACCTAAAAGAACACCGGATGAATCCTTAGATTGCATGTCTCTCATTCTCACCACATAAAAATCAGTAGGATAAACAAAATTATGCACCTTCACAAGAACATTTTCCAACAAGCCTTCGGGATGAACACATGATCTATCGGCTAACTAAATCACAACCCTAGTATCTACTAACTCAATACCAGATAAGCAATAAACAGCTAAAGGCATGACATTAATAGAAGCTCCTAGATCACACATAGCATGCTCAATTTTCGTATCTCCAATGTAACAAGGTAAAGAAAACATACCTGGATCCTTGCATTTGGGTGACAACTTTTTCTGTATCACGGCCGACACGTTTTTACCCATCACAATCTTTTCCGAATCCTTAGCCTTACCAGCAATGAAGTCCTTGACGAATTTGCTCAACGGAGGAAGCTTGATCGCTTGAAGGAATGGAAGGTTAATCTCTAACTTTCCAAATATCGACATGTAGTCCATAGGATCTTCCTCCGGCTTCATCTTCGCTAATCTTCTGGGAAAAGGAGTAGGTATCACAATGTTAGGATCATATAAACTCAAAGGTTTATGTACCTTAGTCGGCTCCTCCGATACAATCTCCTTTTCCTTTTCCTTCTTATTCAGCACAACTGCCGGATCAGTGTCCAGTTTGGCAAACGGGAAGTATTTTCACCCTGTTCAGCAGAAACTGCTATTCTGTCAGAATCGTCCAGTTTGGGCAGACTGGACCCTTCTCTAGATTCATTGCTCGAGCCTTCTCATGACTTCTTGACCGTGGGTTCACTCAACTCATTGTCACTCCTCAAAGTGATTTTGTTCACATTCTCCCTTGGATTAGCCTGAACTTATGATGGCAAACGGCCTTGATACCCTTTAAGCTCGTTTATGGAAGTCGAGAGTTGAGACATTTGACGAGCTAATCCATCGATGCACACCTTTTGTTCATTTTGAGTTTGTTGGAGTTGCTGCACATTGTTTTACAAAAATTGCTGGGAACCTATCAAATCCGCCATCATCTCCTCAAGAGACTTCCCTTATTTTTCTTGTGGAGGTGGAGTAGGTGATGCTTGCTGAATCCTCTTTGATGGGGTGGTCGGTAGTTTTGTTGCTATTACGGCTGTTGAGGCTGCTTCTGCCCTTGATCTCGCCAACGGAAATTAGGAAGATCACACCAACCAGGATTATAAGTGTTGGAGTAGGGATCTCTCTTTGGCGGTGGATCTTTGCAGCCATAAAAGTTATGCGACGAGTTTACTTGAGCATGGAGATCTTCGTCGTTCCCATCGCATTGCAAGCTTGAGTGGCCAAAATTACCACATGCGCCACATGGTTTCTCCACTGGTCCCGCACTTGCAGACTTCTCGACCATAATATTCAACATCTTTTCTATCCGTCACATTCTCTCTTCGAACTTCTCTTCAAAATTGGAGGAACTTGCTTGTGCAGCTCTCTTAAGCAAACGAGGCTCCTCGTACTCCCTTGTTGCTTCTACCAAGTGTTGAATTAATTTCTTAGCTTCACTCACCCTGCAATGTGAAAATCCGCCTTCACTCGATGAGTTAACTAAGTTCTTCGTGTCAACGGTCATTCCTTGGTAGAAATACTGCAACAAGTCTCCATCGGTGTATTTATGATTTGGGCAGCTATCCACTAATCTCTTGAACCTAGACCAGTAGTACTCAATGACTCATCATAGTCTTGTTTTACTCCACTAATTTCCTTCTTCAAAGCATTAGTCTTCGTTGGAGGAAAGAAATGCTCTATGAACAAGGAAACGCCGCTAACTTGAATTGTTCCTCAGTAACTCCAGCTGGTCGTTTCTGCACCTTGCATATCTTGACGAACTTACTCAGAAAGTTGTATGGATCATCTATTTTTTTTACCATAGAACTTAGGTAAAACATTCAGCAACCCCAACTTGATCTCAATCGATGCCTCCAAGTCTGGTATATATATCGGTGTTGGAGGATCATCTTCTAGATGGCTCAAAAGTTCACTCAATCTCGGATCTTTATCTGTCATGTTGCCTTCAGTAATCACGACGAAAGTTGACTCTACTTCTTCCTCGGTTTCTGTTTCTGCTTCAGAAATACCTTTTGCGCAAACGGAACACCTTCAGTTTCTGGGACACTACTGTAAGACTCGTAAATAGCTTCCGTCTAGGCAGACGGATCACCTTGCGGTTCCAACAGATTCTGCTGCTTCTTAAGCTTGGTCTCTTTCCGTAACCGTTTCGCGAACTTCTCAAATTTCAGGATGATATAGAAGGTCCGATTTAGAGGCCCTGCTCATAAACAATAGAAAAGTAACCAAAGATCAATAGGAAAAATAAATTAATAAACACCGTTTCTCGGCAACGACGCCAATTTGGTGGACGTCGTTTACCACCAAATAATTCCTACAATTCGCTCAGAATTAAATTAGTATAGCAACAAGCAGGGTCGAACCATAGAGAAAGGGAAATCACTTATTTTTCCTATAAATCGGGG
Source organism: Agastache rugosa (assembly GCA_031470985.1). Lineage (NCBI taxonomy): Eukaryota > Viridiplantae > Streptophyta > Magnoliopsida > Lamiales > Lamiaceae > Agastache > Agastache rugosa. Next base: position 12,353,589 of record CM062609.1, read on the forward strand.
TTTTGGTGTAGTCACCACGCCTTAAATTGAGAGAATTTAATTAAAAACTAAGGAAACAATAAATTACCTAATAGCAAAAACAAATATTAATCAGGAGAAAAGTATTTGGCTTCGAATAAATCCACACTAGTCTAGGGCTCCGATCATCGATGCAAAGATTAATTAATTCCCAAGAACCAACCAGTTATAGGGTACCGTGAACGCAGCGGACATACCCTAATTCCCACGTACTTTATCGATAGTTAGCTATAGACGCCAGACCTAACTATTTTCCTTATTAAAATACAACCTAGCTGGAGATGCCAGACCTAGATTTAATGCTCTAATAGCTTTTAGATTTGAAGGAACCCAATTTAGACGAATTATCCAAGAACGCAAGTAATAACCCGTTTACCAATTTATTCCTACTACGAACATGGTAGCTTTATCACTAATTAGCCCTATTCCAACAATTACGGATTGGGGGAACTAATTGACTGTAATCCAATTAAATCTAAGTTGATCAGGCTTAAATAAAATCATAATTAACTTTAAACACAAGGAATAAATCGAAACCCTAGGAAATTAATTATACGAACAATTAGATCTCACAGATTATTATACTAGTGCTTCAATATTCTCGCCGAATTAAAGAATTAGCTACTCATAATAAAATTAAACACAATCGAATAAAATAAAGAAGACATAAAAATAATTGAGAAGCTAAAATAAGAATAATAAATTATTACCAGAATTTCGATTCAATTGAATGCTTAATGCTAAAACCAAATCTCCAAAATAGACGCAAGAAAATAAAACTCAAATTTAACTTCAAAAAGATGTCTGTTGTGCACAATTTCTGGGCATGTCCTTCTCGGCGACTAATGCAATTAAGAGTAAAAAAACTATGATTGGAAGCTAATCTCCTTTAGCCTATGCTATGCTGCTGATGAAAAATAAAGGTAAAGTACTTCCAAACTAATCTCTCTCCTCTAATATATATGTGCGGCTGGAATCCTAAAAGAATAAGGAAATTAATCCTTTTCATCACAACCGTCCAAGACATAGAGATATGGGCTTAATTAGGACACTTTTAACTAGCCCAATAATAATAAAATAACTATCTGTCCAAGAAAAACTAATATCCAAAATTAATTACAACTCATCTTCTCCTTGCATCCTTAATCCACAGCAAAATCATGCAAAATATTCTTATTTTCCGACTTCTCTCGTCCAAATCTACGTGTTCACAATTCTCCAAAATCCTGCACAAAACACACTTAAACGTGCATTATACTCACGTAAAACGATAGAAAACCCCAACTTCTGAATAATAAAAAACATACACATCAGGAACGCGTCGTGCCCGGGACAATAACTAGGGCGCTGACCAGGAGGCAACCTGGTATGTTTTTATTGCTTTATTTTTCTTTACATTAAAAAAAAGTAAAAGAGGGGATAAAATATGTCTATTTTTTCTCTAAAATAAATCTATTTTATTAATTTATCGCTTTATTTTTTATTTTAGTATAGTAAACCCTAGGATATAATTGTTTTTCTTTGCAAGAGGAAGTTTGTCTTTGCTGTGCAGGAACAGGTACTTGGGCAAGGGGAGCTGGAGTATAAAACACTTTGCTTCAAGCAAAGTATGTGTGTGTGTGGAGGGCATGATCGGCGCTCTGGGCTAGGTTAATTACCGGGGCAAGGAAGAATGAGGCGGTTACTTCAGTCACGTGATGATGTGACAGCCGCACTCATTGACTCTATTCCCTAGCCTTACAATCATCACGTACTACCCCACTTTCTCTCCCTCCAAACCTTCTCATTTCCCCACGATTTCTTTTGTGATTTGAATTCAAACTATCAAATCAAATCAAAACCCATTCCTTGTGCGGCAGTTTTTCCCAAAATTAGAACAGAAACCCTAACTCACATTTTTCATTCACAATGGTGAGTACAAGACCGAGCAACAAACTTGGAAAAATCCCTCACGGTACAAGAATAGTTATTTCCGATGACGAATCATCACCACCACCCCCACCACCTTTAGAAACTTGCACATTGATAGTACCCTACCCTCTTACGGTACAGATTGAAGCAGAAATCCAAGCAGCAATGGCCGACGAGTTTATCAACTTAGACCCGGTTCAGACGTGGCCCAAGGAGACGCCGCCGGTGAGTGCAAAGGAGGAAGACACCGCAACATCATCGTAGCCTGCTGAGAAGAACACCGGCGACACCAAACCTGTAGCAGAGGCCGCTGGAGGGAATGCTGAAGAAGAAGGGGGTGACGACGAGGCCATACCTGAAGAAGAAAAGGCGGCACAACAGTCGTCTACGGAGGACAAGAAGGAGAATTCCGCAGACTCTTTTACGGAACTCCTCAAGAAGGTTGACGTCGGGAAGGTCCCGGACTCTCTAAGAGGAAGAACACTTCTACCTCTGGAGAGAAATGGAGCAAGAAGGCCTGAGTGGTGGCCAATGATGCCGGATCTTCTTCTGTCGGCGAGTCGACAGAAATGAAGAGAGCCGCTACACCCTCTTCCAAGATGAAGGATAAACGGAATATGGTGGTTGAGTCTGATGAGGATGTGGTGGACATTACAGAAGAGCGGGTGACGAGAGCATCTGCGAGGAAGAAGGAGGACTCGACCTCCAAAGGCAAGAAGAATGGCAAGATGAGGCCATACCTGAAGAAGAAAATACGGTGCAACAGTCGTCTACGGAGGACAAGAAGGAGAATTCCGCAGACTCTTTTACGGAACTCCTCAAGAAGGTTGATGCCGGGAAGGTCCCGGATCTCTTTAAGAGGAGAACACTTCTACCTCTGGAGAGAAACGGAGCAAGAAGGCCCGAGTGGTGGCCAGTGATGCCGGATCTTCTCCTGTCGGCGAGTCGACATCGACAGAAATGAAGAGAGTCACTATACCCTCTTCCAAGACGAAGGATAAATGGAAGAGGGTGGTTGAGTCTGATGAGGATGTGGTGGACATTACAGAATAGCGGGTGACGAGAGCATCTGCGAGGAAGAAGGAGGACTCGACCTCTAAAGGCAAGAATAAGGGCAAGTCATCGAAGAAGGATCTATCTGCCCGGAGTGTCTACTTGCCCCGCAAGTCCAACATGGGGGATCTTGAGATTTTGGGCATAGCGGTGGAGGTTAGGAATTTGTTTTGTGGTTGTAGATGGGGTAGGTTTTTGGAGATGTCAACTGACATCTATGAGGAATTGGTGAGAGAAGTCTATGGGACCCTTGAGTTTGTGGTGGACATGAAGAACAATTCTGTCTCAATGGACAAGCTCAGTTGGTTCAGGTTAATGATCTGAACCAATTATTGGGTTTTGCCTTGTTGCAGGATGTGATGAGTCCAGAGTTTAGGAGGACGGAAAAAAAGTTGCCCGTGAATATGAAGGGTGAAGAATGGAGGAAGATGTGGGGGGTTCTTTCTAATGGAGCTGTATGGAGATCAGGAGACAACAAAGGGTCTGACTTGAAGACGCCCGCCTTACGCATTGCCCATCGAATCCTTGCCTACAACATGTATGGCAAGGGAGATAGTGGAAATACCTTGGCCAATAAGGAGGTGTACATCCTCTATTGCATGTACACCAAGAAGAGGCTCAACTTTGGAGTCCTTTTGATGGAGCACTTGAAGACAGTCCTGGGCAAGACGGGACAGAAATTCTTGTGTGGCCATTTTGTCACGGAGTATATCAAGGCTTTGAAGATGGAGCCTGAACTGAAAGAGTATGTCTTGACTCCAGGGGCTGTATTGGACATGGATAATCTAGTCAGGATGCGTGAGGTGGTGATGAGTGGAGATAGCTGGAAGATTCTGGAAGAAATTGAGAAGGAGCCGTCTCTGCCACCCAAGAAGTCTACTCGTCTTGCCAAGAAGGCAGCGGTTGCTATTGATGAGGACGAGGAGGAAGAGGGAGCAGGGATCTTTGATGCCTAGATGACGGGTTTGCTAGAGAAGGTGGCCAGAATGAAGTCTTGCTCAAGGAGTTGAAGGTCGGGCAAGATGCTCTCAGAACCACAGTGAATGCCATTGCCCAGCGATTGAAGGTCAGTGTTGTGGCTGACCCCTCTGTTGTTTAAATATCGTCCTCCCATTTGTATTTAGATTAGGTTTTTTGTGTGTTAAGTTTTTTTTTTGGGTTTGTTAATTTTGTGGTGTTTTGTTTTGTGTAAAAAGTTGAGTCTGTTTTAGGTTTTTGTGTGGAGTCGATTCCCTTTCACACACCAACCTTGCCCAAGGCAAAGTGTGTGTGTGGATGAGAATTTGGTGAGAGTCTGTCATCATCCTTTGAACACACACACACTGCCGAAGGCAAAGTGTGTGTGTGGGCGGGGGATGGTTTGGTTGTTTAAAGGAGTTTAAGAGTCAGGTTGAGGCTTCCATAAACACCCTTTGCTTGGGCAAAGTGTGTGTGTGGGGTGTCTCTGCCGAAAGTTAAAAAAAAAACAGTTGAGTTGTGTTGACCAGTATGCCTTGAGTAGGTCAAGATCATAATTATTGTGCTTGATTGAATGCATGTTGAACAGTGTTGAATTCATGCTAGCTAGAAGATGACTTGTATGATGGAATGAATTGTGAGCGAAACCCTGTGAGGATTTGAGCTTAAATGATGTATTTATCAATACATGATTTCATTTCTTGTGTGTGGATATGACCTCTCGATTAGGAATAACTAGAACTTGCTTGTACTTTGGTTGATGAATTTCCGAGTTAGATTTCGGGACTTGAGGTGATTTAGGCAGTTTCTTTCACTAGCCCAATGAGCCAAATTATCCTACCACAATCATTGATCCTTTGATTAACCCTTTTTTTTAGCTTGATTAATTCTTTATCACTTAAATTTTGCCTTGATAAACATAGTCTTACCCGGTCATGGGAACTCAATGCAAAAGAAGAAGAAAAGGAAAGGAAGGAAATGGTGGGGTATATTCTGGGGAAAGATGGAATGAGAAAGGGGACAGAAAGAAAATAAAAAAAAGAAAGAAAAAAATAGAGAAAAAAAGAAAAAAATAAGTTTTCCATTGTAACTTGTGAATTAGGGCCCTGGAAAATAAGGTAAGGAAACAAGAAGGAGCTGGGTGTTTATTGCCCAGCGCGAGTTCAAATGACCTAGCCCAGATCTAAATATTTCTAACATGTTGCCTTAAGCCAAGTTACAGCCCAATAAAGACATGATGATGAGTTCTGAAAACTGACTTAGAAGTTAAGACATAAAGGGCAGACAAGCCTATGGTGAAACTGGAGTTGAAATGGTCAAGAGAGTTGCATGATAAGCCTAAACACAAGAGTGATGAGTGTGGTGAGGACATCCTTATTGCTCACGATTCTATCTTGACTTGTTTGATAGTTGTGCATGATTTCTTCCCTTCACTTGCTAATTTTGAAAATGATGATTGTGTATTTTGATTAACTCTGTTGGTAGCTGGTTATCTGTTGAGTCTTTTGTTTTGTTTTCTGTCTGAGTCTTGGGCAAGTCACCTGTGCACACTTGAGGACAAGTGTGAATTAAGTGTGTGCGTGTGATGAACCCATATTTTGTGTTCATTTTGTGTGTGTTTAGGTAGTCTAGATCGAGTCTTTTTTTGTCTTTTTGTATTGTTTCAGTGCTTGGGAGGGCACTATTTGGGCAACAGGTCTATTTGGGCAGGTTAAGAACATTAGAGGGTAAGACATGGTTGAAATCTGCTGAAATGGTACGAGAATCGATACAAGGCAATGAGCAATCGATGAATCTCCAGCTTGGACAAGAATGATAGCATCAGACGCGTAGCTGTGAGGAGGATTCGCTGGCTCAATCTTAATACCAGGAGCAGTGTTGGCCTTGTCTGGTATTTTGGGCAGGAAACAGAGCAGAAGATGTGCTGACAAGAGAAGAAAAGATGGCGGGGGCAGCTGGCGTGTTTCTCTCTGAAGCCTATTAGGAAAAGGAAAAGAAGATCTAACCTAAGTTTCTTTCCTAATCCGATTAGGTGAAGGATCCGCAAGGGATCTTGAAGATTGACATGATATGCCATGTTGAGGGTCGTGCTTATCAAGGAATTACTTGCACTCCAAGGTAGCTCATGGACTTACCATGCAAAGGACCGAGGGCCCAAACCCTAGCGCATCTCAGCCTATAAATATGGTGCATGGCCGCAGCCATCACCATACACACTTAGCAATTTAATTTCCTAATCTTTGACTTCTGCTTTGCTTTTATTTTCGAGAGATTTGTGAGGAAGAAATAAGTCCCCTAGGGCAATTCAGTTTATGTTTTTAGTTTCCAGTAATTATTTCCCGATCGGCACTTTTGGTCGATCATTACATTGATCTTTCGTAAGTTTACTTTTAATATAGTTCTTATGTTTTTCTCCCAGATTTATGTTTGCATGATTTACTTTATGTCTAGCTAATTTTCTATACTTGATCTGGGCAACAACTAGTTGAATAAGAACCAAAGCTCGTGAGGTCGAATTGGATTAATTAATTGCGTGTTGCATTCTAGATCTGTTTATGTGCTTGTTCCAATATGGTTTAACTTGTTGAGGTAGTTAATAGGCCGTTAATTACTTAGATAATATTAGATCACTAAATTGACTAAGAGGTTTAGGGAGAATTTTCTCAACTTATCTTGGTCTGGATTAATAAGCAGTGAGTGAAGGTGTCTGTCTTGGGCGAGACAGGCGTGATTATTCCTTGTTGGGCCTTTCTTGTGATTAATGCTCTCTGGGCAAGAAATTGGACGATGACTCGGAGACAGGGGTATTGCCCAGAGTAGGGAGCCGGCGGTGCGTCGCCAACTCAGTAAGGATAGGTAAGGGAAGGGTTTGTTGAGAGCGTGACGATTAAAAAGGGATCTCTGCATTCAAGTCCTATAACCAACGATGCATGCATGTAATGAAGACTAATACACCAATGATCGAGCCAGTATTTTTATTTAATTAGTTTGTCCAGGTCAAGTTCTTTTTTATTATTAATCAAGTTACTTGTTATTTTTAGTTTTAGTTTTGTTTACGAATTGGGCAAGATAGATCCAGTGACCAGCACGAACCCCAAGTTTGAATCAGGTTGTGGAGGATTCAAGAGATAATGGCAGTCAACTCCCTGAGGATCGACCCTGTACTTTCAAGCACTGTCTACAGTATTATGAGCATAGGACATTATAATTATTTTGCCGAGTGTCAGCGACAGCGCTCAACAACATTGATGTGCCAAATATATATATTCCTCCCAAGTTGACTGAACTATTGAGGTTCACACACACTAAACAGTAAACACAAAATACTAGAAAATTATTCGCGTCATTTGTATGATCTATTAAATAAATAAATAAAATTATTCTCCTCATCCTGAAGTATTCCACACCGATACGTTTCTAGCTGAATACAATAATGTGTGTGAACACGGCCGTTTCCTTCTTCCTATGGCCGCAAAGAATAAACTTCTTGGAGAGAGAGAGAGAGAGAGGTCTTTTGATTGATTTGAAGCATGGTAAAGTGTAGCTATCATCGATCAATTAAGTGCAGAGAAATTTTAGATAACAACTGCAACTAATCGTAATTTTCTCCAGATTTAATTACATATGAAATATGAGCCAAAAGTAGTCAGTCTTCCTCGTTGACTTTGTAACGAAGCATAATGCAAATGAGTCTGATCAAGCTTAACTCATAAAATTTGATTCTAGGGAAGGCTCTAACCACATCTGAGTCAGACTTGATGCACAATCATTAATTCTTTACTTTTCAAGCGTCGTGATCTACGTGGTTGAGAATAATTCTGTAAATTTCTGGTTAGGTTGCCCATCCCATATTATTGAATTAAGTTAATAATAGTATTTATTAGACGGCAGCTGCGAAAAAGCATGATGTTATATGTCAGCAAGAAAAACTTACATGGAAAGAAAAAAATAAATTAATGCTAAAAACCAAACGCAGATGAGATTATGTATCTTGTCTTATATTTACATGATCATTAAAGCTTTTAAATAGTGATAGGTGTCAAATTAACTATGACTTTTAAAACTTTTCAATAATCACGGTCTTTTTATTTGTAGTAAATTCAACATTCCTGTCTTTTTTTTTTAGCAAAGCGTAGTGCTGAAAGCTTGAAACAATGCCGCTTTAACGCTTAAAAAATTAAGAATGTTGAGTTTGCTACAAAGTAAAAAGTGACGCACGGTATTATTGAAATTAACCTTATAAAAATCGTGACGATTTTGTAAAATTAATTGGTCAAATATCGTGATTTAAGTTAATCTACAAGTAACCTATAAAATACACACAACAAACAAAAGAATGAATACGTTTTGGAATAGAGCATGTCCGTGAAAATAAATGAAAATAAGATTGTTTTTTTTTTCTTTGTTATTATATTCAGTATATAGAATAAAAAAAGTATTTTATATATATAACCCTTGACGCTGGGGGTCCACGTATTGAATGCAGCAAAGAAAGAGGGAGTAAATGCATGCATAATTGCATTGTTTGGATTTGGACAGAAATTGAGGTAGACTAGAAAGAAGAACATTATCCTTGTGACTCCATTTCTGGCTGGTGGTTATGATAAGCCAACCCCCAAACATCATCACTCTCACTCTTCCGTTTTTCTTTTTTTTCTTCAATATATTCAAACTCATTCCCAATTTGTGCAATATACATATACATTAGAATATTAATTTGTATAAACACTATAATTATTAAACCACCAAAAGTAATCTACCATCTTTGACAATATTTATGAAAGCTCTATAGTCAATAAGTTACGCCGTTACGGGAGGGGATAAATGATAAATTTATATATTCACAAATTTAATATGATAAATTTTAGTAGAGGTAAAAGGAAATTAATAAAAAATAGTGAAATGACAGAACGATTTCCTCATTTAGGGCAATTATTTGAGGAGTTTATAGAAGTGATGTCCCTACTATAGATCAGTCTCCTCTGAATATAGTGGGATAGAATAGAATAAATTCGAGGTTGACGGTTTACCATCAAAATTATTAGAGTATTTGATAATAATAAACATACGTAAAATAAAATGCATAGGACAAATCGATTTTAATGTTGTTTGGAAATTGTACATAAAAATATATTTTGTTTATTCACGCAATCAATAACCCATGTACTTTTCTTTAAACAAATTAGAGACAAAAGCTAAAAGCCACCTTTTTAATGGTAATCAATAATATTATACATATATAAACACACGCACGTAGGGATGTAAGAACAAATACTGTTTCAAGGTAAGCACCCAAAAAGGCCCAACTCAATGGATCCAAATATGAAAAGAATTAGTAGTATTCACATTATGATTATGCACATTCTCATTTGTTCTTTTCTCGAGTCTTAAATTTATTTTCCAAATTAAATTACTGTATTATTTTCTCTATATCGACATATAATGTTTATCAATTATATACCCACATTGGTATTGAATCAATGGCTAACAATTCTTCTCTTCTTAAACCGGAGCGGCCATAACAATTCTGGTTATTAAATGACCAAATGACCAAATTTCTGGCGACTGCTCTGCTTTACTGCCACGTGGAACATGCCCTAACATAAGCAATATTTGATTTTCTGTATAGAGAGTAACATTGATTTGCGCGTGTGCGTGTGCGTGTGGTTTGAAGATTAGTGTGTATTTTCATATATTTTTTTAATCAACAAAGGTGTTTTATGTTGTAATATAACTACTATTGGAGATTTTTTTTAATCATTATATTTATAAATTATAAATACAAGTGAATTCAACTCACTATTTCAAGTGTTACCCTCCAAAATATAGAACGAATTTTGACTTAATTACAGTCTTTAATAAAATTCTACATTACTATAAGTAAAACATAAACTTTAACATCTATATCAAACATTGATAATATATCGACTGGATTACATTACAGTAATAAATTCTAAAACTCATACTCTTATGAACGTGACTGAAAAACTCACTTTCTTAAATATGCATTCCTCTCAAGTCTTAATTAAGTATATGCTATTAATATATGATTATTTTTTGAGGTAAATTATAGTATGATAAAAAATGAAAAAGTCAGAATTCGAAATTTATCACTCATCAAGGTTCCTGAACTCGGAATTGTGGGGTTGAGCATAGAAAATGACAACCCCCGCGCCACCGTCCGCCGCCTTAAACCTCTCGGCCTTGTGGAAACAAACAGCTAAGAAACACAAAGCAAGCTTCGTGCAGACGTTGTTCATTACCGCTCGCATGAATCACATCAAGCAGAGCCTCCGCGCCGCCTAGACCACCGGAGCTTTCGCCGCTAGGCTCCGCGTCCTCCTCGGAGATGATTGATGTACTCATTTCTTCTCCTCCTGAAAAAGTTGTAGTTTTAGGAAGGGCGATTGAGTTGTACGGTTGCGTTTGGTCAATGATTTGAATTAGAAATATATCAATAATTTTGTGAAAATTAGGGATTTAGGAAGAGTTATGGATGATAACACTATTCTTTATGTTTTCTGGAAATGTGTTGTTTCATTGAAGATTTTGCACTGAGATCAAGTATCTTCATTGAGGTTTGAGGAATTTGGGATATATATGCATGTAGATTGATTAAATAAGTGCCTGTTAACTGATATATTTGCTTAATAATTGTTGAGTTTTTTCTTCTTCTCCTAGCAGTCCATTCTGTCTTGGTTAATGAAGTTCAGCTGTCATTTGTTGTCTCTTGTTTCAATTGTGAGTTTGTCAATTTCTTCGATCCGATGCAAGCTGAGCTTATCCTTGAAGTACATGATGTTTGACTTGTGATTTAGTAGATTTCATTGATATAATCTGAGCTCTCCCATGAATTCATAATTCAGTTCATAGCATTGTTCTATAATGACTTGTGCTGTCACTATATATATCTTTGTGGAGTAAATGAATGAATCCCAAGAGAGATGATGCTCCCTTGCATACGGGATTTAACTGATCAAATTAATGAGGAAGTTTGCCAGTTCAATTGTTTGGACTAGGAACATCAACATGTTGATTTCATAGACAATCTTATGTTCTGAAATGGTGGTTTGTGTTTCGATTCTCCCTAGCTAACATAGCTGTTATTTAGTCTTGGCATAAAGTTGCAAGAGCAATATATATAGTTCTAGTTCTAGTTCTATATTCATGTTTGTAATCTGTTCATATAGCTATTAGTAGATTTGATTTGACATTCGATTCTTGGGTGTGCTCTATCGTTCCCAGTACCAGTAGACTTCACGAAGAACATAATTTTGTGACACTCTCTGGTGCGACCGGTCTGACGCCCGAGCCGCGACGGGATATGTGTGGTGTCGCACAAGAGTTTTTGTCTGAATCTAAATATCATTCTACTCAACCATGGCGAACGAATTTAATTTCTCTTATCTTTGGCAGACATGAGGATGAATTTTGTAGTTTTCCGGAAATCATAAATTTGCGATCAAGAAAATCTTAACTGCACTTCAGATATGATAATAATCTTATTCTCTCTTTTGTCACTTTTGATGAGAGAGAGAGAGAGAGAGAGAGAGAGTTTTTTTAGATTATGTTGATAAATGTATATCTTTATTTATTATATTAAAATAATTTTATTAAAATTAAATCATACACCAATTTTTATGTTATCAATAATGAAAACCAAAAATATAATTCAGGTATTTCAACGAAATGATTTAAATATGTTATCTTAAATAATTAAAGTAAATAATTTAAATAATTTATTAATAATTGTAAAGAATGTAATAAATTAGAAAAGTATGCGAGACTAACCTTACCCATGTAAGTTTTGGTCAAGATTTGGAACATTTTGGTTAAAAATTTATCAAAATCCTATAGTACATTGAAGTTGTGCTAAAGTTCGAAGTCAAACTTGAGATTATTTATTCATATTATGAATGAAATCTTAATCAACCATTGTCAAAATAAAAACGTTTCTGTGCAAATTGTAATAATTTCTATGCTTCATTGACATTTTTTACAATTAATGTAAATTTCAAAATATTTAATTATGCACTCCCTCTCATCTTATGTTTAGCATATTGCATAAAATACTACTATTGTATATTTATTATACGTGAATAAAATAATTTTTTTAATAAAAAAAAATCCATTTCTTTCGTTATTTTTCTGTCGCTCTTTCTTAGCTTTGACCTTTTTATATGTACATTGGTATAAATTTAGTTTCTCTCTCAAAAACTTGTCCATCTGGAAGAGATTGTGGAGCCCAAAACTGGTCCTCTGCTTTGCTGGCTTGAAGCTCTCCGTTGTTGGTTCTTAATGGGGTTTGTCTGCCGAGATATACCAGAGTTTCAGTTGCCCCAATCACACACACCATAATAGTAATAGTATTACCACTTCCTCTCTCCCCCTAATCTTCTCTCTCATTCATAATTCTTTTTCACTCTATTTTCTCTCTCTATATTCTGTTTTTTCTTTTCTTTCTTTTTCCCGTTGTTTTTCCTCTTCTTCCATTGTTTCACCATCGTCTTCTTGTTCTGTTCTTGTCACTGCCCCAAAGACCACAGAGGAGGATTAGATTAGAAACCCAAAGTCCCACTTCAAATTTTACTTTTTTTTTTTTTTCTTTCTATTTATATTCTGAAATCCCCTTTGATTCGCTGGATCCACAGATCTAACCTCTTTCACTTTGAGATCTCCCTCCTTCCTAAATCAACTCTGAGGTAACTTCTGCGGCATATCTTCGACCACCCATTTCAGTTTAAATTACTTCTTATTTCAAAATTTCTGTAGTGTTGTTGAATATTTTCCGCTGCTCGATGTCAACATAATGATGTTTGATTTGGTCTCGTGGAGTTGGACTTTTTGAAAATCGAACTCTTGATCAAATAGTTTTACCTAGAATAAGTGAATTTCGCCGACTCTTATTTTCAAACCCTCGGCCCCTTTTCTCTTCGTGTTCAGATTCTTGATTCTTATAATTTTTATTTTTTTTGTCGTGCTAAGAGATCTGTTTCACACTGAAAGTCTATTCTTATAATCGCGTTACCCGAATTGAAAAATAAGTTGATATACGTGGCTGCTACTTTCTATTATTTACCAAGATAATCGTTTTTCAAATTCTTATGCGGCGTTTACTTATATTTTGTTGCTAGACTTTTAATGTGCATAGTTTAAGAAGAAAGCAAATCAGATTGGGCTAACTTTCGTTGCTCCGAAAGTTATCCTTTGAGTGCACGGTAAATGTGGATGTTTTGGAGGGTGGTTTGGACGAGATGAGGGATGTTATCGGGGTTAATGAACTTTTTGAGGGCCTGTTTTCGGCCGAGGGCAGATGGTTATGTTCAGAAAGGCTCGGATGCCAACGGCCGGCAGGATGGACTTCTATGGTATAAGGACTCGGGGCAGCATTTCCATGGGGAGTTCTCAATGGCTGTAGTTCAAGCAAATAACTTACTTGAGGATCAAAGCCAACTCGAATCTGGTTCTCTGAGCACGACTGAGTCTGGACCTTATGGCACCTTCGTGGGGATTTATGATGGACATGGAGGTCCTGAGACCTCCCGCTTCATCAATGATCACCTCTTCCCACATCTAAAGAGTACGTCTCGATGGTTTTTTCGAATCTTGACTAGTTATTAACTTTAGTTGTTTTAAATGTATTCATTTGTTTTAGGAAAAAAAATTGGTTGGGATATAGTAACATCTATCTAATCTAGGGTGTATAACTGTATATTATACGAAGGCCTTTTTATTACATATGTGAAGCAAATACTATGAATAAGTACACGTGGAAGATATGGCGAAATATGATCATGATTTATTTTTTTATAACTGTAAAAGTCTTGGTTAATTGTGCAGGATTCACGGCTGAGCATCAATCGATGTCAGTAGAAGTTATTCGTAAGGCGTTTCAAGCGACTGAGGATGGTTTTTTCTCAGTTGTTAGCAGACATTGGCCTACTAGACCACAGATTGCAGCGGTTGGCTCTTGTTGCCTTGTAGGAATAATCTGCAGCGGAACTCTTTATATAGCCAATTGTGGTGATTCCCGTGCCGTTCTAGGGAGGCTTGTCAAGGCCACAGGGGAAGTACTTGCTATTCAACTCTCAGCCGAGCACAACGCAAGTTTTGAGTCAGTAAGACAGGAGTTGCAGTCTTTGCACCCTGATGATTCACATATCGTTGTTTTAAAGCATAACGTATGGCGTGTGAAAGGTCTAATACAGGTTAGTTTATCATTTCTCCATTGACCATTGGAGCGATTTCTTCACAGTGAAGACTGATGGCGTATTTCCTTTTTGTCGTGCCGCAAACATTAATTGTGATTTTGATAGTTTGGATATAACTTATACATCCAAGGGCCGTAATGAGACATGTTTTTTTGGGATGATATATACTACTCCAAGGGTCGTGGTTTGATAGTTAGTCTCGAACATCAGAGATCTGAGATAAAATTAGGCCCTTAGTTTTTCATCTTTTGGTGATAAGTTCTACATGATCAGCTGTATATTTTGAATCTGTTGAATCAAAGTCACTTTCTTTACAGTTCCATTGTTGTGCTAACGAGTAACGAATTCTTGAAAATTTGAAGAATGATGATAATTATAGAAAAACATTAGGCAAGGGGAAAATACTAAATAATAGAGTACTTGCTTTCATTTCTTTCTTAGAAAACTTTAGCTATGTTTTCTTTCTAATTATTTTATAGGTGTAGTTGCCATTATTGATGTATTGACACATATCTGTTTGAAATTTGAGCAGCTAATTTTTATTTTAGGTAGTGAGCTAAACCATTTGCCATATCATTTCAACTTTTTCCATATTACGAATCTAATGCAATACCCTTTTGGAGTTCCAAATGGGACAGTGGACTCTCAATATTCTCCAAGAATTTAATACATATATATGTTTGATGTTGTCAATCCTCAAACTGCCGTGAGTAAGCAGAACTCTTAATATTTTAGCCCTCAATTTGGTTTAGGATTTGAAGGACTCTATAATGATGTTTGGCTTGGATTTAGAGACTAGATTCTTATGTTGCCCACTCTGGATTAAATTATGTGATTTTGTGTTATCAATGTTATAGAATTGATATTAAGTGTGTTGCTTACAGATCTCAAGATCAATTGGAGATGTGTATTTAAAAAAGGCTGAATTCAACAGGGAGCCACTATTTCAGAAATTTCGACTTCGTGAACCTTTCAAAAGACCTATTTTGAGCTCAGAACCTGCGATCGCTGTGCAACAGTTGTTGCCTCATGATCAATTCATTATATTTGCATCTGATGGCCTCTGGGAGCACCTTACCAACCAAGAAGCTGTTGATCTAGTCCAAAATCACCCGCGTACTGTAAGATATTTAACTCTGAGATCCTTGAGCAGATTTCTAATTTGGTCTGTACTTTTGTGTGTGCAACTTTCTCGGGATCTTGTGTTAACAGTTTGTGAGTACATAGTCTGCAGCTGCTATTGCTCAGCATTTGTTTTCACATGCATCTTTTTCCGGTAATTAATTTGTGTTGCTATCTCAAGTACATATTATACCTTAGTCTGATGGATGGTTCTGATGTTCTTGTTGTGACCATTTTGTCAGTGTTATGGTGCATTTATGAACTAAAGCTTCCTACTTTGCTATATGCACTTCTCTTATAATTGATAGGAATATACTCTACATGTATTTATGTTCTTAATCGTCTTCAGGAGTTTAATTTTGTAACTGTATATTAGTCACTAGAAAATTCAAAGGGTTCCATTATTACATTGACTTGTGATGAAATGGGACTTTTGACGAGTAGTTTTGAAATCTAATCATGTTAGACGATCAAATGGTGTGTGATAAGGCAAGAGTCGCTAACATGGAAACTGAATTGAAGCTGTTTGGTTGAATTGTGCAGGGGAGTGCCAGGAGATTAGTGAAAGCAGCGCTACAAGAGGCTGCGAAGAAAAGGGAGATGAGGTACTCGGACTTGAAGAAAATAGACCGTGGAGTTCGGCGTCATTTCCACGACGACATAACAGTAGTAGTGGTGTTTGTTGAGTCTCATGTGGTGAGTAGGGCTAGTGCCAACATATCTGTGAAGGGAGGTGGCATCACTATTCCTCCCAATTCTCTTGCACCTTTGACGACCCCAGGAGACCCCCCCATCGCAACTTGACAAGGAAGGCTGTCTCTGATTTGTTTTGCCTGTCGTCGTCTTGTCTGAAGAAGAATACAGGTAGCTTCTCTCCCTCTCTCTCCCCTCTTGAGCACCCCTTGAATTCTTTAATGTACACTGTAACCTTTTTAACCCCAAGACTAGTACTTGAAGGTGACAATCGTATCATAGTTACGTTTTCTGGGCAGGTTGTTCGACTTACATTATCATCTTGTGTGCTTTTCCTCTTTTATTTGATCTCGCGCTCCACTTTTGTAAATCCCTTGTTTCCATCACCCTATTTCACACGACTTTATCAACATCATAAGCAGCAGATTATTTATAGCTGAAACTCTATACCTACAAGTTTTCTTTGCATAGTTGTTTTGTTTCGGTGCTTTCTTTCTTTTGTATGACTCCATTTTTTAGATGATTGGAATTTAAAGTTTAATCTAGTGTATATATATCTATATTCCAGGAATGTCATCTTTTATATTTCATTGAGACGCAATTACTTTTAGTTTTGACTTGCCATAGTCCTATACCATTCTAATTTCTACATTGCAGTATCCTTGAGACGTTAAAAATTTGGAATACTCCATCTTTCCCAAAATAAGTGTTCCGAGCCATCAATAATTTTGTCTCCAAATAAGTGTTCTATTACACATTTATATGTAAAAATTATATCAAATTGTCATATTACCATTTGACTTAATGTTAAAAGGTTTACTTTTTAGGTTTCTTATGCAATAATAATTAAAGGTATAATGAGTCATTTTGTTCACTACCTTGGTTTATGCATTTTTGACGGCTTGGGATATTTATTTGACAATGGAGGGAATAATTTGGTGAGTGGTGCGACAAAGCAGTGGAGCTCACTTCATCAACAGCTAATCCACTCAATTGTTCTTAAATTCAGTAACTCAGCCAAATTTCTCTCGGTCTAAAATTGTCGATGTAATGACTAACTACTGTTATTGGGCTTTAGCTGGATACACAGTGCCAGGCTACTACTACTTTCCTGCAAATCATAATTGCAACTTTCTGACATAAGAGATCAATCAAATTGGATGATGGTAGTCAAGTTTTGGAATGTGAGAGAGAGAGAGAGAGCGCATTGGTTAGGATAAGTTTTGTGCATATTTATAAGACCTACGTACTACTGCCTTCGTGAATAAGTTTTCCTTATTTTGGGTACGGTTATTAAAAAACAAAAATAAAAAAGATAAAAAATTGGTAGGCTTTTTGAAAAGTTAATTATTTTTATTTTTGAAAGAAAACTTTGTTATTAGGACATATGAAAAAGGAAAGAGAGGCATTGCTATTGGGACAGATGAGTATTATACATATTTATTTGTATATGTATATCTCAGTGGTTTATGTTTGTGTATCATTATTGATTTATGATTTATGACCCTTGCATGTAGCAATGAGATTTTCCTAAATTATACTACTTCCTCCGTTCTACTGATATTGTCCTGTTACTGTTCAGCACGTAGATTAAGAATAAGGGTGGAATGAGTAATATTATATATCTAAAGATGTAGACTTGGGTGTGGTTAGTCTTATGGTGCAGTTGGATTATCATTTTTTTTCATGATAATTGTTACTTGGTATTTTAATTAGTTAGCAACTAAAAATATAATTATCATTTTTTTAATGATAATTGTTAATACGTTATATCCAACCACATCGTGTGCTCAATCACACTCAAATATTTATAATATCGAAATTGATTGTATGAACCAAACTGCGAGTTCAATGAATGTTGTGTTTTAAACGCTTTAATCTAAAGCTCCACTAATAATAATATATATAATAAATGCCGAAAGAAAAGATAAAATTTATTGAGTCCTAGACTCCTATTTGTACTCAGTTTCATTACAGTTGGTCGTGCTTAACTTAATACTACTATCATACTAGTAAGTAGCCCATCGACACTCGACGGAAAATAATTTTATGTTTTAATTTACGTGTATACATTTTAAAAATAATTTTATATCTTATTTAAAAGTTGTGATATTGTTCGCGTTAATTATTCATCAAACTTAGAAAATTAATTTTATTTCACGTATCCAAATTTATTATTAGGAATGACAATGGATCGGGTATATTCATTCATTATGTATTTTCTAAATCTAAATTTGTTTAGAATTTTTCTGCATGTTCGTCCTAATCTCGGTTAAAATAGTGACTTTACTGTATATACGCGTCTCAAATCCGTTGAGTAATACTCGATAAAAATATGAACGCTCCAAGTAAAATTAATTAAAATTAGTAAAAATCCTTCTTTCTATGTTATTTGAACCGTTTCGTTGGTTTATTCTAAATTACTCGATAAAAATCTAAACAAAGTTAATATTAATTAAAATTTGTAAAAATCCTTCCTTTTTAAGTATATTTGAACCGTCTCGTTGGTTCATGCTAAATCGATATCTCTAATCTTTGCCAAAATGCGAAAAAAATATGTTTACATCTTCAAAGTAATATTAATTAAAATTAGTAAATTCGATGGGAAATAACTTTTATATTTTAATTTATATGTATACATTTTAAAAATAATTTTATATCTTATTTAAAAGTTGTGATATTGTTCGCGTTAATTATTAATCAAACTTAGAAAATTAATTTTATTCCACGTATCTAAATTTATAATTAGGAATGACAATTAATCGAGTAACTCATTTATTGTGTATCTAAATCTAAATTTATTTAGAATTTTTCTACATGTTCGTCCTAATCTCGGTTAAAATAGTGATTTTACTGTACATACTCGTCTCAAATCCGTTGGGTAATACTCGATAAAAATATGAACACTACAAGTAATATTAATTAAAATTAGTAAAAATTCTTCTTTCTATGTTATTTGAACTGTCTCGTTGGTTTATTATAAATTACTCGATAAAAATATAAACAAAGTTAATATTATTTAAAATTAGTAAAAATCCTTCCTTTTTAAGTATATTTGAACCGTCTCGTTGGTTTATATTAAATCGATATCTCTAATCTTTGCCAAAATGCGGAAAAAAATATGTTTACATCTTCAAATTAATATTAATTAAAATTAGTAAAAACCTTTTTTCTATGTTATTTGAACCATCTCGTTGGTTTATGCTAAATTATTCAATAAAAATCTAAACAAAGTTAATATTAAATAAAATCAGTAGAAATTCTTCTTTTTAAGTATATTTGAACCGCTCTTTAGTTCATGCTAATTAAATCGATATCTCTAATCTTTGCCAAAATGTGGGAAAAAAAATATGTTTACATCTAGTTTTTTTGTTCTTTTTTAGCTATCTATCTCATATTTGATTCAATGTATATATTTTCTAGCAAGCACTAATCGAAGTTTTTAGAAAAATATGAAAGAAAAATGAAAAAAGATTCCATATAGACATGTTGATTAAATATATTTACTTAGTCTTCATAGGGATTTTCTTAGTCTTATTATTATATATGAATTAAGAATGTATAAAATAAGAATTTATAAGAATGTATTCCGAAATTATTATTATTTTAATATGTGTAATAGAAGAAATTAATTAAATAGAGGGAAAAATAAATATGAGATGTGATTAATAGATAAACATGTGATATTTCAAGAATATGAAATTAATAAAAATAAAGATAAGAATATATATGAATTAAAATTAGACAAATTATCAGAATAAAGGAAAATCTGAACGGAGCACCATGGAGGGGCAACTTTATTTTCGTATTAATAATAGATTAACACTTATTGGTTTCTTAACATCCTTGACTTTTCTACCAAATAAGACTGATCCCATATTCTCCATTATGACTTGGAGATAATTATATTATCTATCCGTGCTTGAAGATAGCATTGTATAATTTAATATTTAATCCGTTCTCCATTGAGACATGCTAAGTAGGACAAGTATGTGTGGTTCATAGAAGTCACTTATAATTTCTTTAATCATGCATCTATTTATAATAAATTTTATTTAAACAATCTGGATCATAAACTTTTGAGCAAAATTATATTTTAAATTTCAAACTACAGTAATTGTATCGGGGCTAACCGATAAGGTTTGACATAACCTAACTTGAATTTGAGTACTTGACCAGCTGACCTATGCTAAGTCAGCCTCCAAATATCTGGTTTGCATAATCTGAGATTTTTTTTTTAAGTATAAAGTTAACTTTTTAAAATTGGAAAACAAAATTGCACTAATTAAACACTCCCTCCGCCCCGCTAAATATGACTCATACTTTATGAGCACGAGAATTAAAAAGAAAGTGTAAAACATATACAAATGATAGGATCCACATTTTTTAAAATATTAAATTTTAATATTTTAGATTTTAAAAGCCCAAAAAGAAAAGCGAATTATATTTAGCGAGATGGGACACTGCTAAAAATGGAAAATGTAAAACCAAATAAACACAAACAAACCTGTCAACGGAAAAATATATGCTGAGGCTGTCTCTTGTCACCGTCTCACCGGGTCCGAATCCAATCAGCCACTGAGAGACACGTGGCATCTTCTAAACCGTACGATTCGTACCTACGCACCCTTACTGCTCATCACATTCTCCATGCCAGTGGAATAACACCAGCCGATCTGCCTGCTTGTTTATGTTGTACCTTCGCCGGTAATAAGTTGGCAAAATTACAGCATCTGCTGTAAGCCACGCTTCAACGAGTTGTACACTCGATTTTCATTTTCAATCCTCTAATTATTCTAACTCGTATAAAAAATAAAAAGTCATCACATGATACATGACTCGAAATACTGACAATTTATTTCATTTCAATCATCAGATCTCATTTTATTGTTTTGCTGTTTCCATCCATCTCACTGCAATTCTCCTAGCTTTCTCTCTGATATTGGGATTCAGTGAAAAGGTATGCGACTTTTTCAGATCCGTCTTAAGCATATTCAGTTTCAATCGCCTCGAACAATTTAAATTTGTCTGTTTTTGGTTTTTGTTCATCGATTATGTTGTCTATGAGTGTCAAATCTGCTCCAATTATGCGGCTAACAAGCTACGTCGCATTTGGGGAATTTCGTGGAGTTGAATTTGAATCCGATATTATCGTAGTTGCTGCGCATGGCGATTGCTAATCCTAGAGGAGAACTTGAGCGGAAAAAGATAGTAGTAGTTTTTGTTCCTTTTAAATGTGGTGATCTGATCTTAAAGCTCAATTTATTTTAATGGTTTTTGTCGTTGTTAAGTGTATTCGTGTGGAAATGAAGATGCTGCTGTGAGTTGGCAAACGGTAAAATTTTGATGTAACTGTGAGGAATGATATTGGTGACGCTCCTGTGGTTTCATTTATGCTGTTCCCATCTTTTGGTGGCTCACCCTAGGTCTTGATAAAAAATACTAGTAAATGAAAGTGAAAATTTATATGATCTACCTTTATTCGGTTTACACAAGAGAGAGATCATGTTTTAAGATATGATTTTGGTTAATATATGAGTTACAATTGAGTGCAGTCTACTGGTTAGCAAGTAGCAATGTCTAAGCTGGACTGCAGGGTTCAGCTGATCCTCTTATTCTCATGTGGATGTGTCGAACCGTAGTCCCTTATAAAGTTCTGGAGCTGAGGGAGAGTCTCTCTAGTTTGATGAGTAAAAGGAAAAATATATGTGATCTCTCTATGCATACTTGTGACAGATATAAAGTAAGGTCTAGTCATGTTTTTTTGGTTTTCAGTTTCTGAGGTGCCCTGGGACTAATGGCTTCAAGTCAAGTGGTAATAACACACACACACACACACACACGTATCCTATTTGATCTGAAATATTGTCAAATTTTGTAGGCTAAATATGGGTGTGGCACAAAACGGTGACATAGAGGAGGGAACTCTGGAGATTGGGATGGGTATACTACTATACTCTCATTGTAACTAATTATTTCTCTGTTCAATTATTGCATAGATGTTTATGTACTTCAACAGTCCATGTATAACCAACAATATGCTTAAGGAGTTCATCATGATCACCACAGCCATCTCATTGAAGCCCATTCTTGATACTTGGCTACCTATGCCTAAGTGGTTGAGAAAAGGAAATACTACTCCCTATTTCCATAGTTTTAAGTCTATTCCATAATTGGTAGTGCTAAGATCTGTCATCATTTACAAATAAAATAAAACTGCTTCTTTTGTTTTCATTAGTTTCATGTAGTTGTTTTGACAGCATCTACCAAACCCCTGTTTTCCACAATTTTTAATGTAAAGAAATATTGACCGTAGGAAATATTTATTTTGGAAATAATTACTCAGAAGTTCCTACATAATTCAATAATATTGCTACTCTAAAAATTCCCATTGCATGTGTACTGATTTACTACAGTGCATAATTTGATGCTCTTGAATTTTTTTCAGAATATAGAACAGTCTCTGGTGTTGCTGGACCTCTTGTTATCCTAGACAAAGTCAAGGTGGACATTTTACTCCTTATTCATTTCTTCTTTCTATGCAAACTCTCCTACGTCTTTGTAAACATGGATTTCGGAACAAGGTCATTTAGATGTACTCTGAAACTTTGTCTTTGTCAGGGACCCAAGTACCAGGAAATTGTCAACATTCGCTTGGGAGATGGAACAACCCGTAGAGGACAAGTCTTGGAGGTTGATGGAGAGAAGGCTGTTGTCCAGGTCATTGCCATCACAATTTCTTGCTTTGTTCTTTGATTGGTTTGCCATGTTATAGATTTGATACTTTGCCACAATTGGAACTTTATTCCTTCATATTTTGTAATTTTAAGGATTACAGATTCCTTTTGAGAAGTATATGCCTTTTCACTTTTAAAGTCCCTTAGTTGACTAATCTGCTGAACTGCCAGATTGGAGAGTCCTTGAATTGTTTGATCTAAGCATATCTACTTGGATGTTATTTTCCCTTTTCATCTAATCAGTTCTTTCCATCTGTTTCATATATTAGATAGTGGAATTTCATTCCTTTGTTTTATTTACCAGGTTTTTGAAGGAACATCTGGAATTGACAACAAATACACTACTGTCCAGTTCACTGGCGAGGTACAATTGTTTGCATGATTGTTTTTGCAGTTATTCTTGCTAGTGAAGTAAGATGAACTCATATTCCGTTGAAGTAGTTTTCTCTTTGCAGTCTACTGTTTAGTCCCCAAAACTCCACACACACACTGAGGGGGGTCTTTTATTTCCCATTGTTCTTATTTGTGACCTTATATCCTCAATCATTATTTCCCTTGAAATGCAATATGCTCTTTAGGATTGGAATTGTTGAAATGGAATTTTAAATGATTGACGTGCTTAACTTTGTTTTCCATCATATACAAAAACTTTAATTTAGCAATGCAAGTTGGGTTAACACTCTTATCAGGTTTTCCAGGTTGGGTTCTTTGCCCTTTGGTACTTGGATGTAGAAAAAAGTAATTATATACTCCCTCTGTCCCACTGAACTTGTCTCCCATTCCTTTTTGGGCTGTCCCATTTAACTTGTCATGTTTCCAAAAAAAGAAACAATTAACTCTTCAAAAATGGTGGAACCTACCCACTTTCTATCTTTTTACCATTCTCCTTAATAACCGTGCCGTTCAGTAACAGGACAAGTTCAATGGGACGGAGGGAGTATATGGTATCAACCACTGAGGATCATCATTTTCATGTTATAGACTAATGATTAGTCTATAAGCTCTTCAGAGGCACTCTCATTTATGATTAGACTCAGAAAGCATGGATGTTCTTAGTATTCTGCTGACTACTGCAGTTTTTAGAATAAAATTATGCATTATATTTATATGAAGTTGAATTCTCTGTTGTTTCTTGTTGTTTTTTTTTTGGGGGGGGCTGAGCCTGGTGTAATATTAATTTTCTGGTATTTAAATTGGTTTCATAGCAATTGTGCTACAACTTGTTTGCAGGTTTTAAAAACACCTGTATCATTGGACATGCTTGGTCGCATATTTAATGGTTCTGGAAAGCCCATTGACAACGGACCTCCTATTCTTCCGGAGGCCTACTTGGATATTTCAGGCAAGTACTAATATTATATGAGAAGTGTCCTTTGTATACATTTGACCTCTCTACATTTGATGTAATCTCTAACTTGTTGTGTCCAGGGAGTTCCATCAATCCTAGCGAGAGAACATATCCTGAAGAAATGATACAGACTGGAATTTCAACTATCGATGTCATGAACTCAATTGCCCGAGGTCAGAAAATTCCTCTGTTTTCTGCTGCTGGTCTTCCCCACAATGAAATAGCTGCCCAGATTTGTCGCCAGGCTGGCTTGGTGAAACGTCTCGAGAAAACTGAAAATCTTCTCGAGGTACGGTTTTCATTTCTACCTTGATCCCAATAGGAATGCTGCTTTTCTTTTTCCATCCTTCATATCTATAATGACTTTTGCCTTCTTTCTCTATGTTTGGTAGTTGTTGCTTGCTATGGTAGAACCATAGTCATTGCTGTTTGAATCTTGTTTGATATTTACTGAGTCTTGTCTACTATCAAAATTCTAATCAAACATGGCAGATTGGTATTGAAGAAAAGTATATTTCTCTTTATTGTTGCAAGAACTTCTACTCGGCCTAGGAATGTGAAATTAAGTTGATGGCTGTGCTAGTCTTTCTGGATAATATTATTGCTTTGTTTTCAGTATGCTTGAGCTACTTAATTTGATCGCTATACTTGGTTCCTTAGTTTTGATATCTTCATGATTTTGCTATTTCATTGACATGGTTCTATCATCTACATTGTGCTACAGGGTGGTGAAGAGGACAACTTTGCCATTGTCTTTGCAGCTATGGGAGTGAACATGGAGACAGCACAGTTCTTCAAACGTGATTTTGAGGAAAATGGATCAATGGAGAGGGTGACCCTTTTCTTGAACTTGGTAATTAGGCTGATCGCTTAATTCTTTACTGTTGTATAACACAAATCTTTGTTTCAGTATGACTCCCATATTTAATGTCTTATTTTCTTCAGGCCAATGACCCTACAATAGAACGTATTATTACTCCCCGCATTGCTCTGACAACTGCAGAATACTTAGCATATGAATGTGGCAAGCATGTTCTTGTCATATTGACAGATATGAGTTCCTATGCTGATGCTCTTCGTGAGGTAATATCTTCATAACCTTCCTGATTTATCAGCTGCTGCTAACTCACAATTCTCACTTCTTTTGAAAATTATTTTGAAATGTGTTGCACCTCTTATTTCATATACTAAGAATTTATTCAAGTGAAATGTGTGCCACCTCTTTACAATTATTTTTATGCATTGTATCTTGGCTGTCTGTTAGTGCATGTGTAGTTATAATTATTCTTCTTCCAAGTGAAATTGGAAAGCTAAGGGCTAGAGATCATATTTTCTTCTTAGGTGTCTGCTGCTCGAGAGGAAGTTCCTGGGAGGCGTGGATATCCTGGTTATATGTACACTGATCTGGCTACAATCTATGAGAGAGCTGGACGTATTGAAGGACGAACAGGATCCATTACTCAAATTCCTATATTAACCATGCCTAATGATGGTAATATACCTACTAATTTTCTGTCAACTATCAGGATATTTTTTTTCTTCACTTTCACTATTAAAAATCAATCTTAATCTGTTTCTTCTTTGTCAATTTTCAGATATTACACATCCTACTCCAGATCTCACAGGGTATATCACTGAGGGACAAATATATATCGACAGACAGCTTTACAATAGGCAGGTAAAGAGAGGTTGATGCACTCCATTAGTATCTAATGCATGTCATCAATTGACTCCCGGATCTTAAAGAACTTCTGACATGCCTTTTGCATGTATCAAGTATCTTCAGAAAAATCTGTTGAATCGCCTCATAATAATTAAAATTGTGCTCTTGTTTGTTCAAATGACTGCTTGTGAAGCTTATAAGAAGTGGATTAGCTGTTGTATCCTTGGGCCGTTCTTTCTTGTTGATGTGGTTTAGATTTATTCTGGTTTTTCGGGTTTAGTTGTCATAATTTGGTTTAACAGATGTCTGCAATTGACAGATATACCCTCCAATCAATGTGCTGCCATCCTTGTCTCGTTTAATGAAGGTAAGCAAACGTGGCAGTGTTTATTTCATTTAATTTGTGTTTGAGAAATTATTTAAGATAATGAGGGTGCTACTCTTGCTGCTTGAATATGTTGCAGAGTGCCATTGGTGAGGGCATGACTCGTCGAGATCACTCTGATGTATCCAACCAGGTAGTAGACTTCCTAGTTTTTTTTCACTGAATTGATTCTGGTCTCCTTCGGACTGGCCCATGCATTAAAGTTTTATATTTTTATTCACACTAATTGTTTTCTCTGATTTAATATTCCCAGCTATATGCAAACTATGCCATTGGGAAGGATGTCCAGGCAATGAAAGCTGTGGTCGGAGAAGAAGCTCTTTCTTCAGAAGACCTGGTCTGTATCTGTACATGGCAACTTATTTTACAAATTCATGATGGTAACTAGTTTATATTACTAACTCCACTTGGTTGTACAGTTGTATCTCGAGTTCCTTGATAAATTCGAGAAGAAGTTTGTTGCACAAGGAGCCTATGACACACGCAACATCTTCCAGTCACTAGATTTGGCGTGGACCCTGCTTCGTATTTTTCCAAGGGAACTCCTGCACCGTATTCCAGCTAAGACACTTGACCAGTTCTACAGCAGGGATGCATCTAACTGAGAGAGGAGAGATCAGCGGAGTTTTATGTTCGACTGTCTTGGCGCGCGCTTCAGAGGTGTGTTTCTTGATGTCTTTTTGTTAGGTTGTGAATCTCCTCTTATCTGGTTTGAAATAAGACGGAAATGTTTGATGAGCCAAGGCAGTTCTCCGGGAGCAAAAGATAGTTGTATTCTTTCAACAGAGAAACATCCTGTAATTCGTTTGTATTATTGTGTTGCTCTTGGTGAGTGCTGCATTTCGCATTTTAAATTAAAACTCACCGTTACCTAAACTTTTTATTTTTTTCAAAGTTCGAGTTTGAGTTTATTGAGTTGTATTTTGATGGACAATTTTGCTCCTTATCCTTCTGTTTCAAAAATAAATAAGGATTTTATCTGGTCGTTTTGTTGTCTTTTCTTGTGATTGATGCTAGAAATTGAAGGAATTAAGGTATGTTGCGAATAATCCATACAACCTAAGTCTTTAACTTGACCTTTCTCGAATATATTTGAGTCGAGTGTTATTGATTCTATCATAGCTTTGAGAAAATTTTTTTTTTTTTTCGTTTTCAAGTCATTATTACATTTTTCATTAAATAGCGGAGTAAAAAGGATAGAGGAGTAAAATGATGATTACAATTTGCTGATAGATTCTTCTAACCCAAAAAAAATTCAATACTGAATAACTTCAATCCTAATTCTTTTCTATTTCTTAGTTTATTTGGACCAATTTATTACTTTCGAACTAGATTGACTTCTTTAATGGAAGGTATTTTTCAGGAATAAAAATTTTTCTGAAATCAGTTTGACACAATAGATTATGTTCTCGAAAAGTATCTCTTATGTTAGATTTATGTTCCCGAAAAATACTTCTCGCATAATATTTGAAACTTTGTCTCAGTTTAGAATCTTTCACAAATAGTTTAAAGGCCAGATAATTTTTAAAACTTACTTCAAAGATTAGATCATTTTAAAACTCGTATGTGAAGGTCAGACCATAAATTATAATTATCTTTTTATTTATCTATCTAAGATTATCAACATCCTTAATTATTGTTAGAAAATGCATTTAAAAGAAAATGTAAGACAGAATACATTATCGGATTCCTGTACTTTGACTTTTTGTTTCATTAGGTCTCCGTACAATATTTTCGTTTTACTATGTCCTTCTACTTTTATTTTCGATCTTAATAGATCCTTATTTAACGGAATGTTAACTTTTCCGTTATCTATTTTACACATCAACATCTATTATTTAATTATTTTTCACATGTATTTTTTTCTTTTCCCAAAATCCTACATTTAAATATTACTCCCTATATAATTATTAATGTAAAAAGGATTGAAGAAAGAAAGGCCGACGGGATTTCAGAGATGTACGTGACACCGGAAAATTAAAGGGTGTGAGGGAAGAAGAACCGCGGGAAGAATCGAAGGAGCACAAGGGGAACTTGTGTTCAAGAAGAAAGGGTTATTATCAGATTCAATTCTTTTTTAGTATTCTTAATTGATGATTATCGAGAAAGATGACTTTGATGGTAATCAAAGTAACATACCGTCTACTTTTCTTATAAATCCTGGCAAGACTATGATTGATCGACGGAGCTTGATCGAGTCATGAGAATTCAATTCATCTTAATCAACTAAGAAGCGCTCCAACTGTTTGTTGAAATGCTTACAAGAATCTGGTTTTCTGAAAATTGTAATATTTCGCCGTATAATTTATGAGACGTGGTGGCCATTAAT
Organism: Agastache rugosa; assembly: GCA_031470985.1. Lineage (NCBI taxonomy): Eukaryota > Viridiplantae > Streptophyta > Magnoliopsida > Lamiales > Lamiaceae > Agastache > Agastache rugosa. The sequence goes on from CM062609.1 coordinate 12,382,016, forward strand.
CTCTTTTCTATCAACACATGTTTGCCCACACTTTTCAATTATTCTCCATCCCGCAAATCATCATTTGTTTTTCTGAATTCACGACTCTTGGATCAGTCAGATTGCTTCTACTTTTCATTTTCATTCTATTTTTCATTTTCTTCATTATATAATATTTCCATATTCGATTTTCAAGAAAGAAAAGAATAATACATGTGAAAAATAATTAAATAATAAACAATGACGTGTATAATAGATAATGGAAAAGTTAACTTTCCGTTAAATAATAATTTATTAAAAAGTAGAGGAATTTAATAAATCAAAAATACTATACAAGGATCTAATAAAATAAAAAGTTAAAATACAAGGATCCAATGATGCATTCTGCCAAAATGCAAAACACTTGGAATTTATGTGAAAGGAGCCGTGCTATGGCCATAAGCGTAATTTTATTTTAAGATATTCATCACCGACCCAAATAGCGCCCACCCGAATCCACGAATACGATACCAAGTATAAACCGGTCTGTCCTGCAAATATCTATTTAAGTCCACTTATTTAAATAAAAAATACTACTAGAATGTATAATAAAACTCTGATTTAGCCACCGCCGCCGACCGCCGACCGCCAAACCGATCCCGACTGCAGCTTCCCGCCTTCTCCTCTCCTCCCAGCCCAATCGACCGGCTTCCGCCGTTGTAACTACCAAGGCAGCCGCAGTCTGTATTCACTGCCAACGCCGCGGGTTCCATTCAACTACCATCTTTTATAATTCTTTCAGTAAGTGTGATTTTTCTTCCTTTTTTTATGGTTTATATGGAAAATTTTCCTGCCCTTGCTATTATATGAATTCTATCCGATAATTTCAGTTTTGATCGATTATTGGAGTCTGTAGTTGAATTGGGGGTTAGGGTTATAATTTGTAACGAAATCTCGGTGCTACGGCCCCGAGTTATCTAGGGTACGTCAAGGTATTTGGAGTTATCACTTTTTATTGGTTGTTTTTGTCTTTAGGGTTCATTATTTGAAGAATTTTTTGTTTAATTAATCATTTCGAGTTTTTTCTTTGATGTAAACTTTTCCCGTGCGAGGTATCTTCACTTCGGGTTTTATGGGGAAAAGGGCAGTATAGGTCAACTGTTTGTTTGTAAATTAGGCAAGGAATTTATCAGCTTGTCGCTCTATTGGAAATTATATAAAAGAAACTTAGAACTTCATAATGTAATTTTGGTGATTTAGTTGTAAAAAGTTTTTCTCCATATATTGGCTTCATTCTTATCTATCTTGCACAAGGATATTCGGTTAGGGCGTATTATTTTAGAGTACTCAAAGATTAATAAAGATTTGAAATTTGTGATGACTCCATGATTGCACTTAACATATGTAAGTAGTGAAATTTGCGGCCAAACAATGTGTTGAATTTAATAGTATGATTTCTATCCATCTTTTTGAATTTTTAACTTTTTGATAGACCCCTTTTGTATTTCAAGTTCCTAACTTGCAATTCAAATTTTGCAGTTAACTTGTATTGGGCAAAATGGAGGATGAAGTCGACCATTATGTAATTCTGGGACTGGCTTCTGGCGAGGAAGGTGCCAAACTTTCGGAACAGGAGATTAACAAGGCCTATCGGTCGAAGGCGAGGGAGCTGCATCCAGACAAAAAACGTGATGACCCTAATGCACATGCTAATTTTCTAAAGCTTAAAAACTCCTATGAAGTTCTCAAGGATGGAAAGGCTAGGAAGTTGTTTGATGATCTACTTAGAATAAAAAGGGAGAAGGTTCAACGCCGAGGACAACAAGATTCCAAGCGCCGGAAGATGATGTCAGATCTTGAAGAAAGAGAGCGGTCTGCTTTTGCTGTTGACCCCAATGTAAAAGCTCGGGAAGAGGAAGAGAGAATATCTCGGCAACTGAAGCAGGAGATTGCTAGAATTATTGCTATGCATTCCAACAAAAAGCCAGCAGCTACAGCACCCTCCAAGCAAGATAGAACAACAGGGACAAAAGATAGCGGGGATGGTGGAGGTAATGGATTGGACAAGGAAAAGGTTCTCAAAGTTTCATGGGAGAAGACTGGTGAAGATTACCCAGCGCAAAGACTCCATGAGATTTTTGGAGAATTTGGTTCTGTAGAAGATGTAGTTATCAAAAGTTCCAAGAAAAAAGGTTCAGCTCTTGTAGTAATGGCATCAAAGGATGCTGCCGTTGCTGCAATTGGAAATGTATTGGGCGATCTTTCAAATCCTCTCCTTGTTGTGCCTCTTCAACCCTCCTCGTCACCTGCCATTTTTAGTGCTGAGAAAAATGAGCCTGATGGCCCAAAATTGAGCAATCTTGTTGGCGCTGGGTATCAGGATTATGAAAACTCAGTGCTGGAAAAAATGAAAAAGGTTAGTAACTGCACAATATTATTCTGTTAAATTTGAGAAAATGTGTCATGTTTGCAGTTTGATATTCTAAGTCAATATTGTAAATTTTGTATCAGATAAAATTGTCATAATCTAATTTCATTTTCCTGTGTTTGGTGTAGGCTGCTCAGAAGCAAAAATGACTTGTTAGAAGGATCTTGGAGGTCTAATTATGCAGCATTGAGGGATTGTATTAAACCTATACTGCTATCTGTTTCAGAGGGATTGTATTAAACCTATACTGCTATTTGTTTCAGACCGAAGGTAACTACAGTAATACAAGTTTATGTCTTTTCTCTTATTGATAAATTGTTGTTGTAGGCATAGCCTTCATGCAATATTAGGTTGAGAAACCAGTTACATTTTTAGGTTTATCGATTTTGCGGTGCCTCAGAAAATTTTAGTCTTGAGAACATTTTCTCCATCTACTATACCAAAAAGGCTTAGAGGCTTTCTTCTTATGCTAGTGCTGTAAGCCTGTAATAATGTATGCTTGATGTCTTTTAAGTCGAGCGTGTTGCACATGATTTTTCTAATGTCGTTTGTCTCTCCTCTCATCCAAAAAAAAGTATGAAAAAGCAGATACTAATAAAGAAAAACAAGATAAGAGTACCGAAATCTATTACAAGACGAATATTAGTCACCTGACAGTTAGTGTGTCAATTCAATAACTAAATATTTTTGAAGTTTCTTAGGATTATAGGATGATGGTGTATCATCCCAATCTGATGTTGATAGACTATTGTGGTCTCTACGCGTTCAATTTCTTGTCATTTCCTTTTGTCTGCTTGACATAAGAGACTGTTGCTACAAGTATTACCGTATAATTTCTTTGTTTTATTTCGTTTTTTTGAGGGTGAAAAGATGGTAGCAACACTTGGCTCTATCCTAATCTTTGTAATAGAGACTAATCATTTATGACTAAAAGAAATTATGCTACAAATGCGACACTTGGCACCATCACTTTTTCATCTTGCGATATAAGAGACTATTGCATACAAGTATTACCGTATAATTTCTTTTTTTATTTTGTTTTTTTTTTAGGGTGAAAAGATGGTGGCAACACTTGGCTCTATCGTAATCTTTGTAATAGTAGTGAGCTTGACATTCATTGCTTTCTTCATCTCAAAACAAACAACTGCGGTCTGTAGTGAGTATGTCACGATCACTTTTTCATCTTTTAATTACTAAAGTATATTGTAATTTAATATCATTTCACCAAGTTCAAATTTTCACACTATCTTTTTAAGTTGCATCTACAATATTACTTTTCATGTTCTTTTTGTTGATATCTCACCATTGACCCAGTTTTCAGACAAATTCATCCCATATAGGTTGATACACAAATCAAGCTATTTGTGAATATCCGGATTTTGGTTCAATAAAAACTTGTTCGAGCTCATTTAATGAAGCTCATTAGCTAAACGAATCAAGCTTGAGGTTGTCAGTATCTCGTTAGGTAATTTAACTTAAAAATATATAATTGTTTATTTGTATAGCTTATATTTCTATATTATAATTAGTAATAATTAGGTAATTTAACTTAAAAAAAATTTCACTAAAGAAGAAAAAAAAAATTAAATGTAAATCTAATATAGAAAGTTAGTTCATGCTTGATTAAGCTCGAATAAGGTTGTGATCCTCAAAGTATTTGGTAAATAAAATTCGAACTTGACTCGATAATAATCAAAATAAGCTTGAGTATGACAATATTTGGCTCGGCTCAATTCAAGTACACCCCTAAATTTCCACTTGTCCGATTTTCATGAACGGGATCTCCAAAATTAACAGATGGATTTTCAAATCCTTTGCAAACCACTCCACTTCCCTACAACCACAAGAAACGCTATGGCCACTGCACCACCATCCACCAAACCTAACCGTATTAACATGTAACTAACGTTCAAATGATTTAGGTCAAAGAACTTGCACAAGTTTAATTATTATTATTTTTTGAACTGGACTTGCACACGTTTAATTAACATTTAAAAGCTACATACCAATATTAACGTTTTCCGCTGATGGACTGACACATTTTGGTCCAAAATATGTTTACGTGAGACGAGAAGTGTAAATTAAGTGTTGATTTGTATCTTATCTCTATATCATATACTATAATTATATATAGAACCGCTAATACTTCCCCTCCAAGAACCATTTGTTGGCGAAGTTTCTTCAAAAGAGGTAGCAATAGTATAATATTAATTGATCTACTATCATATTATTGATTTGAGTCTTGTATTTGAACAATGATATTATAGTCGCACACTATTTCAATTTAAACTCAAATTAATATTAGGATACAAATAAGACAAATTCTAGCCACGCAAAACCCGCGGGTCCTTGGGACCCACCATCCAACACGTGTGCTCTCATTCTTTCTCACTCACTCAAATTCTTTAATTCACTCTCTCTCTCTCTCTCCCCCCTACATTACACTGATAAAATCTGGTCGCCCATGGAAACATTTTTAATCCCAATTAGGAAACAGAACAAGAAATAATCCCACTCAAATTCATTGCCATTCTCTCCAAAGTAAATAAGAAATCAGTCTCAATATGTATGAATCCTTAGTTAACCCCCACAAATTTGGCTTAAATCCTCGTCGCATCTTTCCGTTACCAAACGGCATTAACCACAGCGATATAGAGATGATTACCGTCCACAGCATGAATTACACAAGCTTGAAAGACTTGATGCCGGAGTCTCCGCCGTCCACGGCGTCACCGACTTGCTTCCGCGGCGGCGATAGCTGGCGGGAAATTCCTATCAAGGACCCGTTGTTGCAGCATGCGGCGTGGGCCTACCTGCAGCCGATGCTGGCGGAGCACCAGAGCGATGACCGCCGCTGGTGGAGGCGGTGCCACGACAAATTCTGCTGGCTGCTCAGCTGCTTCAACGGCGTCGTCTTGGTGGTGTTTAAGGGTTGGTTTCCCGAGCATGTCAGGGAACGGATGATGATAAAAATTTGAGTACTGATGAGTGATGAGAGAGAGAGAGAGTGTGCTGAATGAAAGAGAAAGTAGTGAGGAAACTTAGTTTTAGCTGGTTGTAAAGATTTGATCTTCTTCATCCTCTTCTTTCTTTTCTTTAATTTTTTGTTCTTTATGCAAGTTTTGTATCTTGTATATACATTATTCTAGCTTTTTAAACGGGGATTTTGTCTCAATTTTGTTTTAGTTAGTGATTATTGATAAATATTACTACTAATTTGTCTGAATAACACCATCTTTAATTTTGTTTCTGAATACTTTCTTATATTTCTCTATTTCAGTTCGTTAAAAAGAAACTTATAAGCTTTTCCAATTAAGCAAGCATTTAAAACTGATAATCAAACATGAAAATTAATCAAAGAAAAGTTTTGAAATGTACACAGATTTCTCCATTATCTTGTAATCTTGTTCTCTCCGTGAAATTATATTATCTTAATATGGTCAAACCTAAGTCAGGTTGTTTAATTTTCTTTCATAAAAAAAAAAATTATGTTTGAAAAATTCCGTACCAATAATAGATACTAATAAATTTATAAAAGAGAGCGACACGTTTGAAATAGATATATACGCAAACAAAATACCTTGGTATATTGAATAAGAGTTAAGTCGCACAAAATATATAAAATTTTGCATACTTTTGGTTTTTCTCATAAATTTTAATTTTATTTTTTAAATACACAAACTTTAACTATTATAATTTTTGTCATGATTTACAAATTCAACCAAATCTAAGTTTATGTGGCACTCAGAATTATCCACATTAACATATGCTTAATTTGCTTAAAATAATAAAAATTTAGCAATTTTTTGGTTTAAAGAGAAAAAATTTGTCTACTTAGAGTAAATTAACCATTTAAATAAAAAATAATGTTGGAACGATATGATATGTGGACAATTCTAACTGCCACAACAACTTTGATTTAGCCAAATTTATAAATTGTGAGAAAATTGCAACAAACGTAAAGTGTGTATTTAAAAAATGAAAGTTCATTTGAAAAACAAAAATGAATAAAATGTGTATTTTAAGTTAATTAACCCAATATTATGTAACTAGATAAGGAATCGTATATAAAGTATATAACCCTTATTAGGTGTAATATTTTATTGCATCGATCAGTTTCTCACACACAATCAGCTCTCACGAAATCACCTTCATCAGACTTTTCTTTTCAATTAATTAATCAAATCATATAATATAGTCTATAATACTCCCTCAGTCTTATTGAACATATCATGTTATTATTCGGCACATGTATTAAGTAGAATGGTAAAAAGATAAAAAGTGGGTAAGTTTTACTATTTTTGAAGAGTTAATTGTTTCTTTATGTAGAACAAAACAAGTTAATGAGACAATCCAAAAAGAAAAGGAAGATAACTTTGGTGAAACGAGTGAGTGTGAATCTGCAATTTATGTAATTATTTCTTATTCATTGAACTCGTAATCACGTTTAAGGTGCCTACTATTTGGATCGCGGCACTTGTCAAGTGATAACGTCATATGCTTTAAAGTGCCGACTTTAATTCTAAGTGATTTGGTACAACAAAGTTTGAACATGATGTCGCAAAAATAAAATTACGTGGCACATTTTATTAATTTTGTCTACAAACCTAGTATGATATGCTAACCACTATCTAATTCATTTAAGAAAAATCATAAACGCGTCGATTTAAAGCGAGTTCTTCTTGAAAGCTTGTGATCTTATCTGTTTAGTTTAGGGTATTTGATAGTTAGTGCTCATTAATTCTGTCCACGCCTGTAGTTAATTAACGTTTTTATTTCTAAATTTGATAGACTCTGTTTGATAACTTATAGCTAGCATTCATGCATTTGCATTAACTGAAAAAAATCTTTCAATTTTATATCCATGAAGTTTTAGTATTTGGGACAAAATTCTTTATACACACTTTGCCAAATAAAAAATGAATTTTACACACTTCTTTTGAAATTAATGAAAAATACACACTATAATCATTATACCCTTTCTGCTGAATTTCTTTATTTATTCTGCTTATTCCAATCGAATTTTCCAATTATGGAGATAATTCATGCAATACTATCAGGTCCATCACACTTCCGTATAAAAATTCTAAGCATACCAACTTCATACCTTTTTGACCGTAATGTTGCCGGGTATTTCCACCGGAAGTTTTAGGGACCTCATCCAACCACACGATCGCAACCGATGGTTTCCAGACGCAGACTCCTTCAGCAACACTCAGCACAGCCCTCGTTCGTTTCCATTCCATCTTCTTTATTTGCCCAAGGTTTGTGCTCCTCAAGAAAATCCAAACCCAATAGCAAAATTGCTTCTCTTCCAGCTCTGCCCTTGATCTCCATTCCTTTTCCTCCAATCTCCAAGGTACCTTTGTAATGATTGATCTCCGGCTGTTGTAGATAGTAAAGAACATTACAAGGGAAGTTGGTTTCCCACCTTGTAGTGTCGAATTTTACTATCACTTCTCTCCACCCTTCGGGGCATTTCAGATTCACTGGAACCTTGTTACTCTGAGATGTTTGAGGTTGAGCTTCTCGAATGAGACTCCGACTCCTCCCATATGACAAAGACATGATTCTATCTCCTTGGATGGATAATCTCCCGGAAGTTATCCCGAGACTTTGATCGTGTCTCATGACTTCTCTATCTCGGATTTGAATGTCAACATTTCTTAACCGAGCAATTTTCACTCCATCGGGACAAACAGCCGTTGTCACCTTGTTGAAGATATCTGGTATCTCAATAAACTTCTTTCCTAGAAATAACTCAGTGTGATGTGAGTTGGAAAGAACATATGATACCTGATAAGTAATGGAGTACGGCCTATTTCCTTCCTCCAATAAATCATTGCGTTTAATGTCCTGATAAAGCGTCAGAGCTTTGCTGAATGGGTATCATTAAGATTGTAGGAAATCTTTGGATAGATGATTCCTACTACTTGTCCTGCACAAAGATCTCCCGTAATTGTTCCCAATACGGAATCTTTCAGATTTCTAACTCTTTTATCGCATATAGCGATATCGATCGGTGGTGAACTCCGGTGAAGAGAGCCGATTTTAACATCAACTGGATTACTCCAATATGGATCCAGTTCATCTTTTCAGCGACTTCGGACTTCATCTTTGATAGATCTTCCTTGATGTCACTAGCTAAAATCAACTGCATCTCCACTTGATTCCCTGTAAGCTCTATAGGAAGCGACATTTCTCGTCTAGAAATTCCATAGACGATTTGTTGTTTCCTGCTCCTTAGATTAAAGTTCCTCAGAACTTGATCTATGTTAGTTGCTGAAAAGCCTTGATACTTTTTTATATTCAGACTCTTCTTCATGATTTTGTCAATCAGATTTTGAGAGAGAGTTGTATGACTGGAGAATCCCGTCCTATCCTCTTTCTCCTGATGAACAAATTATGGATCAGTCTGACTTCGATCTAGTTCCATCAGACCATTCTGAATCTTCACCGCTGAAGACTTCTTCTTGCTCATATATACTCTCATCTGAGGGTATATCTTCGAACTGATATACTTGTATCAGTTCTTGATAGTAGATGGCATCTTCGATATCCGGAGTGGATTCGAATTTATTGATACCTCTTCTCTCGTTGTCAGGGCAATTTGTGGAAATATGCCCCTTCGCACCGCACGTCCAACAGTTGCAATCCTTGAAACTTTCATTAACTCTAGTGTGAGTTCTCCTGAAAGTTTTCTTGGCAGGTGTCCTTCCTTGGGATTTATTATCTCCTCGGAAAGGATATCTATTCCTTGATGGTTCACTCCTTTGACCTGATTTATAAGATCTGGCCTTCTGTCTTGACCATCTGGTTCTTGGTTTCCAAGAATTTCTTTTTGGATCTCCACCTTTATGATAGGGCTGAAACCTATTTTTCTTGCTTCTTTTCAGCCTCAGTGGTTCTCCTCCAATGATCGTTGGCAGATCATTATCATCACAGTTTAGAGGAGCGTATTTGTTAATCCTCCTCAGTTTCTTCATGTTCCTCAGAGCTGTTGCTTGTTGAAATCACTCTGAGAGCTTTCGATGTACATAAGACATCCTTCTTGCAACATTTTCAGGATATCCTGGTTCGTAATCCCGAATCAACATCTCCTTCCATGGGCTTGGAAATTTTAGAAAGAAAATTTCCAGCGCAACTCTATCATCAACTTTAGATTGATGTTGATAAAGAGTAAAGAGCTGTAGAAACTTGTTAAGCGATTGTTGATCTAGGACTGCTAGTCTTAGATTATACAATGCCATCAAGTATTTCTTTCTCTTTTCTTGATCAAATCCTTCGAAATATCCTTCTCCCAGAAAATGGCTTTTAAATATTGTTGCCATATTCTGAACATGTTCAGTGAAGTTTTCACTTTCAAAACATGCATTCTTGATATCCAGAGGAAAGAATTCCCAAGCAATCTTGGCAATTCCTGCAAGGCTCATTTCGAGGATTCTCACGAATCCTTCCTTGTTTAAATCGAGAGTTGTTGCCGCAATTCTCAAGGCTGACGTCCACTCATCAATTACAAATTCTAGATCTTTAAAATTTACTTTATCGAGATCGAGCATCACTCCGTAGGGATGAATTGGATCCAGGGTCGCCTTACCATAAGGTGTATCCTGCACCTTTGGTTGTGGCCTTCTTGCCCTTGTCCTTTTTGCCGCCATATATGCATCATTTGGGGTATGTTGATCATACCTTGCTCCAGTCTGAAAATCCTGGACAACATTAATGGCTCCAGGTGCATTCTGAAAATCTTGTTGATTTTCAATGATGGCTCCTTGTGGAAGTTGATTCACCGGCTGTGGGTTCTGGACCACATTCTGGTTCATTTTTAAATCAACCATCGCCATGTTAGTAAAAGATTCTGCTAACTCCTGGAGGTCGTCAAGATTGATGCTTTCGAGATTATTCATCTTTTCTTTTCTCGAATCATTCTTATCAAGGCCTCCATGTTTGGGTCCTTCTTGGTTTCTCCCACTGGAAATGGATTAGTGGGTTCATTACCAAAATGATTCCTTCTTTAACTGGAACGAGATTGTTGCTCCAGTTTTTCGATCCGTGATTGGATCTCCTTCAGGATATGATAAATTTCATCATGTTTCATAGCAATCTTGTAAAGATCGCGTGGCACCCCATACAGGCTATCACCATAATATTGTACCATTTTCTGTATTTCTCTCAGATCTTCCGATATCTTGGATGAATCTGGGCTAATCTCTTGATATAAAATAGTAGATGATACTCCTTTATCTTTCTTTGGTTCCATCAGAGCTATTTCAGTTTTCTCTCAAATGGATCCAATGGTCTCTTCTCATGGCATGTTCTATCTCCCATTCAAGGCAAATACAACTATGGAGAAGATCTTCTTTTCTTTTGATTCCTTGGAGACAGGAATCAATTAACTCTTTCTCCTGGTTCTGTTGAATTAAGGAATTCAACATATTTCTCTAGTGTGTTAGAACACTCTGGTATCTTATCCTTCTTCTCTCCACGATTTGGAGACGTTTCTGGAAATGTCCACACCTTGGACATCCTTCTAAATCCATCAGATATGATTATTCTGATAGTTTCTTTCTCATCACGTTTATCACCTCGAACTAGAGAGTGCTCAGATTTGCATCACATCTCTCTCTTACCTCGATTTCTTGTACAAAAGGCTCAATGTATTCCAGCCTTCTTTTACGTACGACTCGAGAGTCGAACAATTCCCTCAAAAATGTCTGTAACATCTGGTTTCTTTCTCTTTTTATCTCCAAATCTTGGAGATAATTCCTGTAACACTCGCATCTCGGACAATTGTCCGGATCTATGTTTTTCTTGATGTCTCCTTCGTTAGGATAATACTTAAAGCAATAAATAAAATATAATTCCTTAATAAACCTTAGGCTCTGATACCATTTTGAAAGCGTGGGTTAGGAATAGCAGAATGTACGAAAAATGGTTCGTATAATAAAGAAATACATAGCTATTTCTGTCCATAGCAATTCTGAACTGTCAATAGTTTAAACAGAGGGGTATAATCGTCATCTTGTGTATATTTCATTTTGTCTTGTTGATGGTGTGTAATTTTCATTTTGCAAAATGAATAATGTGTATTTTACTATAATAGCACTTCTTTTAAACTGAATTACAAAAATAATTATTATTATTGATAGTGTTGAGACTAAATCCACTTGATTCGGCCGATCATCGAAGAGGCCGATGATAAGAATTATGGGACAGAGGATTTCATCTGCACCTCATTTGAGATCCTCTATCCCATTTTTTGAACAAACATTACTAGAAATTTTAAAGACCGCGTGACGGTGGACTTGAACCCGTGACCTTTGGCCCGGGCATTAACCACTCTACCACTAGGCTAACACACGCACACTAGAGATCCTCTATCCCACAATTGGTGTCTTGCCCTTATAATCGTGTCCGTCCTATTTCTATATTTGATGTTAGAAAAATTAATAGAGTTTTGATTTGATACCAAAACTCAGCTGACCCCAACTGAGTAGATGATTGCGCAAGCCTAAGTGTTTTTCCAGCTCACATGTTTGAGCTTATAGAGTTTCTAAGTTTACAGGTAGAGTCGCTGAAGACAGCAGAAGACATAGCAGAAAACACAGCTAAGCGGACACAACTGAGGAATTCAGCAGAGCAAACTCAACAGAGCAGACCAAGCAGGGTCGAGTCAAAGACCCAGCAGTATCAAGACCCAGCTCAGTGACGGAAACCCAGCTCAGTGTCGAAGACCCAGCTCAGTGTAAAAGACCCAGCTTAGTATCGATGACACAGCTCAGGTCTGAGACACAGCTCAGGTTAATGACACAGCTCAGGTTGAAGACACAGCTCAGGTTGATGATACAGCTCAGGTCTAAGATACAGCTTAGAGTCGAGACGCATCAGAGTCGAAGACGCTGAAGACACAGAAGAGACGCTTAGCAGCTCGAAGACGAAGACCAACTCCAAGACAAGATCCCTGTGTCAGAAGATCTCATCTAACATGGTCCAATCAGAGATGAGGAATAGCTTCTGCAGATGCAGACCTACATCGTAGGCGAAAGGCTAGAAGTCAAAGAGAGTAGGTGAGATTCAAACGGCTCTCTTCCAACAGCTAGTTTGAATCTCCACCTATATATATCTCCTCCTCCAGAGACTGAAAAGAGACTGAAGAAATAAAAGAGCCAACAGATAAATGAACAACGATCTTCAAAACCAAATCTCTCAAGAACACCCAGTCAGTCAGCTGTGTTCTTAGTTGTTCACATATTCAGTCATAGGCAAAAAAGATTAGATTAGATCTATCTTAAGCCTAGTGTGAACGAGTTCATCATACTCCTTGTTCTTCATTGTAAGAACTCGTTTATAGTTGGAAAACCCAAACCCAAACCCTTCTACCCAGAAAAGGTTAGGTTAAGGTACGCCTGCTCGAAGCGTGTAATTCGAGTGGCTAGGTTCTTCAGTACCCAGAAACTGAAGTTCATCAACACTTGCGGACTGCGTGTAAAGTCAGTGGTATCCTTAGTAGATTACCAGATGGTTTTCTGGTCATGGACGTAGGAGTAGTTTCTCCGAACCACGTTAAATAGTTTTGTTCTTTACTGCTTTATTTATGCATTCAGCAAACTCATCATAAGCATTCTTTCAAGCTGCATAAACTGACTAACTGAAAAGAGAAACAAAGCTTTGCAATATATTTGAAGTAACAGACGGACTTTTCAAAAACCTACTACATTCTGCACACAGCCAGCTGTGTCGATCAAGCTGCCTTCCAGCTGGATCGAACACAGACAGCTCACTCAAGAGTTTTAATTGGAAAAGGTTTTGAACCTTGGTGTATTCATCCCCCCTCTATACCAAGGTATCCGTCTCGGAACCAACAATTGGTATCAGAGCAGTGGTTCAAAAGATCAATGTATCTGTGTCAAGTCAGCCTCTTTGCTGATAGTGGTCACCTGAACAGATCCTTCAAAGTTTCAAAATCTTTTTAAAATCATTATATTGCATACTGTCATGGAATCCTCCTTGTGCAGGAATCTTCCGACATTCTCTGTCGATGATTATCAGATCTGAAAGTTTCGACTTAAAAGCATTCTGTGCGCACGACACGACATGATGTGGGATGTTATCACTAACGGACCCATAATCATCATAAAGTCATAAAGAGAAGCAGAAACCACACCTGGAGCTGAACCAGTACTTCGGCAAGTTGTGAAGCCCAAAAGGGAGTACTCTCCAGAAGAAAGAATACAAGCTGAACTGGACAGCTACGCTCGCAACGTCATCTCTTCAACGGTGACGGACGCTTATCTCAGCAAGATCATCAACTGCGAGACAGCTAAGGAGATGTGGGACACTCTAGCCAAGCTGTGTGAAGGCTCAGAGGAAATTTAAGAGAACAAGTTCTCAGTTGCATGCTAGAAATTCGACAATTTCAAGCAACTCCCCTGTGAGTCCATCGAGCAAATGGAGCTCAGATTCTCCAACCTCATCATCGAGATCGAGACGATCCGAACTGGAAAATATACAGTTCGAGATAAGAACTTGAAAGTTCTTGCAGCTCTCTCCTCAGAATGGTGTACACACAAAGTGGTTCACCAAAGCAGAACTGATCTTGGCAGCATGGAGACGGAAAAATTGTTCTCCATCTTGAAAGCCAACGAATTTGATCTAAGGATCACAAGCGGAAAATCATCCAGCCGAATAAATAAAATGGAGCTGACTCCCAAGGTAAAAGAGAGAGCCTTGAAAGCTCAATCAAGAAGATCAGCTCAATCAGCTCAGCTTGGAAGGACCAACAATGAGCACAGAAATATGAGCAAAGAAGAATTGCACGAAGAAGTTGCCATGCTTGTACGAAGCATCAATAGGCTGGATCACAACAAGGAAAAGTACAAGAAGATCGTGAAGGTTCATCACGACAAGGAACTTGACCCAAAGAGAAATCTAGCTGACCGATCTTCCCGGAGAAAGGATAAAAGATTCGAAGCGAGCGAAATTGATGATGATCAAATCTCCTTCTCTGACTCAGATGAGGATGATTGCTCTGATTAAGATGTCTGAAACATCTTATTGAATCAACCGATGAAGAAAATGAAGAAACCCAACTAGCTGACTGGGACCAGCTGTGAAATAAAGACAGCTGGATACAAAACTAAAAACTCGACGATCTCGGCTGAGTACATTGGTCTCAAGAGAAGAATTCAGAAGCAACAGATGAATCAGCTGGATTTGGGACAGCTGACCTTATCAAAGGAATGAGCCAATGATGAGAAAATCCGCTCAAATGAAGTAGGATGCAGCTGAAGAAAAAGCCACCTGGTATCAAATCAAGGGGGAACTCTACTTAACTGGAAAGAGAACAAAAATCAAGTAGAATACCCAGCAAGATGCACTCACCAAGATAAAACTCAGCTGGAATCACCAGCTGAAGAGAAACCTGATCCAGCGGAGTAATCAAGCTGATTCTCTAACCCAGCTGATGACATGATAAGCACCCAAGAGATTTCTCAACATCTGAAGGACACCGTTGTTGGGAAAATTCACACAGAAGCACAACATGCTGAAATCTAAATCAAGATGATGTGTGAATTACTTGGACTGCTCAATCCGGATGAATAAAAATCATCCAGCTGAGGGGGAACAAACTCAGCTGGATCTCAAAGCTCAGTTCAGAAGGATTACCCAGATGAAGGCTAATCAAGCTCAGCTAGACATCAGTCGCAGAGCTCAAAGGAACTCAGCTGAAGGAAAATCAAGCTAATCACCAGATACTCAGCTGAGGAGAAAACTCAGTCAAGCAAAGGAAAAGACCGTCGTGGTATCAGTTGACTTCTATGTCCAAGCTGACCGGTTTGCGTCTTATGTATTTATTGCTCTGAGGAATATGCTATTTAAGTCCAATTATTTTGAATTCTTATTTTAAGTGGACATATATTCCTTAGTTAAATTGCTTGATAAGTTTCCTTTCCCATCACATTAATTATAAAGTCTGCAGAGTACTGTAGCACGGTAGGATCAAGGCAAAATGTCAAACGTTTGAACTGCCTCACGCGCGGTTGTAATACACTCACCGTAAGCACGTCAGCAATACGTGATGAGTGAATCTCTCCCAGTCGTTGATCAGAATATCAGCTGTTTCAATCTCAACCGTTGATCCATTATGGCAGTTGATATATATGGAAAAGATACGCGGATTCTTTCATATTTCATCTTTATCTCTGCGAATTTCAAATCTTCAAAACCTCTATCCATTTTCTACAAGTTCTTCACACGATCAAAATCAACAGATTGCAGAAATGACACCCAAGAAATCAACCGCATGGATGAACCAGTTTGAAGCTCTAATGACAAAACTATCTTTTGAGAGTGTTCTGTCCACCTCCAACGTCCATGTTACAGAACTAAAAGAGATGGTGGATCTTGTTGCTGACTCCGGTCTCTTGCTGTGGGCAACCTCCATGCCCAAGCTTATGCTGAAGAAAGATGCTGCCCTCTTCTACCTCAACATCATTGACAAAGACGGCTTCTACTCATCTTCATTCGATATAATCGTCAAGGGCTGATGTGTATGTTTTTGGTTGTTCAGAAGTTGGGATTTTCTATCATTTTACGTGAGTATAATGCACATTTAAGTGTGTTTTGCGCAGGATTTTGAAGAATTGTGAAGACGGAGATTTGGACGAGAGAAGTCAGAAAAGAAGAATATTTTGCATGATTTTGCTGTGGATTAAGGATGCAAGTAGAAGATGGGTTGTAATTAGTTTTGGATATTTTCTTTTGGATAGATAGTATTTTATGGTTATTGGGCTAATTAAAAGTATTTTGATTAAACCCATATATTATTTGGGCTGACTTGCGATAGTGGAAGGAATTAATTTCCTTATCCCTTTAGGAGTCAGCCGCATAGGTTATTTAAGGAGGGATTGGCGGTGGATTAGGGAGGATATATTTTGGACCTTACTTTGATTTTGTTTACTTTTTCATCAACCGCCACTTTTGGTTTTTTTGTTTTGTTTTCGTTCAGCCGCATATTTTGTTTTCGGTGACTATTCCTTGTTCTCTTTTTATTTCGGTGATATATATTATGCTTTATTTAATTTATTTGATTGTGTTTAATTCTATTATGAGTAGCTAATTCTTTAATTCGACGAGAATAATGAAGCACTAGTTTAATAATCTGTGAGATCTAATTGTTCATATAATTAATTTCCTAGGATTTCGATTTATTCATTGTGTTTAAAGTTAATTCTGATTTTATTTAAGCCTGATCAACTTAGATTTAATTGGATTACAATTAATTAGTTCCCCCAATCCGTAATTGTTGGAATAGGGCTAATTAGTGATAAAGCTACCATGTTCGTAGTAGGAATAAATCGGTAGACGGGTTATTACTTGCGTTCTTGGGTAATTCGTCTAAATTGGGAGATCTAAAAGCTATTAGAGCATTAATCTAGGTCTGGCGTCTCCAGCTAGGTTGTGTTTTAATAAGGGAAATAGTTAGGTCTGGCGTCTACAGCTAACTATCGATAAAGCACGTAGGAATTGGAGTATGTCCGCTGCGTTCACGGTACCCTATAACTGGTTGGTTCTTGGAAATTAATTAATCCTTGCATCGATGATCAGAGTCTAGACTAGTGTGGATTTATTCGAAGCCGGATTGCTTTTCTTTTGATTATATTCTCGTTTGCCATTTTAATTAATTTCTTTGTCTTCCTAGTATTTAATTAATTTATCTCAATTTAAGGCGTGATGGCTACACCAAAATTAGATTATTAGGAAAAATAGGTGAATTCCCGTTCTCTGTGGTTCGACCCTGCTTATTGTTATACTAATTTAATTCTGAGCAGATTGCAGGAATTATTTGGTGGTAAACGACGACACCAAATTGGCGCCGTTGCCGGGGAACGGTGTTTATTAATTTATTTTTCCTATTGATTTTGGGTTACTTTTCTGTTGTTTATGAGCAGGGCCTCTAACCCGGACCTTCTATATCATCCTGAAATCGAGAAGTTAGCGAAATGGTTGAGGAAGGAGGCCAAGCTTAAGAAGCAGCAGAATCTGTTGGAACCGCAAGGAGATCCGTCTGCCCAGACGGAAGCTGTTTACGAGTCTGACATTAGTGTTCCAGAAGCTGAAAGTGTTTCGTTTACCCAAACGGAAGGTATTTCTGAAGCAGAAACAGAAACCGAGGAAGAAGTTGAGTCGACTTTCGTCGCGATTATTGAAGGCGACATGGCAGATGAAGATCCAAGACTGAGTGAGCTTTCGAGCCATCTGGAAGATGATCCTCCGACACCGATACTCATACCAGATTTGAAGGCGTCGATCGAGATCAAGTTGGGATTGCTGAATGTTTTACCTAAATTCTATGGTAAAAAAGGAGAGGATCCGTACAACTTCCTAAGTGAGTTCGTCAAGATATGCAAGGTGCAGAAACGACCAGCTGGAGTTACTGAAGAACAATTCAAGTTAGCGGCGTTTCCTTTCACTCAGACAGCAGAGGCGAGCGCCTGGTTCACAAGCCTTCCGCCAAACTCCATATCTACATGGACTGACATGAAAAGATTGTTCTTGGAGCATTTCTTTCCTCCAACGAAGACTAATGCGTTGAAGAAGGAGATTAGTGGAGTAAAACAAGACTATGATGAGTCATTGAGTACTTACTGGTCCAGATTCAAGAGATTGGTGGATAGCTGTCCAAATCATAAGTACACCGATGGAGACTTGTTGCAGTATTTCTACCAAGGAATGACCGTTGACACGAAGAATTTAGTTAACTCATCAAGTGGAGGCGGATTTTCGCATTGCAGGGTAAGTAAAGCTAAGAAATTGATTCAACACTTAGTAGAAGCAACAAGGGAGTACGAGGAGCCTCGTTTGCTTAAGAGAGCTGCACAAGCAAATTCCTCCAATTTTGAAGAGAAGCTCGAAGAGAGAATGGGACGAATAGAAAAGATGTTGAATACTATGGTCGAGAAGTCTGCAAGTGCGGGACCAGTGGAGAAGCCGTGTGGTGCATGTGGTAATTTTGGCCATTCAAACTTGCAATGCGATGGGAACGCCGAAGATCTCCATGCTTAAGTCAACTCATCGCATAACTTTTATGGCAGCAAAGATCCAATACCGAAGAGAGATCCCTACTCGAATACTTATAATCCGGGTTGGAGGGATCATCCTAATTTCCGTTGGCGAGATCAAGGGCAGAAGCAGCCTCAACAACCGCAACAGCAACAAAACTACCGACCACCTCATCAAAGAGGATTTCAGCAAGCATCACCTACTCCACCTCCACAAGAAAAACAAGGGAAGTCTCTTGAGGAGATGATGGCGGATTTGATAGGTTCCCAGCAATTTTTGCAAAACAATGTGCAGCAACTCCAACAAACTCAAAATGAGCAAAAAGTGTGCATAGATGGCTTAGCTCGTCAAATGTCTCAACTCTCGACTTCTATGAACGAGCTTAAGGGGAATCAAGGCCGCTTGCCATCACAAGTTCAGGCTAATCCAAGGGAGAATGTGAACAAAATCACTTTGAAGAGTGGTAAGGAGTTGAGTGAACCCACAGTCAAGAAGTCACGAGAAGGCTCGAGCAATGAATCTGGAGAAGGGTCCAGTCTGTCCAAACTGGACGATTCTGACGGAATAGCAGTTCCTGCTGAACAGGGTGAAAATACTTCTCGTTTACCCAAACCGGATACTGATCCGGCAGTTGTGCTGAATAAGAAGGAAAAGAAAAAGGAGATTGCATCGAAGGAGCTGACTAAGGTACATAAACCTTTGAGTTTATATGATCCAAACATTGTGATACCTGCTCATTTTCCCAAAAGATTAGCGAAGAAGAAGCCGGAGGAAGATCCTATGGACTACATGTCGATATTTGGAAAGTTAGAGATTGATTGTCCCAAGACGGATACCTTGGTGTAGAGGGGAGGGGGGTGAATACACCAAGGTTTAAAAACTTTTCCAATTAAAACTCTTTTGAGTGAGTGAAATTTGGTGTGTTCGATCCAAATTTGGAAGGCGGCTTGATCGACACGGTGTTGTGTGCGGAATGTGGTGGGTTTTTGGAAAGTCCGTCTGTTGCTTTAAATATATTGCAAAGCTGTGTTTCTCTTTTCAGTTAGTCAGTTTATGCAGCTTGAAATAATACTTATGAAGGGTTAGCTGGATGCATAAATAAACATGAAAGAACACAGCTATTTAACGTGGTTCGGAGAAACTACTCCTACGTCCACGACCAGAAACCTCTGGTAATCCACTAAGGATACCACTGACTTTTCGCGCAGTCAGCAAGCGTTGCAGCTTGGTTCCTCAAGCTGGATACAAGTTTACGCGTACTGTATCGAAACGTAACCAGACTGTTTACGGGCACAGCTGAAGCCTAACCTGTAGTTTGCGGGTACTACAGAACCAACACTCGAATTACGCGCTTCGAGCAAGCGTACCTTTACCTAACCTTTTCTGGGTTTGGGTTTGGGGGGTTTTCCAACTATGAACGAGTTCTTACAATTAAGAACAATGAGTATGATGAACTCGTTCAAACTAGGCTTAAGATGGGAAGGATTATATGCCTAGATACTAGTGGGAGAGAGCTTCAGCAGCCTGAGAATAAATGATCACTCATAAGTATGAAGGCTGCTGGATCTTTGAAGCTTTTCTGAGAGATCTCTTGATCTTTGGTTAGACTTCCTTCAATGAAGTATGTTGATCTCTCTTGAATGTATTATCTCGTCTCTCCTCTCTCTCTGATGATGAAGAAGACTTCTATATATAGGGAGAGTTTAGAACTAGCCGTTGGAAAGAGCCGTTCTGAATCTTTACCTAACTTCTGACAGGATTGACTTGTCTTCTTCCTTGATTTCCTCGTAAAGCAATCCTAGGTTTGACTTCTAGGTGCTGAGGTGTCGAGTTCCTGATGGTCCAGATCAGATCTGACTTTATCTAAAGTTCACTTCGACTCTGCTGTGTTGGTGACTCTGAGCTGTCTTGAACTCTGCTGGATCATTGACGCTGAGCTGAGTCTTGAGCTCTGCTGGGTCTTGACGCTGAGCTGAGTCTTGAACTCTGCTGGGTCTTGACGCTGAGCTGAGTCTTGAACTCTGCTGGGTCTTGACGTAGAGCTGAGTTGTCACACGAGCTGGGTTTTTCTTACAGCTGTGTCTGGAAGAACTTTATCGTCTTGGATCTGGATAACGTTACTTCTCACTCGACTTTGCTTACCCTGCTGTGTACTCAGCTGGGTCTTCTGCTGTCTTCAGCGACCACCTGTAAACATAGAAAATCTATAAGCTCAAACAGGTGAGCTGGAAAACACTTGGGCTTGTGCAAACATCTACTCGGTTGGGGTCAGCTGGGTTTTGGTATCACTTCAAAACTCTATTAATTTTCCCAACAATTTCCCCCTTTTTGATGATGCCAAAACCCCAAGATGGAAAAACAAAAATTGCTTCCCCCTTAACAGGAAACGGGGATTCAACGAATTAAACAATCACAGCAGGTAAACATATTCAGAGCCTGGACAAAGAGAGATTGTCTTCAGGTTGATTTTGATAAAATGAACTTTTCATTAAATAGGAAGAATTTTTACAACTTTCTAAATACAAAAGTTCAAAATAAAAATTCCCAGTTGGCTGGGTCTTCAGCTTGACTGCTTCCTTAGTTCATCAATTTGATGGTCAGTCTTTAGACCATATCTATTGAAGATGAACTCTTCCAAATTTCCTTCCATTCAGCTTGATTCTTCGACTTTGAAATTCCTCTTTCACCAGCCCAGTGATTAATTTCTTTGATGATTTGGGCCTTGTCAGGAAGGTTTGTTCCAGCTAGAAATGGAGGCTTTAGCTGTTTGACTTTGGGAGCCTTCAAATTTGATGTTATTGCTCTTGGCATAGAGGGCGATTGACCTTGCCATCATTGGATCTGTCTCATGAAGCTCGAGGAAATAGTCCCGTGCAGCTTCTGGATCCATGCCTTTGAACTGATTCAAGTAGTAGAATTCTTTGATGAATTCTGATTTGCATCTTTCCCAGTTTTCATTGATATCATCTGGGTTCTTCTTGTCAGCTGAGGCTGCTTGGATTTGTTTCTTCTTGGCTTGTCTGTAGCTCTGCCTTTTCTTCTTCTGCTTTTTCTCAGCAGGCTTGAGAGCTTCAGCTTTCTTTTTAACAATCTTATCCAGCTCTTGCATTTCTTTTCTTTGCTCGTTGTGGAAGTTACACAGCCAGTGATAGTCTTTGTATTCTTCAGGCTTGTGTCCACATGCTTTGGCAAGAGCGACCATTTTCTCTCTCCATGTCTCTTTGACAGCTTTGGTGAGCAGCTGGCTCTGTCTCTTCTTCATCCAAACTCTTTTGCAAAATCGTCGATTTCCTCTGTATTCTTGCCGCACAGTTCCCCTTAGCCGCAGCTTTCCTCTCACTTGTTTTTCCAAACCTTCATTCGATCTTCCCCTTTTTGGCATTATCAACAAGGGAGGTAGAGAGGTTGGCAACTGTTGCGCTGAGCTTGGAGAGAATACCTTCAACATCAGCGATCTTGACTGAGTTGTCAGCTGTGACGAGATTCAGCTGGGCATTGCTGCTGCTTCCAGCTCTGAACTGAGCATCCAGATCTTTATATAAGTTGAAGAGTTGGCGGATGTCAGAGCTGTTGGAGAGAGTGGTCTTTTTGAGAGCTTCCAGCTGGCTTGAAATATTTGCAATGTCGTTAACCAGTGGAGCTTGAAGGTTTGAAATGATCTCAGGGACTCTCTTCTCTAGAAGAATTGACTGATCAATTTGTTGAGAAACAAGAGATTGCCTGAGATCTCTGCTGGTGCTTTCCTGCAGATTCAGAGCGAATCTGTGAACGTCGTCAATGGATAGTCCATTGCTCTGGACTTGAGACTCTATAGCTGTGATGCGCAGAAGGGTATCCACATTTGATTTGAGTCTATCCTGAAAAAGGATTTCCTCGACTTGTTTGGCAATCTCGTCCTTCATTGCATCAGATAGCTCAACATGATCCGTCTGGGTTCCGGATTCGGCTTGGCTGGATTTTACTGCCTCGATCTCGACCAGTGAGCGAGTGTCATCGGCAATTGGACTCTGTGGGGCAGCTTCCTCTGGTTCAGTTGATGCTACAGCTGGTTCTTCAATGATCATTACCTCAGCTGTTTCAACAGGTACAGCTTCCTTGGTAATCTCAGCTGAGACTTCTTTAGAATTGTCAGCTCCAGAATGTGTCTCCCACCCCGCTGCTGTTAGAAGCTTATCGGCTGATTCCCAGACTTCAGCTGGGTGCGGCTTGGGATACTGCTGAGACACTTCAATTATTCCTCTGATGAGATCATCTTGATGCAAATATGCATCCTCCAGACTTCCAAAGCCAAAAGTGTGCTGGAGGCGTGCTTCATCAGTCTTCAGTTTCTCAAAGGAGAAAGTCTCTATCAGCTGCTCATTCTGGTACCAAGTTGCCATCTTGGTAGCCAGATAGAACTTGAGGTCTCCAACTTTGACAAGGGCAATGGGCAGGTGCGCCAGAATTGGATACTGAGTTAGAGCACTCTTGATCCCTGCAATGCGCAAGTCCTCGTACATGGCTTCCATAAAGGCTGAGCCAGTAGAGTTGAGGGAAGGAGAGGTAGTAGAATCACTCTCCTCTGATTCTGTGGAGATTTGAGGAGCAGGTTCAAAAGGGTTCACAATTGGCTGTGAAGAAGTATCAGCCAACTGTGTGGGAGATTGAGCTCTGGGAGATGGCTGTTTTGGGGGTGAGCTGGGATAAGTGGAAGAGGGTTCAGCATGGGTGTCAGCTGGCTGTGAAGGAGCTTCAGCCAGTTGAATGTCTTCCTGCTCTCTTGCAGGAGATGGCTCTTTGGTTGGAGAGTTGGGTGGAGGGGAAGGCTGTTTCGGTGGAGAGCTGTGAGGAGGTGAGGGCTGGGGTGAGCTTCTTGGATTATCCAGCTCGTCCTCTGAGCTGGATGACAATCCGTCATTCAATCCCATCTCGGCCAGGATGTTTGATCCGTATTGATCGAAGGCCGACACTGGCTGTGGGGAGAGAATCACCATAGCTTGACTTGGAATGACAGCTGTTTTCTTTTTCTTCTCAGCTGGACCTCCAGCTGGTTTAGGGTCAGCTGCCTTCCTCTTTCTTTGTTTCTTTTCAGCTGGAACTTCTGCCTCTGTTCCTTCCAGCTGCTTCTTGCCTTTACTCACAGCAGGCTGCTTCTTCAGAAGATCATTGACTTGATTTATTCTTTGGAAAAGAATCTTCGTTTCAGGAAACGGTTCTGAATCAGCCCACTTTACTGTGTGCCCTTTCACTGCTTGCTCTATTAAGAAAGAAATTTTGGAGCAGAGATACAGTGGCTCTGAAGCTGAAAACGTCGTCCTGGTGGAGTTGAACTTTATCTTCTCTGACTCGCCCGGCCGGTCGGTTGAGTAGGAAATCAAACCAGTTGACGTTTGCGCCTTTGATCATGGCAATCATCGGCTTGAGTTTTGGAATGCTGATCTCTCCTTGAGATCCAGCTATCCCTAAGATGCATTTTTGAGTAATATCCAGCAGCAGCCTGTACTTTGGCTTGAGCAGGAGCTTTGACATGCTTGCTCTGTACGGCTCTGGGGAGATAAGCATCTCTCTGCTGAGGAATTCATCTACTTCTTCCCGACTGTAATCATCTGGGATGAATCCTCCTTCTCTGGGAAGGTTGAACACCTTTCGTAGCATCTTATTGAGTTTGATGGTGACGGTTGCTGTATCAAACTTTCCGTCTTCGCCTTTGACACTCATGTCAAATGAAGATGAGTAGAAGCCATCTTCGTCGATAATGTTGAGGTAGAACAGTGCGGCATCTCTCTTTAGCAAAAGCTTGGGCATGGAGGTTGCCCACAGCAGGAGACCGGAGTCTGCAACTATATCCACCATCTCTTTTAACTCAGAAACATGGAGATTGGAGGTGGACAGAATACTCTCAAATGACAGCTTTGTCATTAGGGCTTCAAACTGGTTCATCCCTGCGATTGATTTCTTGGGCGCCATTTCTGCAACTTGGAGAATTTGATTGTGCGAAGAACTTGCAGATAATAGATGAAGATTTTGAATCTTTGAAATTTGCAGAGATAAAGATGAAGGAAGAAAGGATCTGCGTATCTTTTCCATATATATCAACTGCCATAACGGATCAACGGTTAAGATTGAAACAGTTGATATTCTGATCAACGGCTGGGAGAGATTCACTCATCACGTTTTGCTGACGTGCTTTCGGCGAGTGTATTACAACCGTGCGTGAGGTATTTCAAACGTTTGACGTTCTGCCTCGATCCTGCCGTGCTACAGTACTATGCAGACTTTATAATTAATGCGATGGGAAAGAAAACTTATCAAACAATTTAACTAAGGAATGTCTGTCCACTTAACATATGAATTCAAAATAATTGGACTTTATATAGCATATTCCTCAGAGCATTTATTGCATGAGATGCAGACCGGTCAGCTTGGACACAGTATCCAGCTGATATCACAGCTGTCTTCTCCTTTGTTCGATTGACAGTTCTCCTCAGCTGAGTATTTTGAGATTAGCTTGAATTTCCTTCAGCTGAGTTCCCTTTATCTCTTCGACTGATGTCCAGCTGAGCTTGATTCCCTTTTTGGCTGGGAAATCCTTCTGAACTGAGCTTTGAGATCCAGCTGAGTTTGTTCCCCCTCAGCTAGATGATTTTTCTTCATCCGGATTGAGCGGTCCAAGTGATCCACACATCATCTTGATTTAGATTTCAGCATGTTGTGCTTTTGTGTGACTTTTTCCCAACAATGGATTCTTTCAGATGTTGAGATAACTCTTGGATGCTTTCATGTCGTCAGCTGGGTTAGAGGATCATCTTGTTTTTCCTGCTGGATCAGGTTTCTCTTCAGCTGATGACTCCAGCTGTGTTTATTTTGGAGAGAGCATCCTGCTGGGTATTCTACTTGATTTTACTAAATCTTTCCAGCTATGTAGAATTCCCCCTTGATTTGTCAGTAGGTGGCTTTTTCTTCAGCTGCATCCTACTTCCTTTGAGCGGATTTTTCTCATCATTGGCTCATTCATTTGATAAGGTCAGCTGTCCCAAATCCAGCTGACTCATCTGCTGCTTCTCTAAACTTCTCTTGAGACCAATGTACTCAGCTGTATGACTGGCTGATTCTTCAGATTTGTATCCAGCTGTCATTATTTCACAGCTGGTCCCAGTCAGCTAGCTGGGTTTCTTCTCTAAGATATTTCAGACATCTTAATCAGAGCAATCATCCTCATCTGAGTCGGAGAAGGAGATTTGATCATCATCCGTTTCGCTCGATTCGATCATTTTATCTTCTCTCCGGGAGGATGACTCAGCTGGGTTGCTCTTTGGGTTGAGTTGCTTGTCGTGATGAACCTTCACGATGTTCTTGTACTTTTCCTTGCTTTGTTCCAGCTGATTAATGCTTCGTACAAGTATGGCAACTTCTTCGTTCAAATCTTCTTTGCTCATAAATCTGAGCTCTTTATTGGTCCTTCCAAGCTGAGCTGATTGAGCTTCTTTTCTCGGCTTGATCTTCAGCTCTACTTCATTCATTCGGCTGGATGAATCTCTGCTTGTGATCCCCAGATCAAATTCGTTGGCCTTCAAGATGGAAAACAATTTTTCCATCTCCATGCTGCCAAGATCAGTTCTGCTTTGGTGAACCACTTTGTGTGTACACCATTCTGAGGAGAGAGCTGAAAGAACTTTCAAGTTCTTGTCTCGAACTGTATATTTTCCAGTTCGGATCGTCTCGATCTCGATGACGAGGTTGGAGAATCTGAGCTCCATTTGATCGATGGACTCATAGGGGAGTTGCTTGAAATTGTCGAATTTCTGACATGCAACTGAGAATTTGTTCTCTTGAATTTCCTCTGAGCCTTCACACAGCTTGGCTAGAGTGTCCCACATCCCCTTAGCTGTCTCGCAGTTGATGATCTTGCTGAGATAAGCGTTCGTCACCGTTGAGGAGATGATGTTGCGAGCGTAGCTGTCCAAACCAGCTTGTCTTCTTTCTTCTGGAGAGTACTCCCTTTTGGGCTTCACAACTTGTCGGAGTATTGGTTCAGCTCCAGGTAAGGTTTCTGCTTGTCTTTCTGATTTCATGATGATGATGGGTCCGTCAGTGATAACATCCCACATCATGTCGTGATGCGCACTCAGAAAGCTTTTGAGTCGGAACTTCCAGATCTGATAATCATCGACAGAGAATGTCGGAAGATTCCTGCACAAGGAAGATTCCATAACAGTATGCAATATAATGACTTTTAAAAAGATTTTGAAACTTTGAAGGATCTGTTCAGGTGACCACTATCAGCAAAGAGGCTGACTTGACAGATACAGTGATCTTTTGAACCACTGCTCTGATACCAATTGATGGTCCCAAGACGGATACCTTGGTGTAGAGGGGGGGGTGAATACACCAAGGTTTAAAAACTTTTCCAATTAAAACTCTTTTGAGTGAGCTGGCTGTGTTCGATCCAGCTGGAAGGCAGCTTGATCGACACAGCTGGCTGTGTGCGGAATGTGGTGGGTTTTTGGAAAGTCCGTCTGTTGCTTTAAATATATTGCAAAGCTGTGTTTCTCTTTTCAGTTAGTCAGTTTATGCAGCTTGAAATAATACTTATGAAGGGTTAGCTGGATGCATAAATAAACATGAAAGAACACAGCTATTTAACGTGGTTCGGAGAAACTACTCCTACGTCCACGACCAGAAACCTCTGGTAATCCACTAAGGATACCACTGACTTTTCGCGCAGTCAAGAAGCGTTGCGGCTTGGTTCCTCAAGCCGGATACAAGTTTACGCGTCTCGTATCGAAACGTAACCAGATCGTTTACGGGCACAAATTGAAGCCTAACCTGTAGTTTGCGGGTACTACAGAACCAACACTCGAATTACGCGCTTCGAGCAAGCGTACCTTTACCTAACCTTTTCTGGGTTTGGGTTTGGGGGGTTTTCCAACTATGAACGAGTTCTTACAATTAAGAACAATGAGTATGATGAACTCGTTCAAACTAGGCTTAAGATGGGAAGGATTATATGCCTAGATACTAGTGGGAGAGAGCTTCAGCAGCCTGAGAATAAATGATCACTCATAAGTATGAAGGCTGCTGGATCTTTGAAGCTTTTCTGAGAGATCTCTTGATCTTTGGTTAGACTTCCTTCAATGAAGTATGTTGATCTCTCTTGAATGTATTATCTCGTCTCTCCTCTCTCTCTGATGATGAAGAAGACTTCTATATATAGGGAGAGTTTAGAACTAGCCGTTGGAAAGAGCCGTTCTGAATCTTTACCTAACTTCTGACAGGATTGACTTGTCTTCTTCCTTGATTTCCTCGTAAAGCAATCCTAGGTTTGACTTCTAGGTGCTGAGGTGTCGAGTTCCTGATGGTCCAGATCAGATCTGACTTTATCTAAAGTTCACTTCGACTCTGCTGTGTTGGTGACTCTGAGCTGTCTTGAACTCTGCTGGATCATTGACGCTGAGCTGAGTCTTGAGCTCTGCTGGGTCTTGA
This sequence comes from Agastache rugosa, assembly GCA_031470985.1. NCBI lineage: Eukaryota > Viridiplantae > Streptophyta > Magnoliopsida > Lamiales > Lamiaceae > Agastache > Agastache rugosa. The sequence goes on from CM062609.1 coordinate 12,409,926, forward strand.
CGCTGAGCTGAGTCTTGAACTCTGCTGGGTCTTGACGCTGAGCTGAGTCTTGAACTCTGCTGGGTCTTGACGTAGAGCTGAGTTGTCACACGAGCTGGGTTTTTCTTACAGCTGTGTCTGGAAGAACTTTATCGTCTTGGATCTGGATAACGTTACTTCTCACTCGACTTTGCTTACCCTGCTGTGTACTCAGCTGGGTCTTCTGCTGTCTTCAGCGACCACCTGTAAACATAGAAAATCTATAAGCTCAAACAGGTGAGCTGGAAAACACTTGGGCTTGTGCAAACATCTACTCGGTTGGGGTCAGCTGGGTTTTGGTATCACTTCAAAACTCTATTAATTTTCCCAACCTTCCATTCCTTCAAGCGATCAAGCTTCCTCCGTTGAGCAAATTTGTGAAGGACTTCATTGCTGGTAAGGCTAAGGATTCGGAAAAGATTGTGATGGGTGAAAACGTGTCGGCTGTGATACAGAAAAAGTTGCCACCCAAATGCAAGGATCCAGGTATGTTTTCTTTACCTTGTTACATTGGAGATACGAAAATTGAGCATGCCATGTGTGATCTAGGAGCTTCTATTAATGTCATGCCTTTAGCTATCTATAATAGCTTATCTGGTGTTGAGTTAGTAGATACTAGGGTTGTGATTCAGTTAGCCGATAGATCATGTGTTCATCCCGAGGGCTTGTTGGAAAATGTTCTTGTGAAGGTGCATAATTTTGTTTATCCTGCTGATTTTTATGTGGTGAGAATGAGTGACATGCAAACTAAGGATTCGTCCGGCGTTCTTTTAGGTCGTCCTTTCTTAAGGACGGCTAAGTCCATCATTGATGTTTGCAATGGCACTATATGTTTGGATTATCATGGAGAGAAGTTTACTTTTAGTATTGATGATGCCATGAAAAATCCCAGTGATCCTGAAAATGCTTATGCTATTGATGTGATTGACCCTCTTGTCCAAGAATATCTTGAGACTGAATTTATGCAGGATAAGTTGGAGCTCACCTTGATGCAAGGCTGGATTGATTTTGATGCCCAGGAGATGAGTGATGAAGAGATCAAAGAGGTTATTATGTCTCTTTACGCGCAACCGGAAGTTACAGGTTCTGGGAATACATTCCGTTTGCCCAAACAGGACCCCTCAGACAGACCACTGCCATCCGATGAGAAGCCGCCGGTGTTGGAGCTGAAGCCCTTACCCGCGAATTTGAAGTATGTGTTTCTTGGGAAAAATGAAACTCTACCAGTTATTATCAGCAACGAGTTGACCATGAGCCAAGAGGAGCAATTAATCATCGTGTTGAAGAAGCACAAGAAGGCGATTGGGTGGACTTTAGCTGATATCACAGGAATTAGTCCCTCTGCTCGTCGTCCTCGTTCTCCAATTCTAGCGGCTGCTCCATCTTCCTCTTCTAAAATTCCATCGACTACCCCCGTTAAAGTCACTGGGAAATGCAAAGCCGCCGCTCTTTCAATGCCGGAACCTTCTCCATCTTCACCTGATGAAATTCCGGCGACTACCTCCACTAAAGTCGCCGGGAACCGCACGGCTGCCACAGACCCTGTATCACCGCCGGAGTCATCTTTTCCTTCTAGCAAGCAGCGCATGTCCCATTCCGCCACTGAGTTCGAGTCTTCCGACTCCGATTATGAACTCGACTCAGCCCCCGCTTCTTCGGAGGAGTCTGTTGTCGATTCTGCCGCCTCCTCAGCGCAACTCGATGTTGCTTTAAGTGTCGGCAGGATACCCGTTGAGTTTAATGACCCAGTCGAAGTTGAGCAGCTCCTCGTTTTCGAGAAAGCGGCGTGGACAGCATCTCTTCTTGCTCGGCAGAACAAGAAGTTCATCTCTGGTAAAACTCTCCATGTTTCTTCTTTAGAGCGTCTGCATGTTTATGACAAATTTGTGGGTTATTTTGACCGCATTGGCTGGTCTTGGTTGCTTTCTATTCCATGCGTTGATGTTTATAGGGAGGTTGCTCTCGAGTTCCTTACCACTTTTCATTTTGCTGATACAGATGATCTCGATGTTAAGTGCATTTTATTTCGCTTGTTTAATATGCATCATCATCTGTCATTAACTGAATGGAATGTGAAGTTAGGTATATGTACGGTTGAGGATGCAGTGAGTGATGCACATAAGCAGTCTGCATGTGGTTTAGTTTCAATTCGAAATTCTGTGGGTAGTTCTGAGGAGTCGTGGAGTTTATTAGCTCGTAGTGATGCCAAGCCTCTTGAAGCTTCTCGATCTGTGGTGTATGATATTCTTGATCCTGTTTTGTGTCTTTGCCACTTGTACCTTTGTTATAATTTGACTGGGCGAACCACTAGTTTCGCTAAACTTGGCTGCCATGATTTGTTTTTCTTACGTTGTATGCATGGTGCCATTAAGGTTAATTTGGGCTATTGGGTTGCTTCTACCATGCATTTAATCAGTACACATCTTGTTCGTCATATCACATTATGTCATATTTTGGGTGCTTTGTGGCACGTAACTTTGATTTTACTGTGTCTGGCTGTATGTCTATTTGTAAGCCCCCTGCCCAGTTTGATTATGCTACACTTGCCGATTCTAGGATGTTTGTCCTTAATTCGGAGGGCCAGCCTCGATTTCTTGAGCCGGGAGAATGCCTCCCGAGCTGTTCTCTTAGTGCAGGTGCGGCCACTCTGGATACTTTAGCCACGGAAGTGCAGAATCTCCAGGAGCAGGTCACGCAATTGAAGGATGAAGTTGCTTCCGTGAAGCAAGACTTGGCTGATCTGGGTGCATTTATACTCGCTGAGCTTCGGCAAAGGAGACCCCGGTGACATCTTACCCCTTGTCTCTTTATTTTGTTTTGTCGATTGGGTGTGGTTAGTTGTTTTCCTGTCTTGCGCTTTTTCTTTATTTGCTTGAGGGCAAGCAAAGTTTTAGGTGTGAGGAGGGTGTTTAGTTGTTAGGTTTGATTTTTGTTAGAGTCGTGTCAAGTGAGCCAAGTATTGCCGATTTGTTTGATTTTGTAAACGCATTCTGCCTGCTTGAGTTGTGTAATGAATTTGTGATTCAATGTACTGTTAAATGATGGAATGTGATTTAATTTTTGAAGAATTATTGAATGATACTTGGGATGACGAAAAAGGGCAATAATTGAATTTTTAAACCTACACTAAATGAGATTTGAGCCTAATATAGTAGAGCACTCTCTACTTTGTTCTTTCTGAGAGAATTTAATTCACAAGGTTGCAATATTGAGTGTGCCAATTTTGTAATGCATGATAGAAGGCATTAGGGTGAACACTTTTGGCCTGAGTTTCATTGCCCAACCTTACATTAACCCCTAGTGAGCCATTTTGAAGCCTTGACCATTTCTTTGACTTGAGCTACTAAAAATTTAACCAAGGCTGTTTTTGACTTTCTCTTGGCCCTATTGTGCATGTTCAAATTCGAAAATTCATCTATGTGATTTGAGTAAAAAGGCAATTTTTGTACGTTCAGTCTGCCCAGACAGAACCGTGTGCTGAAGTTTTTGTTATGAAAAAGTTGATATTTGGTTCTGTTTGGCCAAACGGAGAGGAGTTGTAACTCATGTGCTGTGTTGCTTATCATTGGAATGTATTCTGAAGTGATGAATTGTATGTTTGTTCGAAATTTGAAGAAAAAAAGAGGTGCTGAAAAAAAAAAGAGAAAAAAAAACAGGAAAAAAGAAGAAAAAAAGAGAAAAAAGAAAAAGAAAAAAATATGCACCCAAGTTTAGTTGACGTACAGTTTGATGGTTAGTTTGTTGAGATGAGTTAGTTTGTTCTCTTTATGATGCCTAATTTGCATGGATGATGATTCGGTTTGGATATGCATAATATTTGTTCTTATTTTCTGAAGCCTAGGAATCCCTGTTAGATCCTTCCAAATTTTGAATGGTCTCTAGCCCCATTACGCTAAATGAGAAAAGTCCTTCTTGAGTTACATGTTGGCTGCTTTATATTGCGATCGAGTGAAATTTGTTTATGAGTGGCTGTCCTGGAGTAGTGTAGGGAGTGAATGAGTGAAATCTGTGAGCTATATTTGATTGTTGCCCGATTTTGACCAAGTTGATGATAATGATGCATTATTTGAGATTTCATTTCGTTCATTTGATGGTTGAGAATCTCTTGTTTGTTGCTTGATTCTTGCTTGCAGAAGTAGTTTGCAGTCGGACATGTTGGTATTTACTTGGCTGTTTTGTGTGTCTAGTTAGTTCGTTCGCGTCTCGTCTCTTACCTTCCATTCTTCTTTTCTTTTTATTGAGTCGTTGTTTTGAGTCTTGGGGGGTTTGATGTTTCTAAACAACCATGTTTGATGATTTAGTTTTATCTTCTCTTCATACTTGAGGGCAAGTATGATTCAAGTGTGAGGAGATTTGATGTGTATGTTTTTGGTTGTTCAGAAGTTGAGATTTTCTATCATTTTATGCGAGTATAATGCACATTTAAGTGTGTTTTGCGCAGGATTTTGAAGAATTTTGAAGACGGAGATTTGGACGAGAGAAGTCGGAAAAGAAGAATATTTTGCATGATTTTGCTGTGGATTAAGGATGCAAGTAGAAGATGGGTTGTAATTAGTTTTGGATATTTTCCTTTGGATAGATAGTATTTTATGGTTATTGGGCTAATTAAAAGTGTTTTGATTAAACCCATATATTATTTGGGCTGACTTGCGATAGTGGAAGGAATTAATTTCCTTATCCCTTTAGGAGTCAGCCGCATAGGTTATTTAAGGAGGGATTGGCGGTGGATTATGGAGGATATATTTTGAACCTTACTTTGATTTTGTTTACTTTTTCATCAGCCGCCACTTTTGGTTTTTTTGTTTTGTTTTCGTTCAGCCGCATATTTTGTTTTCGGTGACTATTCCTTGTTCTCTTTTTATTTTGGTGATATATATTATGCTTTATTTAATTTATTTGATTGTGTTTAATTCTATTATGAGTAGCTAATTCTTTAATTCGGCGAGAATAATGAAGCACTAGTTTAATAATATGTGAGATCTAATTGTTCATATAATTAATTTCCTAGGGTTTCGATTTATTCCTTCTGTTTAAAGTTAATTCCGATTTTATTTAAGCCTGATCAACTTAGATTTAATTGGATTACAGTCAATTAGTTCCCCCAACCCGTAATTGTTGGAATAGGGCTAATTAGTGATAAAGCTACCATGTTCGTAGTAGGAATAAATCGGTAGACGGGTTATTACTTGCGTTCTTGGATAATTCGTCTAAATTGGGTTCCTTCAGATCTAAAAGCTATTAGAGCATTAATCTAGGTCTGGCGTCTCCAGCTAGGTTGTGTTTTAATAAGGGAAATAGTTAGGTCTGGCGTCTACAGCTAACTATCGATAAAACACGTAGGAATTGGGGTATGTCCGCTGCGTTCACGGTACCCTATAACTGGTTGATTCTTGGAAATTAATTAATCCTTGCATCGATGATCAGAGTCTAGACTAGTGTGGATTTATTCGAAGCCGGATTGCTTTTCTTTTGATTATATTCTCGTTTGCCATTTTAATTAATTTCTTTGTCTTCCTAGTATTTAATTAATTTATCTCAATTTAAGGCGTGGTAGCTACACCAAAATTAGATTATTAGGAAAAATAGGTGAATTCCCGTTCTCTGTGGTTCGACCCTGCTTATTGTTATACTAATTTAATTCTGAGCAGATTGCAGGAATTATTTGGTGGTAAACGACGACACCAAGGGCGCTGACAGAAAGTATGATTCAGCAACCGTCAACATCAAACTCAACAAAATGCTGCGAAAGGTGTTCAATCTGCCTAGCAAAGAAGAATTCATTCCAGACTACTACAGCCGTGAGAAAGTGGATGAATTCCTCAGTCAAGAGATGCTTATCTCCCCAGAGCCGTACAGAACGAGCATGTCAAAGCTCCTACTCAAGCCAAAGTACAGGCTACTGCTGGATATTACGCAGAAGTGTATTCTTGAGATAGCTGGATCTCAAGGAGAGATCAGTATTCCAAAGCTCAAGCCAATGATTGCCATGATCAAAGGCGCAAATGTCAATTGGTTTGATTTCTTAGTCAACCGACTGGTCAAGGAGTCAGAGAAGATCAAGTACGACTCCACCAGGATGATATATTCAAGCTCAGAGCCTCTGTATCTATGCTCTAAGATTTCGTTCTTGATAGAGCAAGTTGTGAAAGGTACACAGTAAAATGGGATGATTCAGAACCGTTTCCAGAAACAAAGATTCTCTTCCAGAGAATTAGTCAAATCAGTGATCTCCTGAAGAAACAGCCTGCTGTGAGCAAAGGCAAGAAGCAGCTGGAAGGAACAGAGGCAGAAGTTCCAGCTGAGAAGAAACAAAGAAAAGGGAAGACAACTGACCCCAAACCAGCTGGAGGCCCAGCTGAAAAGAAAAAGAAAACAGTTGTCATTCCACCAACTGAGGCGAGCTCTTTTTCAGTAGCAACTCCAAGTCAAGCAATGGTGATTCTCTCCCCACAGCCAGTGTCGGCCTTCAATCAATTCGGATCAAACATCCTGGCTGAGATGGGATTGAATAATGGATCGTCATCCAGCTCAGAGGACGAGCTGGATAATCATAGGAGTCAGACACCTCTTCCACCTTCCCCGACCCAGGTTATCGCTCAAGTACTTGGCGATATTCATGTTCATCCCAGCTCACCCCAGCCCTCACCGCCTCACAGTTCTCCGCTGAAACAACCTTCTCCTCCACCCAGCTCTCCAACCAAAGAGCCATCTCCTGTAAAAGAGCAGGCATATATTCAACTGGTTGAAGCTCCTTCACAGCCAGCTGACACCCAAGCTGAACCCTCTTCCACTAATCCCAGCTCACCCCCAAAAGAGCCATCACCTAAAGTTCAATCTCCCACGCAGTTGGCTGATGCTTCTTCACAGCCTACTGTGAACCCAATTGATCCAATTCCTCAAATCTCCACAGAATCAGAGGAGAGTGATTCCACTACCTCTCTATCATTCAACTCCACTGGCTCAGCTTTCATGGAAGCCATGTATGAGGTTTACGCATTACAGGGATCAAGAGTGCTCTAACTCAGTATCCAATTCTGGCTCACCTGCCTATCGCCCTCACCAAAGTCAGAGATCTCAAATTTTATCTTGCCACCAAGATGGCAACCTGGTACCAGAATGAGCAGCTGATAGAAACCTTCTCCTACGAGAAGTTGAAGACAGATGAAGCTTGCCTCCAGCACACATTTGGCTTTGGAAGCCTGGAGGATGCATACTTGCATCAGGATAAGCTCATTAGAGGTATCATCGAAGTATCTCAGCAATACCCCAAGCCGCACCCAGCAGATGTCTGGGAGTCAGCCAACAAGCTTCTTACAGCAGCGGGATGGGAGATACACTCTGGAACTGACAATTCCAAAGAAGTCTCAGCTGAGATTACCAAGAAAGCTGTACCAGAAAACACAGCTGAGGTAATGATCATTGAAGAACCAGCTAATGTAGCAGCTGAACCAGAGGAAGAAGCCCCGCCAAGTCTAATTGCCGATGACACTAGCGCACTGGTCGAGTTCGAGGCAGACAAACCCAGTCATGTTGAATCTGAAACCCAAACGAATTCAGCTGCCGAGCTATCAATCGCCATGAAAGAAGCAATCTCTAAAGAGGTAGAGGAAATACTTTTTCAGGACAGACTGAAGTCTCAAGTCGATGTCATCATGCGATTCACAGCTCTAGACTGTCAAGTTCGAGAACAACAGCGGACAATTGATGAAGTCCATAAATTTGCCCAAAATTTACAAGAACGTACAAGTCTAGATCTCAAGCAATCTCTCGTCTCTCAAAGTATTGATCAGTCAAACCATCTAGAGAAGAGAGTTCCTGAGATAGTAACAAGACTTCAAGCTCCACTGGTAGACGATATAGCAAATCTTTCAAGCCAGCTAGAAGCCATCAAAAAGTCTACTCTCTCCAACAGCTCTGACATCCGCCAGCTTTTCAACCTATTCAAGGATCTGGATACTCAGATCGGCCGGAAACAAAGATCGATCGTTCGAACATCGCCACAGCTGAAAACACAGCCAAGATTGCTGATGTTGAAGCTGCTCTCTCCAAGCTCAACGCAACAGTTGCTGACCTCTCTGCCTCCCTTGTTGATAATGCCAAAAAAGGCGAAAGATAACAATCGAGAGGGAAGCTGCAACTCAGGGAGAACCGGTGCAGCCCAATATTTCTATATTTGACGAGTTTTCTTCTTATTATTTTTTTTCAATTTCAATTTCTTATGTTTTAATATAATTTACAATTATTAACTAGGATTTAAATTTATTTTTTACATTTAATTGTATTTTTTTAATTTTTAATTGATTATTCAGGTTGATTATACCAAAATTAGAGTATATAAGTTTTTTAAATTCAAAATATTTGTAATAAATATTAATTAAGGTTATATTATTAAATTTTTATTTTTAATAAATATTATTAAAATAACAAATTAATAGTGGGACACGAAGAATAAGACACAATTGTGGAATAGAGGTTCCCATCCAGATTCCAGCATGTTTAAATTTAATCAATGTAGATTTAGATTTAGACTTAGTCGGGAGGAAAAAGTACTAGTGATTTCACATAGTTACTATTGCCATTCATCAAAATAAAAATAGGAGATGTATTAGGGTTGAGGATGGAGACAAGACAGCTTAGTTAAGTTATACGACAAATTTGTCAATTTTTGCTGCAGCAAATTGAATGAATGGAGCAGTACTAATTTTAGAAGAATATCACCATTGTTTGAGGTAATTCTGCCAACGATCGGATCTGGTTTCTCCATATTTCACGAGACACTTTTTCAAGAGAATTTATGTTCAGAATCAGACATCATCATCCAAACTTGAGTAAAAGAATACCTCAAATTAATTAGCAAAAATTAATTCGTTGCTATTAATCAGATGCATATCTAAGAAATGTGTGATTCTAAATATAGCTCCCATTTTATTCTATATATCCCCTTATTATAAAAAATAATTAAAATAATAATAATTGCACAGTACTATTTATGTTGGATCTATATATGTGCAGGAATTTTGTTAGAGTTGCAAAGAGAATAAGGTTACTGCCGGTAAAGGCTAAATTGATTATCAATAGTTAGGAAATTAATGGCAGCCAAATTTCTCATGAATAGGCAAAACATCGTGTGTTTTTGCTGGGGTTATGCAAATCATTCAATTTTTTCATCTTCACATTATTTAGGATTTAAATTATTACTTAATTACAATTTTTGGAATTATAAGGATAAAATAGTACAATTATTATAATTAATTTTTATTATTTTATAATAGAGGATATAAAAAATAAAATGAAGGCCATATTTAGAATTACCCTTAAAATATTAAGATCGAGAAGATCTCACTTTAGGCCTAATTAGCCCCTTTTGTCAGAGTGAAGGCCCAATTATTCAGTGTATACTCTAAACTCCCAGCCGTCTTTATATATAGCCTTTCCAAATTCGGGCCCCAAATATGAAATTGTGAGAGCTGATATATTTTTAACGAGTAATTCTAATTTCTAAACATAGACCCCATTTTTCTCTCAATCTCTCTTATTTAAAAATTAATATAAATATTAATATAAATACTATTTTATCCCATAAGTCATAACCCCCAATATTGAATTTAAAATAAATAATAACTCATAATTATAGCCCCAAATTTTTAAGAAAGAAAAACACGATCAACAATTTATAGCCCCATGGTCGTCTCCTCACTCCCCTGTAAATCAGTAGACTGCTCAGCCGCCACACAACCTCTGTATAGGTGGTCGTCGGCAATGCCGACCGGAAGGGTGCCATAAATTGTGATCTCCTCCAACGCAAACATCTCAAAAAAAAAAAATCCAGCTATTGTTCATGGTGATTTCAAACTTTTTGAGAAGTTCATTCTTGAAACATTTGTTTGCACTTGCCAGTCTCTTCAAAAAATACGAAGGCTACACATCTAATTTATTAGTATCATTTATTAGAGTTCTAATTTTGGGAGTTAACATCTTCTAATAATTTTTATTAAATTTTAAACAAGGGAGCTAAGAAGATAAAAATGGAGGCTATGTTTAGAATTATTCATTTTTAACATCTCCTTGAGATTCAAAATTAAATAAACCTATTAAACTAAACAGCGTTAACTTTGTTTCCTCCCTCAAAAAAAAAAAAAACTTTGTTTCCTCCCTCCAAATGATAAACAAAATTTGCCCCTTAGAATTTACTGAAGTGTGCGTCATTCGTTTCTATACTCTGTTGGAAATAATGATTTTATTTAATTATTAATGAATTAAATAATACAAGATTATTCTACTTGTCGGGTAGAATAATGATACTATACTCTTGTTTTCAAAACTATTATTTAGTGAGTGAGAAATGATATATTAAAATTGTATATTGAAGAATTAATTTGTTCAGTCAAATTAATTTGAACACGGACATGGGCTTTAGGGCTATGACCGTGGGCTTTGGACTGTTACTCATGATCATTGCCTTCGGCTTTGTGTTGTGGTTTCGGACTTACGAGTTGGTTGGGCTTTGTGCCTAACTATCCAGCAACATTATGGAGTGTAAAATTCGTAACCGTCGAATTCATGAAATTGATGGACCGGATGTGTAATCGCCGTGGTCTTGATGGCTCAGATGTCTAACCACTGAGGCCATAATGTCATGAGGTCTGCTGTGTAACCGCATAAGTAATGATGTCCATTACTGCCAACGCGCTCCTTGAGTGCTATGTAAAGGCCCATGTATTAGAGTTTGAATGTAGTAAAAAATTCAATCATATCATTTTCTACATAAACATTCGGCATATACATGTTTATATAGCTGCATTTAGAGTCTTAAAGCTCAATTCCCCGTCATCATTCAGTTCGCCGCACCTCGGTGGTTTGTGGTACTGCTACCTCCAAGACGTAAGCCGTTTTACCTCTGGGGACTGGTGGACATCGTATACCACCAAATAATTCCTGCAACTCGCTCATAATTAAATTAGTATAGCAACAAGCAGGGTCGAACCACAGAGAATGGGATTCACCTATTTTTCCTATAAATCGAGTTTTGGTGTAGCCACCACGCCTTAAATTGAGATAAATTAATTAAACACTAAGAAAGCAATAAATTAACAAAATAGTAATGAATGGAAATTCAATAAGAAGAAAAGCAATCCGGCTTCGAATAAATCCACACTAGTCTAGGGCTCTGATCATCGATGCAAAGATTAATTAATTCCCAAGAACCAACCAGTTATAGGGTACTGTGAACGCAGCGGACATATCCCAATTCCTACGTACTTTATCAATAGTTAGCTGTAGACGCCAGACCTAACTATTCTCCTTATTAAAACACAACTTAGCTGGAGATGACAGACCTAGATTTAATGCTCTAATAGCTTTTAGATATGAAGGAACCCAATTTTGATGAATTACCCAAGAACGCAAGTAATAACCCGTCTACCAATTTATTCCTACTACGAACATGGTAGCTTTATCACTAATTAGCCCTATTCCAACAATTACGGATTGGTGGAACTAATTTACTGTAATCCAATTTAATCTAAGTTGATCAGACTTAAATAAAATCAGAATTAACTTTAAACACAAGGAATAAATCGAAACCCTAGGAAATTAATTATATGAACAATTAGATCTCAAAGATTAATAAACTAGTGCTTCAATATTCTCGCCGAATTAAGAAATTAGCTACGCATAATATTTAAAATAAACCCAATCAAATATATAAAAAGAAAGCATAATATAAATTGAAGTAAATGAAATAAAACAAGAACTCGTCACCCGTGATTCCAAGATGTCGATCAAAGAGAACAAATTGAATATTCTACAAAATAAATAAAACTAAACCTATGCAATTCTTCTCGTCTCCTGCGGCTTTTAAATAGTTAAAAGTATGAGAAAGAAGTAATAAATCCCTCATTTGCGGCTAATGACTTTAAATAGAGAATGGAGTAGATTTTTTTCCTCAGCCGCCTAACTCTTAATTACTAATATAATATCATATCCTAAACAAAAACTATAGATATGAACTTTTTATTACGAACACACACATGGTAAATGAAGAAGACCCTCCACATTATTCGGAGGTTCATCCCAAACATGCGTAACAGAAAAAGCTAGAGACATTCTAGCAAATTTATGAGCTACCATATTAGCTTCGCGCCTCACTTTCTTTACCTTGAATTGTCTACCGTCACCAAGTAACATTCGACAATTATCAATGATAGAGCCAAACTCTGAATTATCCATTGCAAAACTAGATACAACATCATGAGTGATCTTGCTATCAGTTGCAAAGATCACATTGTTCGAACCTTTATTTTTAATCCACGATAGAGCCTCATATAAACCTATTGCTTCCCCCTCTTCTACACGCACACAACCTGGAACCGTGATAGATTTAGCCTCAACAAAAGCTCCTCGGGCAGTCCTTAACACCATCCTAATCCCTGTTTGATTTGAGGAGGCAAAGAATGCCGCATCTACAGCACAATAGGACCATCCGTTCTGCAAATCATGCCAACCTTTGCAAATCATGCCATGCATCTGATAATATTCGGAGTAGAATTTTATTGTTCCAAAGCTTGTCGTTTCTTTCTCTCCAAATTTGATATAGCAGCATACTCCACTTTGCACCTATCTCACCCTCATTTTGCTTTAAAACATTGAAAATAAGGTCTGAAAAAGAATCAGTAGCCTCAATCCCACGCCTCATAACCTCCTTCAATCCTGCTACTTCCCAACACCTTTTCGCGAACGGACAAGCAACAAAGACATGCCACACATTTTCATACCCAATACTGCAACTCACACAACTGCCATCAACCTGCATTCCTTTATTCGTAAGATTTTCCTTAGTTGGTAAACAATTATGAACTGCTCTCCAGAGAAAACACTTCACTTTAGGTGGAACTTTGCACTTCTACATGTTTTTCCACTCTTTATGGATAGCAAGTTCTGATTCAAGAGTCATAGAACGAGCTAATCCATAAGCAGATTTAACTGTATACACTCCGTTTCTACAGTAATGCCAGATGATTTTATCAATACCACTATTTGGACTTAGTGGTATACTCAGAATGTTCTTAGCATCGGTGTCAACAAACAAATCCTCAATAAGCTCAGAATCCCACATCCTACAACCAGGGATCATAAGATCATTTACTCTCAGATTGGACATCTCTGAATCATATGACGAAGAAATATAGAACGCACCATCTTGACGAAGCCAAGGATCATGATACACCATCACATTTTCTCCCCCTTCAATTCTCCAACGTAATCCACTCCGCATAAGATCTTGAGAAGAGCATATGCTCCTCCAAGTATAACTCGGATTATGCCCTAAATCGACATTTAAAAAATCCCATTCCGAAAAGTATTTAGCCTTAAGAACTTTACTCACAAGAGAATCTGGGTCAGCAATAAGACGCCAACCTATCTTTCCAAGCATCGCGATGTTAAAAAGCTGGAAATTTCAAAACCCCATTCCTCCCACATCCTTCCTAGTACAAAGTCTTTCCCATCTCATCCATCTTATCCCTTTAGTGCTATCAGCATTATTCCCCTACCAGAAGGAATTCATCATCTTTTCTAGTTCACCCATTAAACAAACCGGCAATAGAAAAGAGGTCATGCAATATGCTGGAATTGTTTGCGCTACCGACTTGATAAGCACCTCTTTACCAGCTTTAGAAAGCTTCTTTCCTTGCCAAGCCTGAATTCTTCGCCACATTCTATCTCGAAGAAAACTGAAAATAGCTTTCTTACTCCTCCCAATTAATGACGGTAATCCAAGATAGTGCCCAGTGTTTAAAGGTTCATGTACACCAAGCAAATCTGACACAGCAGTCTGAACCTCCTCTGCAACATTCCGACTGAAAAAAATACCAGACTTGGTAAAATTGATAGCCTGTCCGGAAGTAATTTCATACTCAAGAAGAATTTCTTTCAATTTAGCACATTCATTTGTTGTTGCACGACAAAAAAGCATACTATCATCAGCGAACATAAGATGTGATATCATTGGTCCTCTCCTTCCCATCCGAATACCATGCAAATTTCCACTTGCTAAAGCATGATTTAACATAGCAGACAAACTCTGTGCACAAAGAATGAATAAATAAGGGGACAAAGGATCTCCTTGCCTCAATCCACGCTTTGGCACGATAGGACCTATTAGCTCTTGCTCCGCCACCACATTATAGCTCACAGTGCACACACACAAAACTATATCTAATAACATTGTTTAAGGATTAACTAAAGTCCGGCCCATCAATTCTTCCAAAATTGCACATAAATTCTTCCTTCTCGATTTCTCTCGTCCAAATTTATATGCTCACGAACTCTTCGATTCCTACACAAAAAATACATAAAAAGTGTAAATTATACCCAAATAAAGTCATAGGAAAATTAATAATATGAACAACCAAAATACACACATCAAATCTCCTCACACTTGAATCATACTTGCCCTCAAGTATGAAGTGAAGATAAAACTCAATCACCAAATATGGTTCTTCATATATATTAATTTTTTTCAAGACTCGACATGGACGACTCGATAAAAGGAAAAGAAGATGGAAGATAAAGAAATGAGACACACATTGACTCGACACCACACAATAGCCAAGTAAATACCAAACCGCTTATGCCTGCAAACTTTTCACTGCCAAGTAGAAATCAAGCAACTCACAAAGCAATTCTCAACTTTCAAATTACAAAATGAAATCTCAAATAATGGTACATTATCGTCAACTTGGTCAAAATCGGGCAACAATATGAATACAGCTCACGGATTTCACTCATTCACTCCCTACACTACTCCAGGACAGCCACTCATAAACTCATTCTACGCAATTGCAATATATAGTGGCCAATATGTAACTCGAGAAGGTATTTTCTCATTTGGCGTAATGGGGCTAGGGACCATTCAAAATTTTGGAAAGATCTAACAAGATTCCTAGGCTTCGAAAAATAAGAACAAAGTATTGTGCACATCCAAACCGAATCATCATCCATGAATAATAGACATCACAAGAAGAACCAACTAACTCATCTTGGCTAAACAAACTAACTATCAAACTGTATGTCAACTCAACTCAGGTGCATTTTTTTTCTTTTTTTTTTTTTTTCTGTTTTCTGTTTCTTCTTTTTTTTTCAGCACCTTTTTTTTTCAATTTCGAACAAACATACAATTCACCACTTTTATATACATCTCAATGATAAGCACACAAAATATGAGTTACAACATCTCTCTCCGGTTGGCAAAACAGAACCAAATATCAACTTTTTTTTTCAGAATAGAAACATCAGCACATGGTTCTGTTTGAGTAATTTGAACGTACAAAAATTACTTTTTCCTCTAAAATCACACATGGATGACTTTTCGAATTTGAAACATGCACAATAGGGCCAAGAGAAAGTCAAAAACAGCCTTGGTTAAATATTTAGTAGCTCAAGTCAAAGAAATGGTTAAGGCTTCAAAATGGATCACTAGGGGTTAATGTAAAAGTTAGGCAATGAAACTCATGCCAAAATTGGTTCACCATAATGCCTTCTATCATGCCTTACAAAATAGCACAATCGATATTGCAACCTTGTGAATTAAATTCTCTCAGAAAGAACAAAGTAGAGAGTGCTCTACTATTATAGGCTCAAATCTCATTTAGTGTGGATTTAAAAATTCTATTATTGCCCTTTTTCATCATCCCAAGTATCATTCAATAATTCTTCAAAAATTAAATCACATCCCACCATTTAAAAGCATATTGAATCACCAAGTTAATCACAAGACTCAAACGGCAGGGTAAATCCACAAACATCAACAAATCCGGCAATACTTGGCTTTACTTGACACAAAAACTTGACTCAATAAAAAAATATAACAAACGAACTAACGTAAACACACAAAGACAACCTCCTCACACTTAAGCTTTGCTTGCCCTCAAGCAAACAAAGAAAAAGCATAAACAAGGAGAACAAACACATAGACGCAAACACAAAACCTAAAGAAAAAATAATAATAATAATAAAATAAAAACAAAAGAAAAAACAAAATTAAAAAAATAAAAATAAAAATAAAGAAAGGGAAAGAAATCACCCAAGCCTTATTCTTGCGAATTTAGGTGGCTTAAGCTCCAACTTGGGTAGCTTCACATCCAATGGCACTTTCCAGAATCTTGAGCAGCAAAATCAGTCGTCTCTTTCATAGAAGTTAGATCTAGCTTCTCCTGCATTAATTCAGTCTCAAGATATTCTTGGACAGGAGGGTCAATCACATCAATGGCATATGCACTTTTAACATCAAGAGGATTATTCATGGTATCATCAATATTGAAAGTGAATTTTTCTCCATGATAATCCAAGCAAATAGTACCATTAAAGACATCAATGACCTACTTAGGTCCTTAAGAAAGGACGACCTAACAGAACACTAGCTGAATCATTCGACTGCATATTACTCATTTTAACCACATAGAAATCGGCAGGATAAACAAAATCATGCACTTTCACAAGAACATTCTCCAAAAGACCCTCAGGATAAACACATGATCCATTAGCCAACTTCATCACAACTTTAGTATCTACCAACTCCACACCAGTTAAGCTATTATAAATAGATAATGGCATGACGTTAACAGATGCTCCTAAATCACACATAGCATGCTTAAGCTTTGTACCTCCAATGTAGCAAGACAAAGAGAAACATACCTGGGTCCTTGCATTTGGGTGGCAATTTTTTTTGCATCACAGCTGATACGTTTGCACTCATCAAAATCTTGCCAGCATCCTTTGACTTTCCAGTAATGAAATCCTTCATGAATGTGCTCAACAGAGGAAGCTTGATCGCTTGTAGAAATGAAAGGTTAATTTCTAACTTTCCAAATATTGACATAAAGTCCATAGGATCTACCTCCGGCTTCTTCTTCGCTAATCTTCGAGGAAAAGGTGCTGGAATCACAATGTTAGGATCATATAAGCTCAAAGGTTTATGTACCTCAATTGGCTCCTCAAATTCGGTTTCATTTTCAGCTTCCTTTCCCTTCAGCACAACTGTCGGATCAGTGTTCTGTTTTGGCAAACAGAACGTATTTTCAGCTTCATCTTTTGCTGGAACATCAGAATCGTCCCGTTTAGCCAAATTGCTTCTCTCTTCAGATCCATTTCTCGGACTCTTATCCGTCTTTTCGATTGGTGGCTCACCCAACTCCTTGCCACTTCTCAACGTGATAAAGTTTACATGTTCTCGAGGGTTCACTTGAACTTGTGATGGTAACCGACCTTGATTTCCCTTGAGCTCGTTCATGGAAGTCGAGAGTTGAGAAATTTGACGAGCTAATCCGTCCATATACACTTTTTGCTCAGCTTGAGCTTGTTGGAGTTGCTGCATATTGTTTTGCAGAAATTGCTGCGAACCAATCAACTCGGCCATCATTTCTTCAAGAGACTTTCCTTGCTTTTCTTGCGAATGAGGTGGTGGTTGCTGAAATCCTTTTTGATAAGGTGGTCGGTAGTTATGTTGATGCTGCACTTGTTGAGGTTGTTGCTGCACTTGATTGTTTTGATCGCTCCAACGAAAATTAGGATGGTCTCTCCAACCTGGATTATAAGTGTTCGAGAAAGGATCTCTCTTTGATGGTGGATGATCATACCAACTTTCAAATGAATTTGCTTGAGCAATGTGATTCTCTTCGTTCAATTTGCACTGCACCGTTAAGTGGCCCAAATTACCACACATACCACATGGTTTCTCTGTCGGTCCAGCACTTGCAACTTTCTCAACCACAGTATTCAACATTCTTTCCATCATTCTCATTCTCTCATCGAACTTCTCTTCAAAATTTGAGGAACTTGCTTGTGCAGCTCTCTTAACCAAACGAGGGCTAGGCTCCTCGTATTCTCTTGTTGCTTCTACCAAGTATTGAATCAACTTCTTAGCTTCGCTCACTCTGCAATGTGAAAATCCTCCTCCACTTGATGAGTTGACAAGATTCTGTGTCAACGGTCATTTCTTGATAGAAATACTGCAACAATTCACCCTCAGAATATCTATGGTTCGAGCAACTATCCACCAATCTCTTAAATCTCGTCCAGTAAGTGCACAACGATTCATCGTATTCTTGCTTCACTCCGCTAATCTCCTTCTTCAATGCATTAGTCTTAGTCGGAGAAAAGAAATGCTCCAAAAACAACCTCTTCATGTCAGCCCATGTAGATATGGAGTTTGGCGGGAGGCTTGTGAACCAGGCGTTCGCCTCTGCCGTCTGAGTGAAAGGAAACGCTGCTAACTTGAATTGTTCCTCAGTAACTCCAGCTGGTCGTTTCTGCACCTTGCATATCTTGATGAACTCACTGAGAAAGTTGTATGGATCCTCTACTTTTTTACCATAGAACTTAGGTAAAACATTCAGCAACCCCAACTTGATCTCAATCGACGCCTCCAAGTCTGGTATATATATCGGTGTTGGAGGATCATCTTCTAGATGACTCGAAAGTTCACTCAATCTCGGATCTTCATCTGCCATTTTGCCTTCAGTAATCGCGACGAAAGTCGACTCTATTTCTTCCTCGGTTTATGTTCCTGCTTCAGAAATACCTTCCGTTTGGTCAAACGGGACACATTCAGTTTCTGGGACACTATTGTCAGACTCGTAAATAGCTTCCGTCTGGGCAGACGGATCACCTTGCGGTTCCAACAGATTTTGCTGCTTCTTAAGCTTGGTCTCTTTCCGTAACCGTTTCGCGAACTTCTCAATTTCAGGATGATATAGAAGGTCTGGTTTAGAGGCCCTGCTCATAAACAACAGAAAAAGTAACCAAAGATCAATAGGAAAAATAAATTAATAAACACCGTTCCCCGGCAACGGCGCCAATTTGGTGGACGTCGTTGACCACCAAATAATTCCTGCAACCTGCTCATAATTAAATTAGTATAGCAACAAGCATGGTCGAACCACAGAGAACGGGAATTCACCTATTTTTCCTATAAATCTAGTTTTGGTGTAGCCACCACGCCTTAAATTGTGATAATGAATTAAAACTAAGAAAAACAATAAATTAACAAAATATTAATGAATGGAAATTCAATAAGAAGAAAAGCAATCCGGCTTCGAATAAATCCACACTAGTCTAGAGCTCTGATCATCGATGCAAAGATTAATTAATTCTCAAGAACCAACCAGTTATAGGGTACCGTGAACGCAGCGGACATACCCCAATTATTAAAACACAACCTAGCTGGAGACGCCAAACCTAGATTTAATGCTCTAATAGCTTTTAGATCTGAAGGAACCCAGTTTTGATGAATTACCCAAGAACACAAGTAATAACTCGTCTACCAATTTATTCCTACTACAAACATGGTAGCTTTATCACTAATTAGCCCTATTCCAACAATTACGGATTGGTGGAACTAATTGACTGTAATCCAATTTAATCTAAGTTGATCAGACTTAAATAAAATCAGAATTAACTTTAAACACAAGGAATAAATCGAAACCCTAGGAAATTAATTATATGAACAATTAGATCTCAAAGATTAATAAACTAGTGCTTCAATATTCTCGCCGAATTAAGAAATTAGCTACGCATAATATTAAAAATAAACACAATCAAATATAACAAAAAGAAAGCATAATATAAATTAAAGTAAATGAAATAAAACAAGAACTCGTCACCCGTACGTGATTCCAAGATGTCGATCAAAGAGAACAAATTAAATATTCTGCAAAATAAATAAAACTAAACCTATGCAATTCTTCTCGTCTCCTGCGGCTTTTAAATAATTAAAAGTATGAGAAAGAAGTAATAAATCCCTCCTTAGCGGCTAATGACTTTAAATAGAGAATGGAGTAGATTCTTTTCCTCAGCCGCCTAACTCTTAATTACTAATATAATATCATATCCTAAACAAAAACTATATTTAATAACATTGTTTAAGGATTAACTAAAGTCCGGCCCATCAATTCTTCCAAAATTGCACATAAATTCTTCCTTCTCGGTTTCTCTCGTCCAAATTCATATGCTCACGAACTCTTCGATTCCTACACAAAAAATACATAAAATTGTAAATTATACCCAAATAAAGTCATAGGAAAATTAATAATATGAACAACCAAAATACACACATCAGGGACGAAGCGTCAATTCCGAAAGAACTACCGGGGCGTTATGCATCTTGCGGGCAGAGGGCTTCCCTTGACTCGGCTTCCAAATCAAGTGTTTGTTCTAATTATATCTCATTGTAATTTTCATTTTTCTATATTTCTAGTCCAGATTTGTTCGATTTTTCCTTTTTATATCAAGAACGTGTACACCGGTTCTAACATACTCAACCCAGATCTCATGGTTAAGATGTACGAATTCATTTAAATTTTTATCTATTTGTACAAAATCTATGAAAAGTTAATTATTTAGTTACTTACGCACTTATCATTCCAATATATAGAATCATTGAGATAATTCAGAACGTACACGGTCTGAAAATTAAAGATTTTGAAACTTCGAAAAATAATGGCAGAGTTTCTATATAAATTCATTATGAGAAGAAGGAAATAAAATTAGACTGGAATTGGTGTGGTGCGACATCCCGTGCAGTACGGCAACACATGGGCAACGCTCGAGAGCCCCAACAACAAGCTGCCATA
Organism: Agastache rugosa; assembly: GCA_031470985.1. Taxonomy (NCBI): domain Eukaryota; kingdom Viridiplantae; phylum Streptophyta; class Magnoliopsida; order Lamiales; family Lamiaceae; genus Agastache; species Agastache rugosa. Next base: position 12,430,571 of record CM062609.1, read on the forward strand.
GTGGGAAATTATTTTATCCGGAAAATTGGGAACAGCAAAAAATGAATAAGATGAAATCATAATTACAATGGATTTAAAAAGTCATCAACTCTAAAATTTGATCTTTATGAAAAGGCCAACCACAACACAAGGTCTCAATTCAATTACAGAACTACCATTGGATCCATCTAAAAATTACCTTTAATTACTTATTTATTTGACTGTGGACAGTCACTTCTTATAAATATTTCTATATATCTTTTTCTGTAACACTAACGACTTGTCATATATTGATATTGATCAATAGAGTAGAGATATAAAAAAAAAAATCGATTTTGGATTGGACTGGACCATAAATTTTAATGTGGCAGAATTTTGGGTTATAGGCCAAAAAAATTACATGCATGCGGCCCCGTAGGTGGCTGTAAAAAAACCCAATTTTGGTGGTATGATGTTATCAAGGAGGAGATCGGACTCAACCTCTAGCTGCCTGGAATATTCTATGTTACAGCTCTTCAGGTATGCTCTGAAGAACCGGCCTCCACGAACCGGACCGGCTTCTAGCCTTGGCTTGGCCGGCGGCTCTCAGAATCTGCCTTCGCCGCAATAAATTCAGCCGCTGCTCCAACGATGTCGCGGCCGCTGTAGACGGCGGTCCTCGCCGGATGAAGCTGCTGCGGCCGTCTCTTATCGCCTCCAGCACTTGCTTCAGGTGTTCCTTCTTCACCACAATCTTCATTTGCTTCGGCCCCTCCGCCGCGTCTCGGCCGCTGAGCTGCGCCATCGCCTCCAGAATGGTGGTCCCCGCCGCTAATTTCTGTTTTTTGGCAACTTTCATGTTTCTGGAATCTCGTCTCCTCTGCCAAAACTTGTATTCCGCCATTTTCGACTTCAAAATGTGACGTGGCTATATAATTTCTTTGGCTTCTTGCTGAGAGTTTGATGCATGGGAATGCTAAGTATTTATAGTGAGTTAAATGGCAATAATTAAATTAATTAGTGTATTTTTAAGTTTCAGGAATGAGTGGAAGCTGACATGCATTTCTTGTTATTTGATTATAATAAAATATGATACTATAAATATAATAGTTTGACTTTTAGCATTGTAGTATATATTATATTGTGTTTTTGTTCTCCTTCATCTTCTTGCCACCTTTTGTTGCGCTAATTCAAACACCCTTTTTTCTGGCGTTGGAATTAGATGGGATAATTGAATATTCGGATTTATTTAAGCTGGAAGCCGTGATACAACTTCGTTTATTTCATTTTTTTTATTGATTAATGGAGTGAAAAATATAATTAGTTATAATTCCATATGTATGTTTACAATTATATACTCTATATTATATATATGAGGTGGGAGTAACTAATAATGTTCAGCTTATTAGGTTACCGTTTAAAATATGCATGAAATTCCGTTATGTTTACTAACTTGCAACAATTAATGCGTACCACTTGAAATGAATATCGATATCATGCTACTGTTTCATAGTCTAATAAATATACATGTCGTATATATTGATAAAGTTCGACATGATATATATATATATATATATAGATATATATATATATATATTATAACATCAAAATATAATAGAGAAATAGAACACTGTACTATTGAAAACATAGGCTGAAATTATATATATATATATAAGAGGGTTTAGGCTAAGTGTGTAAACGTATAATGAGTTGTAATTATATGGCGATTAAATATAAGTGTGTGTAGACATGATTTGCTTCATTTATAACAAAAAAACATAATTTGTGTTGTAGTAATTTATTTCGGAATATCTCATTGTATAATTTACACATTCCATCGATCTAAACCTTTAACGCCAAAGTGATCATGATATTAGTTATAAGGATGGATTTTCGTGTTACATCAAACAATAAACACCACGTAGCTAAAACACCTATATTGTAGCAGATTTCGTGAGTTTTATTCCTCTCAGGATGGCCTAGTGTACTGGTGAAATGGGTATACTAATTACCAAAGTTTTTAAGTTAAATCTAACTAAATTAAGGACTATTATACATGAACGAGATTTACTTAATAAGTATGTATTTTGAATAGTGAATGCGATGTGGTCTAACTATTTTCCTCATGAGAAAATATTTGACGCGCACTAAAGAACACTTGTCCATGTAGCAATCAATTACATGTAATAATGTGATCTGAAGTTGACCAATGGGTCACATGGCAATGCAAAATCTGCGGCGGGGGCATGAGAGAGAATCAATTAACGCACCCACCGTATTAGACTAACGAACTTTGAATTAATTAATTAATTGAGACAGATAACGGTTGTTTCATTTGTAATAGAAACGACGACGTCGTACTATACTGATTATCAATATGTGTAGGGCACTAAGGCCTGTGAGAAGATTATGTTTTTGTTTCTTATTTTTTATTATTTCTGGTGAACCAAACAACATTAATTACCTAATTGGTCATAGCTACCGATCGATATTATTCTTACAGCCTGGTTTTGTTCCAATCATAACTACTCATACTGATCACAACTAATTCATTCTATTCTCTCCTCACGCATAATTTGATTTCTTTCTAGATTGCACAATCATTGTACCTTTAAATAACAAAAGGATTTTATAATTATTGATTAATTAATGTAGTTGAATTGAAGAAATTCATAGCAATTCTTTCTTGGCGGGTGAGATTTGTATCAATCGAGAACGGGATTAGATGAGACAGGAGTTTATATTCATTGAATAGGACCGTATAATTTGAAACTTTGAGATTTTAGATGACATTATCAAAGAAGAAGCAACAAGCCAATTTTTATAATCTTTTTTACCTTCTTTTTTTAAAATCATATTCAGGTTTTGTCTAAATTAATTTCGCACGTATCCTACGCTGCAAAAAATAAATGGATAGGCAAAGCCCTAGATAAATAAACTGAAGAGCTAGTAAAAATAAGGTGAGGATCGGAAATTATTTAGCGCAAATTTTCTACTTATAAAGTTAGATAACTTCGTGTGTCATGTATAAAAAATGGTACATAGCAAAATTTTGTATAAAAAATAGTAGTTCAATCTAGATCAAGAATTAATCGAGGATTGGAAATTGATTTTTTGAAATTTTTTGTGAATTAACGTGATTGACTTGCATATTTTTGGGTAAAGAATTATATATTCTCTTGTGTAATTTCGACCATGTGAAGAATGCACCGGCTTAGTTTTCTTATGCTCGTACTTTAATTTTTGGTCATAATATATAATAAACACGAGATTTGTTGTTTTAAATTTCAATACCTCTTTACCTCAAAAGAAAAATTCAATACCTCCCAAATTTTCGGTAGGAATACAATTTTTTTCTTCTTATTGCCTATCTCCTTTTCCTTTCTTTCTCTTTCTCTCTTTTTTTTGTTTGTGTTTATTTTATTTATTTATTTATTTATTTTTGATCTGGTGTTTATTTTGTATTTTTTTTTTCTTGAGTTGTTTCTTCTTATTTAAGGCATCTCTAGTAGTGCTGGAGAATGCAGCAGAACGCGCGCCACAAATGAAGCAAATTCCTCCTCCAACAGTTGCGTCACATGCTGCGCTATTTTTGGGATTTCAACAGTGCTGCTGTAAGTTTAGAGCAACAAAATTTTTTATTTTTGTTTTATTTTTAGTTTTTTTATTATATTTAGTTATATTTCTTTTTATTGAAGAACACATAAAATTATAAAGATCACCAAAATAATATTATAAAATATTGAAATTAATAAACTAATTACTTTTCTTTCTTACAATTTAATTCTTATACATGAAATGCTTAAGTATAATTCCACCAACAATAAAATGACATATAATTGCTAAAATCAAACATAATTACATAAAATACAAGACAAATAAAAAACGTAAAATTTGATCAAACTACACCTACATGTTTGTAATTTCTTTTTATTTATAATATAATTTTATTTTGTGCATTAATAGAATGAATTTGAGTTTTTGTTCTTTATTAATTAGGATAAATTTTACATAATTTTTAATATGATACAAATAAAATATAATTCAAGAATATTCTTTTCTGTTGTAAAATAAAACATACTGATGGGAATGAATTAATATTTTTGCGCTATTTTAGTGTTAAAGATGTAAATTTGCGAAAAATGTTGTAGATGCCTTTATAGGCGATATTTTAAGCATAGAAATTGTCTTGCATTTTATTGTTGCATCTATTACTATTTCACTTCAATCTGTAACATTTGTATATTTATTATTATTATTAGATAAGTAATATTATTATTAGTAGTAGTAGTAGTGATGGGTTTATATGAAAAGATCCCAGACCCATGCCGAACATTGGTTCATCATTTCGATTTTCGAGAATCAATTTCTAGTATGGTGGGTATAATATTACTCCCTCCGCCCTCAAAAAGTATTGTGTTACTCGTCCGTTCAGAAAGAGTGTGTTTGTGTGTGTTTTTTTTTTTTACATAACCCCACACTCTTATAATTTTAATTTCACAACAAATTAGAAGAGGTGGACCTTTATCCACTCAACAAACATTTACCAAATATTTTCTAAAATCTGTGTTGCACCACACTTTTCATATACGAAGGGAGTACAAAATAAGATGGTCCAATTGCCAAATGTAAATCATTTTCTATTGATTTCATAAAATTTAATAATTTAGTGAAGAACATACAAAATGCTATTTGACGACAGAGACTGTACAACACAAAAGGAAGTATGGAATGGGGGTAACTGAGATCCAAAATTGGAGAAAACAAAAAATTATCAAGGTACGAATTAAATTTAATTAAATTTCTCCGCTAGTGATGAGCGCGTCTCAGGGCAGAAAAAAATCCTGTACCTTTCTCCTTTCGTGCATCCCCTGCATCTTCAACCTGTACATGTTGTACAAACAAAAAAACCATCACACTCCTAATTCTTCCTTCAAACCAAACATTTAATTTACCATACATTCAGATTTAAAGTTACTGATTAAATGAAAAAGAATAAGCCAGAGTGATATGACTAGTGAAGTAAAGGTGGTGAATTGAAAGAAAGAAACAGTACCTCCTTAGAAATTTTGTGCAAGATTTCAGTTATTTCAGAAAAGTCAGGTCTCAAAGTAGGATCTCGCACCCAGCATCTCTCAAGTAGCTCAGCAAGCTTCGCATTTGTATGTTTCGGAATAGTTGGCCGCAGACCCTAAATTATGTACGTATATATATATGGGGAGAGAGAGAGAAAGATAGAGAGAGAGAGAGAGAGAGAGAGAGGGGAGAGAGAGAATTAATTAACAATTGCAATTAAATAAACACAATTAACCAACAAGAAAACAAAGCAGTTGCCATACCCTTTGGACCACCGCAACAGCAGCCTGTAAAGGGGTGAGATACTCGTACGGAAGCTGGTACGCAAAAACAGAAAAAAAATATTTAACATACTAAATCGAAAGAGTGCTGAATCTGATACTTATTTAGTTTAGGAGTGTAAAAATAGTACCTTTCCTGTGAGTAATTCCCATAAAACCACTCCAAAACTAAAAACGTCGGCCTTATGATCGTAGGGCTTATGCTCTATGACCTTCAAAACGGGGGAAAAGAAACTAAGAATTTGCAACTGATGACATGGGTAAAATGGGAAGTTTGACATCAATTTTTCTATACGATTCTAAAATATGACAGGTATTCGGGAGTATACCTCAGGGGACATCCACCGATACGTCCCAGTTTCAGCAGTCATCACACCTGTCTGTGCCTTAACTCTGGCCACTCCAAAATCACCCACTTTAACTACCTGAAAGTGAAACCATCCCTTCTTAATCCTAAAGCTACAAAGTTATGGTTGTTTAAATCCTAATAAAAATATTACGAAATCAACATTTTACAGAGTTATATCTGCTCATGCGCCATGGTTATCAAGTTAACAACACTAAGATGTTTCATATCGAGATCAAAAGCTTACTTCGTTTTCGTCCATCAAAAGATTTGCACCCTTCAAATCCCTGTGAATTATATTGTTCTCATGCAAAAAGTTCATTCCCTTTGAAATATCAATCGCAACTTTAAGTAATCCTGGAAGCTTAAAACTACCCTTTTGTTTGTGTAAAAAGTCGTAAACGCTCCCTCCAGACATGTATTCTGCAATTAAAGAAACATGTAATGTAATTATATAATAAAAATTAATTGAAATGAAAAAAGAAATTGATGTTTACTACATGTACCTGTAACAATGCACAAGTTTGGAGGCCTGGTGCATGCCCCTATAAACTGAACGACATTTCTATGACGAATTTTTCTGTAAATTATTTCAAACCAAAAAACAAAGAAGCCATTTAGAACAAATCATAAATCATAATGAAAATGTTGAGAATGTCATATGTTGTTGAAGGAAAAACTACTTAATATTGACATACCTCATTATATATACTTCTTGAGCAAATTCCTTCTGGAGTTCTGCATTCAAGCGCTCAGCTTTGAGAATTTTAATTGCGACGTCCTGACTACGGTAAGTACCTCTGTATCTGAACAGAAAGTTTCTAAAGTGAATTGAACGCTCAACTGCAATCTTAAGCTTTAAAAAATGGCATCTACGATACTTACAAATCCCCATATGATCCTGAAGCTATCTTGGATTCAAATTTCAAAAGTTGAGGATCGATTTCCCAGACATCATTACCATCATTGGGTATCGTCAGCTGATCGTATTCACATTTGATCCTTATTTGTTGAGGTTCATTGAGAGGAGGCAAGGAGTGCAAATCGGGCCATGAACTTTTCTGCAAGATATAGTATATATATCCCTTTTAATTTTAGCTTTATAGCATATACTGAACAAAGTGATGGAAAGATTATTATGGAGACAGAATCCCACCATGGATTCAAATCTCAAAGCATAGCACAATCAAGTCTCATTAAACAATACTAGCAGCAGATTAAAACATAGCACAAAGTAAAGAAGAATTTTACCTCAGTCTTTAGAACTTCTTTTTCAAGTGCAGTCCGAAGTTGCTCAACCTCCTAATAAGTAGAAACATAAGCACAAAGTAAATAAAAGGCAACCTTTGGACTATTGCCAAGTCTAAAACAAGACAAAATCACAAAAAAAAGTGGTGATAACAAAAGTTTCAAGAATCATGTATAGTCCAGCAGAGACTGATAGATATTAAAAGAGAATGAAAAAATCTACACAAGGGTCACAATTAAAATGAAGATGGGGTACCTCAAATGGCCAACCATCAACAACAAAGACATCAAGAGAATAGCCATCCACAGTTGAAAAAGCATGTGCTTCCTGGATGTTGAGCCCAACTTCAGCTAATAAAGAAGTCAGCTGCAAGTTCACCATTGTAGTTCAGTCAAAAGAACTAATGTGCAATTACTAGCAAAGTATAATCTTTTTTTTTTTAAAAACCTTTAAAATTAACTTGGTTAAAAATATAGCAAAAGTCCAGGCTAGAAGTTATTGTGAGTTATAAACATCGATAATTATTATGGAGTCATGCTTCAGAATAAGTAAGCAACACAGATACCTGACTGAGGAGCTTCGGCCTGTCAGTTGTTGAGAAAGTAATCTCATGCATGGGCCTACATTATCAATTTAAGAGAAGGATTAGGATCTAGAATGCACTTGTCAAATCAAACTACTGATAGGTTAATTAAGAAAATTACACTAACAACAATAAGTGTTATTACAGTGCATTATAAGAGACAGATGGCACACAACCATATTGCAGCAATTAATAAGCACCCAACAAATTGAGTAGAAAACATTCGAAATGCATACCGTTACCACAATGAATTCAGTTATTAATTTTATGGTGATGATAGTCAAAGGATGAGCATTCATTTGCACCAATAAGATCAGGAGCATAGCATCTGTATAGAGCATACCATCTAATTTTTGCAACAGCATCTGTACCAACATCTCCATCTTGTACTTCTGATTTGCTTGCTTGAAGAGCAAGTGCCTCAAGATTAGGCGAAGAACCAAAGGCAGGTGGTGGATGGATGCTGAATCAGAAATGGTAGTAAGATATCATAACATCCCAATGATAATCAAACCAAAGAGGGAATAGAATGTGTGGATTAGTTTAAACCACTAAACGGCTAAAATGATGCAAAAGAACAAAAGATCTTAACAATGTGATGACCATTACACATCAAATGCTAGTACCTTCCCTTTCTTGGAGAAGACGAATGTACTGCATCTCCTAAATTCCCATCGAAGGCAGGCACTACCTGTATTAAACAAGATATATAACATCTAACATTAAGATTATACCAACCAGGTATACCGCATACAAACAATGCGCAAACATAAAATACCAAAATAAGATCCCTTCACTAGCATGAAAACATTTAGTTGATCAAATGTGCAAAAAGCCAAGAAATTTTTAATGAGCATGTACTATTTTATGAACCAAATTCATTCTTGTCACCTTGCTGCAGACCCTGAGTAATACTTTTCTTTTTAAGACAACTTCAGGCAAACATTATTGATGAGAAATGTATGTCCAATTTCAGTAAACTTTAACCCAAAAGAAAGATGAGAAACCAATGATCATCCCAAAAGTAGTATAGCCAAAATGTTGCAAGTAGCATGGATTTTAAGATGCTCAAGTAGCAGCTGAATCAACCAAATGCCTTATACATGAAGTCCTAGCTACATCCTATGCTCGACTACCATGCATACAGCACATCTACTTACAAATCCTCTCATTAGTTACCATACATCGCCTCTCTTAATTGATGATTAAGATCTCACCTACTGCTTCTTCCAACTATAAGATCACAAACATCACCTTCTGGACAGATCATAAAATGCACATGAGGCCGAAATTTGGCGAATTAAATGAAACAACGAGGCATTCCAGTAGAAATGTGTGTAATTAGAAACATGTCCCACAAGATTATCTAGAATTGAAGCAGAGATGTAGTATAATTCTCCTAAAAGAAGTGGGTGGAGCCGGAGCCGGACCCACCCACGTATAAAAACTGGGGCCGGCGGATTAGGTCTGACAATGACAAACTAATTACCTGCACGAGGCGGACATCAAAAGCGGGCCTATTAGCAGGATCACGCGCCAGATGCAGAAGCCTCTTGTGCGTCAGAACATCATCTGCCCTCTCCAAGTTCACATCCATAGCATACCTAGCAGTACAATATTACAATGCACAAAAATGTTAATTTGTTACTAACAAAAACATGTGGACCATGCAACGCCGCATCGATCTTAATTTAAGCCACGCATCATTTAGTTCGTCATTTCAATCTCATCCCATAGTAACATTAATTTCATTTGGTTTAATTTGTAACGCCACGTCTAAAATATCCAGAACACCACGAAATAATTAAAGGCAGAGATTTATAGCACCGCAAGCATCTAAAAATGAAATACGACCAAAATTCAGCAGAAACAAAGAATACTCAAGCTAGATAAGATCAATCATCTGATAACAAACAAAAAATTTTCAAAAAGAAAAAGTGGACTTAAAAAACGATAGCGCAAAATTAATTTGTATTCAGAAGTTAACCGCATAATATATATATTATCTATTTTGAGAAAGTAAATCATGTAACCTGAGAGGCAGACGATTGAAATGAGCCCAAAGCTGATGATCGAAATCCATTTCCTGAGCTTCGGAATTTCCGACTTCATTAAGGCGGCGCAAAACCTCATTGAAAACCTCCGTTTTCTTCTGCTGTGCGCGGCTCTTCGCCGACGACGTCGCTTCTTCCACTCTCCTACTTCCGCAACTCTCCGAATCTTCCATCACCATCTGAAACTCGAAATTTCCACAAAAGGCGCAGCTTAATTAGCTTCGCTTCAGATGCAAATATCTGCTCCAGTTTACGTAGAATGAGATTTTCACCACGGACGCGGATTTACACGTAGCAGATGCCGATTTGAGACGGTTCCCAACTGCAAATTTTTATACTTCATACTATTACCAACTAATTAATAGGAAACGGAAATAATATACATATTTTAAAGGATTTCATCGATGGGCTTTGAATTGGTTTATTCCTTCATCCATATCCGTTTCTCTCTCTCTCTCTCTCTCCAAGTGAAGGAGTATGTAGTAAAGGAAATTTTTATTTATGTAGGGATGGGCTTTGATTGATTGGTGGCGAGTTTTTGACCAATATGCCCCTATTCCCGTGATTCTGGAAATCCATAATTCAAATATTTTCTTTGATGTATGTTATATTATGATTTTGAGAAAATCTGGGATAAAGATAGTGAATTGATTATAATTTGTATGATTGTTGAAGGTTTATAAATGGTTACCCAACTATGTTGTTTGTATCAAAATGGTTATCAAACTAAAATTTGTTTCAAAATGGATACTCAACTTATATTTTGTATCATTTAAAGTTTTAATATAATTTTTAAATTAATTTTATTTTACATGGCAACAAAAATACCACATAAGCTCCTATTTATGCTGACTTATTAAAACTATCAGAATCATAATCCACATGATTATCCTGTAAGTCATAGTCTGAATCAATTAAATCTCTATCTTCATTGTCACTATTCTGGTATCGTATGTGATTACTCCAACATCTACCATATTTTTAACTTTTATTTCTATATATTCACAAACTTTATCTCTAATGTAGACATGCATAATCCAAGAATCAACAACGAACAGAGACATGATCTCAATGGTATCAGCATCACTTTCCAAAGATCTTAACCCATCAACTAATATTTTTCCAGGATGCAACCACAAGAATGACTTACTATCTATGGCTTGAATTCCTATTTCTCCAGCCATACTTTTAACCTCAAGCATTGATATCTTATCACTACTACAATAATCAATATACCCAATCGTACATTGTTTAAACTCATTAGAAGCAAATTTTTCAAATTGGTGCATGTATATACTGAAATATTCATATTCAGTCCCTGAAATATATGAACCTTAACTTTAAAAATTTGTTCAAAACAAAGAACAAGCTTTATTAAATAACTGATGTTCTTTCATAAAAATATAATTACCATATTCAAGTATATATGCTTTCTTCTGGAAGTCTTGATCTCCAATTGATTGTCATAATTCTACATGAAATCAAAAATGTCAACATTCATGTAACTAATAAAACATAATCTATGATATCTTTTCAGGGAATATAAATCATCATGTCAAGTTTTGAGAAAATTTGAGTATTCCTACGAGAATAATATATAGAATTAATTAAGATTAACAAGGTCAAAATTAAAAATAAACTTCATAATTAGGGAAGAAAAACATTACATTCTCAAGCAGAGAAAGAGAACATTATATTCAAGAACGAGAGGAAGTAAAACTAAAAAAGAAGAGAAGGGAGAAAAACCTTATATTTTGAAGCAGAAGACAGAAGAATTATAGCAGAGTAAGAATCGTCGATGATCTGGTAGGAGAAGAAACTCCTCCGTTTGCATAAGCTCTGATTATTGTGTCTTCTTATATTAGGTTTTTTATTTTTTGGTATATACCTTATTTTGATTAGGAAGTGACATGACAATTATTAAGTGAGTCACCATAAATGGGGGAGTTTATGTGGTATTTTTGTTGCTACGTAGGATAAAATTAATTTATAAATTAAATTAAAACCTTAAATGATACAAAATATAAGTTGGGTATCCATTTTAAAATAAATTTTAGTTTGGTAATTATTTTGATACAAACAGCATAGTTGGGTGATCATTTATAAAATTAACCCCATTATTTAATGGATTAGTAATTGAAATTGAAATGACTCATCTCCACGTGGAAAAACCACACACACCTAATTGGCCGCGAAACCATTGCATGTGATTTCAGCGTCCTTCACAATTTAAGTGTCCAATCTAAAGAAGAAAACAATTTAAGTGTCGCGGTTTTGTAAAATTTGGAAAAGAGTCGGTTTTCCCCTAAAAAAAAAAGGAAAATGAAAAGAGTCGTTTTCATTCACTGTCCAAACAAATATTCCAAATTGCACAGCATGACTACATAACAAAAAGAATCAATCGAGTTTGTGGATATTGAACTCAGCTCTCACTCTTTTACATGTTTTCAAGTAGTATGGATGTGATATACGCGTTAAAAAAATACACCCCCTGCTTAGACCTGCTCATTTTTCACGAACCGACGGTTCGAAACCGGCTCGAACCGCCGGTCAATGGTTTTTTAACCGGAACCGTGGTCAACGGTTCCGAACCGTAACCGGAACCGGTGGTAGAAGGGCCGGTTACGGTTCAAGCAAATTGGCAACCGGAACCGGCGGTTAACAGGCGGGCCTATAAAACCGGTGAACCGGCGGTTTATGTGATTAACCGGCGGTTTTCGGCTTAAAATATTATTTTTATTTTATTTAATTACCTCATATGTATATCTATAAATATATCCCTTTGAGAATTTATTTATTCCACACCATTTCTCTACACTTTATCTTCTTGTCTTTACTAAAATTTCCATTCTTTTCAAGCATTCATTGGAACTTATGCTAATTGCTAATGTAATTATAAATTATGTAATGTTAATTTTAAGTACTAGTAGAGTGGTACGTGCGATGTACGTAATATTGATATATTTTAATTAATAATATATATATATATATATATATATATATGTCAAACATAAAATAATCATATTGATAATAGATATTAATAATAAAATACTATATAAGGGTATAATAGGCCAATCAAATTTTGTAAATAATGCTCTTTTATAATAGGTATAGATTAATAAAAAAATGAGTTAATTTTCTTCATTTGTTTTAATGCTCGTTTTGTACTTCATGTACGTAATGTTCTTTTTTGTAATCAAAATAATATATTTATATTAGTATATTAAAAAAAACTCAAAAAAACCGGCGGGCCGAACCGTGAACCGGCGGTTTTAATCGGAACCGGAACCGCCGGTTTTTTGGTCCGGCCCGGAACCCGGAATAGTGTAGACGGGCCGGTTACGGTTCACCCCCGGGGAAAACCGTAACCGGCGGTTCAAGGCTCGGAACCGGCGGGCCTTGAACCGTGGGCACGTCTACCCCTGCTACAAATATTGTTGAGTTGCACTTGAGTACATCATGATGTACCCATACATCCGGTTCAATCCGACCCGTGACCCGACCCACCCGATCAGGTCAGTGTTGACCGGTCAACGGTCAACGTATGACCGTTGATTTTTTTCCTTTTTTTTCCTCTCCGCCTTCGGCTCCGATTTTTAATTTATAGATAATGATTGTGGCAACATTAATATTTTTTAGTTCGCTCCGAGGCCTTCGGCTCCCCTCGCTCGACTCTTGAAAAAAATTTTAAAAAAAAATAAAAAAAAATAATAATAAAAAGTCAACGTTGACCAGACGGGTCGGGTCGGGTTGAACCGGATGTATGGTACATCATGATGTACAAGAGTTTTTGCCAATATTGTTTTCTTACACACATATTAGGAAAGAATGAACAACAAATAATAAGTAGCTATATTGTTTGGTATTAGTTTTGTTTTTCTATTTTGTGTTTTAATAATAAAAGGAAAAGTAGCATATACAACCATAACGTGTCAACCTCGATCTCATTTACACCCTTAAGGAAAAGGCTGGGACTGCCAGAACCTTAACGTTTAAAAATTAGTTGCAAATAACCCCTCCAAGACATTATGTTAAAAAATCATTTTCCTTCATTTAATAATCTAATTTGATGGAATCCAATTAATTATTTAATAACCAATCTATAGAATATCCAATTATGATGGAAATTGATGTATATATAAGATCCAAAATCAATAGAATATCTATTATTATTGTATTTTAATTTTATGGCAAGAATTATATATTTATTTAATAATCCTATCGATCCTTCCTTAATTATATCAAATTAAATAAGAAAGTATTTTGGTTGAATAATACAAAATTTTTTTATCCCACATCGCTTTTCAATAAGAACTCTTCTCTTAGAGAACATATATAAATACTCAATAATATTGTGTACTTTTTCAACTTGCAATTGTTTGCACCACCAATTTAATTTGGCCAATCAATTACTTGATTAAATTAAATTAATAGTTTCATTTTATATAAAATTTGATTTGACAATTTATTAAGTTGTCAATATTAATTTGTTTAATTTGACAAATTATAAAGTTGGTGTAAATAGAAGAAAATTTATACATTTTGGCATGTATAATAAAAAATATATTTATCTATATATTATTAATACAAATGTATGTCTATCGATTTAATATAAAAAAGGAAAAAGTAGCATATACAACCCTAACGTATCAACCTCGATCTCATTTACACCCTTAACGAAAGGGTTGGGGCTTCCAGAACCCCAACGTTTAAAAAGTAGGGGCAAATGACCTCTCCCGTCTAACGGCGTTAGAGAGCCATTAGATTGGAGGGGTTATTTGCCCCTACTTTTTAAACGTTGGGGTTCTGATAGCCCCAACCCTTCCCTTAAATGTGTAAATGACAACGAGATTGACACGTTAGGGTTGTATATGCTACTTTTCCCTTTAATAAATATGGAACAAAGACATATATATCGGATGGGCAATGGAAATAAACACGTGGAATAATCGTTGGCAGCGCAAGCGGCGCCTTGATGCTGCAGCTCCAGTCCAGAAAAGCATAATAGGCGCTGGAGCTGGAATATGCTTCTTATCCGTACCCATAAAGTTGGTGGACCCCATTGACTCAACTACTGCTAGCCTACTACACGTAATTAAGTTGTAACACTACTTCCTTCCGGGGCTATATCGTCAAATACTTACTCCATCTTTAAATAAGCAATTCTTATCATTAAAATTGGTATGTCAATTTAGTTTGGAAATTCATTATTTTTATTCTTAATTTTGTGTAAAAAATTGAAAAACTATAAATTTTACATTGAAAACAAAGACAAAATGTGAAGTTTGATGTACTATTTATCAATAAATTAAATTTCGAAATACGATACTTATTTGGAAATGAGGTATATCTATCACTAATTTTCCAATTCTATCATCTCTATCAACTTTACCAATTAATATAACAAATTATACAAGATTATCCGAAATGTGAGGTGGCTTGATGTGAAAATTAATGAGTAAAGTAGAACTTTTGTAATGCTAATTTGACATATTTGTGTTATTTTCAACCTCCAAAACTACATCATTTTAGGCTTACGTGGCATTAAACTTTTATTTTAAACATGTATTTTCACGTCAAATTCCTGATGATGATTATGATCTCACACAATTTTCAGTTAAATAATTTTTTTTATTTAAAAATAGATTTGCATAGTTTTTTGTAGTTTGAGATATAATTAATTAATTAATTAAAATTGATAATTCATGCACGATCTAATTGAGAAAATAGTGATAGTTTAGATAGATTTAACCCTTTTTAATCATTAAAAACAAGACACATGCATTTACTATTGTCATCATAATACAGGAGACGAATTCTGATTAGAGATTATGGATTCAATTACCATAGTTTAGTTAAATATTAATAAAATTTAATTACAGATTAATGTATTGTGATTAAAGATCAATAAAAAAATAATTATAAATTAATAAACTAATTATAGATTATAAAACACTAATTATGAATAATTAAAATCTTAATTACCTCTAATTATCCTCTGATCTTTAGTTAACCCAGCCGCAGTACCCAAGTTTTTGTGGTGGATGATTTTTCATGAAATACTCCAATTAATTATCACAAAGACTTGTGTGCGGGTGCCCTTTTGTTATTTATGGGCTTAGGGTAATTAGGAGTAATTAGGGGTAAATATAGTTTATTAATCCAAATTTAGATTTGTTAATTCCAAATTAGAATTTTTTTATTTTCATGTTCGGATTTATTAATTAATCTCAATTAAGATATGTTATTTCCAATAGTCCAGCTCATTTAAGATATATATTGGGCTAGAGGTAGAGTGGTTAATGCCCGAGGCCAAAGATCTTGGGTTCGAGTCTACCGTGGCGCGGTCTTTAAATTTAATTGCTAATTTATCAAAAAAAAAAGATATATGTAATTAACTACCAATCAATAGTTTTATTTCATATCTGGTCCTAAAAAACAGTATGATGAATACCATGCCAATGTTATCAGCTTCGATATAGTATACTCCCTCCGTCCCATTTATATAGGCTTGTTTTTCTTTTTTGGATATCCCAAATATATAGGCTTGTTTCTATAAAAAGTAATGTTTCTTAACTCATTTACTAATATATCCCTATTTAATTCTTTGATTGACTAATAAAATATGCATAGTCAAAAAATAAATAGGGGCATATTTGAAAGTTTACTATATAATTTACATTTCCAATAATTTTTCTTAATCTTTGTGAAAAGTCCAATAAGCCTATATAAATGGGATGGAGAGAGTATAATTTGTATTAATAGTAACGTTGAATGTGATATAGTAGCGAATTAATTAATAAACAAAGGTTTGTCCATTTTTTCACTGTAGATGTGATATGTCATGTAGACACGTACATAACGTTGAAGGTAAAGTTCAGCACGATAATCATGTTTTAGTTTTCACTAATGGTTAATTATGACCCAATTGCTATATTATTGCGGTAATTTAATTAAGTAGAGTTGGTTAGTCTTAGTGCTAATCCAATTTCATAATATTATGCTTGAAACATGAAATGCAGGTTTCCCTGTTCCTAAAAAGGTTAAAAATAATAATTAATTAAGCATGTTAAAACAGAAAACGAATTAGGAAATAGGAACTGAAAGTTACAGCATTTATTTTTATATAGGCTATCCCTGATCAATCTTTACAATGTTTACGTATTAGAGTAAGGAAATTTTTAGACCTTACTCCAGCAATTAAAATAATTTATTCGCATCGAAAAGGTTTAAACCATGTTTTATGTTTAAGTTATATTTAATTAAACTTCATCGTGTTTTATAATTATTGTTGAGCTTTCGACTAAAGTTTATACATGTAATAATAATAATAATAATAATAATAATAATAATAATAATAATAATAATAATAATAATAATAATAATAATAATAATAATAATAATAATAATAATAATAATAATAATAATAATAATAATACATGCGTGATATATAGGCGTGATACGGCCCTTTTTAAGTCAATAATATATTTGCGTATACGTTGTAAGTTTATGCTGAAATTAATATACGTTTATCTTATCTGTCTATTTTAATTTTTTCTCAACTCAAAGAATGAACTTATGTATAAGAAAAGTATTATGTGAAATCAATTTCATTATATACAGGCCACAAAATATAAGAACGAAACGCAATAAATTAAAACGCCAGTAAAAAAAAACATCATAAAACCAACCTACACAAATTTGAGTTGATTAACTTCGCTCAATTTGGAATTGGTGTTGTAATTTTAAATTTGTCAAGGTTATATTTTTTTTCTGTAACGATAAAAATGTCTATGTTAAAATTAAAAAAATATGTGTAAAGTTCTTGATAGTATATGCAATTATATATGAAAACGTCATTTGAATTGGACCAACGGCCAGTTCACGCGTATTTCTTCGGCAAGCGCCTCAGTTTTGATTCTACCAATTATAAAGGTTGTGCTTATAGTGCAACGATTTGAAAGTCATATTATAAATCCGAAAACTGTATAAGTCATGTTATTAAATATTATGCAATGTGGTATTGCATAAGACTAGTCAAAGTGTATAACCAAAAATATTTAGCCTAGTTTTTACCCCTTATGCAATTATCCCTAAACCCTAATTTTTCATATGGAAAATAACAAATCTCAGATTATATTAGCTCTTAAAGTTGTTGATAGCATATAATACCATTATGATGATTGTTTTAATGGTTGAATTTCTCACTTTATTATGTATTCCGTTGATACTAACTCCTTCTAAAATTTTATTCCATCCGTCCATAAAGAGTGCGATCATATTTCCTTTTCATCGTCCACCAATAGTGTGGTTTTTCTATTTACGAAAACACTAATACTTTTTGGACATATATGTCCGGACATAAAATGAATATATTAATAATCTTAACTTATAATTTATCAAATAAAATAATGGTGTTGGTTAGTGTTCTAATGTATTTACTTAATTAATCTAAACCGTCATTTTTAAAGAGAGAAATATGAATACAAAAAATACGAAATTAAACTAATAAAGTTATTTTGTGATTTTCACTAATCTTTCGGAAATACTATTACTTAATAGATATTTATGCATTCACTTGAATTAGATTACTCAAAAAATAATAAATTGAATGAATGTGAAGAACTTACAAAATTAAATAAATAAGTTAAACGGATCGAACCGATTTATTTACCTAAACTAGCTAGATTATGTCCGGACATTTATGTCCGAATAGCATCACTCTTAAGAAATTATGGCCTCACACACTCTCTTATATTTTAAACTTTACATAAATTCAAAATAGTGGGTCATTTCTCCACTCAAATAACATCTATTTTACTTTTTTTAAAACTCGTGTCACCATAAAAAATCACAATCTTAATGGAGGGAGAGAGTAATAATAGAACGAAATTACTTTAAGATATTATTTGGCGTACATATGCTTCAACCCCAGCCTCTTGAATTTGACCTAACCATCTAAATGTAATTAATAATTAATTAAGATGCGATCTTGGTAGACCCATTTTGGAAATCAGAATCCTCGTAGGTTGGAAAATATGACGTGGAAGCGTGCGCAAATGCTGACGTGGCAAGACCATAATTGGCCTTTAGGTTCTCCAAAAGCCAGTTTTACCTGAAAATGGTCGATCTTTTACTATCTTTGTAGATAACATTATATATTAAAATTTGATAATATTAAATAATAAAATCTAAGAGACATATTTATTGGGTAACGGACATTGAACGTGGGAAAATGATCGCTGACAGCGCAGCGCTGGCGGCGACTTGCTGCTGCTCTTCACTAGAATACGCCACTCCCATTTCCACCTACACCACAATTATGTCTTTTAATTTATATTTTAATTTTCTCAAAAAAATATTTACATTTTAATTTAGTTCTTCTACTCTTATTGGATTTGAAAAATTGGCTCTTCCTATTTTCCGGCCGATACAAGGACCTCATTTAAATTAAAGTAGTTAAAGTAATTATATTGACCTAATGTTAATTTGTATAGAAATGTGAATAGATTGAATCTTAGGAAAAATAATAATGTAACAATCTAAAAAAGTTGTTGTTAATTTTCTTTATAATTAAAAAAGTAGCTACACTTACTGCCAATATTCTTTCGATGCACCGTGTTAGAATCCTAGAACAAAATTGAAATGTTTTTTCATGTGAATGAAATTACTAACAATTTGATCAAATATGTCATAATACACATGCAAAGCACATAAAGAACGAAAATAAAAGTCGACTTCTTTCATGCGTCGTTCTAGAAGATCATGATAGCTTTCTTTCCTAATGAGTAGGTTATATATATTTTGCTCAAGTTGGATCTATAAAGTCAGTATATGCAGTGATGTACACAAATATATATAGCCAACGACCGGTTGAAGTATAGTTCGTCAACTCATTGGCAATAGCTTCCCTCATTGTTGAACCGGCAAAGGCACAAATGTCGATGTTGTGAACATGAAATAACTGCATGTAAAATTGAATAACAGTATTGTAGTCATTTTCTAATATTTTTTTTTTCTGCATCCACCACTAATGAAAGATTTTCTCTACAACAAGCACCGCCATAAATTACATAAACAACCTTGTCATGTCATATAGAAAAGTGGTTAGCAGAATTTTGAATTTGTATAATATGAGAAAAGGAAGGGCCACCATTTTTCATATATAATTTACTTTATTCCATGCATAGGAAATGCATGAAACAAGGTATTTTTTTAGCATGATTTGATGCGGATCGAGTCATGGTCACTCGAAGATATAATGCATTTGCATACATGTAAATTACTTTATACTCAATTCATCCTAATAACAATTATATTATCATCCTCATTTTTCAAACACAATGAGAAAATGTATTTCGTGCACTTGGAAAAATAAAATTACGTAAGACTTTCATACTACACCCATATTTTTACTCATTCACGGACGGTTAAGTAGTACACGCACAATCCCTCACTGGTTTTACAGTATTACTGACATTATTCGCAATTCAACTCCCAAATTAATGAATTCAAAAATTATAGTATTTATTTATTGATGAATTAATCATGCGTGCAAGATTTACTGATCATAAAACGTTAGTTTTTAAGCCGATCTCAATTTCTCAACTGTAAGGGGATTAGTCAACGTTTAATTATATATAAATAATAGAGAGAGAGAGAGAGATTTATATGACATTATTAAAATTAAATGGAAATATATTAAAAAATTTAAAGTGTCAACTACTTATTTATGTTTGGTGGCTCCGCCCAAAAAGGTTTAATTTATTGTTGGATGCAAGAGTAGCTATTTTCATGCATGGTCACAGATGTTACCAAATATATATACTTTAGAAATGGTTATTTTTTTCATTATTTTTGAGGGAAGAAATGGTTATTAAGAACACGCTTTTCATGACTCTTGGTAATGTTGGTGCACTTTATAAAGTCACACTTATGTGTGGATTTTACAAATTGATGTTATTGTATTTTCGATTGAATTCTTGTGGTTGTAGTTTTAATTGCAAGTGTATTTTCTTGGAGAAGAAAATATAGATGTTTTATTCATTATACTTGATATTTTAAAAAAGAGTTAATTGCAATTTGATGCCCAATATATATATCACATTTTATTTATTCTTTTGGCGTAAGAAAAAATAGGATTTGGTTTTTAAATGGAAGAATCGACGTTGCTTTTCTTGCTCTGGGAATTAATCAATTTTCTCCCTTCAACAAGGAGGGAGGGATGAATACATTCGACGAACCTGGACATACATTCAGATTCATTGAATGTGGACGTATGTACTCCAACGTCGCATATAATTGATTATTATTTTTATCTTATAAAAACTACATTAGATATAGTATATATATTTTTTGTGCGTGTAGTGTATATACATCACAAATATATAAATATGCGAAGCAACATGCTATGCATATTTCAAGTACAATGATTTGACTTCTAATTTTTCATTTTGGCAGAGGGATATTGTATCTTTTAATACTTCTTAAGTTTATTAATGCACTTTTCCTTTTAAAAAAATAATAAAAAGTTAGTTTTGTTACCAATCCATCTAAAATCTGTTATAAATTCGGTTCGCGTTTTACAAAAAAAATCGAAGTACAAAGAAACTGGATTAGAAAAGAAGATAATTAGAATTACAAGGAAATAAATAATTGAAATACAAGAAACGGAATGACTAACTCAATAGTATAGCTAAGTCGAGATGAGATCTTTGCCCGCAAGATGAATAATTAATGTCCGGTTGGTAATGCTCTCGAATTGATGTTCGTCTCAAAAGGTAAAATGACTTCGTCTCGACGGTTGTAGCACCAAAAGACCGACGAGCTCCGACGAACTGAATGAAGATGAGGACTAAGCTAGACTATGAAGTTAATGCAATTGTAACATTAAATTTAAAAAATCGCGCCACAATTGACATCATGTATGAAAAAAATGTCATGCAATGTCTTTTATTTATAGGCAAGCTCACACACTAGAGGATTAATGCTCCAATGCACCCGAAGCAGTTTCGATTCTGACTCATTCATGAGCCATCATGGTCAATTGTTACACCATTCAAATCAAGACTCGACAGTTTAAGGTTTTGAAACTCAAATGTGGCTATTACAGGTTCAAACAATTCTGCACATGTAATTAGGGGTGATAATATGGTTAACCGCGGTTAACCGAACCAAAAATATTCAAATACAATAACTGAAACCGACCCGACTCGGTTATCCGGTTACCGAGTCGGGTCGGTTTCTTAACCGATAATTTCGAAACAACATCATATAACAAGTTAACAAAGCTGCCTGACTAAAATAAGAAGCCGACAAGAAAAAGTAGATAGTGCTTGAGTAAGCATTTTGTCGAACACATGGAGCGCACTCCACAAATAGTTACAAGCATGAACAACCGCAGACTTCAAAACCTCGCAATCGCAACTAGCGTCACTTGCCATTTTCTCTCTACTATTTTGTGAGTGATTGCAGTTTGTAGACACATTAAATTCACGACCAATAAATTGGTGACGCGTGGAAAATAAATAAATACATATCAAATTATATCTTTTATTTATATTTTAGGGATTTGATTAAAGATAATTCCTAAATTAAATAAATATAAATTGGTATTTAAAACATGGAGATTTTCGGCCAATCGGAAATCGCCATGTGTCAAATCTGCATAGAAAATCAAATATGTGATTATGATAATTATCAGATTTGATTGTGATAACTACAAATTTTGAGGAGCCAATAAGATTGTGCCACCTCAGCCTCAAGATGGAGCCCAAAAGCCCACCAAATCTACTCTATTTTCACCTATAAATAGAGGTGATTAGAGAGGTCATAAACACACCAAAAAATCATATTGAAGAGCTCAAGAGTTGTAGAGAATTTCTCTAAAGAATCCTCTCCAACATTCAAGGCGTTCTTCAAGGAAAGCAAGACGTTCTTCGTGGGAAGCAAGGCGTTCTTACCAAAAGCGTCCAAAGTCTAGCGTTTGATTCAGAAATAAGGCGTCGGCTCTCTGGATTAACGTTATAAAGTCAAACATCAAATCCGATAAAGATCAAGGAGACGCTAAATCTCCGAAAATCCCGGAAACTGTTTGAAGATCGTTCAAGAACAAATCGAAGAGACGAATCAGAGGATAAAATAGAGATCGCAACCCGCACTTCTATTTTGATCTATAAATATTTATTTGTACACAATTTATCGTGTTTATTATATTAAATACATAAAATTTGTGTTTACAAATTTTGGCACGCCCGGTGGGACCTCTCTACCTCTCATCTCTACTTTTCACCAAAATCTTGAAGGATGTCTCCAAAAACTAAAGATGCTAGTGAATCTATTTCAATGGCCTCTTTGGAGAGTGATGGCGTCATGACGCGAAGCAAAGCTAGAAAAATACAAGAAGCTGCTAAGTCAATCTCTATCACGGAGCAAGAGCTGCACCTTGCTGCTATGAATGAAGAAGGCAATGACATAGGAGATGGATCTGCATCGCCCAAAAGCCATTCGGCAGAAAGTTACTCATTTGAGGCTCCTGTTATGACAACAAACGCGTCTACAGTAGAGGAGCAACTTGCAAATCTAACAAGGATGATGGAAAGCATGGGCAAGCATATCCTAGAACAAGATGCCAAGATCTCAAAACTCATAAGAGAGAAAGAAGAATCAAGTTGTAAGGATAATAATGAAGATGACGAGAAAGACGACGATGAAGCCTCCCAAAAGCAGGAAAAACACGAAGAAAGGAAGTCGCATGATAAAGACTTTCAGTTCTCTTCCGACGGTTTCATCTCAATAGACCAAGTCAAGGAGCTTATTGAAGGAACCATAAAAGACAAATTTGAGGGAAGCTCCAAGTCTTCATTGGTTTACTCAAAACCTTACACTCAAAGAATTAACAACTTGAGGATGCCGCTCGGCTATCAACCACCTAAGTTTCAACAATTCGATGGAAAGGGTAATCCGAGACAACACATAGCTCACTTCATTGAAACTTGTAATAATGCTGGCACCTTTGGAGATCATTTGGTTAAGCAGTTTGTTCGTTCACTCAAAGGAAATGCTTTTGATTGGTATACGGATTTGGAGTCAAACTCAATTGACAATTGGGAGCAGCTTGAGCACGAGTTTCTCAATCGCTTCTATAGTACTAGAAGAACTGTTAGCATGGTGGAACTCACAAGTTCCCGTCAATTCAAAGAAGAGCCAGTGATCGATTACAT
The DNA here is from genome assembly GCA_031470985.1 of Agastache rugosa. Classification (NCBI taxonomy): domain Eukaryota; kingdom Viridiplantae; phylum Streptophyta; class Magnoliopsida; order Lamiales; family Lamiaceae; genus Agastache; species Agastache rugosa. The sequence continues at coordinate 12,454,340 of CM062609.1, forward strand.
CAATAGATGGAGGAATCTTTGTCTTAACTGCAAAGACCGATTGTCAGAATCATCTGCTATTGAAATGTGCATTCAAGGGATGCATTGGGGCCTGCAATACATTCTGCGAGGGATTCAACCAAGGACATTTGAAGAATTGGCCACAAGAGCACACGATATGGAGTTGAGCATGGCAGCAAGTGGAATTGGAGGACCGCCAATCCAAGAACCTCGTCGGGTTAAGGAGAAGCAAGAGTTCAAGAAAGGAGCCAACTCTTTTGACAAAACTCCAAAGAAGGAGTCAATGGCGATCAAAGCGACTCCTGTCAAGTTCTCAAGAAAGGATGCCAATAAAGAAGATAAGCAGAATGTCTCTCAAGGCATGAGGCAAAGAAGGTTGACCCTAGAAGAAATGCAGCAAAAACAATATCCCTTTCTAGACTCTGATGTCTGCGGATATTTGATGACTTAGTCAAAGAAGGACTTATTGAATTGCCAGAAATGAAAAGGCCAACTGAAGCAGGACAAACTGATGATCCAAAATACTGCAAGTATCATCGACTAGTAGGGCATCCCATACATGATTGTTTCATTTTCAAAGATAAGATCATGCAACTTGCCCGACAAGGGAAAATATCGCTTGAGGAAGACAATGCCGCCGTAAATAATGTCACTTCCGAGAACATAAAAAAAGGTACTGAAGCCTTGTGCGGTATGGTGAGCCAAGTAGAAGGTCAACTCAAGTCAAGTGTGGTGATGATGAAGATGTCCTAGTGGTGACCTTTTAGATGAAGACTTGCAGCTTGGAGCCGAACCTCATAATAGACCTTTGTTTGTAAGTTGCTACACTAATGAGCAAAGAGTGAATAGAGTACTCATTGATGGAGGATCCGCGGTCAATATTTTACCACTAAGGACTCTTAAAGAGTTGGGGATTCAAGTTGGTGAGCTCAAGCGGTCGGTTGATGATTCAAGGTTTTAATCATGAAGGACAAAGAGCTCTTGGTACAATAATTTGGACTTACTAATGGATGATATGAGTTCAACTGCATTGTTCCAAGTAATTGATGCCAAGACATCTTATAATATGCTCCTTGGTCGACCATGGGTGCACGAAAATGGTGTCATTCCTTCAACGTGGCATCAATGTTTCAAATATTGTCGAGATGGCATAGTGAAGAAAGTGGTTGGTGATCACAAGCCCTTTACAGAAGCTGAATCACACTTTGCCGATGCAAAGTACTACATGACAAAGACAAAGGCTACCAAAGAAGAGCAGGTCGAGTGTCATAAAGAGCCTGAAAGCAGTCAAAAGAGCAAGAAGGAGGCTTTAACCATTAAGGAAAAATCTTTGGATGGACTCACTATGCCTTTGACAAAGATTGATACAACAAAACGAACTCATCCACCACTTGAAGGATTTGTTCGTCCAAAGCAAGGTGGTACTACCGAACATGGCGAACTTTCGAGCCCTGAAGTTGCTAAATGCTTCGGCCCAAAAGCATATGAACTTCTGGTCAAAGCCGGTTATGATCCCAAAGAAAATCCTAATTTGAAGCCCAACTTGAAAGTTACAAACCAAGATGATCATGGACTTGACAATCCCCAAAAACTCTTAAAGAAAAATGGTCATATTGTCCAAAGTACCAAGACAGGCCTAGGATTCGTCCCACGAAATCCCATTCGTATTGCCATCAAAAGGGCAACTACCAATCACATCTTTGAGGTGGAGGTATCATCTACATCAACAAGCCTCCCACACGAAAGAAAAGTTGAAAGAGTATCGGCCTTCAAGAGATTAGGAGAAGGATGGATCGAAAGAGTGTCTGTTTTCAAGAGATTAAGCAGGGATAAAAGTATGAAGAAAAGCATGTCAAAAGAAAAGCCACAAATGACTCAGAAATTGAGGAGTCTAATCCCATCTCGAATGAAGAGAAGTACTATACTCTCTGTATCATGTGGAAGGGAGTTGAAAGCTAGGATGAAAACTGTTATCCTCACCCAAGACTCTAAAAAGGATGAAGATGAAGAAGATAGAGAAAGTGTGGCTTCGTCTTACCACGCTATCGAAAGTATCCAAAATCCTACTTCTCACAGTAGATTGCATCGAGATGTCGCCCATCTACTTAGAAGTGGCATTATTAGAGCAAGTGATATAACAGAGATGGTTAGAGTAAGAAAGAGAGATGGAACAATGAGGATGTGCATAGATTTCAAAAATTCCGAGCAAAGGAATGAAGATGTCGCCTCATCACACCATATCACTCTCTGTGAAGAAGTGAGCATTGAAGAAGAAGATGCGGACATAGCGCCCCCACAATTTGAAGAAGGTGTGAAGTCCACTATTGATGAATTGAAAGAAGTTAACTTGGGCACTATAGATAATCCACGACCCACTTACATCAGTGCTTCACTGACTGCCGAGGAAGAGCATTCATATGTTGAACTTTTGAAAGAGTTCAAAGACATATTCGCATGGTCGTACAAAGAAATGCCAGGATTGAATCCGAAGATAGCTGTTCATCACTTAGCTGTTAAGAAGGGGGCACGACCTGTCAAGCAAGCTCAACGTCGATTTCGACCCGAGTTAATTCCATTGATTGAAGCCGAAGTGAACAAGCTCATTGAAGCTGGATTCATCAGGGAAGTAAAGTATCCAACATGGATCTCTAGTATTGTCCCTGTAAGAAAGAAGAATGGACAAATTCGTGTCTGCGTCGACTTTAGAGATCTCAATGAGGCATGCCCTAAGGATGACTTTCCACTACCCATTGCTGAATTGATGATTGATGCTACAACCGGACATGAAGCTTTATCGTTTATGGATGGATCTTCCGGTTACAATCAAATTCGAATGTCACCAATCGATGAAGAAATGACGGCATTCCGTACTCCAAAAGGAATATTTTGCTATACCGTGATGCCGTTTGGATTAAAAAATGCTGGCGCTACATATCAAAGAGCCATGCAGAAGATATTTGATGACATACTCCACAAGAACATTGAATGTTATGTGGACGATGTGGTGGTGAAGTCAAAAGTAAGAAGTGACCATTTGCAAGACTTGAGAATAGTCTTTGAACGGTTGAGAAAATACGAGCTAAGGATGAACCCGTTAAAATGTGCCTTTGGAGTAAAGTCCGGAAAGTTTCTTGGTTTCATCGTCCGCCATCGAGGGATTGAAATCGAGCAGGCAAAGATTGATGCAATTTTGAAGATGCCGGAACCTCGGAATATTCATGAGCTGAAGAGTCTACAAGGAAAGTTGGCATATCTACGAAGGTTCATCTCGAATCTAGCTGGACGGTGTCAACCCTTTAGCCGAATTATGAAAAAAGGCATACCATTTGAATGGGATGAATCATGTAAAAATGCCTTCAAAAGTATCAAGACTTACTTGATGAAACCTCCTATTTTGGCTGCACCTGTCGCGGGTCGTCCTTTGATCTTGTACCTTGCCGCTCAAGAACGCTCTATGGGGGCATTACTTGCACAAGAAAATGAGAATGGAAAAGAGAATGCTCTATACTACTTGAGTAGGATGATGACGCCAAACGAGTTGAAGTATTCTCCAATTGAGAAGTTGTGCTTGGTTTTGATATTCTCTATCCAGAAATTAAAGCATTATTTTCAAGCGCATACCGTGCGTCTCATTTCTAAAGCAAATCCATTGAAGTACGTCATGTCTAAGCCCGTACTCTCAGATAGACTTGCGCGTTGGTATCTACAAGCGGCGGTTGAAATTGTGTATGTTCCCCAAAAGGCGTAAAAGGACAAGTGCTTATGATTTCTTAGGCGATCGTCCAATTCTGCCGAATGGGAGTTAACTGACGATCTCCCAGATGAAGACGCACTTTTAATTGACATTTGCTCTCCTTGGGTGATGTACTTCGATGGAGCATCTCACAGAGAAGGAGGCTGAGGCGGGGAGTTGTGTTTGTAACACCCGAAAGACAAATCTTGCCATATTCTTTCACCTTGATCGAAAATTGCTCCAATAATGTAGCAGAATATCAAGCGCTTATCATCGGCTTGGAAATGGCGGTGGATGCAAAAAGATTACACATGAAAGTATATGGTGATTCTAAATTGGTGGTGAATCAAATACTCGGATTGTACGAAGTTAAGAAGCCAGAGTTACTTCCATATGTCAAGTATGCCCAAAGAATCATCGCATGGCTTGGAGATGTAGAAATTGAGCATGTACCAAGAAGTGAAAATAAGCAAGCTGATGCACTGGCCAAACTTGCTTCTACTATAGCTATGTCTGAAGATAAGATCTCTATACCAGTTTGCCAAAGCTGGGTCGTTCCACCTCTCTTTGAAGAAGAAATTTGTGAAGACAATGATAGCAATGTTGTTGAAGTCTTTGAGATAGAAGAAGAAGATTGGCGCCAAGTATTTGTTGATTACTTGAAATACGACAAGCTGCCAAGTGATCCACGTAGAAGAGTTGATGTCCGCCGTCGGGCTACTCGCTTCATTTATTTCAAAGACACACTTTATAGGCGCTCATTTGATGGAATTTTCCTGAGATGTTTGAACAAAGAAGAAGCTACAAAAGCCATGAAGGAAGCGCATTCAGGTATTTGTGGCGCTCATCAATCTGGTCCAAAGTTACATTTTCGGATCAAAAGAATGGGTTACTACTGGCCAACCATGGTGAAAGATTGCATGGAGTATGCTCAGAGGTGTCAAGCTTGCCAGTTTCACGCAAATCTCATTCATCAGCCACCTGAGCCCCTACACCCCACAGTCGCTTCATGGCCTTTTGATGCTTGGGGCATGGATGTTGTAGGGCCTTTGACAAAATCATCAAGGGGGCATTTATATATCTTGGCTGCAACAGATTACTTCTCCAAATGGGCTGAAGCAATACCATTAAGAGAAGTAAAGAAAGAAAACGTTGCTGATTTCATCAAAGGCCATATCATCTATCGTCATGGAATTCCTCGATACATCATTACTGATAATGGAAAGTCCTTTAGTAATGCCTTCATAGATAAACTATGTGGAAAGTTTGGTATCAAGCAGAGAAAGTCATCCATGTACAATGCAGCAGCTAATGGATTGGTTGAAGCTTTTAATAAGACACTGTGCAGCTTATTGAAGAAAGTTGTGGCCAAGACAAAGCGTGATTGGCATGAGAAAATTGGAGAAGCATTATGGGCTTACAGAACTACTCACAGGACCCCTACACAAGCAACTCCTTACTCATTGGTGTATGGCGTGGAAGCTGTAAATCCTCTTGAGCAACAAATTCCATCATTAAGAATAGCTATCCAAGAGGGCTTGACTGAAGAAGAGAATGCTCGTCTACGCCTTGAAGAATTAGAAGCCCTAGATGAAAAAAGACTTGAGGCTCAACAAAGACTGGAATGCTATCAAGCTCGTCTTTCAAAGTCTTTCAATAAGAAAGTCCGGCCACGCTCTTTTCAAGTTGGAGACTTGGTGCTAGCTGTTAGAAGGCCAATCATCACTACTCATCGTGTTGAAAATAAATTCGTATCGAGATGGGATGGTCCTTATGTCGTCAAGGAAGTCTACACCAATGGTGCATACAAGTTGGTTTCCAAAGAGAATGTGAGAGTTGGTCCAATCAACAGGAAGTTCTTGAAACGTTACTATCCCTAAAAGATGGGAGTGTATCTGCAAAAAAAAAAACAAAAACAAACAAAAAAAACAAAAAAAACAAAAAAACAAAAAAAAAAGAAAAAGAAAATAGAAAAAGCCAAAAAGAGAAAGAAGACAGCTCCATGACGCACGAGCCTAAACTGCATGTTACTCCTGGCCCGCATGAGTATAAACTGTGAAAGGCAACCACCAAAGAAAGTGTACGTGGTTAAACTACTAACTTCTCCACCAAGAGTTAAGTTAATGTGGCCAAACTTAATTATCCCACCAAAAGGTAAATTTATGTGGTTAAACTGATATATACTCCACTTTGTCTATATAGTGGTTAAAAAAAATAGTCACTCCTGGCCCGCATGAGTATAAACTGTGTACGGCACCCCCCCCTCTTAAAACACAAGTTGATCTTTTGAACTACGTTTTGACTTGATCCTTTTCTTATATAAAAAGGTACGTAGGCAGCTTAGATATATTCTAAGTTCAGTCATGTTTTGTGTTTTCCTTCAAATTGGATGATTACAATCATATTTTGGATTGTGATTTATATTGGATAGTTGTGGTGAAATAGCACAAATATTCAAAGAGAAGTGGTATTCAAGTATGAGAAGAAATATGAAAAAGAAATACCAAGTACTTTATTGCATAAAAAAAAATGCAAAAAATGAAAAAAACAAAAAAAAAAGAAAAAGAAAAGAAATAAAAAGTGCAACAAAGCAAAGAAACAATGTCTAAGCAAAAGGATCTTGGTCTTTCAATGATTGTTGAGCAGCCTCCAAAAAAACCTTTGCATTCTTCAAGTTCTCCAAGACTTCATCATCAATTAAGGGGGCATTCTTGAATTTATCAACTTTTTCCTTAAGCTCCTTAATATCAGCATGAATGACTTGAAGTGCTTCTTGTTGTTTCTTAACAGAACTGGCCAACTCATTCTTGCGTCTCTCCAATTCAGCGAGCTCCTTTTTGTCAGAATCCAATTTGGCAGCATCAACCTTTTCTTTAGCACGAACTTCACGAAGACGAGCTTTGTCCTTTTGGTGTTGCTGTGCAGAAATTTCTCCAATTTCACGAGATGCGGATCTTTCTTTATCATAATCAATAGCTCTAGCAAAAAATGTGTTAATGCTATTCTCAACATAAGAGAGATCAAAGTTAGACTTGAAACTCTTCATACGAGAAAAACCACTCCGTATCTCATCCTCGATTGATGATACAAAGTCAGCTTCAGTTCTTGTCATCTTGCTACGAAGTTTGTACCAAATTCTTTGGAGAAATAACCGTAGCTCATCATCAATCGTGTTGCTTTGCCATAAAACTCGGAAACGACTCCAAGTTGAGGTCAACGAACACAACTTATCAAGAATTGGAGTCTCTTTTGGTTGATCAAGTTCAACAGACGCATGACTATCTTGCGAATCTTCTTCATCATCCATCCCAAGACTCTTTATCACCTAAAAGGAAGAACATGTTAAGAAAAGAATAATAACAAAAGATAACGACATATGAGTAAGGCAAAGGAAAACCTCATATGCAACTGCATTTGATTGGTGATGATCGCTTTCAACATGATCATTGATAAGTTCTTGAGACTTTGCACGTTTTTCATGTCTCCAACAATGCTCATTATCGCTAGCGAGTACGATACAATCGGAGTCGCTTTTCGCTTACCATTAGAGTGGCTAACCTCAATAGGTTTATCTTGTTCCTCAAAGACATCAATTGCTTTCTGGGTCAAGGTTGGAAGCTCATCATCTATAAAATTTTTGTATGCTTGATCCCACCAATTCCTGTAGGCAATAGAACAAAGCTTCTTTGCATTGGAAGTTAAGCTTGGAAAGCGAGCCCTTGATTTGGATTTATACAATGAGCATGCACGCCAATATTTGATTCCATCAGTCAAAGATGCTTTGCGAATATCTTGAGTAAGAATGCCCGGCACGTCTTGGTAGTAGCCAAACTGACGACTAAAACGATGCGGACTATATGGCTCAAGGATGAAACTATCATCTAATCTCCGAGTCAAGTAATTGGAGCGAATGGCCATGAAGTAACACCGTTGGGATTCAACTGCTTGTTCAGTATCAATATACACGATGTCTTTGTTCTTGGTAAGCATAGTACAGTTCCAAGAGATTAGATCCCACTTGTGGACTCGCCTACGAGCTTCGCTATGATCATAATATCTCGCACCTCCTTCACCCGAATACTGAATCATGCTAGGAATGCAGAAATCTCGTTCAAGAGGGAAATGAGTCTTGAAGTAGTGTGACATCCACCCATAAACAAAATGAATTGGAAACAACGCTCGAACTTCGAAGGCTTTTGAGAGTTTGAAATAAGATTCGGACCTCGGAAGATACTCGCCAAGGCTTGGAATAGTGAGAGATATTGTCTTTCCATTTGCCATCATGCTCGCCATTTTGAAAGTGGTTGGTCTAATCACCTTAGTATCATCATCAGGAAGAACAAAAGCACAGAGCCAACAAGTAATGTAGGCAGCCAAGTATGTTTCATCCCAATTTCTATCTTTCACATCAAGCTTTGCAAATAAAGCTTTCTCTATGGAAGTCCATGGCTCGTGGCTCTTGATGTCACCGGTGGGATTATGAGTTGACTTGGGGCGACCTGATTTCTTTTCTTTGCGCGGAGGAGGCGGCTGATATCTTAAACTCTTCTTCGACCAAAATTTGATCCAAGCCTCAATCGTGACAGGCCTATTCTGAAATCCATCGTCGCTCTTCCCAAGAAGATGGTAAGCATGAAGTAAATGTCGACAACTCATGGGGATATGTAATTTATCCCTACTCATTCCAAGAAGTTCTCTCGTACGAGGTACTACTTCATCATAAAGCGTTCCAAGGGAAGGGAGCCCAGACAAGTAATGCAAATCCCATAAGGAAATAGACAATTCACCAGACGAAGTCAATAGAGTGTTTGTCGATGGACACCAAGCTTCACAAAATGCCTTCATCACTTCGGTATTCCGATCATAAGTAAACAATGATGCATACACGGAATCATAAATTCCAACACGGCGGAGCTCCTTTCCGTAGCGACTAAGGATGTCTTCACTCCATTCCCAATATCCCGCAATATGGTGGAATTCGCCAAAAAATTCTGTCTTGTCTCCCCATTTGGCACTGCCTTCAACGATGCTTCGACCCAAAGTTGGCAACGGACTAGTCTCTTTAGTTTGTCTATGGTGAGCATATTGCAGAGACCACAACACCGGTGTTTTGGTCGCATTGACCTCACGAGTCCACCCCGATTCATGCAAAGGATTTGTAAACTTAGGCCACTCACTAGCATATGTGCCAATCAATGACTTGTATACTTTGAGATGGGTTCCTCTTTCCAAAGTTTGCTTCTCATTATCCAGAATCACCAAATAGTCTTGTTCATCAACTGTGGTGTCTTTGAAGTAAGCCATATTCCAACTGCAAGGAAAAAGATGAGTTAAAATCTTATCAAAGTGGTAAGAAATATACAAGATATCAAGAAGTACATAAAACTCTTGCCCAAAATTTAGAGTTTAAATTTGCCATTTGAAATTGAAACTCAAGAAAGACATCTTGAGAAAATGGAGAATTCAAGGAAGTCACCTTGAATTGATGGAAAGATCTCAAAAAAAGACATCTTGAGATAATGTGAAAATTCAAGGAAGTCACCTTGAATTTATAAAAAATCTCAAGAAAGACATCTTGAGATAATATAGAAATTCAAGGAAGTCACCTTGAATTGATGGAAAAATCTCAAGAAAGACATCTTGAGATAATATAGAAATTCAAGGAAGTCACCTTGAATTTATAAAAAAAATCTCAAGAAAGACATCTTGAGATAATATAGAAATTCAAGGAAGTCACCTTGAATTGATGAAAAAAATCTCAAGAAAGACATCTTGAGATAATATGGAAATTCAAGGAAGTCACCTTGAATTGATGGAAAGGTCTCAAGAAAGACATCTTGAGAATATGGAGAATTCAAGGAAGTCACCTTGAATTGATAAAGATATCTCAAAGAAGACACTTTGAGATGATATAGAGCATTCAAGGAAGTCACCTTGAAGCCCTTGAGTTCAAAGAAGACACTTTGAGATGATATAGAGCATTCAAGGAAGTCACCTTGAAGCCCTTGAGTTCAAAGAAGACACTTTGAGAGGATATAAAGCATTCAAGGAAGTCACCTTGAAGCCCTTGAGTTCAATGAAGACACCTTAAACACCTTGAATAGATGAAAAATGCCTTTTTAAGAGAATCTCTCCATTGGTTACCATAAAATTCAGCTCTAAATCATGTTTGACAAACAAAAAAAAAAGGAGGAAAAATTGCATGATGAGATTTGTCAATATATATAAATATATATATGTGTACATAATATATAAAAGGCAAATCAACTCACATATGAGTAATTACCTCTCCTGAACGTATCTACCAATATTGGAATTGTGACAGAGACCAAAGATTATTCTCCGCCAAGTTTCTATCAGCCAAAGTCTGCAAAAGCACAAGTAAAAGAAAGTGAAAAGAAGATCTTCATTGAGGCATAAACTCAAATATCTAGTGTGCAGAATATAAAGGTTGATATTTGACAAATATGGAGGATGGAAATCACCAAAAAATTCGAGCAAGAACCAGGGAAAGGAAGGAAATCGATAGCCAAGTCTTCTGCACCTCTGCTTTAGTTCGTGAGAAAGAAAATAATGAGATGAGTATTTATAAACTCGATATACGCATGAATCTGACAAGAGATCGGAATTCTATTACATTAAGGATTCTTTTTGTATAAATCTGAAAATCATGTCGATTCCTATTCGGAGAAGGAATTCATATGGAAGTTGATTGTTAAGTGAATTACGAAGAAGCAGCAGTTATCCTTGTGTGGTAATGGAATGAATTGATCAGTATCTAGAGAGATGAAAAAGGAACCTGCCGCCAAGAAAGAAAAAAACTATTCGGCGAAAGAGTGAAGAATTCTCGTCAATTTCAATTTGATGTCCAATTAATAGGCTTACAATTATTATACAATTTTATTTAGGCCTATTAGTATAAAAGTAATTTCCAAATTGTGGCTATTGAAAGGTGTCGAGTTTTATGTACTTAATTTGGGCTATCAAAAATTGAGGAAAATAGGCTCATTATTGAGATAAGGTTTTGAAGTCGAAGTTTTAAAATTTTACTACTCCTTGATACGAGTTTAAACTATCTAATAAATTTCAAAATCTTGAGACTTATTCGTTTCCAATATAAATTGTCTACAAACAAGTCTCAAGGGGGCATTTGTAGACACATTAAATTCACGACCAATAAATTGGTGACGCGTGGAAAATAAATAAATACATATCAAATTATATCTTTTATTTATATTTTAGGGATTTGATTAAAGATAATTCCTAAATTAAATAAATATAAATTGGTATTTAAAACATGGAGATTTTCGGCCAATCGGAAATCGCCATGTGTCAAATCTGCATAGAAAATCAAATATGTGATTATGATAATTATCAGATTTGATTGTGATAACTACAAATTTTGAGGAGCCAATAAGATTGTGCCACCTCAGCCCCAAAGCCCAAGATGGAGCCCAAAAGCCCACCAAATCTACTCTATTTTCACCTATAAATAGAGGTGATTAGAGAGGTCATAAACACACCAAAAAATCATATTGAAGAGCTCAAGAGTTGTAGAGAATTTCTCTAAAGAATCCTCTCCAACATTCAAGGCGTTCTTCAAGGAAAGCAAGACGTTCTTCGTGGGAAGCAAGGCGTTCTTACCAAAAGCGTCCAAAGTCTAGCGTTTGATTCAGAAATAAGGCGTCGGCCCTCTGGATTAACGTTATAAAGTCAAACATCAAATCCGATAAAGATCAAGGAGACGCTAAATCTCCGAAAATCCCGGAAACTGTTTGAAGATCGTTCAAGAACAAATCGAAGAGACGAATCAGAGGATAAAATAGAGATCGCAACCCGCACTTCTATTTTGATCTATAAATATTTATTTGTACACAATTTATCGTGTTTATTATATTAAATACATAAAATTTGTGTTTACACAGTTTTCCAAGACAATCATTTAATTACCAGTTAAAAGTTACAACTAAGCTTTTGGAGTATTGGTAGAGGACAAAAAACAGCGGTGGGGTGAGTTTTGGAGCACCGACACCGACGAGGTGGATCTATGGAGTGACGACGGCCGAGAGAGACGCTCGAAGGAGGAGCAGCTGTTGAGCTCTTCCCGCGCGCGAAGCGAATGGGCGCTGTGCCGTGGGTCGACGGGAGGAAGAGTGGAGGAGGAGGATGAGCGGTGGCGACCGGCGAGGATTTGGATTCTTGAGAGAGAGAGAGCAATACAAACTTCAAACTTGGAGGCTGGATAGTGTAGGGTTTTCTTTATTCTATACTTTAGTTTATTAATTAAAAATAGAAAACAGTACATGCGGTTTTTCGATTAACCGTCGGGTATTCGGTTAATACTCGAAACTGAATTTCCAGAATATCAATATCCGTTTCCCGAACCGAACCGGATAATCTCGATTTTAGGTTAACCGAACCGAGTCGGGTATTTTCAATTTTGAATAATACCCAATACCCGATATCCATATTATCAGCCCTACATGTAATGCTTTGTTGAGTTGGTCCAGAAAAAATATAGTTTAACCCAAACACCATCCAAAGCACTTGTCAAATCCGAACCCACCGCTACCGTGCGCATGTGTTTGGATCCAATTAGCCACTGGAGCAGTTTCGATTCTGACTCATTCATGAGCCATCATGGTCGATGTTACAAAGCCCATTAGCTCTACTTCATTTATACAAATTCATTCATGAGTCATCATGGTCGATTTTGAGATTATACCACGTTCATCTACTCGACGCGTAGATTAACATTATGCCATTTATTTATTAAATACTAAAAATTGGTTTAAAAACCAATTTTCCAACAAAAACCTAATATATATGAGGCATACTCTGGTGCAACCGGTTGCATCCGTAGCGATCAGGTCGGGTCGGGTTGACCCGGGTCAAATCAGATTTGACCCAGGTCAACCCTTTGACTTTAATTTTTTTTTTTTTTTGAAAATTCAATTTTTTTTTATTGTTTTCGTCTCCGCCTTCGGTTCCAATTTCAATTATAAGATAATGATTGTGGCAACATTAATATCCTTTAGCTCACTCCGAGGCCTTCGGCTCCCCTCGTTCGACTCTTAAACAAAAATATAAAATTAATAAAAAAAATAAAATTAAAAAAATAGATACTAAAATTATATATATGTTAGGCTCGTGTAATAAAAAGTGTCGGGCGCATGGACGCGCCGTGAGAGGCGCGTGTACCACACGCGCCCGACTTAAATTAGTTCATTTTCGGCGCGTGTGTTGCACGCGCTCGACCGATCATCTCCCATGCGAGCGGCCGTACACGAGTATTTGCGTGTATATATATATATATATATATATATATATATATAGGGAGATGATCAAATAGGAGCTCATCTTTATATGAATCCGTAGGATTCATGCATTTTTATCAAACAAGTTAATGCATAAATTGCATTATTTAAATGCATAAACATATGTTTTGATTTAAGAGTCGAGCGAGGGGAGCTGAAGGCCTCGGAGCGAGCTAAAGAACATTAATGTTGCCACAATCATTATCTATAAATTAAAGTCGGAGACGAAATTTTTTTTGCTTTGCTATATTTGTGCATTAAAGTACTGTATTTTGTGCATTTCCGAAGTCATAAAAATGCATGGTTCCTACGGATTCATATAAGAACGAGTTCCTACCAGATCCACACCCTATATATATATCTAGTATATATAAGAAATTAGTACATTACATTTGATACATATAAATCAAGTAGAAGATGGTTGTTCTAATTAGTGTTTTATATTAACGAACAAGTTGAGAAAAGTACGTCCAAAAGGAGTACTACGTACGATCGTAATAGCTGAATTGCATAATGTCAACTCTTTGAAGTAATCAAGATTGTAATAAACTACACATGTGTACGAGGAGGAAATATTAAAATGCATACAATTCATACATCTTTTTTTATCTTTTTTATCTTTCTATTTGTAGATATCTGAAGCTCAACCTATTTGAGGAGATAAATGCCAATTTTAACGTCACATATTATTTCTAAAAAAAAAAAAAAACGTTACATATTAAGTAAAACATTTTCATCTTTCGTTGAAAAGGCATTTTATCTAAAATATATAACATGAACCCCCCAAAATATCAATACTGAGTATGATATTCTTTGAGTTTGAGAGAATATTCTCTTCACCACTACTTGTACCATCTCAAATATATTATTATAACAATAGTTACTATAAAATGAAATTAGTTATGAAATAGTCGTCCATAATCAATAATTATTAAGTATTAGTTCTCAAAAGAAAACTATTATTAAGTATTAACCCTTTAGTTTAACATTGAAAACTAAAAAAAAAAATTGTAATCCCTAATTACGATATAGCCAACCTTAATTAATAACCAAAAAATAAAATTCAATCAAAGTAAAGCATGAAAAAAAAGTTTACAATGTTACTTCAAAAGGTGATATAGAAAATTTAATCTCGCGAAGACTTTGTAAAACTATCTCACTAAAACTCAAGTTCTTATTGAATAGTTTCCCACTTCAAAAGGTATATTCGCAATTGTATGCTGTTTTCTAATCTCGTACCCTTTTCATTCATACAATGCGAATGAGTCACAAAACTAACGTAAGATTCATTCTAGATATACGTGAGAATCTAATTTTAAACTTTGTAGCAGCTTTGGGCCCATATAAAATAAGTAGTCTGGGCCTGAAAAAAAATGGATCTATTCTTTTTTTTTTTTTTTTTTTTTGAGAAAAGGATCTATTCTTATTTCCACAAAACGATTTCAAATGGCCCAGAACTAGGCAGGAAATATTTAAAGTTTACTTTAACTTTGGTTTCATTTTAGCCGTTAATTTACACTATAGCATTGAATTATAAGGTTGTGTTTCTTTCTTTTTATAAATTTATCATGAGAAAAAGCACAATGTGATCCTCTATTGCAAATTTTGTAACATTTTCTATTGCTTATGTTTGATTAACAATATGTGCCAATTCATAATTTTAAGATTGGTAACTAGAATTTATTCCACCCAATTAAGGTATATAATTATCTCCAAATCGACACATGACATTAATCTAACTGATGCAATACAAGATGTATCCAAGAAAAAAGAGGGAAAAGAAATTTTTATCGCTTTAAATCTCTCATTTCTTATTTATCATTTTCTTGAGAAAAAAAAATTACCCTTTCTTATTCCTTCATTTCACTCGAAGGAGGGAAAATATTATCATGAGGTATTTATTGTGATAATAATATTTTCCTTACTTAGAGTGAAAAGGAGGAATAAGAAAGGGTCAAATTCTTTTCAATAGAAAATGATGGATAAGAAATAAGAGATTTAAAGGGAGAAAATTTTATTTTCCCTCATTTTTCCATGATAAATTACAACCAAAGAGAACACACAGAGTAAAATATTAGCTGTTTGTGGAGGCACCATATTCATTGTTCAAAACAAATATACTCGAACTTAAAAAAATAAAAAACAGATATACTTGAATCAAGACCGTTAATCTGATACAATATAGCAAAAAACTTGAGTACTACCAACATCGTTGTAGTGTTGGTTCTAGTTTGGGAGTAATTATTAGGGTTTAATTAAGCATAACTTATGATTTATCAGATTAAGGTATATTAAGCATTAATTAAAATTAATTAATCCTCAATTAGAATTAATTAAATATTAATTAAGTAATGAATAAAATAAAGAACATGGTGCACCGCTCACAATTGCTGCTCCAACAAATCTTACTCCCTACCATTTTTAATATAAGTCTTTTCAGACTTTTATAACTTTTGTAAAATATATATCTTTCTAGCTTTTTAAAACTCCTAAATCCATAATTGCCCCTAATTAATTCAACTCAAATTCACATTTTTCACTATTCACTAATTTCAATTCCTCTTTTATTAAGGATAAATTTGACAAAATAAAATTTTCTTAATTTATGTGCACAAGTCTAAAAAGACTTATATTAAAAATGGGAGGGAGTATATGATACAGACAAGAAAGAGTTTAATCGATCAAGATTTCCCATAAGATTCTGAAAAAAGAGTAGCAAATAACTTGCTCTAAAACTACTTCTATAGTAACATGTATAGAAATACATCAATACAAACAAGTGCCTTTCTCTCGAAAACTTACAGAGGCGGCCATCTTTTCTGATTGGGGGGGGGGGGGTAATCTATAATAGGTCCAAGCAAAACCAATCATAAGTCCATTAAACTAATTCTTCAAACCCAAAATCCCTATCAACGGCATAATCAACAAAGCTATATAAGGGTAGAACCTTGTCACCATATTTCTCCAACCTATCCAACTCTTTCTTAGCCTCGGACCTTAAATCCTCTGCCACCTCCATAGCTTTCTCAACCCCATATACTGATACATAACTCTTACCCTTACTCTTGCTCTCGATCTCATCCTTGCCTTCCGACTGCAATCTTGCGTCCCGAATGTCATCCACCACCTGATACAAAACACCCACAGCCCGCCCGTAGTTTCTCAAGTGCTCAATCTCATCATCTGAAGCACCGGCAAGTAGGCCTCCACAAACAGCAGAGCACTGACCCATTTCGCCAAACTTTTTCTCTTGTACAAAATCAACTGCATTGGGTCCACCCTCAAGGTCAAGAAACTGACCCGCAGCCATACCCGTGGACCCCACTGCTCTTGCGATCTCGGCAATGACTCGGAGGAGGCGAGTTTCAGGGACAAGATTTGAGGGGGTATGGGAAACAATATGACGGAAGCCAAGAGGGAACAATGCATCCCCTGCTAATATTGCCATATCCACACCGAACATCGTGTGGTTGGTGGGCTGGCCTCTTCTAGATGGATCATCATCCATGCATGGCAAGTCATCATGTATTAATGAAGCAGCATGGACCTATTGTTCAAAGGGACGTATGGTAAGGAATAAGAGAAAATAAACAAAATTAACAGATATCTTGATTGCTGCAGCTCGATGAGAAAAGAAAATGGAATGGTTGCCAGCATATAAAACTGGTCTAACCTAGAATTTTATTGTTCCAATTGTTTCGGTGGTAAACTTCTTTAGATTGCCTAGTTCAAGCAAAGACAAACATGGAAAATGTAACAATAGATAAATAGTAAAATAATAGAGTTGAAACACATAGTAACCCAAAAAGACTTGAGACTCGAAGATCGGAACTTAGATCATATTAAGAAGATGGTACAAATTCCAGACAATAGAACTGTCATTGACATCCGAAAAGTGCCATAAGAAATGAACTTATACAGAGTCCTAATTTATAGATTCAAGTTTTCCAGTTCACAAAAAACTTTCTACCTTCCAAGTATGTAGTAACTCTAATAACAGGCAACAAGGTGTCAACCAGATCATGTCAGAAATTTCAACTGGTGGAATACATGATCAGTATATACTATACCATTGAAGCAAAGCCTCAATTTTCTTAAGATAATAAAAATAACATATGCGTAAACTAGTGAGAAGAAAAGCTAATATATAGAATCTCAGTTTATGAGTGAAGAAACCCAACTTAAAACAAAACGAAAAGAAAGATTCAATTATGCTCCCGCCTGCAGTCTATGTGAAACCTACCCTGCCTCACATCTCCTAGTTTATGGACTTACTCTTATTTTATATAGCATCAAACTAGGTCAAAGGTCTCTAGACTAAACCTTTCAAAAGCCAAGAAGCAGCATTCAAGATACAATGGAATGAAGCCATTAACCACTCCCTTACAGCCAACTTAGGTTGCACATCCTACAATCTTAACATGTGATTTAAATCAACAAAGGTACCCCAATAAGCATAAGGCAGTAATGATATTCAAATTAGAAAGATATATACGCAACTATTACAACTTGTACAAATTTGTAAACTAGAAACTATCATTATATATATAATTTTCAGTAGCACAAATTAATCTTTGATAAATTTGTGTATAACTATCAAATACATTTTATATCTAAAATACTCAAACTGCATGCTGTCCCCTCGCCGTCCAATGTCAAAGTGATGACTTCAATTAGAATGCAAAGCAGGCAATCTAGTTGATTTATGCAAAAACAGACAGTACAATCTTAAAAGGTCTTTTGAGATCAAAATCATAAAAAAATCCAGAGTGCTAAATAGATTTCTACACTGACAACAACACAATCTCGTAACTATAACTACCATTAGCTGATTCAGACTGTGAGTATGAGAACATAGTAAGACTTGAACAAGAAATTGAGGAATGAATCAAAAAGGAAAAGCATAAGTTTTTCATGGAGATTTAAAAAGCAAACCATCTCAAGAGCGCAGGCGGTGGGGAAGGCGGCGAGGCGGTTTCCACCAAAAATCTCACAGGCGGCGACGCACATAACCGGCGGCGCTCTCTTAGCGCCTTTTGCCAAAACCGAATAGCGCATTGCTTCATAGATCTGCTCCGGGTACTTCACAGGAATCGCCTCGTCGAGTTTCTGATCGATTTCTTTAATTAGAGACGTCCAATACGTCTTGAGATCAAATCTAGGCGCAACCGATGCGGCGGAGCATCGAATTGTGCGGCGGAGCACAGGACGAGTGACCTTCGGCAAGTAAACATGGGGAGTCGACGTAATTACTGAAGAGAAAACCATTATTGACGAATTTCAGCTTTATCCTTTCAGATTTGCTGTGATTCTCTCTCTAAATTTGACTTTGTGATCTAAAATTAAGTGGGGGATTATAGTGAGACCAGATGCTGGTGTTGGGAAAAAAAAAGAGATGCCGAGATGAGATGGTTTGACAAAATCGAAGCTCTTGTATTTGTACTCCTCTGGCTGACTTGGCATCTCATCATTGGCTAGCACCTAACAATTGCAGAGATATTGTGGAGGGTAACCTTTTGCAATTAATCACACGAGTATCGTGTATGAAATGAAATGAACGTGTACTTTTTTTTTGGGTTGAAAATTTGATAGTCACACAATTTTCTCACTCACTAGTCTTCTACTGTTGAAGTTATTATTTTAATAACTAGTAGGTAGTCCGTCGAGATTGGACGGGAAATAATTTTATGTTTTAATTTATCGTGTATACATTTTAAAAATAATTTATATCTTATTTAAAAGTTGTGATATTGTTCGCGTTAATTATTAATCAAACTTAGAAAATTAATTTTATTTCACGTATCTAAATTTATTATTATGAATGACAATGGATCGGGTATACTCATTCATTATGTATTTTCTAAATATAAATTTGTTTAGAATTTTTCTACATGTTACTCCTAATCTCAGTTAAAATAGTGACTTTACTGTACATACGCATTTCAAATCCGTTGAGTAATATTAAAAAAAAATATGATCACTCCAAGTAAAATTAATTAAAATTAGTAAAAATCCTTCTTTCTATGTTATTTGAACCGTCTCGTTGGTTTATGCTAAATTACTCTATAAAAATCTAAACAAAGTTAATATTAATTAAAATTTGTAAAAATTCCTCTTTTTAAGTACATTTGAACCGTCTCGTTGGTTCATGGTAAATCGATATCTCTAATCTTTGCCAAAATGCGGGAAAAAAATTTTTACATCTTCAAAGTAATATTAATTAAAATTACTAAATTCGACGGGAAATAACTTTTATGTTTTAATTTATATGTATATATTTTAAAAATAAGATTATATCTTATTTAAAAGTTGTGATATTGTTCGCGTTAATTATTAATCAAACTTAGACAATTAATTATTTCATGTATCTAAATTTATAATTAGGAATGATAATGGATTGGGTTTACTCATTCATTATGTATTTTTTTTAAATCTAAATTTGTTAAGAATTTTTAGTAAAAATCATTCTTTCTATGTTATTTGAACCGTCTCGTTGGTTTATGCTAAATTACTCGATAAAAATCTAAACAAAGTTAATATTAATTAAAATAAGTAAAAATTCTTCTTATTAAGTATATTTGAACCGTCTCGTTAGTTCATGTTAAATCGATATCTCTAATCTTTGCCAAAATGCGGAAAAAAAATATGGTTACATCTTCAATTTTTTTTTTGTTCTTTTATTTAGCTACCTATCTCACATTTGATTCAATGTATATATTTTCTAGAAAGCACTAATCGAAGTTTTTAGAAAAAACATGAATGGAAAATAAAAATATTACATATAGACATGTTGATTAAATATATTTAATTAGTCTTCATAGGAATTTTCATTTACAATTTTTCTATAGATTATTATATATGAATTAAGAATGTATAAAATAATGATTTATAAGAATGCATTCCGAAATTATTGTTATTTTAATATGCATAATAGAATAAATTAATTAAATAGATGGAAAAATAAATATGAGATGTGATTAATAGATAAACATGTGATATTTCAAGAATATGAAATTAATAAAATTTTAATAAATAAAAATAAAAATTAGAATATATATGAATTAAAATTAAACAAATATCTTTTCCTCTATTTAATTAATTTCTTAAATAAAACTAAGATAAAAGAACAGAACTGTAAACGGAAAGATTAGGCCATGATAAAGAAAACAAAACCAAAAACTACATTATAATAGGGATTGAAGATAAATACGAATGAATATATTAATGAGGCATGAGAATATGTGAATATATATTTAAATAGATGTTGATATATTCAAAAGATAAAAATTATTAAATTGAAATTAGAATATATGAATATGAATTAATATTACACAAATTATCAGAATAAAGGAAAATATGAACGGAGCACCGTGGATGGGGCAACTTTATTTTCGTATTAGTAATAGATATCTATTATATAGAAATTATTACTCCAATATAATGAATTTTAATTAAAGATTTTACTAAAATTTGAAGTTCGGAAAAATTATACTACTACTATATTCGAATTAACAGAATAAACAATCTTAATAATCAATTACTATTAACTATAAATTAAACATAAAATAATTATAAATTCTAATTGAAATTATTGAATACATAAAAGTCAATTAATAATTGTAAAATTTAATTATGATATAAAAATTAAAATTGAAGAAAATATATTTGTACTAGATTACCACGGAATCGCGGCTCGTACGCTAGTACGAAATACACTCATTCGTACTAACGTACCTCGATAGTCACATCAACTTCTTGGTAACGCTAGTATGAAATCAATATATTTGTACCATTCTTTGGTACGATTGATACGAAATCAACATATTCAGTTATTCGTTGGTACCACTGGTATTAAATAAAAAAGTAAAGACAATATAGGAACTTTGCATCGAAAATTGGACAAATATACAAACTAAGTTATTTTTGTCTATGTAAACTAAATTTCGTTGATAGAATTATATTTTTACTATCTTAAGTTACTAAATGACCCTATTAACTTTTTTTTTATGTACTAGATGGTTTATAATTTTCAATTAATAATAATTGAAATAAAAGATGCTGGACGGTTGATTACATTTGTCATTGTGATGTACAACATATTAAAAAATAGGGAAAAGGTGCAAATACCCCCCTTATGTTGGCAGCGCTAAACAAATATCTCCCTGAACTTTGTTTAGGTGCAAATTCACCATTCCCTAAAGTTTTCGGGTGTAATTACCCCCTCGCCGTAACGGAAACAACACTTCCGTTGCCAAAAAAAATATTTTTAATTCATTTTTATTCTTGTGGGACCCTTACAATTCCCAAGAGTTAATTGGTGCTAAAAGCTCAAATTAGGAAAAAATTTGTTTCAAACCCTAGCTCACAACTATCAAAACTCAGGTGAAGTTCTCCAATAATTTGCAATCCAAGCCAACTATTTGTTGTTGATATTGATGATCTCATATTCTTCAAGTGATTCGTCATCCTTTTTCGTGCAAATTATCGGAGAACCTCACCTGAATTTTGATAGTTGTGAGCTAGGGTTCGAAATAATTTGTTTCCTAATTTGAACTTTTAGCACCAATTATTTAGTATATAACCGTTGGGAATTGTGAGGTTCCCACAAGAATAAAAATAAATCAAAAATATTTTTTTGCTATCGGAAGTGTCGTTTCCGTCACGGCGAGGGGTTAATTGCACCTGAAAACTTTAGAAAATGGTGAATTTGCACCTAAACAAAGTTTAAGGGGATATTTGCCTAGCGCTGCCAACATGAGGGGGATATTTGCACATTTTCCCTAAAAAATATGATCCGAATTTATATTGTTCATCAATTTCATCTCCTGTTTCTATATACACGGAATCTCATTTCATCCTCTATTCAGTGATAGGACATCTCATGCTAGCATCTACTATTATTCATGTATCAAAATAAAATGGAAAAGGTGCAAATACCCCTTCATGTTGGCAGCGCTAGGCAAATACCATTTGAACTTTGTTTAGGTGCAAATTCACCCTTCCTACCCCTTCGCCGTGATAGAAACAACACTTCCGTTGGAAAAAAAAATATTTTTGATTCATTTTTATTCTTGTGTGACCCTTACAATTTCCAAGAATTAATTGGTGCTAAAAGCTCAAATTAGAAAAAAATTTGTTTTGAACTCTAGCTCACAACTATCAAAACTCAGGCGAAGTTCTCCAATAATTTGCAATCCAATCCAACTATTTTTTGTTGACATTGATGATCTCATGTTCTTCAAGTGGTTCGTCATCCCTTTTCGTGCAAATTATCGGAGGATCTCACCTGAATTTTGATAGTTGTGAGCTAGGGTTCGAAATAATTTATTTCATAATTTGAGGTTTTAGCACCAATTATGTAGTATATAATCATTGGAAATTGTGAGGGTCCCACAAGAATAAAAATAAATCACAAATATTTTTTTGCTAACGGAAGTGTCGTTTCTGTCACGGCAAGGGGTTAATTGCACCTGAAAACTTTAGGGAAGGGTGAATTTACGCCTAAACAAAGTTCAAGGGGGTATTTGCCTAGCGCTGCCAACATGAGGGGGGTATTTGCACCTTTTCCCAAATAAAATTATTACCAATTAAGTAAACTCAGTCAAAGAATTTGTAAAATCTTCCACAGTTCAATTCACATACTCAATTGTACCCCTTTTTTGCCCTTTTTTAGAATAGCATACCAAATTCTTCACAAGTTAATAAACGAGAAACGGACAATGAAACTATGCATTAGGATGGTTCCTATCATCAAGAACCAAATACAAAATAATTAACAGAATAAGTCCTTAATCGATAGAAAGCCAAATATTTGTAAATCAAATTTCCTTAATGAATTATAAGAGAGGTGTGGTACTTAAACTGTGCTAGTTGTCATTCAGGGCCTTCTAAGAGCACCCACATTGGTGTCCTCCAAAATGGAGGGCACCAATCTTTTTTTGTGGGTCCAAAGTGGGCACAACTTTGGATCCATATTGGTGCCCTCCAAATTTGGAGGGCTTTCTCTTTTTTTATTTTTATTTTATAATTAATTTTATTCACTAATTTAAATGACAATTATTTGTTAAATGTTAATTTTTTTGAATAATTGAAATTACATTACTTAATTAAAAATTTAACTACTTTTGCACCAAACCATATTTGTTCTTGAGAAACTCACACATGAGAAGGTGATTTTCAAGAACAAGGGGAGTCGTGTTGGACGTATCTCTCGTGAGTACATCGTAGACAAATGCATCTGATAGATGGTTTTCTATCGATGCCAACCTCTCGTCTGCAGTGGCGGCACGTGAAGATGACTCAATTTTATGGCTTCACTAGGCGAGAAGCAAGGCCAACCCGAATTGGGATCCATTTGTGGCAAAAAAAAAAAAAGAATTGAAAGAGAGAATTGAAGGAATGGTGTGAAAATGAAGTGAAATAGGAGGTATTATTTATAGTTGAAAATTAGAATTAAAAAGAAAAAAAAAACATAGCCGTTTAAAGGCCAACGGCTATTCCGTTGGCCAATGGCCGTGCGCCATGTCGCCCTCCTCCAGCCTCCGCCCTCCTTCACAAAACGGCGCTCGAGCGCCCCTCCAACCCGCCCGCCAGTGGGCCCCAACCATGCTGCCACCTGTTTCCGCCACTCGCAGCGCCCTCCTCGCTGCGGGTGCTCTAATTTCCTTAACTTTTCTCTCGATTTTATTTTTGGATGTTTGTTTTAAATGATTCAATTTTTATTTCTTTATGTTTGGTTTGAATGTGCTAGTTGTCATTCATGGCTTTCTTATTCGCTTAACTGAGTAATTCTAAACATAGCTCTCATTTTACTCTTTATAGTTCATAATTAAAAAATTAATTAAAATTATAGTGATTATACTATTTTACCCCTGTAACCCCCAAAATTATAATTGATAAAGAGAAAATATAGGATTATAGCACTTTTAGTGGAAAAAACATTAATAATAGAACCAATTTTTAAAAAGACAAATAATAGCACTTTTGGATATTTTTGCCCCTAATTCTTTTATCTCAATCTATTTTCATCTTTTTATTTGTTTATACATATCTTCTTCATTTTTTTCATACATGTCGATCATCTTTTCGCCGCCACCGTGGATTTTAAAGTCATCGTCACCGACTCACATTTTAAAGTTATGCGTGAAATCACATATTAAAATTCATGAATTCACACATTATAATTCGTGAATTCATAAATTAAAACTCATGAATTCACAAATTAGAATTTGTGAATTTGTCAATTCGCGAATTAATATTTTAAATTTGAAGAAGATATAACGTGAAATCACAAATTTAAATTTGTGAATCACAATTTAAAATTTGAGCAATCACAAATTTGAATTCATGAATTCTCAAATTCTAATTCGTGAATTCACGCATAATGATGGAGAATTGGTGGGATGGAGGGGTAAATATGTCCAGAAGTGCTATTATTTATATTTTTAAAAAATATATGCTATTATTAGAATTTTTAATCTTAAAAGTGTTATTATAACATTTCTCCCATTAATAAATAACTACAAAATATATTTTAAAATAACAGTGACAACTCGTATCTCCCATTTCGGTAGAAATTTTTTGTTCTAGGGCTTCTGTTACAAGAAAATTGCAGCATCCGATTGGTTTCGGGGCAGTAATGAAAACATTATTATTCATATCTTACCATTAGACGATTTTGACTTGGCACTTATTCTTTTCCATTATTTTATACATGGGAACGTCAATATGTCAGAATGGGAATTCTACCATATTTTTCAGCAATGGTGCTTTTTCCTCCTTGCTTTGTTTTTAAGAGGTACTTCGTGTCATTATCCTTCCAAGATTTTCCTTTTCATCTTTTTGTGGAAATTTTGTTCATGTTGAATGGTGGCCAATCCTTTACTCTTTTCCCCTTCCACTTTTCTATTCATCTTTTCATTTTTTTTTCTTCAACTTTATGAGTTTGGGGTTATGATATGCGTGTTATTTTGTGGCTACACGAACCATTCATATATTTCTTAATCTTCTCATTATTTTGGGTTATAGTTATTAATTATAATTTTGATGGTTATAGGGGTAAAATAGTATAATCAATATGATTTTAATTAATTTTTTTAATTTTTTGGGGATGTTTGTTTGAATGATTCAATTTTTTTTTGGATGTTAAATTTGAATGAATATGGCCCGTATACTGGATAAGTAATAATTTGTTCTTTCAATTTTAAAGTAATTATTTATCAATCATATAATCTATCACATCCACCAAACTAAACACCACCATAAATATGAACACTTTAAACTTAGAATTGTAGGGCTTTAACCGCAAAAGTAAGCCCTTCCAGAAATTCTCGACGGCCCGAGTCAAGCAGGGGCCGAAGAGGGGGTTTGGAAATAGTTTTCAACCAGCAATAGACGCGCCTCGGTTAGAACCTCACTAGCTGCGTCATTGCCCCAAGCGCAAAGATGTTTATTATTGTCAGACTTGGTTTCTTTTTATTGGTCTAATCCTCTGATGAATTTTTCTAAATAACCGATGTGGGATAAATTCATATAAATGATTAACATTCACATTCATCTATAATTTATAAATCCGCAATTGAATAGTCAGTCATTCCTCAAATTGCTCGTAACTAGTAAGCATCTTATTTTTGAGAAAACTGAAGTTAGAAATTCCAACCAACTTGTGTCTGATCCTCGTACTAGAACGACGTTGATTTATCAAATATTTGCTTCCAACAATTTGCAATTATGATAGCATATAGTGCATATAATAGAGCTTATGAAATATATATATATATAGGGAAAGAATCATATAGAACTCATCTCTATGCATTTTTATCACACCGGTTAATGCACAAATATATGTTAATGAAAAAATTGAATCGTTGATTTTTCTATGTATTGTCGAGATTTAATTGATGCATTAAATTATTGCAGGTTGTGCATTAAAAATTTATTAAATATTTGTGCATTAATTTACTGCAATTTGTCATTTGCCATGTTTGTGCATTAAAGTACTATATTTTGTGCATTTCTGAAGTGATAAAAATGCATGGTTTCTACGGACTCATATAAGAATGAGTTCCTACCAGATCCACACCCTATATATATACACGCTAAGTTTCATGCTTATGACCGAGTCTGGAAGCTGAAAGTGAAACGTTAATAAGATTCTATCCATTAATGTCGAGTCTTATATTGTGAAATCAAGCTCTTGTTTTAAACCAGCTGAAACTATAAGACCTTTGGCATGGAAGAGACTAAAGAGAGAGAGAGAGAAATTAGAAAAACTGAATAAATTGGAATATGACTACTGACCACATAACGAAGATTTGTTGTGGGCAGTGTTGGTGCCAGATCTAAGAAGTTAGACCAGAACAATTATGAATTGGATTGAGAATATCGATTTAAAAAAAAAAATTAGACAAAGGTTATAAATTGGTACTTTTGTAGAACTATTTAGTAGCCCGTCGAAATTCGACGTGAAATAAATTTATGTTTAAATTTAGATGTATATATTTTAAAAATAATTTTATATCTGTTGGGAAAATTAATAGAGTTTTGATTTGATTCCAAAACCCAACTGTTCTCCAACCGAGTAGATGATCGCATCAACTTAAGTCGTGTTTTCCAGCTCGCCAGTTTGAGCTCTAGGTTTTCTAAGTTTACAGGTTCAGGAAGCGGAAGACATGTACAGCAGAAGCTCAAGACATCAGAAGATCCAGCTGTGTTTACAGCAGGAGTCAACTATCAGCTGAGTTTTCCAGCTGAGAACTATCAGATGAGTTTTTCAGCTGAGCTGAGTTCAAAACGGAGCAGGATCAAGCTGAAGATAAATCGAGCTGAGTTCAAGACACAGCTGGTCCAGTTGTACAGAACAAAGGGAACTAACTCTGAAGACGTCACTTCAAGTCAGTTTACCCAATCCAACTCTAAATTCAAAAACCAGCTCCAAATGCAGAGATCCCGGTGTCAGAGGAAGTCAATATACCTCGACCAATGAGGGATTGCCAAATCAGCATCCTAGACTTCAGAACCTAGGATGGGACACTAATGAAGACATGTGCAGAAACGCCCAACGGCAGATTATGAATTTCAAAAGAGTAGGTAAGATTCAAACGGTTCCTCCAACGGCAAGTCTTGAATCTCTACCTATATAAACCCGTCTTCAACCTCAGGATCAAATACGAAAAACTCTCTACAAGCTTTCATTCTCTGAAATTATCAAGCATTCAAAAGCTTACAAGCAGTTCTAAATAGTTCAAAGAACACTTTATCTTAAAGTGTTTCTAGTCCAGAAACTGTCCAGTTTTTCGTCTGATTCCTTGGCAGAAATCATTGTATATCTTAAGCCTAGATTTTGAACGAGTTCATCTAACTCTAAGTTCTTCATTGTAAGAACTTGTTCATAGTTGGAACCCCAAACCAAACCCCTCTTTACCCAGAAAGGTTAGGTCAAGGTTACGCTTGCTTGAAGCGTGAAATTCAAGTGGTTGTAAGGTTTTTTCAGTACCCGTAAACTGAAAGGTTAGGCTTGACAGTGCCCGTAAATTGTTGGAACACACCTCGGGTTAGAGTTGTGAAGTTGCTTGGTACTTGGAAACCAAGTGGTAGTGAATTACCAGTGAATCTGGTCGTGGACGTAGGAGGTGTTACTCCGAACCACGTAAAAATCTCGTGTTATTTTCTTTCTCGTTATTTTCAGATATTGTACTAATTCCATTTGCATATTGCATCTTTATCAAATCTGCATACTCAGCTGCTCTCCAAAGACAGCTGTGTTTTATAAACTTGTACAACTTGACTAAGTCAAAAACGTAAAGAATATTTTCAAGCTGAGTTTTTCTAAGCAATCGAGCTAAGTTTTCAAACCACCACTTTCCACACCGCCAGCTGAGGAAGGTCAGCAGGCCAGCTGAGTTATTAGCCCTGCTGACCTTCCTCAGCTGGATTCATAACTGAGCTCACAAACTCTGTTTTAAAGATTAAAAAGTTTTCAGAAATCTATCTTTGGTGTATTCACCCTCCCTCTACACCAAAGACCCAGCTCAGAGACCATCAATTGGTATCAGAGCAGTGGTTCAAAAGACCGTTGTTTCTGACTCAAGAGATTTGTCTTGACAATCTGTCAGTGGTGAACTGAACTGATCATCTTTTGGAAAATCTCATATTATTTCATACTGTGCATATCTCCATGGATTCTTATCTTAACATGAACCTTCCCACCTTCTCGGTCGACGATTATGCAATCTGGAAGTTCAGATTAAAAAGCTTTCTTTGTGCGCATCATGACATGATGTGGGACGTCATCACAGACGGACCCATAAACATTTACAAACAAGGAAACGAGCTTGTTCCAACTTAAGATGATGGACATCCAACGTATCAACTCATTCCCAAGCCAAAGAATGAACATACCTCAGAAGAAAGGAAGCAAGTTGGATTAGACAGCTTCGCGAGGAACACCATCTCATCAACAGTCTCCAACACCTACCTCAGCAAGATCATCAACTACAATACCGCAAAGGAGATGTGGGAAACCCTAGCCAAGCTATGCGAAGGGTCGGAGGAGATAAAAGAAAATAAATTCACAATCGCCTGCCAGAAGTTTGACAACTTCAAGCAGTTTGTCAACGAGTCCATCGAAGGGATGGAACTCAGATTCTCAAACATCATGGTAGAAATTGAAACCATCAGAACTGGGAATTACACCCAGCGTGAGAAGAACCTAAAAGTCCTTTCATCGCTCACAGCTGAATGGAACACATACAAGGTGGTACACCAAAGTCGAAGTGACTTGGGTGATCTTTCAACTGAAAGATTATTCTCCCTGCTCAAAGCCAACGAATACAACTTGAAGATTACCATGAAAGAATCTTCAAGCAATAAGAATGATGAAGAGCTGACACCTGCGCCAAAGGAGATTGCGTTCAGAGCTAACTCTGAAAAATCCACATACATGCAGTCAGCTGAGTCATCAAAGAAGGACAAGAAGGACATGAGCAAGGAAGAGCTACTTGAAGAAATAGCCATGCTGGTCAAAAACTACAACAGACTCAACACCAGCAAGGGCAAGTACAAGAAGTTCGCAAGAACTTACAGAGACAAGTACGCAGCAGCTGATGAGAAGTCAGCTGACAAACGAACAGACGAAGGATGCTTCAACTGCAAGGAACCGGGACACTACAAGCTAGACTGTCCGAAGCTATCCAAGAAATATAAAGACCAACTGAAAGCTAAGGCAGCTGACAGAAGGAGAGCCTACATCGCCGATGATGAGTCGGAGTGCAACAAAATGGAGGATAACATGCCATTTTCAGACTCAGAAGAAGAAGCACTGATGGCTCATGATGAACCTGAATGGGATACATGCTTCATGGGACAGACAGACAGAATCGATGAAGATGAGGTAATGTCAAGAACTCAAAATCTATCTAACCTCTCACCATCACACGAACACTCTACATAGGTTTCAGAATCAGGGCTACCTGATTGGAGTTTAGTAGAGAAGGTTATGAACGATTCCAAAGAGCTTCAAGAGATCCTTGACGTCATAATGTGTGAGAATGCCGAGCTGAAGGTGGAACTGGAAAAGAAAGGGTATCAGAAGCAGCTGATACAACACAGCTCCAAGAGGAAGTTATTTCACTAAAAGACAAAATAGTGAAACAATATTAGCTGATGAAAGACTTCTACTACGAAAAAAAGTAGCTGATGGAAGAATTGGAAAAGGCCACAGCTGAATCAGAAAAGAAGTCAGCTGAGATTACTGAAAAGTTCCGAAGAGGTACTATCTAAGAAGATGGTAGCTCTCATCAAAGCTACAACAACAATGGACGAAATCATAAGTGCACAACGTCCAGCAGCACTCAAAGCAGGACTGGGTTACAATGAATTGAAGGATGCCACAAACATTGCTTCCACTAGTGGAACAAAGGTAATGTTTGTAAGAGCAAAAGAAAACCCAATTCCAGCAACTCAACAACGATCGTTGAGGACACAACAGGCATAAAAAAGGCCAGCTGTGAGACAACCTCAAGCACAGATCAGACAACAACGTGCTCAAACTCAACAAAGACAGCAGGCTGGACAGTTCAGATACCAGCAACATCAACAACACGTCGAAAGATATCAACCGAGATATCAAAGGAGATACCCAGCTGGATATCACTCATATGATCACCAGCTGGAGCACCAATTCTAGCCGAGGTATCACAAGAGACAATAGAGACAAAGGAACGTCTCAGCTGGGTACTCAGCTCGATACCGAAAAAGACCAGGACATCAACAAAGACATCAAACTGGGAAGATACTGAGATCAAGACCCCACCAGCAACAACCAAAGAACACAAAGAATGTGTATATCGACTCAGCTGGAAGGATCATCAGATCAAATGACCCAATTCGAGTCATCAAGCAGATCTGGGTCGTAAAAGGATCTCTGTCTAACCCACAAGGACCCAATTAAAACAGGGTACCTAAATTTTGATTTTTTTTATAGGTTGCAAGGGAACGACGCATCATTGAGAAGTCGATGAGAACGCTATGGTACTTGGACAATGGATATTCCAAGCATATGATGCACTTAAAGCATCTACTCCAGAAGTATATCGAGCGTCCATGCCCACAAGTAACATTTGGTGACAACTCCAAAGGTCTAACCAAAGGTTATGATACATTTTAAACTAAAAATATTATAATCCCCAATGTTTCTTATGTACAAGGACTGCAACATAACTTGCTTTCCATTAGCCAATTCTGCGACAACGATTTTTCTGTCAAGTTTGATGCACATGGATGCACAGTGAAGCACAGGAAAACCAAGCATATACTACTAAGAGGGAAAAGAGAAGGAAATATGTATTTCGCTGACTGGAATAGCAGCCCTCCTGAGACTTGTCTTGTATCAAAAAGCAGCAATGAAGTCAGCTGGCTATGGCACAGACGGCTGAATCATCTCAACTTCAAGACAATCAATAAACTGGCTAGAAACCAGCTCGCTAATGGAATTCCAGATCAAGTTTATGACAAGAGTCATATTTGCAGCGCTTGTCAACAAGGAAAACAAACAAGAATTTCATGCTCTCTCAAGCCAGTTCAGTCAACTGATCGAGTTCTTCAACTCCTACACATGGATCTTTTTGGTCCAGTTACTCCAGCAAGCTTCATTGGCAGAAAATATACTCTGGTCGTAGTGGATGACTTCTCAAGATTCACATGGGTGTCATTCCTGTACCAGAAGAGCGAAACAAGGACTAAGCTGCCAATCCTGCTGGAAAGGTTGTCAACTCAGAAGGAGTGCAAAATAATGTCAATCAGATCAGATCGAGGAACGGAGTTTCTGAATGAAACTATTTATGAATACTGCGAGAAGAACGGAGTTCAACATCAAACCTCAGCAGCACGCACACCTCAGCAGAATGGTGTAGCAGAGAGAAGAACATAACACTCAAAGAAGCAACTACCTCAATGCTAGCCAGCTCTGCCATTCCAAAGAAGTTCTGGGTTGGGGCAATCAACACAGCGTACTTCACTCAGAATCTCTCTCTACTCACAACAAGGCAAGGAAAGACGCCATATGAGCTATGGAATAACAGAATACCATACATTGGATATTTCAAGGTCTTCGGATCCAAATGTCATATCCTAAACAATGGAAAAACACAGCTCA
Organism: Agastache rugosa; assembly: GCA_031470985.1. NCBI lineage: Eukaryota > Viridiplantae > Streptophyta > Magnoliopsida > Lamiales > Lamiaceae > Agastache > Agastache rugosa. The sequence continues at coordinate 12,486,042 of CM062609.1, forward strand.
AGACGTTCGATGTAAAGACTGACCGAGGAGTATTCCTTGGTTACTCGGCTGTGAGTAAAGCATACAGAGTCTTCAACAGAAGAACTCAAACGGTCGAAGTAACTCCACATGTTACCTTTGATGAATCATCATTCGAATATAGAGATTCTATAAAACGAAGAAATGAAAGAGAATCTTCAAGGCAGATTCAGACAAGAGCTCAAGAGAATCGAATCAGGAATCTGGCCGAACCATTAATATGGGATGATGAGCTAGAGGAGGAACCTCAAATCAATCGGGAAGCTCCACCAGCTGGAAATCAAGAGAAATCTCCAACGCCAAATCAATGGGGAATACCATCAGCTGGAAATCCAGACACAACTGAATCCCCAGCACTATCTCCAGCAGAGCTTCTACAGAAGTCACCTCAAAACTCAATCCAAGGAGAGTCTCTTTCTCAAGACTTAACTCCAGAGCAACTCCAAGCGAGACGAAATCTAGCCACTTCTAGTATCAATCAGCTGAAAGAAGAAATTCGTAAAAGAAGAAGATGGATTGAAGATCATCCATCATCAGCAATCATTGGAGAACCATCTGACCAAGTCAAAACCAGAAGCTCAGCTGCTCAAGCTACATCGGATCATCAAGAAGCAGCTAACACAGCTCAACTCTCAGTAGAGCTAGAACTGACTGTCTATAATGAAGACACAGCTCTAATGGCGTGTTATGTAGCTCAAGTTCCAGAGCCTCAAACAATTCTGGAAGCTTTAAAAAGTGTACCTTGGACAAACGTCATGGGGGAAATGAGCTTCTTCCTAGGACTTCAAGTCAAGCAATCAGCAGAAGGGATTTTTATAAATCAATCCAAGTACGTGAAAGACTTGATCGCCAAGTATGGAGTTCAATCTAGCAGAACAGTAAAGATTCCGATGAACACCAACTGGAAGATTGAACCTGGAACTGAAGGGAAGTCAGTTGATTCCAGCAAATAAAGAGGGATAATAGGCTCCCTGCTGTATCTAACAGCTAGTCGTCCAGACATCTCTTTCGCAGTCGGAGTGTGTACCAGATTTCAAGTTAATCCAAAGGAAGCACACATGCAAGCAGCCAAGAACATTCTCAAATATCTCAAAGGAACTCCGAATGTTGGGCTGTGGTACCCAGCTGAAGACAATCTACAGCTGACTGGATATTCAGACTCAGACTTCGCTGGAGATCGGTTGGACAGAAAATCAACTTCAGGAACATGTCAGTTCCTAGGAAGCAAGTTGATCTCGTGGTTTTCAAATAAGCAAACGTACGTCGCAACCTCCACAACAGAAGCAGAATATATGGCAGCTGGAAGCTGCTACTCACAAATTCTCTGGCTGAAACATCAGCTGGATGACTATGAAGTGAAAACTGGACAAGCTCCAATTTTCTGTGATAGCTCAAGTGCGATTGCTATATCAGAAATCCAGTACATCACACAAGATGTAAACATGTGGATGTGCACCATCACTTCATCAGAGATCACGTGGAAAAGAAGGATGTGATTGTTGAGAAAATTCATACAGACATACAGCGGGCTGATATACTCACAAAGCCGCTGATAGAAGCAAGATTCAAGATGTTGTGCGGATTACTTGGATTACTCAACCCAGACGAAGCTACATCCAGCTGAATGGAAGCAGACCCAGCTGAATAGAAGCAGACCCAGCTGAATAGAAGTAGACCCAGTTGAATGGAAGCAGACCCAGCTGGAATTCAGAACCAACCTCAAAGAACCTAGCTAAGAAATAATCAAGCTCAGCCAGACGCCTAAGTTGAAGGATTATTCAGCTGAGGGGGAACCAGCTGGAAAAACGATCACTCAACACAACTATTCATAACCGAGGTATCAGCTGACTACGATGATCTGCTGAGAGGTTTGCAACATCATTACATACACCTACTCATTCTATTTTAGACAGACTTCAGTCAAATCACATCTAATCAAATTTAATTAAAAGTCTGCAAAGAACTGAATCATGGGAGTTTCGAGGCAAAAAGTCAAAACGCCTCAACCGTTCTCTCACGCGCATTAACTCGTATTTTCTAAACAAGAAACTGACATGATGCGAGAATCATTCCCAGTCGTAGATCTTCTTATCAAACTATAAATCTTGATCGTCCATTCATCAAGAAAGTTGATATAAATATGCTAGAAGAGATACGCAAACATTTGCATTAACCCTAAAAAGTTTTTCGACACTCTTTCTTCTTCCTCCCCTTTGTATTATCTGTTCTACTAACAAAAGTTGCAGAAGAAGAACAAGGAATCTAGAAAGATATCTCCAGAAGCCGATCAACATGAAGAGTCTGTCAAAGCTTCACTATGAGAGTTGCTTAACTCTCAGGAACCACAAGAAGACGGAGTTCCAGGAGAAAATGAAGCTCATCGACAGATCCAGTCTAACACAGTGAGTGACTGCAAAGCTCAAGAACATCATTCACCAGGAAGTTGCAGAATTCTTCCTAGGGATGACAAAAGAAAAAGACCTCCTCCGCCCCACTGTTTCTCTCAAAATAAAAGAGAGAACGGGACACACAACTCCCTAGGATGCGGAAATCAACGTCAGTAAGATCCTGTCAAGGGAATTCAACCTGAGAGAAAGCCCAGTTAGAACTGGACGAGATGTTGATAAAGCCGGAGTCTTTAAGAGCAGACATGTCAAAGCTCTTGCTCCACCACAAGAGGCACAGAAAAAGATGCAGGAGACAAAGCAGCATGCATCTACTACCTTCCCAGCTGGGAAGAGGAAACAACTTGAGGAGACAAAACAAGTTGAAGCACCGTCTTCAAAGAGAAGACTCAAGTTAAAGATGCTCAGTCAGTCAGCCGAGAAGCCAGCTGATATTGAGAGAGAATTCGTAACTACTCTCCGAGGAGCAGAAGGTCCACAAGCGGTGATTTCTTACGGTGGAGAAGAAGTTCATGTGCCAGCGTGAACATCGTCATCATCAACACCACAACGACGTATTCCAGCTGATCAACTAAGCTTAGACCCCAATCAACTAAGCTTAAACCATACAGCAGATGGAATACTTCAACCGTCTTCTCCTCGATTTTCTTCAGCTCAACAAGGACACCAGCTTCAAGATCAACTTATGGAAGTTGGAGCTCAAGCCCCTGCACCAAGCTCAAGTGAAAAGCATCATCCAGCCGATGATCACTTGCAGCTGGATGATGAAAACATGAGCTGAACCCCATAACTACCACTTCAGAAGTGAAAGGGGAATACTTAAGTCCCTCAAGAGTTGCACGTGACGCCTCCATCTTAAGGTTTGAAGACCTCATGTTTAAAAGGAGTCACAAGCGCAACTGAAGTGCTGAATCAGACTTTCTCATTCAATCTAATGAAGTCTGAAGAGCCAAATTGCAAGGAATGAAGTTGTGCCCTACTCAGAAGATGTCATCTCCAGTGCCAACTCATACCTCCAAGCACTCAGCTGGACCGCCCTAGCTGAAACAGGCCAAGGAAGCTGTGTCTGCAATCACAGCTGAGGCTAATGCTATTGAAGAAGAGCCAGCCAATACAACAGCTGAGCCACCAAAACTCGAGACCTCGCTGCTCAGAGCTGACAACCGCAGCAAAGCCGAACTAAACATCGCAACAGCTGATAATACAGCGAAGATTGCTGACGCAATTCGGGAAATTGCACAGCTCAATAAGACGATGGTGTGTCTCTCCTGCCTTGTTGATCATGCCAAAAAGGGGAAAGATAATGAGACAAAGAAGAGGCAAACTGCTGAGCTAGAGGAACAGCTGTATCAGCTGAAGGAGAAACTAGTCAAAAGAAAGAAGCAGCGGATGCAGAAGAGAAGACCCAACCAGCGATTGAAGATTGAAGCAGCGGATGCAGAAGAGAAGACCCAGCCAGCTGGGATGGAAGATTGAAGAATTGAAGAATGTTTTTTCATTTCTTTCTTTTGCTCATTTTATGCTGTAATTTATTACATTAATAAAATACAATTTTCTTTGCTGCTCAAAGCTCACCCTGATGATAATTACTTTTTGTCCAGGCTCTGAACTATGAACTCTTATCTGCTGATTTTTTTTACCCTCTTAAAACATAAGGGAAAGCTAAGGGGAACCTTCATAAGTTGTCTCAGTTAGGTTTTGGCATCATCAAAAAGGGGGAAATTGTTGCAAAAATTAATAGAGTTTTGATTTGATTCCAAAACCCAACTGTTCTCCAACCTAAGTCGTATTTTCCAGCTCGCCTGTTTGAGCTCTACATTTTCTAAGTTTACAGGTTCAGGAAGCGGAAGACAGCAGAAGCTCAAGATAGCAGAAGATCCAGCTGTGTTTACAGCAGGAGTCAACTATCAGTTGAGTTTTCCAGCTGAGAACTATCAGCTGAGCTGAGTTCAAAACGGAGCAGGATCAAGCTGAAGATAAATCGAGCTGAGTTCAAGACACAGCTGGTCCAGTTGTACAGAACAAAGGGAACTAACTCTGAAGACGTGACTTCAAGTCAGTTTACCCAATCCAGCTCTAAATTCAAAAACTAGCTCCAAAGGCAGAGATCCCGGTGTCAGAGGAAGTCAATATACCTCGACTAATGAGGGATTGCCAAATCAGCATCATAGACTTCAGAACCTAGGATGGGACACTAATGAAGACAGGTGCAGAAACGCCCAACGACAGATTATGAATTTAAGAAGAGTAGGTAAGATTCAAACGGCTCCTCCAACGGCTAGTCTTGAATCTCTACCTATATAAACCCGTCTTCAACCTCAGGATCAAATACGAAAAACTCTCTACAAGCTTTCATTCTCTGAAATTATCAAGCCTTCAAAAGCTTACAAGCAGTTCTAAATAGTTCAAAGAACACTTTATCTTAAAGTGTTTCTAGTCCAGAAACTGCCCAATTTTTCGTCTGATTCCTAGGCAGAAATCATTGTATATCTTAAGCCTAGATTTTGAACGAGTTCATCTAACTCTAAGTTCTTCATTGTAAGAACTCGTTCATAGTTGGAACCCCAAACCAAACCCCTCTTTACCCAGAAAGGTTAGGTCAAGGTTACGCTTGCTTGAAGCGTAAAATTCAAGTGGTTGTAAGGTTTTTTCAGTACCCGTAAACTGAAAGGTTAGGCTTGACAGTGCCCGTAAAATGTTGGAACATAGCTCGAGTTAGAGTTGTGAAATTGCTTGGTACTTGAAAACCAAGTGGTAGTGAATTACCAGTGAATCTGGTCGTGGACGTAGGAGGTGTTACTCCGAATCACGTAAAAATCTCGTGTTATTTTCTTTCTCGTTATTTTCAGATATTGTACTAATTCCATTTGCATATTGCATCTTTATCAAATCTGCATACTCAGCTGCTCTCCAAAGACAGCTGGGTTTTATAAACTTGCACAACTTGACTAAGTTGAAAACGTAAAGAATATTTTCAAGCTGAGTTTTTCTAAGCAATCGAGCTAAGTTTTCAAACCACCACTTTCCGCACCGCCAGCTGAGTTATTAGCCCAGCTGACCTTCCTCAGCTGGATTCATAACTAAGCTCACAAACTCTGTTTTAAAGATTAAAAAGTTTTCAGAAATCTATCTTTGGTGTATTCACCCCCTTCTACACCAAAGACCCAGCTCAGGGACCATCAATATCTTATTTAAAAGTTGTGATATTGTTCACGTTAATTATTAATCAAACTTAGAAAATTAATTATTTCACGTATCTAAATTTATAATTAGGAATGATAATGGATTGAGTATACTCATTCATTATGTATTTTTTTTAAATCTAAATTTGTTTAGAATTTTTCTTCATGTTCGTTCTAATCTCGGTTTAAAATAATGTCCTTACTGTACATACTTGTCTCAAATCCGTTGAGTAATACTCGATAAAAATATGAACACTCCAAGTAAAATTAATAAAAATTAGTAAAAATCATTATTTCTATGTTATTTGAACCGTCTCGTTGGTTTATACTAAATTACTCAATAAAAATCTAAACAAAGTTAATATTAATTAAAATTAGTAAAAATCCTTCTTTTTAAGTGTATTTGAACCGTCTCGTTAGTTCATGTTAAATCGATATCTCTAATCTTTGCCAAAATGTGGAAAAATATGTTTACATCTTCAAGTTTTTTTGTTCTTTTCTTTAGCTACATATCCTACATTTGATTCAATGTACATATTTTCTAGAAAACACTAATCGAAGTTTTTAGAAAAACATGAATGAAAAAATGAAAAGAATTCCATGTAGATATGTTGATTAAATATTTTTATTTAATCTTCATAGAGAGATTTTCATTTACAAATTTTCTATAAATTATTATATATGAATTAAGAATGTATAAAATAAGGATTTATAAGAATGCATTCCGAAATTATTATTATTTTAATATGTATAATAGAAGAAATTAATTAAATAGAGGGATAGATAAATATGAGATGTGATTAATAGATAAACATGTGATATTTCAAGAATATGAAATTAATAAAATTTTAATTAATAAAAATAAAAATTAGAATATATATGAATTAAAATTAGATAAATTATCAGAATAAAAGAAAATCTGAATGGAGCACTGTGGATGGGACAACTTTATTTTCCTATTAGTAATAGATGAGAAGGGCTATATATAGCCAAGTGATGAACCTATATTTGTGCTCATTTTTTTGTCTTTGCTTAGGTATTGATTGAGTTTTTGTGCGTATTTTCGAGTCTGTTTGTGTATGAGAGGACACAGTTTGGGGGAAGGGTGTGCAGGGCAGCACATGTGCAATTATGGGCAAGATATGTATTCCGCGAAAGATGCATGATTTCAGCAAATGGGCACCAGATTGAAGGTAGCAGCTTGAGCAACAGAGCATATATCTTGAACGGAGCTACTGAGTAAATATGGTGTACCCAACACATGTACTGCGCGGGATCCGGCCTTATACAAACAAAGATCAAGGGCAAGACAAGCGAACTACAGGGCGAGACGTGAAGAGTATTGTTGTGGGCGAGGGATGCATCCCAGAGAAGAAGATAAGGAAATAGATTTTTTCATCCTTATCTAGAAGATTCAGATCAACACCAGATCTCTTGCGGATAAGAAAGGCGGATCTGGACAGGACTAAAGAAGGAAAGAAGGCCTGATCCAGACCAGGCCCAGCTCAACGGGCTTGGTGACCTGAAACCCTAGCAAACTGTTGGTCCCAAGAAGGATACCTTGGTGTAGAGGGGGGGTGAATACACCAAGGTTTAAAAACTTTTCCCAGTTAAAACTCTTTTTAGAGAGTCTGCTGTGTTCGATCCAGCTGGATGACAGCTTGGTTGACACAGCTGGCTGTGTGAGTGTGTGCGGAAGTTGGTGGGTTTGGAAAGTCCGTCTGTTGCTTCAAATCATATTGCAAAGCTCTGTTTCACTTTTCAGTTAGTCAGTTTATGCAGCTTGAAATGTATGCATAAGAGGTTAGCTAAATACATAAAACAAAGCGATAAAGAATAGAGCAATTTTAACGTGGTTCAGAGTAACACCTCCTACGTCCACGACCAGGTTCACTGGTAATTCACTACCACTTGGTTTCCAAGTACCAAGCAACTTTACAACTCTAACCCGAGCTGTGTTCTAACAGTTTGCGGGCACTGTCAAGTCTACACCTTCAGTTCCTGTGCGAAGAACCTAACCACTCGAATTACACGCTTCGAGCAAGCGTACCTTTACCTAACCTTTCTGGGTTTGGGTTTGGGTATGGGTTTTCCAACTATGAACGAGTTCTTACAATGAAGAACAAAGGATATGATGAACTCGTTCAAACTAGGCTTAAGATGTTTCTTTTCTGATCTATTCTGCATATGACTGAACATGTGAACAACTAAGAACACAACTGACTGGCTGGGTATTCTTGAAAGATTTGGCTATGAAGATTGTTGTTCATTTTTCTGTTTGCTCTTTTTATTTCATCAGTCGTCTCGTTGGTTCCCCTCTTTTCTTCAATGGTGAGGAGATATATATAGGTGGAGATTCAAACTAGCCGTTGGAAGAGAGCCGTTTGAATCTTACCTATTCTTATTGACTTCTGGCCTTTAACCTACGAAGTATGTCTGCATCTGCAGAAGCTATTTCTTCTCTGATTTGACCGCGTCAGACAAGATCTTCTGACATCGGGATCTTGTCTTAAGAAGGTCTTCATCTTCGAGCTGCTAAGCGTCTTTGCTGTGTCTTCAGCGTCTTGGACTCTGCTGTGATTTGACTCTGAGCTGTGTCTTAGACCTGAGCTGTATCTTTATCCTGAGCTGTGGCTTCAACCTGAGCTGTGTCATTAACCTGAGCTGTCTTAGACCTGAGCTGTGTCATTGACACTAAGCTGGGTCCTTTACATAGAGCTGGGTTTTTGATATTGAGCTGGGTTTCCGTCACTGAGCTGGGTCTTGATACTGCTGGGTCTTTGACTCTGCTTGGTCTTGCTTTGCTGAGTCTGTTCTACTAAATACCTAGGATGGGTCTAGCTTAGATGTGTCTTCTGCTTTGGCTTCTGCTGTCTTCAGCTGCTCTACCTGTAAACTAAGAAACTCTATAAGCTCAAACAGGTGAGCTGAAAAACGCTTTAGACTTTGTGCAATCATCTACTCGGTTGGGGTCAGCTGGGTTTTGGTATCAAATCAAAACTCTATTAATTTTTCCCAACACAAACCTCTATATATAGCTGTAGCAATTCAATCGTTGTCTGTACCTTTAATTCCTGAGAGTGCGAGGAACAAACAAGTCCAACGGGCAGCACTGCTTTTATTTTCCTTTATGTTTTTATGGCACTTTTGGCCATAATTTTTGCTAGATAATATTGTAAGTTTTTTTTCCGTTTAATTGAAATATATTTTCTCTTATTTGTTTTGTGTTGTTCTTAATTTACTTTAATTATGTCTAGCTAAATTTATTAAGTTTGGATTGGGTAAGATGAATTGAACATGAACCGTAACACTCGAGAGGTCTAATATGGGTGTGATGATCTGCATGTGTGCGTTCCCGAAATATTAGGTTTGATTCTAAAATGTTCTTGTTGAGTCTAAGTAGTTAATAGGCCATTAACATCTTGGGCACGATAAGTTCTCTAATAATTTCAGGGTCAATGCATAGAGTGTCTCTTGCATCTGAAAGTATGACTGGTGTGAGTGAGTAGTCCGTGCTCTTGGGCACGAGGAATGGTTGTTTCGGGTCTGCCTAAATCTTAATGCTTCCTCGGGCAAGGTTTCTATTGAAGTGTCTTCGTAGATGGTTGTCTAGGGCTAGGAGAGAACGCCTGGGGGTCTCAGGGTTGCTCTTATTCATAAGGGTAGATGAGGATATGGATGGTGTTGTGCATGACGCGTGACATTGGAGGCAACGTTATTTCTTATCTATAACCGATTGATGCATGCATGTAGTGAATAAATTTGTACTAATGACCGAGTGAGTGTTTGTGTTCAATGAATCAAGCCTTGTTCAGGTTTACCTTTTTATTTGATCAATTTACTTTCTTAGTTTCAGTTTAGTTTTTACAGTATAGTTTCAGTTAATTAGTTTTTACAGTATTGTGATCAAGACAGTGACAGTCTCGACCAAGATCTTTTGCAACACCAGAGGAGAAAGAAAGAGAGAGAGAGAGATACAATTAATTCCATGTGGATCGACCCTTTACTTATCGCTAGCTATCTTGCCGTGGACATAGGATTATAATTTATTTTGCGTGGTTGAACGACGACCACGTCACCAAGGTTTGGCGGCTTTCATTATACTTGGAGGTGAGAGGGTGCGAGTTTGCGTCATAATTTGTGTTGGTAGTAAATGATTATTAATGAGTTTAATTGGTAGCGGCTTTCAACATATTTGAACCTTTGATATCATCTATCCACGTCTCATATTAGGGTATGTAATTGTTTAATTAGAATTTGAATTGGTTATACCTAATTGAGGTATATTTATTATTTATTATTTTTAATATTTAATTTTATTTTTTTAGTAATAAATGCTAACCAAAATTTGTAATACATTAATAATAATTTAAATTTATAATAAATAAAAATTATTAAAATAAAGGTAGTAATTCATTTATAACAAATTAATTATAAATTAAGTTGATAGTATCGCGTGGACTCGGTAGCATTACAGTCAATTTGGTTGACATACGTTTTCCAAATCAATGACATAAGCAGATGCACAAGTAAAAATATGGGAGTATGCGTTCGCTTTCACTCCAGCGGCAGTAGTCAAGTGTGCTATCGAACTCCAAATAGCCGACGTCTTGGAAAGCCACGGCGGCGCCATGTCACTCATCGACCTCTCATCCGCGCTCGCCTGCTCGCCTTCTGCACTCCGTCGCATAATGAGGTACTTGACTCACCGTGGTTTCTTCAAACTGCAGGAGCAATCTTACACCAACACTCCTCTTTCTCGCCTACTCTTGAAAAACGGAGACGAGAGCATGGCTTCGTTTGTTCTAATGCAGAGCAATCCAGTTATGCTTGCTCCATCGCACAAACTGAGCTCCCGCACCTTGCTCAACGGAGCTTCCGCGTTTGAGGCTGCAAACGGAGAGGATATATGGAATTACTTGTCCCACAATCCAACTCACAGCAAACTGTTGAACGACAATATGTCATGCCACGCTAGACTGGCTGTATAAGAGATTCTTGAGTGTTGCCCTCAGGTGTTTGAAGGGATTGGTTGTTTGGTGGATGTTGGCGGCGGCAATGGCACTGCTCTTGCCACTATATCCTCTCCATACGAATTGCTCGTATAAGGTGGTACTTTCACTCAATGTGTTTACTTACATTTTGGACTTCGTGTTTCTGTCCAATTTGCCACTGCACTACAATTTATCACAATAAATTGTGATATTCTCAGGCAAATTAAGAATCACATCCAAGTCCAACAAGAAGTTCCAGAGTCATAGAGCTCAATCTCCATGGTAGAGTCTATGAGCATTTACGCATCACACTCCTCCATTAAATTGCTCCCACCTCTAATATAACACATACCAAGGTAGACTTTATTGAATCCTTATTTGATTGAAAACTTGAAACCATATAACCTTAAGAACATAGATTATGCAATTGATACACTAACATGTACTTACTAATCCCTTAATATACTCGAGTATATGTTTATCAACAATCCAATGTCCTTCTCTAAGATCATACTAATATCATGTAACCATGCCAAGGGCAAAAACAGATATCTACTTGAATGCAAAACATAGCATACACAAGGCTCCTTATTCTTGAAGCATAAAATCCGAGTTTCATGTCATCTATCTCTTTTTGTGTCAAAAGACACATTTCCTTCGATAGACAAATTCCATGCCAGAAAGGTAAGAAACCATTCTTGGAATTACTATGCTTAAATATTTTAACACAATGTTGATATAGAACGATTGAGACAAGCATAATATCCTTATCTTACGATTTTGAAAAATCTTAATCCCAAGGATATATCCTGCTTTCTCAAATTCTTCATATCAAATTATTTGAACAATCATACCCATATGTCCGATTATACCTTCACATTAAAAACAATTAGAAGAATATCATCAACATATAGTACTAGAAAAACCATCATGTTTCCGTTGCACTCTTGTATATACATCTCATATGGACATTGATCGAATCCATATAAATGGATTACCTCGTCAAACCGTCAAACCATATGTTCCAAGATCAAGAAGTTTACTTAAGTCCATAAATGAATCTCTTAAGTTTGCAAACAAGATGCTCTTGTCTCTTAGCTATGAAATCTTTTACTTGACGCACTTGTTCAAGACTTCCCTTTAGGAATTCCGTCTTAACATCCATTTCGTCAAATCTTCATATTCAAATGTGCAACAAGACATAAGAGAATCCAGATCGATTTATGCATGGCAACAGGCAAAAAGGTTTACATCATAATCGATGCACTCCCACTGAGTGTACCAATTCGCCATAAGTCTAGCGTTGAAGATATCCAATCAGATCATCTCTTATGTCTGTAGACTTACTTCTACCAATGGATTTTATCCATTTAGAAGTTCTCTACAAGCTCCTACACTTGATTAAAATCCAAAAATTCCAATTTCGATTTCATTGCAATTTGCCAAGAATCTTTATTGTTATCTTGGATTGCTTCGTCATAGATACAAGGATTCGATTCATCTTCTCTAGGGACCAAGTCTAAAACATTCCCATGAAGATGTATCGACTGGGTTGACGAACAACCCTTCCATTATGATGAGGTACCATTCGAGAAAGTGTGTTAGTGACAACACGTTGTGCAGAAATTAATGATTCTTCCACTAGTACAATTGGTATAATTGGCGTTTCACCCCTTAATTCCTTTAGAACGATCTTCCTTATGGATTTTACATTTATATTCTTCCAAGAATCAATCGTTGATGCTAATCACAAAATTCCGATTCTTAAGATTATAGAATAATCCACTTTTTCATTTACCGAGGATATCCTACAAACAGTTGTATTTCTTTACTAGATGTGAAGAATATACACCACTATTTCCAAGGTAAATACATAAAAACGAAAAATAAATATTTGTACAACTCGTCATATATCTAATTATCTCTAAGAAAGTTTGGTTCCTTCTATCCACCATACCGCATTGCTGTGGCATTACAAGAGTAATAGGATGTAATTTCAACAACCAACATGAACTCCAAAATTCTCCACTATGGTTTTCGTCATCACGATTAGATCGTAAAAACATGATACATTTTTACCTTGATGTTTCACCGTTTCAGTCTTGAATACTTTGAATATTTCAAAATTAAACTAACGACACAACAAATAAATGTATCTCCATTTCGAAACAATCATCATTGAAAATGATGAAAAATTCAAGACACCTTTAATTTGGACCAATATTGGACCGCACACGTTATTATGAATCAATTCAAACAAGTTATTGGCTCCATTTTACCTTTGGCTTAAAAAAAAAACTCTCTTTAGATTAGTCATTTTACCTTCCAAGTAAAATTCATAGATTTGTATAGTTTTAAACCTGGAATTTATCCAATAAACTACCAACAACAAATCTTTGCATACATTTAAGGCAATTATGACCTAACCTTAGATGCCAAATAAAAGTTTGATTCATATATACTTGAAGGTTCTTTCTTTTCTTAGAATTAGATAAAGAGTTAAATAATTTATTAAGCTGCATAGAGATTAATGCATTATTTATAAAGATTGTTCACCTAAGTACCTAGATAAAGAAAATGATATTTTTTTTTTCCGATAATCTAGAATTAAAACATCATCTTCATCTAAAACCTCTTTAGAAACCAAAATTTAATTCTTTCTAAAGTATGGTACTTACAGAACTTATCTTCATTAAAACTTATCTACAAAAAGATAAATGCATATCTCCCACTGCAATGATCACCACTCTCGTAGTGTTATCCATAGAGAAGGTAATCTCGCCAACACTAAGTCGTCTCGTTTCCGAGAATCCTACTCTTTACAGTGCACATAATTATTGGCTCTTGTATCTAATCCCCATTAACTGGTAGAACAAGCCGCTAAACATGTTTGACTACTAGTGTACTTGACGTATCTTGATCGTTCTTCTTTATAAGAAGACAAGCCGATTTATCATGCCCTTTTTCGACCGCAGTTAACAGTCAGGACAATATCCAAATATTATTTTCAATCAATAAGAAAAACAATACTTTATTTTCTTTGAGAATTACAACAAGCAGTTTGAAAGATATAATGTAATAACTTGAGAATAAAATAAATAAACATGCAAAAACGCATATAGCTAGTCACATACTTTTGATGCTAATTATATTGAAAACAACTTAAAACAAATAACGCATCCCCAACACCTCAAAAATTATATATATAAGCCACGATAGTGTGGACGTTTATATATACTTTCTTCAAGTAAGTTTTAACGCCTTTAATTTTATTATCTAGCCAACCTTGAACCTTATGGCCAATAAAATTAATAGTCGGTACACACATCACCATATAAAAATATTAATCACCATTCGATGGGGAAAACATTAATAAATTTATATTTAAGTGAAACCCATAATTTAACACCAAAAATTATTATTTTATAAAGAGAAAGTCTACAGATAGAGAGGACAGTCCGATATAAAATAAAATTTTATTGTTATCATTTAGAATTTAATTCCATGAACCATAACTGGCATATCCGATAGGCAGGGAGACGCTTGTCAACGCGTAGCCAATTATTTCATAATTAAACCAATTATGGAGGTCAAATAAATCGATTTTTATTTATATGAAATAAATAAATCAATTAAACCACTTAATATTTAAAACCAAGGTTTTTAATATTTTCATATATACTTAAGTGAATATTCATAATTTAACACCAAAAATTATTATTTTATAAAGAATAAGCCTATAGAGGCGAGGACATACCGATATAAAATAAAATTTTACAGTTATCAATAAGAAGTTTAATTCCATGAACCATAATCAGTATATCCGATATGGAGGGAGACGCTTGTCAACGCGTAGCTAATTATTTCATAATTAAACGAATTATGGAGTCTAAACAAATTGATTTCCATTTAATAGAATTAAATAAATCGATTACACCACTTAATATATGAAACCATATTTTAACATTCTCAAATAGCACATAATCACATATTATCGCAAATAATAAAATTATTGCACCATCCACGAGAAAATAAAATAAACACATAATAATTATTTAACAAATAAATCCAATTATCATGGTCTTCAATTTTATTCTCGTCCGGGCTTGAGAATACATCGAACACGAACCAACGGGCTGGATTTGGAATCCACTAAAATTGGGCCAAAAAACAGGCCCAAAATTAGAAAAAAAAAAAAACGGAGTTGGAAAACCAAATCCGCCGAAACCCTTGCCATTGCCACCATGTCCGCCATTGCTGCCACAAGCTGCTTCTGTTGCTCCATTGCCGGATCTTCTGGAGGTCGCCATCACGTCTCCGTAGCCAGGAAGTCCCCGAAAAGCCGTCGCGACAGCGCTGCCAAGAGCACCGCCGCGCGCAGCCACGCGAACGCGTCTGCAGCGCTGCTGCTCACTTCCACCGCTGCCGCTGCTGGTTGCTGCCGATCTCCTGACATCTGGAGGAGGTCGCTGGAGACGACCATGCCTCTTCCGTCGTCGGGAAGCTGCCAGAGCAGCCGCTGCGCAACACCGCAGCAAGCACCGCCACGCCCAGCCACAAAACACGACTGCAGCGCTGCTGCTCGTTGCTGCTGCCTTCATCAGTTTTCGGCTCTCCTTCCCGTCACCTGGAGGACGCCGGCGTTCATGGAGAACACCGGCCGGAGCTGCTACTGCTGTGTTTCCCATTGCAGCACCGCGCAACCGCTAGGACGGAACCTTAGCTTGTGCCGCCGCGAACCACCACAACCAGCCGCTCCCACTGCTCCTGCTCTGTCTCTCTCTTTAGTTGGGAGCAGATGCAGCAGCTGCTGCTGTCCGTTGAGGTATGCTGCTCGCTTTTCCGATGCGGCGCCGTGGCGACGGCTAGGGCTGATATTGCCCTTGCTCGCACCGCCATCGTCGCCTCCCACTGGAGAGAAGCCCTTGCTGCAGAGATCCCGCTATCGCCGTTGAACGAGCTACAGCACCACGCCGCTCATCATCAAGTTTCAGCGGGTGCTTCAGGGTGAAACCTGTTGGAAAATAATTACAACGAGGCGGAAATGAAGAAGAGAACTGCACAAAAATTGAACTAAATTAGATTACAAAAGAAATAAACTGAAATAACGAACAACAAACTTGAATTCGTCGAGTCAAGGAAGGCCTTTTTCCGCAAGATGAGATACGCCCCGGCTAGTGCTCACAGTCTGACGTATCGTCTTTTAAAGATAAAACGACGACGTCTCTTTCTTAATCAGCACCGAAATAGGAAAGAGCTCTCGCGAACAAAACAAAATTTAAGAACCGAGCTTCGACACTATAATGCAGCTAGTATGGAACGCAAAATGCTTTGATAAAAGTTTGAGAGCACAAATACTTGGTGGTTCTAACCACAAAAGAACTCTCCAATATATATAGCCACTCGGTGGGGAATCGGGCAGTCACAACTTGATGCCAAAACCATTGTTGGTCCCAAGACGGATACCTTGGTGTAGAGAGGGGGGTGAATACACCAAGGTTTAAAAACTTTTCCAAGTTAAAACTCTTTTCAGAGAGCTGGCTGTGTTCGATCCAGCTGGATGGCAGCTTGATCGACACAGCTGGCTGTGTGTGTGCGGAATGTGGTGGATTTGAAAAGTCCGTCTGTTGCTTCAAATATATTGCAAAGCTCTGTTTCACTTTTCAGTTAGTCAGTTTATGCAGATTGAAATGTATGCTCATGAAGGTTAGTAACATGCATAAAACAAAGCAATAAATAACAAGAGCATTTTTAACGTGGTTCGGAGTAACCCCTACGTCCACGACCAGATTCACTGGTAATTCACAACCACTTGGTTTCCAAGTACCAAGCAACTTCACAACTCTAACCCGAGCTGTGTTCCAACAGTTTGCGGGCACTGTCAAGCCTACACCTTCAGTTTTCGGGTACTGAAGAACCTAACCACTCGAATTACACGCTTCGAGCAAGCGTACCTTTACCTAACCTTTCTGGGTTTGGGTTTGGGTATGGTTTTCCAACTATGAACGAGTTCTTACAATGAAGAACAAGGAGTATGATGAACTCGTTTAAACTAGGCTTAAGATATTTATTCTGATCTATTCTGCCTATGATTGAATATGTGAACAACTAAGAACACAGCTGACTGGCTGGGTGTTCTAGAAAGATTTGGCTTTGTAGATCGTTGTTCATTTTTTTTTTCTTCTATTTCTTCAGTCGTCTTGCCAGCCTCTTTCTTCAATGTTGGAGGAGAGATATATATAGGTGGAGATTCAAACTAGCCGTTGGAAGAGAGCCGTTTGAATCTTACCTACTCTTGTTGACTTCTGGCCTTTACCTACGAAGTAGGTCTGCATCTGCAGAGGCTATTCCTTCTCTGATTTGACTGCGTCAGACAAGATCTTCTGACATCGGGATCTTATCTTGGAGAAGGTCTTCGTCTTCGAGCTACTAAGCGTCTCTGCTGTGTTTTCAGCGTCTTGGACTCTGCTGCGTCTCGACTCTGAGCTGTGTCTTAGACCTGTGCTGTATCATCAACCTGAGCTGTGTCTTCAACCTGAGCTGTGTCATTAACCTGAGCTGTGTCATCGACACTAAGCTGGGTCTTTTACACTGAGCTGGGTCTTCGACACTGAGCTGGGTTTCCGCCACTGAGCTGGGTCTTGCTACTGCAGGATCTTTGACTCTGCTTGGTCTTGCTCTGCTGAGTCTGCTCTGCTGAGTTCTTAAGCTGTCTGCTTAGCTGTGTCTTCTGCTGTCTTCAGCTGTCTTCAGCGAATCTACCTGTAAACTAAGAAACTCTATAAGCTCAAACAGGTGAGCTGAAAAATGCTTAGGCTTGTGCGATCATCTACTCGGTTGGGGTCAGCTGGGTTTTGGTATCCAATCAAAACTCTATTAATTTTCCCAACAATTTCCCCCTTTTTGATGATGCCAAAACCTAACTGAGAAAAACAACCTGCTTCCCCTAAATGAGAAAGTGGGTTTAAAAGATTTCAACAGAAGATTAAATTCAGAGTTCAGTGCCTGGACAAAGAGTTATTGTCATCAGGGTGAGCTTGAGAGCAAAAATATTTCAGTTTTATTAATCCATAAAAGATGATTACAAGAGATACAGGATCAACGAACTGAAAATTGACAAAAACAATTTAATCCCAGTTAACTGGGTCTTCATTTCTGCTGCTGCTGCTGATTCTTCATTCTATCTTCTTCCAGCTGCTCATCTGTTCTTAACCTGTATCGGTTAAATATCATTTGCTCCAGCTTCCTGTATTCTTCTTCGTTGTTTGCCTTGGGAATTTTCCTCCTGATCGCCCATCTGTTTACTTCAGCGATAATCTTTGATTTATCAGGAAGATGAGTTCCAGGTATCAACGGAGGCTGGATATGATACAGCTGGGGAGCGGTAAGCTGGATCTTCGCGGTATTTGCAGCGTTGAAGAATGCCTTTGCCGTCATCCTGTCTTGATGAAAAAGCTCATTGAGATGCATCATGAAAGCAACATCTGGGGGCGTTAAGCTCCCAGATAATAGAAATCTTTGATGAACTCAAACTTTGTATGTTCCCAGTCGTCGTTTAGCTCTTCTGGGATCCATTCATCTACTCTTCTCCAGTTCATCGGCATCTGAGACTTTTTCTTTGCAGCTCTTATGCTTGCTCTTTTCTTCTGCTGCTTCTTTTCTTCGGCATTGAGCAGACTTTCTTTCCTCTTCTGCTGTTCTTGGAGGCTTTTTATCTCTTGCTTTTGCTGAGTTACAAAGTTGCAGAGCCAATGAGTATCATTGAACTGTTCTGGCGTGGCTCCGCTAGCTTTGGCAAGAGGGATGATCATTCTGCTCCATTTTCCTTTCCATCCAGCTGGTTCCTCTGCATCCAGCTCAGCAACAACTTCGTCAATCTCTGACTGCATCACTTGGACTTCAGCTACAGCTTTTCCTTTGCCCGTCTTTGAAGTTTTTCTCTTGTCATTACCTTCCCCCTTTTTGGCATTATCAAAAAGAGTGGAGGAGAGGTTGACTACTGTCTCGTCATTTGGGCCAAGGCTTTGTCAATGTCAGCAATCTATGCGTCGAGTTGTCGAGTATGTGAGGTTGGTATCTTTGTCTTCTTCTTCCAAACTTTGAACCGATTGTCCAGCTCCTTGTAAAGATTGAACGGTGGTGGATGTCGATTCTGTGGGAGAAGAGCTCTTGTTGGAGAGCGTCCAGGCCGGATAAATCGATGACGCGGCTTTCCAGCGGAGCTTGGAGGTTTGAGATGATCTCAGGGACTCTCTTCTCTAGATGATTTGAATTATCAATACGTTGAGAAACGAGAGACTGTTTGAGATCTCTGCTGGTGCTTTCCTGCAGATTCTGGGCGAATCTGTGCACGTCATCAATGGACTGTTCATTACATTGGACTTGCCATTCAATAGCTGTGATGCGCAGAAGGGTGTCAACATTTGATTTGAGTCTATCCTGATAAAGGATTTCCTCGACTTGTTTGGCGATCTAGTCCTTCATTGCATCAGAAATCACAGTAGGATCCGTCTGGGTCCCGGATTAGGCTTGGCTGGGTTTTACTGCCTCGATCTCGACCAGTGAGCGAGTGTCATCGGCAACTGGACTCTGTGGGGCAGCTTCGGTTGGCTCAACTGTTGCATCAGTTGGCTCTTCTTCAATCATCATTGCCTCAGCTGTGTCGGCAGGGACAGCTTCATTGGCAGTTTCAACTGGAACGATCCAGCTGAGATTGTGTAGGTAGGAGTTGGCTCGAGAAATGACTTCCTCAGAAGGTGGTACTTCATCCTGTTCAACCTTCTGAATGAGGATCTGGATCAGCTCGTCTTGATGCTCAAAAGCATCCTGAAGACTTTCAAAACCAAATGTCTCCTGCAGAGCTGCTTCTTCGGCTTTAAGCTTATCGAAAGTGAAGAACTCCACCATTTCTTCATTTGCGTACCAAGTGGCCATCTTGGTAGCCAAATAAAATTTGAAGTCGCGGAGCGAGGCTAGAGAAGGATAATGTTGCAGTGCGCTCTTTATTCCTTGGAGTCTGAGGTCCTCGACCCTCATGACTGTGGCAGCACGTGCAACGGCTCTGGGACTGAGGATTTCGATTTTCTCAGAAGAAGAAGTAGGGCTTGATGGTTCAGCTTGGTATTCATCATCCAGCTACAAAGGAGCGTCAGCTGGATGGGGCTCTTTAGGTGAGCTGGGTGCTGAAAGATGGGTGATTTCAGGTACTGAAGAAGTAGGCGAGGATTCTTGGAGAGGTACCTGAGGATGAGGAGGAAGGAAAAGAGAGTGTTGTTGAGGCGGAAGGAGAAGAGAGTGTTGTTGAGGAGGAGATCCAGATGATGTGAGATCAACTGTAGCGGGTTGTGAGGATGCTTGAAGGATTTGGCGAAGTGGAATAGCATCCTCCGGGTCAGGGTGGGGGACCACTATCTGTTGTTCCTCAGCTTCACGTGAAACAATCACGAACTCCCTTCCTTGATCTGTGCTGGAGGAGGAATCCTGAGCTGTCTCCTCAGCGACTGATCTCCATTCAGTTCCAGCTGGCTTGTCAGCTGGCTTCTCTGCTGTCTCCTCAGCTGGCTTGTTAGCTGCCTTAAACTTGAGCTTCTTTTTGGCAGGTGGAGATCCAGCTGGCTGAGTTTCCTCCGGCTGTTTCCTTTTTCCAGTTTGAGAGGGAGAGGCAATCTGCTGTTTTGCCTCCTGCATCTTATTCTTCCCTTCAGGGGCTGTTTTCTTCATCAAGTCAGAGAACTGACTTTGTTTTTCAAAAAGAACTTTGGACACAGGGAACTCTTCTGTGTCTTTCCACTTGATTTGTCGTCCAGTTGTGTAGTGTTCTATTATACACGCCGCTTTGGTGCATAAATAGATGGTCTCCCTACAGCTGAACTTGGCGAAGCTGTCATCTTCGAAGTGAATTTTCTTTGACTCATTCTCCAACTTTTCCATAAAGTAGGAGAACCAATCCACATGATCATTCCTGAGGATGGCTATCATGGGCTTCAGCTTGGGTATGCTGATCTCTCCTTGAGATCCAGCTATACCTAGAATGCACTTCTGGGTGACATCCAGAAGCAGTCTGAATTTGGGCTTGAGCAGTAGCTTGGACATACTCGCCCTGTAGGATTCCGGCTTGAACAGCATCTGGTCCAGTTCGGCCTGGATCTCTTCCCTGGAGTAGTTGTCTGGGGAGCGGTCCCCAAGAGTTTTCAATCCGAACAGCTTGTTCAATATCCGGTTGATGTTGATGTCGACGTCCCAGGGAGTTGTATGCCCTGTCTTCTCTTTGAGTTGGAGGGTGATGTTGGAGCGGAGACGTTCTTCTCTGTTCGTCATCTCCATGAAGAACTCTGCTACTTTCCGGCGGAAGATGTTCTTCGGACGCGCCGTCGCCCATTGAAGTAGGCCTGCCTTCTCGATGAGATCCAGCACCTCCTGGAACTTCGAGTTCTTGTAGTTCTTGAGAGTTAAACAACTCTCAAAGTGCAGCTTTGACATTAGGTTCTCTGATTGGTTCGCTCCTGGGGTTATCTTCTTTGGTGCCATTGAATATATCTGTATTGAGGAGTTAGAAGAGTACAAGAGAAAAGAGTTTTGCAGAGAGATAAGCAAGAACTTGATTTGCAGAAAAATTTCAGAGATAATAAGTAAATATGGCGACGATTTGCATATCTTTGATATATATATATCAACCGTCTATCTTGATGAACGATTGAGATCTTTAGATTTGAATTCAAGATCTGCGGCTGGGAGAGATTTGCGCAACACGTTAAGTGACGTGCGTATGTAGATTGTAGGTCATGCACGCGTGAGGTAGTCAAAACGTTCTGACTTCTGCCTCGACTTTCCCGAGCTACAGTACCCTGCATGCTTTTCATTAAATGCGATGGGATTCGATTTGCTGGATGGCTTATTGACGAATCCTTCTAAGGAATGTTTGTGAATTTTGAATTTAAATTCAAATAATTTTATCCTTAAATAGCATATTCCTCATGGAAGTAAATGAAAGACTGCAAACCTGTCAGCTGAACTTTGTAGTCAGCTGATACCTCGGCTGTGTTTCTTTATGTTGAGTTACTCCTTCAGTTTAACTATCCAGCTGAGCTTGATTCCCCCTCATAGGTTTCCTTCCTGAACTGAGTTCACGAAACGACTGGGTCTGGATTCTTCCATCTTGATATCCCAAGGGTTTCCTGCTGAGTTTGTTCCCCATCAGCTGGATGAGCTTTTCTTTATCCGGTTTGAGCAGTCCAAGTAATTCACACATCATCTTGACTTGGATTTCAGCAGGTTGTGCTTCGGTGTGAATTTTCCCAACAATGGATCATCTTGATTTGATAGTAGGTGGCATTTTCTTCAGCTGCATCCTACTTCCTTAGATTGAACGGATTTTCTCACCATCAGCTCATTTCTTTGATGAAGTCTCAGTTTGTATAGCAAGTAGACCATCCCAAATCCGAAATTGGTTTATGTACTGCTTCTCTATTCTTCTCTTGAGACCATTGTACTCAGCTGAATGACTGGCTGAATCTTCAGTTTTGTATGCAGCTGTCTTTATTTCACAGCTGGTCATAGTCAGCTAGCTAGGTTTTTTCATTTTCTTCGTCGGTTGATTCAGTAAGATGTTCCAGACATCTTAATCAAGGTGATCATCCTCATCTGAGTCGGATAAGGAGATTTGATCATCATCCATTTCATTCGTTTCGAACCCTTTATCCTTTCTTCGTGAGGATGACTCAGCTGGGTTTTTCTTTGGGTAGAGTTGCTTGTCGTGATGAACCTTCACGATCTTCTTGTACCTTTCCTTGCTGTGATCCAGCCTATTGATGCTCCGTACAAGCATGGCAACTTCTTCGTGCAATTCTTCTTTGCTCATATTTTTGAACTCCTTTCTGACTTCTTCAGTCTGAGCTGATTGAGCTGATCTTCTTGACTCTGTACTGAGAGCTGTCTCCTTTGCCTTGGGATTCAGCTCCGTTTCATTCATCCGGCTAGATGATTCTCCACTTGTGATCCCCAGATCAAATTCGTTGGCTTTCAAGATGGAGAATAATTTTTCTGTTTCCATGCTGCCAAGGTCAGTTCTGCTTTGGTGAACCACCTTGTGTGTACACCATTCTGAGGAGTGAGCGGCAAGAACTTTCAAGTTCTTATCTCGAACTGTATATTTCCCAGTTCGGATCGTCTCGATCTCGATGACGAGGTAGGAGAATCTTAGCTCCATTTGATCAATAGACTCGTAGGGAAGTTGCTTGAAGTTGTCGAACTTCTGGCATGCAACTGAGAATTTGTTCTCTTGAATTTCCTCTGAGCCTTCACACAGCTTGGCTAGAGTGTCCCACATCCCCTTAGCTGTCTCGCAGTTGATGATCTTGCTGAGATAAGTGTCCGTCACCGTTGAGAAGATGACGTTGCGAGCGTAGCTGTCCAAACCAGCTTGTCTTCTTTCTTCTGGAGAGTACTCCCTTTTGGGCTTCACAACTTGCCGGAGTACTGGTTCAGCTCCAGGTAAGGTTTCTGCTTGTCTTTCTGATTTCATGATGATGATGGGTCCGTCAGTGATAACATCCCACATCATGTCGTGATGCGCACTCAGAAAGCTTTTGAGTCGGAACTTCCAGATCTGATAATCATCGACAGAGAATGTCGGAAGATTCCTGCACAGAGAAGATTCCATGACAGTATGCAATATAATGAAAAGAAATTTTTAAACTTTGGAGGATCTGTTCAGGTGACCACTATCAGCAAAGAGATGCTGACTTGACAGATACAGTGATCTTTTGAACCACTGCTCTGATACCAATTGTTGGTCCCAAGACGGATACCTTGATGTAGAGGGGGGGTGAATACACCAAGGTTTAAAAACTTTTCCAAGTTAAAACTCTTTTCAGAGAGCTGGCTGTGTTCGATCCAGCTGGATGGCAGCTTGATCGACACAGCTGGCTGTGTGTGTGTGCGGAATGTGGTGGATTTGAAAAGTCCGTCTGTTGCTTCAAATATATTGCAAAGCTCTGTTTCACTTTTCAGTTAGTCAGTTTATGCAGATTGAAATGTATGCTCATGATGGTTAGTAACATGCATAAAACAAAGCAATAAATAACAAGAGTATTTTTAATGTGGTTCGGAGTAACCCCTCCTACGTCCACGACCAGATTCACTGGTAATTCACAACCACTTAGTTTCCAAGTACCAAGCAACTTCACAACTCTAACCCGAGCTGTGTTCCAACAGTTTGCGGGCACTGTCAAGCCTACACCTTCAGTTTTCGGGTACTGAAGAACCTAACCACTCGAATTACACGCTTCGAGCAAGCGTACCTTTACCTAACCTTTTTGGGTTTGGGTTTGGGTATGGTTTTCCAACTATGAACGAGTTCTTACAATGAAGAACAAGGAGTATGATGAACTCGTTCAAACTAGGCTTAAGATATTTATTCTGATCTATTCTGCCTATGACTGAATATGTGAACAACTAAGAACACAGCTGACTGGCTGGGTGTTCTAGAAAGATTTGGCTTTGTAGATCGTTGTTCATTTTTTTTTTGTTTTCTTCTATTTCTTCAGTCGTCTTGCCAGCCTCTTTCTTCAATGTTGGAGGAGAGATATATATAGGTGGAGATTCAAACTAGCCGTTGGAAGAGAGCATACATTTCAATCTGCATAAACTGACTAACTGAAAAGTGAAACAGAGCTTTGCAATATATTTGAAGCAACAGACGGACTTTCCAAATCCACCATATTCCGCACACACACACAGCCAGCTGTGTCGATCAAGCTACTATCCAGCTGGATCGAACACAGCCAGCTCTCTGAAAAGAGTTTTAACTTGGAAAAGTTTTTAAACCTTGGTGTATTCACCCCCCTCTACACCAAGGTATCCGTCTTGGGACCAACAATTGGTATCAGAGCAGTGGTTCAAAAGATCACTGTATCTGTCAAGTCAGCATTTCATTGCTGATAGTGGTCACCTGAACAGATCCTTCAAAGCTTCATTTTTTTTAAAATCATTATATTGCATACTGTCGTGGAATCTTCCTTGTGCAGGAAACATCCGACATTCTCTGTCGATGATTATCAGATCTGGAAGTTCCAACTCAACAGCTTTCTGAGTGCTCTTCACGACATGATGTGGGATGTTATCTTTAACGGACCCATCATCATAAACTCAGAAAGTCAAGCAGAAGACTGAATGGTCAGGAGCTTGAAGATGGCCTAAGCTGTATCAGATCAAAGAATGGCTCCAGCCAATACTTACACAGCTGGAACCTAACCATCGAGGTATCAAAGAGGTCGTACTCAATCAAGCCAGCTCTCCAAGCTCAGTCCGATCAGAAAAGAAAACTGATCGGCAACTCAAAGACCAAGAGAAGCAGCGGATCTCAGCTGGACACAAAGCTCAAAGGCGGCAGACAAATCCAGCTGACTGGAATCAATTAAAGATAGCAATGTCATCCAGCACAGACATCAAGGTCAAGGAGGGACAGACGCAATTGAGGATGTCATCAAGCGTGTTGTGAAAGAAAGACAGCTTGTGATCAAAGCTCATGACTTACCTCAAAGCTATTCAAAGAATATGTCAAGCGTACTGGTCCCAGGAATGCAATGCAAAGAACAGGAAATCGAAGACTCTACCCCGCAAAGCAGCAGTGAACTCAGCTGATCATGGAACAGCTGACTGTCTTCTCAAGATCAGAGATCAAGTTGATAGATGAACGTAATTGTTGAGAAAATCACTGGCTCAAGTGAAGTAGGAAGCAGCTGAGAAAAGACAGCCACCTACTATCAAATTCAGGGGGAACTCCACCGAGCTGGAAATCGACACAGCTGTGATATCAGCTGAGGGCAAAGTCAATCCAGTAGAAGATTCAAGTGGAGAATCAAGAGAAAAATCCAGCTGAACTATCAAATGTCATCCTCTGGATATCAAACAAAGCTGGATCAAACGTGGATCGCAGAATCCAGAAGAGGAATCTAACTGAGGGGGAACTCAGTTCAGCAGATTCACCAACAAATGGATTTCATCAATTGGTCTCATCATAGTCCAGCAGAATCATCAAGAAGAGTATCCAGCAGGAAATACTCAGCTGAATCACCGTGTGTCATCAAGAAGGAATCAGACATAGCTGGACTAACTCAGCAGGAACCCCAAGGATTTCAAAATGAATTTATCAAGTCAGGGGGAATCAAACCCAGCTGATAAAACCCAATTGGTTTATCCAATTGAGGGGGAACCTCTCAAACGATGTCTTTCAGCAGAGAAAGAAAGACAAGATGACTCATTCCAAACTGAGTCATACAGCTGAGAATGACCAACAATTAATATCAGCTCAATCCGGGTGAAGAAAGTTCATCCAGCTGGATCCCAAAGCAGAAGATTTACTCAGCTGAAGGGAGAAACTCAGTCAAGCAAAGGAAAAGACATCCGCGACATCAGCTGACTTTTTGGTCCAAGCTGATAGGAATGTGTCTCATGCATTTATTTTTCTAAGGAATATACTATTTATGTCCAATTATTTTGAATTCCAATGTTAAGCGGACATATGTTCCTTAGTTAAATTGCTTGATAAATTTCCATTCTCATCGCATTAATTATAAAAAACTGCTGAGTACTGAAGCACGGCAGGATCGAGGCAGAATGTCAAGCATTTGAACTGCCTCACGCGCGGTTGTAATACACTCGCCGTAAACACGTCAGAACGTTATGAGTGAATCTCTCCCAGCAGTTGATCAGAATACCAGCTGTCTAAATCTCAACCGATGATCAATTATGGCAATTGATATACATGGAAAAGATACGGAGAATTCTTCCATCTTTATCTCTGCGAATTTCAAATCTTCAAGTCATCTATCTATCCTCTGCAAATTCCTCGCTCGATCAAAATCAACAGATTGCAGAGATGGTACCCAAGAAATCAACCGCAGGGATGAACCAGTTCGAAGTTCTGATGACAAAATTATCATTTGAAAGTTGTCTTTCCACCGCCAACCTTCCAGTTTCAGAACTCAAAGAGATGGTAGACCTCGTCATAGACTCTGGTCTCTTACTGTGGGCAACCTCCATGCCCAAGCTTATGCTAAAGAGAGAAGCCGCTCTATTCTATCTAAACATCATTGACGAAGAAGGTTTTTACTCATCTTCATTTGATGTGACTGTTGAAGGCGAAGATGGATAATTTGAATCAGCAACCATCAATATCAAACTCAACAAGATACTACGAAAGGTGTTCAACCTACCCAGAGAAGGAGAATTCATCCCAGACGATTACAGCCGTGAAGAAGTGGATGAATTCTATAGCCAAGAGATGCTTATCACCCCAGAGCCATACAGAGCGAGCATGTCAAAGCTCCTTCTCAAGCCAAAGTACAGGCTGCTGCTGGATATCACGCAAAAATGCATCTTAGGGATAGCTGGATCTCAAGGAGAGATAAGTATTCCAAAGCTCAAGCCGATGATCGCCATGATCAAAGGCGCAAACGTCAACTGGTTTGATTTCTTACTCAACCGACTGGTCAAGGAGTCAGAAAAGATCAAGTTCAACTCCACCAGGACGACGTATTCAACCTCAGAGCCCCTGTGTTTATGCTCAAAGATTTCGTTCTTGATAGAGCAAGCTGTGAAAGGGCACACAGTAAAATGGGCTGATTCAGAACCGTTTCCAGAGACGAAGATTCTCTTCCAGAGAATAAATCAAATCAATGATCTTCTGAAGAAACAGCCTGCTGTGAGCAAAGGCAAGAAGCAGCTGGAAGAAACAAAGACAGATGTTCCAGCTAAGAAGATTCAGAGAAAAAGGAAGACAGATGACCCCAAACCAGCTGGAGGTCCAGCTGAGAAGAAAAAGAAAACAGCTGTCATTCCACCATCAAAGGTGAAACCTTCCTCTGAAGAAACTCCAAGTCAAGCAATGGTGATTCTCTCCCCACAGCCAGTGTCGGCCTTCAATCAATACGGATCAAATGTCTTGGCTGATATGGGATTGAATGATGAATCATCATCAAGTTCAGAGGACGAGCTGGACATTTCAAAGAGTCAGACAACTCTTCCCAGCTCACCCCAGCTGTCACCGCCTCACAACTCTCCGCCCAAACAGCCTTCTCCTCCACCCAACTCCTCAACAAGAGACTCATCTCCTGTAAACGTACAGGGAAATATTCAACTGGCTGAAGCTCCTTCACAGCCAGCTGACGACCAAGCTGAACCCTCTAATCCCAGCTCACCCTCAAAACAACCATCACCCACAGAATCAGAAGAGAGTGATTCTACTGCTTCTACATCACTCAACTCTTCTGGCTCAGCCTTCATGGAAGCTATGTACGAGGAGCTACGCATCGCAGGGATCAAGAGTGTTCTAACTCAGTATCCCATCTTGGCGCACCTGCCAATTGCCCTCGTCAAAGTTGCAGATCTCAAATTCTATCTGGCCACCAAGATGACGACTTGGTACCAGAATGAGCAACTGATCGAGACCTTCTCGTATGAGAAATTGAAGACGGATGAAGCATGCCTCCAGCACACGTTTGGCTTTGGAAGTCTGGAAGATGCTTACTTACATCAAAATGATCTCATCAGAGGAATTATCGAAGTATCTCAGCAATACCCCAAGCCGCACCCAGCAGACGTCTGGGAATCAGCCAACAAGCTTCTAACAGCAGCGGGATGGGAGACATCTTGTGAAGATGTTATGTCCAAAGAAGTCACAGCTGAGATTACCAAGGACGCTGTACTAGATGATACAGCTGAGGTGATGATCATTGAAGAAACAGCTGATACAACAGCTGAACCAGAGGCAACATCCCCACCAAGTCCAATTGCCGATGACACTCGCGCACTGGTCGAGCTCGAGGCAAACAAACCCAGTCATGTTGATTTTGCAACTCAAACGGACTCAGCTGTCGATCTTTCAACCGCCATGAAAGAAGCAATATCTAAAGAGGTTGAAGAAATTTTTTTTCAAGACAGACTGAAGTCTCAAGTGGATGTCATTATGCGATTCACAGCTCTAGATTGTCAAGTTAGAGAGCAACAGCGGACAATTGATGAAGTCCATAAATTTGCTCAAGATTTACAAGAAAGTACCAGTCTAGATCTCAAGCAATCTCTTGTCTCTCAAAGGATTGATCAATCACACCTTCTAGAAAAGAGAATTCCTGAGATTGTAACAAGACATCAAGCTCCACTGGTCGACGACATAGCAAATATTTCAAACCAGCTGGAAGCTCTCAAAAAGTCCACTATCTCCAACAGCTCTGACATCCGCCAACTCTTCAACTTGTACAAAGATCTGGATGCTCAGTTCAAAGCTGGAAGCAACAGCAATGCTCAGCTGAACATCGCCACAGCTGACAACTCAGCCAAGCTTGCTGATGTTGAAGCCACTCTCACCAAGCTCAACGCAACAGTCATTAACCTCTCCGCCTTCCTTGTTGATAATGCCAAAAAGGGGGAAGATACGAATAAAGCAGGAAAAACAATGGAGAGGGAAGCTGCAGCTCAGGGGGAACCTGTGCAGCCAATTCAATCTGAAATCGAAGACTTCGCCAAAGAGCTGGATGAGGAAGAGCCAGAGCCAACTGCAGCAGCCAAAGCAGTCAAAGAGACATGGAGAAAGAAGATGGTTGCTCTTGCCAAAGCCTGTGGACATAAGCCAGAAGAATACAAGGACTATCACTGGCTGTGTAACTTCCACAATGAGCAAAGAAGAGAAATGCAAGAGCTGGACAAAATCATCAAGAAGAAAGCTGAATCGCTCCAGCCTGCTGAGAAAAAGCAGAGGAAGAAAAGGCTAAGCTACAGACAAGCTAGGAAGAAACAAGCAGCTTCAAGTATTCCAAGATCCGACAAGAGGAACCCAGATGAAATCAATGAAAACTGGGAACAATGCAAAACAGAATTCATCAAAGAATTCTACTACCTAAATCAATACAAAGGTATGGATCATGAAACTGCATTCAAAGAATACTTGCTCGAACTTCATGAAGAAGATCCAATGATGGCAAGATCATTAGCCCTAGCTGCCAAGAGAAACGACATCCAGCTCAAAGCTCCAAAAGTCAAGCAATTGAAGCCTCCCACTATAGCTGGAACGAATCTTCCTGACAAAGCCCAGATTATCAAAGAAGTTCATCATTGGGCTGGCGAAAGAGGAATCTCCAAGTCTAAAAATCAAGATGAATGGAGAAACTTGGAAGAATTCATCTTCAACAGATATGGTCTCAAGACTGACCATCAAATGGACGAGCAGAGGAAGCAGAGTTGAAGACCCAGTCATCTAGGAATTTTTGTCTTTTGAATTTTTGTCTTTTGAATTTTTGTAAAATGTAAAATTGTTATATTATCTTTTATTAATGAAAAATTCGTTTTTGCTCTCAAACTCATCCTGATGACAATAACTTTTTGTCCAGGCACTGAACTCTGAATTTAATAAACCTGCTATGTATGTTTAAACTTTTGAAAACCCGTTTTCTTGTTAAGGGGGAAGTAAATTATTTTTCTCAGTTAGGTTTTGGCATCATCAAAAAGGGGAAAATTGTTGGGAAAATTAATAGAGTTTTGATTGGATACCAAAACCCAGCTGACCCCAACCGAGTAGATGATCGCACAAGCCTAAGCATTTTTCAGCTCACCTGTTTGAGCTTATAGAGTTTCTTAGTTTACAGGTAGATTCGCTGAAGACAGCTGAAGACAGCAGAAGACACA
This sequence comes from Agastache rugosa, assembly GCA_031470985.1. Lineage (NCBI taxonomy): Eukaryota > Viridiplantae > Streptophyta > Magnoliopsida > Lamiales > Lamiaceae > Agastache > Agastache rugosa. The sequence continues at coordinate 12,516,318 of CM062609.1, forward strand.
GCTAAGCAGACAGCTTAAGAACTCAGCAGAGCAGACTCAGCAGAGCAAGACCAAGCAGAGTCAAAGATCCTGCAGTAGCAAGACCCAGCTCAGTGGCGGAAACCCAGCTCAGTGTCGAAGACCCAGCTCAGTGTAAAAGACCCAGCTTAGTGTCGATGACACAGCTCAGGTTAATGACACAGCTCAGGTTGAAGACACAGCTCAGGTTGATGATACAGCACAGGTCTAAGACACAGCTCAGAGTCGAGACGCAGCAGAGTCCAAGACGCTGAAAACACAGCAGAGACGCTTAGCAGCTCGAAGACGAAGACCTTCTCCAAGACAAGATCCCGATGTCAGAAGATCTTGTCTGACGCAGTCAAATCAGAGAAGGAATAGCCTCTGCAGATGCAGACCTACTTCGTAGGTAAAGGCCAGAAGTCAACAAGAGTAGGTAAGATTCAAACGGCTCTCTTCCAACGGCTAGTTTGGATCTCAACCTATATATATATCTCCTCCACCATTGAAGAGAAGAGGCTGGCAAGTCGACTGAAGAAATAGAAGAAAACAGAAAAAAATGAACAACGATCTACAAAGCCAAATCTTTCTAGAACACCCAGCCAGTCAGCTGTGTTCTTAGTTGTTCACATATTCAGTCATAGGCAGAATAGATCAGAATAAATATCTTAAGCCTAGTTTGAACGAGTTCATCATACTCCTTATTCTTCATTGTAAGAACTCGTTCATAGTTGGAAAACCATACCCAAACCCAAACCCAGAAAGGTTAGGTAAAGGTACGCTTGCTCGAAGCGTGTAATTCGAGTGGTTAGGTTCTTCAGTACCCGGAAACTGAAGGTGTAGGCTTGACAGTGCCCGTAAACTGTTGGAACACAGCTCGGGTTAGAGTTGTGAAGTTGCTTGGTACTTGGAAACCAAGTGGTAGTGAATTACCAGTGAATCTAGTCGTGGACGTAGGAGGGGTTACTCCGATCCACGTTAAAAATGCTCTATTATTTATCACTTTGTTTTATGCATGTTACTAACCCTCATAAGCATACATTTCAATCTGCATAAACTGACTAACTGAAAAGTGAAACAGAGCTTTGCAATATATTTGAAGCAACAGACGGACTTTCCAAATCCACCACATTCCGCACACACACACAGCCAGCTGTGTCGATCAAGCTGTCATCCAGCTGGATCGAACACAGCCAGCTCTCTGAAAAGAGTTTTAACTTGGAAAAGTTTTTAAACCTTGGTGTATTCACCCCCCCTCTACACCAAGGTATCCGTCTTGGGACCAATAAAACCACCACATTCCGCACCGCCAGCTGAGTTATTTACCCAGCTGACCCTCTTCAGCTGGATCAATAACTGAGCTCACCAACTCTGTTATTTAACTTGAAAAAAAGTTTTCAGAAATCTATTTGGTGTATTCACCCCCCCTCTGCACCAAATACCTAGCTCAGGGACCATCAATTGGTATCAGAACGGTTGTTCAACAGACCACCGTTTCTGTATCAAGAGATCTCTCTTGACAATCTGTCAGTGGTCATCTGAACAGATCCTCTTTGTGAAAAACTCATAATATTACATACTGCATATTTCCATGGATTCTTATCTTAACAGGAATCTTCCCACATTCTCGGTAGACGATTATGCAATATGGAAGTTCAGACTGAAGAGCTTTCTCTGTGTGCATCACGATATGATGTGGGACGTCATAACAGATGTACCCATCATCATCTACAAACAAGGGAACGAGCTTGTTCCAACTCAAGATGGTGGACAACCAATATATCAACTCATTCCCAAGCCAAAGGGTGAGCACACCTCAGAAGAAAGGAAGCAGGCTGGACTAGACAGCTTCGCGAGGAACACCATATCCTCAACGGTCTCCAACGCCTACCTCAGCAAAATCATCAACTGCGAAACAACAAAGGAGATGTGGGAAACCCTAGCAAAGCTATGCGAAGGGTCGGAGGAGATAAAGGAAAATAAATTCAGGATCGCATGCCAGAAGTTTGATAACTTCAAGCAGCTGGTCAACGAGTCCATCGAAGGGATGGAACTCAGATTCTCCAATATAGTGGTGGAAATAGAAACTATCAGAACTGGGAAATACATCCAGCGAGAAAAGAATCTAAAAGTTCTTTCAGCGCTCACCGCTGAATGAAACACGTATAAGGTGGTACACCAAAGTCGAAGTGACTTAGGTGATATTTCAACTGAAAGATTATACTCCCTGCTCAAAGCCAACGAATACAACTTGAAGATTACCATGAAAGAATCTTCAAGCAATCAGAATGATGGAGAGCTGACACCTGCAACAAAGGAGATTGCGTTCAGAGCCAACTCTAAAAAATCCGCATACATACAGTCAGCTGAGTCAACGAAGAAGGATAAGAAGGACATGAGCAAGAAAGAGCTACTTGAAGAAATAGCTATGCTGGTCAAAAACTACAACAGACTCAACACCAACAAGGGCAAATACAAGAAGTTCGCAAGAACTTACAGAGACAAGTACCCAGCAGCTGATGAAAAGTCAGCTGACAAACGAACAGAAGAAAGTTGCTTCAACTGCAAGAAACCAGGACACTACCGGCTAGATTGTCCAAAGCTGTCCAAGAAAGATAAAGACCAACTGAAGGCTAAGGCAGCTGACAGAAGGAGAGCTTACATCGCCGATGAAGAATCATAGTGCAACAAAATGGATGACAACATGCCATTTTCAGACTCGGAAGAAGAAGCACTGATGGCCCATGATGAACCTGATTGGGATACATGCTTCATGGGACAAACAGACGGTATCGATGAAGATGAGGTAATGTTTCGAACTCAAAATCTATCTAACCTCTCACCATCACACGAACACTCTACACAGGTTTTAGAATCAGGGCTACCTGATTGGAGTCTAGTAGAGAAAGTAATGAATGATTCCAAGGAGCTTCAAGAGATCCTTGACGTTATTATGTGTGAAAATGCCGAGCTGAAAGCGGAACTGGAAAAGACAAAGGTAGCAGAAGCAGCTGATACAACACAGCTCCAACAGGAAGTTGTTTCACTAAAAGACAAAATAGTGAAATAAGATCAGCTGATGAAGGAATTCTACTATGAGAAGAAACAACTGATGGAAGACTTGGAAAAGGTTACAGCTGAATCGGAAAAGAAGTCAGCTGAGATCATTAAGCTGAAAAGCACCGAAGAGGTACTATCTAAGAAGATAGTAGCTCTCATCAAAGCCACATCAACAATGGACGAGATCATTAGTGCACAACGTCCAGCAGCACTCAAAGCAGGACTGGGATACAATGAATCAAAGGATGTCTCAAACATTGCCTCCACAAGTGGAACAAAGGTAATGTTTGTACGAGCAAAAGAACATCCAATCCCAGCAACTCAGCATCAACAGTTGAGGACACAGCAGGCGTCAGGAAGACCAGCTATGAAACATCCTCAAGCTCCGTCAAGGACACAACAGGCATCAAAAAGGCCAGCTGTGAGACAACCTCAAGCCCAACTCAGACAGCAACATACTCAACCTCAACAAAGATAACAGGCTGGACTTTTCAGATACCAGTAACAGCAACAGCACGTTGAACGATATCAACCGAGATATCAGAGATACCTAGCTGGATATCACTCACATGAGTACCAGCTGGATAATCATTTACAGCCACAGCATCACATGAGACAACAGAGACAAATGAACGTCTCAGCTAGGTACACAGCTGGAAACCGAAAGAAATCAAGACATCAAGACGGGAAGACACTGAGATCAAGATCCCGCCAGCAACAACCGAAGAACACAAAGAATGTGTATATCGACTCAGCTGGGAGAATTATTAGATCCAATGACCCAATTCGAGTGATCAAGCAGATCTGGGTCGTCAAAGGATCTCTGTCTAACCCACAATGACCCAATTAAAACTGGGTACCTAAATCTTGATCTTTTGTATAGGTTTCAAGGAATCGACGCATCACTGAGGAGTCGATGAGAACGCTATGGTACTTGGACAGTGGATGTTCCAAGCACATGACGCACTTAAAGCATCTACTTCAGAAGTATATCTAGCGTCCAGGCCCACAAGTAACATTTGGTGACAACTCCAAAGGCCTAACCAAAGGTTATGGTACATTTAAAACTAAAAATGTTATAATCCCAAATATTTCTTATGTACAAGGATTGCAACACAACTTGCTTTCCATTAGCCAATTCTGCGACAACGGTTTTTCTGTCAAGTTTGATGCACAGGGATGCACAGTGAAGAACAGGGAAACCAAGCAGATACTCTTAAGAGGGAAAATAGAAGGAAATATCTATTTTGCTGACTGGAACAGCAGCCCTCCGGAGACTTGTCTTGTATCGAAAAGCAGCAATGAAGTCAGCTGGCTGTGGCACAGACGGCTGAATCATCTCAACTTCAAGACAATCAACAAACTGGCTAGGAACCAGCTCACTAATGGAATTCCAGATCAAGTATATGACAAAAGTCATATGTGCAGCGCGTGTCAACAAGGAAAGTAGACAAGAATTTCATTCTCTCTCAAGCCAGTTCAGTCAACTGATCGAGTACTTCAACTCCTTCACATGGATCTTTTTGGTCCAGTTACTCCAGCAAGCTTCAATGGCAGAAAATATACTCTGGTCGTAGTGGATGATTTCTCAAGATTCACATGGGTATCATTCATGTACCAGAAGAGCGAAACCAGGACTCAGCTTCCTATCCTGCTGGAAAGATTGTCAACACAGAAGGAGTGCAAGATAATGTCAATAAGATCAGATCGATGAACGGAGTTTCTGAATGAAACTATTTATGATTACTGCGAGAAAACGGAGTTCAACATCAAACATCTGCAGCACGCACACCTCCACACCTCAGCAGAATGGTGTAGCAGAGAGAAGAAACAGAACACTCAAAGAAGCAGCTACCTTAATGCTAGCCAGCTCTGCCATTCCAAAGAAGTTCTGGGCCGAAGCAATCAACACAGCTTGCTTCACTCAGAATCGCTCCCTACTCACATCAAGGCAAGGAAAGACACCGTATGAGCTATGGAACAATAGAATACCATATATTGGATATTTTAAGGTATTCGGATCCAAATGTCATATCCTAAACAATGGAAAGACACAGCTCAAGACGTTCGATGAGAAGACAGACCGAGGAGTATTCCTTGGTTATTCTGCTGTGAGTAAAGCATACAGAGTCTTCAACAGAAGAACTCAAACAGTCGAAGTAACTCATGTTACCTTTGACGAATCATCTTTCGAATATAGAGATTCTATCAAATGAAGAAACGAAGGAGAATCTTCAAGACAGATTCAGACAAGAGCTCAAGAAAATCAAATGAGGAATCTGGCCGAACCATTAATTTGGGATGATGAGCCAGAGGAGGAACTTCAAATCAACCGGGAAGCTCCACCAGCTGGAAATCAAGAAGAACCTTCAACGCCAAATCAAGGGAGAACGCCATCAGCTAGAAATCCAGACACAGCTAAATCCCCAGCTCCATCTCCAGCAGAGCCTCTACAGAAGTCACCTCAAAATCCAAATCAAGGAGAATCAATCTCTCAAGACTTAACTCTAGAGCAACTCCAAGACAGACGAAATTTAGCCACTTCAAGCATCAATCAACTGGAAGAAGAAATTCGTAAAAGAAGAAGATGGATTGAAGATCATCCATCATCAACAATCATTGGAGAACCATCCGACCAAGTCAAAACCAGAAGCTCAGCTGCTCAAGCTTCATCGGATCATCAAGAAGCAGCTGACACAGCTCAACTCTCAGTAGAGCTAGAACTGACGGTCTATGATGAAGATACAGCTCTAATGGCGTGTTACGTAGCTCAAGTGCCAGAGCCTCAAACAATTCTCGAAGCTTTGAAGAGCGTGCCTTGGACTAACGCCATGCAAGAAGAGCTGAACGAATTCCTCAGAAATTGTGTCTGGGAATTGGTCGACAGACCTGAACGAGTCAAAGTCATAGGACTCAAATGGATATTCAAGAACAAATTGGATACCCTGGGAATCATCATCAGAAACAAAGCTCGACTGGTTGCCAAGGGCTACACTCAGCAGGAAGGAATTGACTTCGAAGAATCATTTGCTCCAGTAGCGCGATTGGAAGCAATCAGACTCTTTCTCGCTTATACAGCACATCACAAATTCAAGGTCTATCAAATGGATGTGAAGTGTGCATTCTTAAATGGAGAAATCAAAGAAGATGTCTACGTCGAACAACCTCCAGGATTTGAAGTAGAAGGAAACAAAGTCTACAAGCTAAAGAAGGCGCTTTATGGATTGAAGCAAGCACCTCGAGCTTGGTATGACACTTTGTCAAATTTCCTTGTATCCAAAAGGATTCAAGAAGGGCTCAGTAGACAGAACTCTCTTCACCATCAAGTCAGGAGAAGACATCCTGGTTGTTCAAATTTATGTAGACGACATCATCTTTGGATCAAGATCAAACTTCTTATGCCAAAGATTTGGAGAAATGATGTCAGAACAGTTCCAAATGTCCATGATGGGAGAAATGAGTTTCTTCCTAGGACTTCAAGTCAAGCAATCAGCAGAAGAGATTTTAATAAATCAATCCAAATACGTGAAAGACTTGATCGCCAAGTATGGAGTTCAATCCAGCAGAACTGTAAAGATTCCGATGAATACCAACTGGAAGATTGAACCAGGAACTGAAGGGAAGGCAGTTGATTCCAGCAAATACAGAGGGATAATAGGTTCCCTGCTGTATCTAACAGCAAGTCGTCCAGACATCTCATTCGCAGTCGGAGTGTGTGCCAGATTTCAAGTTGATCCAATGGAAGCACACATGCAAGCAGCCAAGAACATTCTCAAATATCTCAAAAGAACTCAGAATGTTGGGCTGTGGTACCCAGCTGAAGACAATCTACAGCTGACTGGATATTCAGACTCAGATTTCGTTGGAGATCGGTTGGACAGAAAATCAACTTCAGGAACTTGTCAGTTCTTAGGAAGTAAGTTGATTTCATGGTTTTCAAAGAAGCAAACGTACGTCGCAACTTCCACAACAGAAGCAGAATATATGGCCGTTGGAAGCTCCTGCTCACAAATTCTCTAGCTGAAACATCAGCTGGATGACTATGAAGTGAAAACTGGACAAGTTCCAATTTTCTGTGATAGCTCAAGTGCGATTGCTATTTCAGAGAATCCAGTACTTCACACAAGATGCAAGCATGTGGACGTACGCCATCATTTCATCAGAGATCACGTGGAAAAGAAGGATGTGATTGTTGAGAAAATTCACATAGACATACAACGGGCTGATATACTCATAAAGTCGCTGATAGAAGCAAGATTCAAAATGCTGTGCGGATTACTTGGATTACTCAACCCAGACGATGCTTCACCCAGCTGAATGGAAGCAGACCCAGCTGAATGGAAGCAGACCCAGCTGAATGAAAGCAGACCCAGCTGAATGAAAGCAGACAGCTGGAATTCAGAATCGACGTCACTGGTATCAGCTGAGAAAGAATCCAGCTAAACCAGATGCTGAAATTGAAGGATTATTCAGCTGAGGGGGAACCAGCTGGAACAACGATCACCCAGCACACCCACTCAACCGAGGTATCAGCTGACTACAATGATCAGCTGAGAGGTTTGCAACAACATTAACTACACCTACTCAATCTGTTTTCAGTCAAATCATATCTTGTCATATCTAATCAAATTAAATTTCATATCTAATCAAATTAAATTAAAAGTCTGCAAGAACTGAATCATGAGAGTTTCAAGGAAAAAGTCAAAGTGCCCCAACCATCCTCTCTCACGCATTAACTCGCAATGTCTGAACAAGAAATTGACATGACGCGAGAATCACTCCCAGTCGTAGATCTTCTTATCAATCGATAAATCTTGATCGACCATTCATCAAATCAGCTATATAAATATGCTAGAAGAGATACGTAAAACATTGCATCAACCCTAAAAAGTTTTTCGGCATTCTTTCTTATTTCCATCAATTGGTATTATCAGTTTCTACTAACCAAAGTTGCAGAAGTAGAACATGGAATCTAGAAAGATATCTCCCGAAGCCGATCAAACTTGAAGAATCTGTCAAAGCTTCAAGATAAGAGTTGCTTAACTCTCAGGAACCTCAAGAAGACAGAGTTCCAGGAGAAGGTGAAGCCCATCGACAGATCCAATCCAACGCAGTGGAAGACTACAAAGCTCAAGAACGTCATTCACCAGGAAGGTGCAGAAATCTTCCTGGGAATGTCAAAGGAAAAAGACCTCCTCTGCCCCACTGTTTCTCTCAAAATAAAATAGAGCACGGGACATACAACTCACTGGGATGCAAAAATCAACGTCAACAGAACTGGACCAGATGTTGATAAAGCCGGAGTCTTCAAGAGCAGTCATGTCAAAGCTCTTGCTCCGTCAGGAGAGGTGAGAAAAGATGCAGGAGACAAAGCAGCATGCATCTATTTCCGTCCCAACTGGGAATCGGAAACAACTTGAGGAGACAAAACATGCTGAAGCACCGTCTTCAAACAGAAGACTCAAGTCAAAGGTGCTCAGTCAGTCAGCCGAGAAGTCAGCTGACATTATGAGAGAATTCGTAATTACTCTCCGAGGAGCAGAAGGCCCACAAGCGGTGGTTTCTCACGATGGAGAAGAAGTTCATGCGCCTGCGTGAACATCGTCATCATCAACGCCGCAACGAAGTATTCCAGCTGGTCAACTAAGCTTAAACCCCAAGACAGATGGAATACTTCAACCGCCTTCTCCTCAATTTCCTTCAGCTCAACAGGGACACCAGCTTTGAGATCTTCCGATGAAAGTTACTCAAGCCCCTGCACCATGCTCAAGTGGAAAACATCACCCAGCCGATGATCACTTACAGCTGGATGATGATGATATGAGCTGAACCCATTACCCACCACTTCGAAGTGGAAGGGGAATACTCAAGTCCCTCAAGTGCTGAATCAGACTTTCTCATTCAATCTAATGAAGTCTGAAGAAGCAAAATTGCAAGGAATGAAGTTGTGCCCGACTCAGAAGATGTTATCTCCAGTGCCAACTCATCCCTCCAAGCACTCAGCTGGACCGCCCCAGCTGAATCAGGCCAAGGACGCTGTGTCTGCAATCACAGCTGAGGCTAATGCTACTAAAGAAGAGCCAGCTAATACAACAGCTGAGCCACCTAGACTCCAGACCTCGCTGCTCAGAGCTGAAAACCACAGTTTCGCCAAACTAAAACATCGCAACAGCCGATGGTGTATCTCTCCCACCTTGTTTGATCATGCCAAAAAGAGGGAAGTAAGGGAGAAGAGAATGAGATAAAGAAGAGGCAAACTGTTGAGCTAGAGGAACCAGCTATCTTAGAAACAGCTGGAGAAGAGACGAGTCAAAAGAAAGAAGACTGGATGCAGAAGAGAAGACCCAGCCAACTGGGATTGAAGAACTGAAGAATTGAAGATTTTTTTTCTTACTTTCTTTTTCCTGTGTTATAATGTATTTGCTTACATTAATAAAACAAAAGTTTTTCTGCGTCATAAGTTGTCTCAGTTAGGTTTTGACATCATCAAAAAGGGGGAAATTGTTGGGAAAATTATAAGGTTTTGATTTGATACCAAAACCCAACTGATTCTCCAACCGAATAGATGATCGCGTCAACCTAAATAGTATTTTCCAGCTCGCCTGTTTGAGCTTTAGATTTTCTAGGTTTACAGGTTACGGAAGCGGAAGACAGCAGTCGACCCAGCTGTGTCTACAGCAGGAGTCAGCAAGCGGAAGACAGCAGTCGACCCAAGTTTGTGTCTACGGCAGAGTCGGCCTAGCGGAAGACGGCGAGGAGTTAACCTTCGGTGAGTCCTCCGTGAGCATGATCAAGCTGAAGAGAATTCGAGCTGAGTTCAAAACACAGCCGGTCCAGCTGTACAGAACAAAGGGAACTAACTCTGAAGACATCACTTCAAGTCAGTTTGCCAAATTCAGCTCTGAATTCAAAAGCCAGCTCCAAAGGCAGAAGATCCCGGCGTCAGAGGAAGTCAACATGCCTCGACCAATGAGGGATTGCCGAATCAGCATCCTAGACTTCAGGACCTAGGATGTGACACAAATGAAGACAGGTGCAGATTCGCTCAACGACAGATCTCGAATTTAAGAAGAGTAGGTAAGATTCAAACGGCTCCTCCAACGGCTAGTCTTGAATCTCTACCTATATAAACCCGTCTTCAACCTAAGGATCAAACACGAAAAACTCTCTACAAGCTTTCATTATCTGAAATCATCAATCTTTCAAAAGCTCTCAAGCAGTTCTACATAGATCAAAGAACACTTTATCTTAAAGTGTTTCTAGTTCAGAAACTGCTTAGTTTTTCGTCTGATCCCTAGGCCAAAATCTTTGTATATCTTAAAGCCTAGATTTCGAACGAGTTCATCATACACTAAAGTTCTTAATTGTAAGAACTCGTTCACAGTTGGAACCCCAAACCAAACCCCTCTTTACCCAGAAAGGTTAGGTCAAGGTAACGCTTGCTTGAAGCGGGAAATTCAAGTGTGTAAGGTTTTTTCAGTACCCGTAAACTGGAAGGTTAGGCTTGACAGTGCCCGCAAACTGTTGGAACACAGCTCGGGTTAGAGTTGTAAAGTTGCTTGGTACTTGGAAACCAATTGGTAGTGGATTACCAGTAAACCTGGTCGTGGACGTAGGAGGTGTTACTCCGAACCACGTAAAAATCGTGTGCTCTTTGCTGTCTCTTTAAATTCAGTTTTGTACTAACTCTTTCATAACATTACATATTTGATCAAAACTGCATACGCAGCTGCTCTCCAAAGACAGCTGTGTCTTTCTGAAAGTTGCATAACTTGACTAAGCTGAAAACATAAAGTTAATCTTTTCAAGCTGAGTTTTTCTAAGTAACCGAGCTAAGTTTTCAAACCACCACATTCCGCACCGCCAGCTGAGTTATTTACCCAGCTGACCCTCCTCAGCTGGATCAATAACTGAGCTCACCAACTCTGTTATTTAACTTGAAAAAAAGTTTTCAGAAATCCATTTGGTGTATTCATCACCCCCTCTATACCAAATACCTAGCTCAGGGACCATCAAATCTCACAGTTGATCCTGTTCAATGTATATGAAATACACTAACATAAGCTAATAGTCAAGATCAACTATTTCAAGCTTATATTACAATCTATCAAATAATTATCCATTAATTATTTAGATTGTGAACTCTTTTATTACTTTATAAGCATTACGATAATATGATCTTCCGTGTGACACAACACACCACATTATCTATAATATAAAGTAATTGGACTTTATTTACATAATATAATGCGAATAATTATGTAAATCATGTGACAATAAGATTCTCTTTAAAATAGGAAATAATGGTAAATATACAAAGCACCTATAAAAGTATGCTTTCAGTATATAACTCCAACACTATAATCAAGGCGTGCCCGTGGATTAATCGTGGGATCAACTTCGATCTTCCTTATGTTGTGTCTGAAGCTCCACGCCGCCTAGGCGTGGAGCATGCTGGTGGAAATATGTTCCAACGAGTTTGCAAGGCTGATGCTGCTTTACTCATGGTAATTACTCTCTCCGTCCCATTCATAAAGTCCCATTTTTCTTTTTTGTCTGTCCCATCCATAATGTCTCGTTTTCAAATAAGGAAATAATTAACTCTTTAAAAGTGGTGGACCAACTACTTTTCTATCTTTTTACCTTTCTTCTTAATAACCGTGCCCAAAAAAAATGAGACGTTATGAATGGGATGGAGGGAGTATATATTTATAAAATATGCATGCTGCATGCTACTTTTATTTAATTTCATTTCATTGTTAGAGAAACTTGCGTTGAACATTAAGAGTGTGTTTGTTTTGATGGAAAAGGGTGGAATACAAATATTTTCACATTTTTCCATCATGTTTACTATAATTGCTAATTTTTTCCGGACAAAATGGATAATATTCCCGAGCAGCCCATTTTTCTTTCTTTTCACTCCAATTGTGGATAATATTAATATGGGAGATAAGTGTGATAATACTTTTCCATGAGATAAAAGGCATAAAAATAAGGAGGGGATGGGGGACCGTGTGATATAATATTTTCCTACTTTTCTTATCCCTCATTTTTCAATGATAAATTTACAACCAAAGTTAATCAATATCTTCAAACAGATACTAGAGCACGAGCATGTTAATAGCTTTCAATTTCGGCTGTGTTTGGTAGGGTAGATAAGCCAAGATTGCTTATTTATCTTGGCTTATCCACCCGTTTGGTAGGCAAGATAGAGCCCGATGGAAGCCCGTTACAATATTGAGCCCGATTCTATTTCATTGTTTAATATTGTGTATGTAACTCTCCATTTTGGAAAGATAAACTAGCCCATCTTGTACAGTTACACAGATTAGAAATTGGAAGCCAAATTTACCCTTCTCACTACCCCTTCTTTTTCTCCCTCCCGTCTGCAAATCACCCTCCACCACCCCTTCTCCAGCCGCCGCTGCTGCCGTCATAACCACCACCATTTCTTCAGCTTATAGTCGGAAATCTGAGAAGGGAAGAGAGATTGACGGTGTTGTGGGGGTAGAGAAAGAGAGGAGTGGAGAGAGGAACTTACGGAAAAAGGAAGCGGCGGCGGCGGTCGCTCTTTGAGCTGCTATCGTTGCCAACGGGAAAAGGAGGAGTGAACGGAGGTGGCGGCTCCTATGCCGCTGCCATTCGTTGCCTTCTGCAGAGGCGAGTCGGCGGTGGCGCCGAGTGAAGAAGGCGGCGAGGTGGGAGATGGAGGGAGCGTCGCCGGATTACAGATAATGGACGGAGAAAATGGACACCATTGTTGCAGCTGTCGGGGTGACGGCGGCGGTCATGTTTCGTCGGAGCCGGATGAGAAAGACCACCTTCTTTTCTCGTTGATGGGGCAATTGAGTTGGGTGCAGAGAGAGAGAGGGAGAGGGAGAAAGAGATGACTGTGGCTTGTGGGATAAAATTGCAATGGTGGTTGTGGTAGGTGGGGGTAACGGATAGATGATGGAGATAGGAGAGATGAGAGAGAGAGGAGGGATATATAATTGTAGAGAGATGAGAGAGAAATAATTAATTTATATTAGGGGTAGAATTGTCATTTCCCATTTAATCTTGAATTTAAACTAGGGTACAAAACAACTAACTTATTATTCACTATATTTATCTTGACATTATCTTATCTACCAAACACAAAAAATACACTAACAATCACCCCTTATTCACTATATTTATCTTGACATTATCTATCTTGACTTATCCTAACATACCTACCAAACGAGCCCTTAGAGTAGTATTCAATATTTTAGTTTTAATAAATTAAATATAAATTTAAAAAAATATAAATAATATATATATAATTCGGATTTTGGATATTTCGGTTTTTTAAACAATAAAACCGAACTGAAATCCAAAATCCGAAATTTTAAAATTTTAAAATCCGAATTAACCGAAATATCCGAAATAATCGAACCGAAATTAATTTTCGATTTCGGTTCGATTCGGTTTTCGGTTTTCGGAATAATTTGCTAAGCCCTAAATATTAATGTATATACTCCTAATACGCTATTAATTTTATGATTAAATTAATAATATTTAGGGTAAATGCATATAAATACATGGATTTTGGTCTCTTTTTCATTTTGCACATAACTTTTGAACCTTTTCCCTAAAATCGCAACCTTTTGATTTTGTTAAATTTTTCCATAATTTTAAATTTCGTTGAAATTAAAACTAACTTGGCACTTATGTGGCAGTCGGACATGTGCCGATCTCTTTGCTGTTCGACAAATTAAACGACATAATTTTTTAAAAATGCAGTACGACGTCGTTTCATGCGAAATTAGGGTGGAAATTCGTACGTCATACTGCATTTTTAAAAACTGTGTTGTTTAATTTGTCGAACGGTAGAGAGGTCGGCACATGCCCGACTGCCACATAAGCTCCAAGTAATCTTTAATTTGGGCGGAATTTAAAACTACGGAAAAATTGAACAAAATAAAAAATGTTGTGATTTTAGGGAAAAGTTCAAAAGTCATGTTTAAAATGAAAGGGGACCAAAGTTCATGTATTTATATGCATTTTTCCCTAATATTTATTATAAAATATAAATTATTAAAATATGATAAACCATAATTAATTTATTATTACTACTATAAATTGATGTTTAAAAATATTATAATAATCATAATAATAGTTTATTAGCTAAACTGTTGTTAAAAATTAATTATATGTCCTAATTGAGTATAATCAATCCTCATTATTAACTATACAATTAAACTAAAACACAAGAAGTTAAAATGACAAGAAAATGGGAAAATGAGACACGAATTAGACACCAAAAAATAGGATAGATGTGTGCGTGTGTTAGCTTAGTGGTAGAGTAGTTAATGCCCGGACCAAAGGTCACGGGTTCAAGTCCACCGTCACGCGGCCTTTAAAAGATTTCTTGTAATGTTTATTGAAAAAAAAATAAAAAAAATACTCCTAACGGTAGATGTGGTTAATGTTGAAGATAAAGGTCTCGGGTTCAAGTCCGTCATTGCGCAGTCTTTAAATTTAATTGATAATTTATCAAACAAAAAAACCAAAATATTTTTTTTGAGGAAAAACAAATATTAATAGAAAAGAATTGTAAGAAACAGAAAAATCAGAAGATTAAAAAAAACACAACTTCAGAACAATCTAAAATATAACAAAAAAACCGAAAAGTTTTCACCAATTTTTTCGAAAATAAATAGAAAACGACAAAATTTAATATTCTTACTTTTACTATCAACGTTGATTCTCTTTTCTCCCAGAATTCTAACTATATTTTAGTTGCAAATCTCATATCACATACAAAATTTTGGAGCTGATTTTGAAACCATAATCCTCTGCGAATTGCATTTACATACACAAAATCAGCAAGGGACCGCGCGCCGCCGTCCGTTCAAGATACCTCTGATCGGGTTTGAAATCAGAAAAATCATTCCCACCAGCCACCACCATTGCCGCCACCCTCCTCAAACTCTAACATGAACAAATGAAATGAAATTAATAATTATTATCTTAAAATAATAAATGTACACTTAAGTGAAGTAACTTTAAACACGTTTATTTGATATCAAATACGATGAAGCTAAAACATTTCCCAGCAATATTTTCTGTCATGAACTATGAAGCAATGCTTTAAAAATCAAACCGAAGAAATCTTTGGATCATGGTTCAACCAGGTCATTCTTGAGAATTTCTTGAAACAAAAAATTTCTTGTTTGTTTCCACATCATATTATTATGGTATTCATGAATAGATATTTATTATTACACTAAGGAACGCGGATCAAATAAGAACGTTTTTTTATGTGAGAAATAAGAAAAAATCTGGACCTTTGATTTTTGTTGATCTACGGTCCAGATTTAACCGTGCATTTAGTTACTGTAATTTATGCATTTAAATGTTAATGCATTAAAGTATTATAGTTTATGCATTAAAATATTTATGTATTTAATTTCTATATTTTATAATAAAAATACATTATTCTCACATTCTCATATAAAAATGTGTTCTCACCAAATCCACTACCTCACGCTAAATATCTATGTATATGCAAGTACAAAAGTGAGATGAATTTCACTAATTATAGACAAGGATTGGAATCTATGCCTTGAAAAATGAAAAACGATATCTTCCACTGTAGCAATTCAATGCGCATTAAATGTTATTATTATTATTATTATTATTATTATTATTATTATTATTATTATTATTATTATTATTATTATTATTATTATTATTATTATTATTATTTTCTTTTCGAATAGTATACCAAATTATTCACAAGCTAATAATGAGAAACGAAAGATGAAATTATGACTTAGGACTGTTCCTACTCATCAAGAAATACATACAAGATCGGGTCATAGGTCACGAGTTTAAGTCCACCGTCACGCGGCCTTTAAAATTTCTTGCAATGTTTGTTCAAAAAAAAAATATATACAAGATCGGGCCACAGATCACAGGTTCAAGTCCAACGTCACGCGGCCTTTAAAATTTCTTGTAATGTTTATTCAAAAAAAAAAAAATACATATTGACTTAACAAGTCATTAATCAGATAGGAAGCCAAATAAGTGTAAATCAATCATCCTTATTAATTAAAGAGGGATATGCGAGTGATCTATTGCAGTTGACTGGGCTATTGAGAAAGTAATGGCTCTAAAGACCATTCTAATTACTTCTGTTCATATTATTTGGGCCCTAATAAACAAGCTCGTCAATCAATTAGGATTGAAATAACTTTATACACAAAGAAATAATTATACACAAAGGGATCGTTTGATTTAATTGATAAATAATCCATAATGAATAACCAGGACCTAAATCATATCCACTAATTGAAAGATAATTTATCCTTCAAAATTTAATATAATTATTAATCAAACATTTAATTATATCATATCATATCACAAGTTACATAACAATCACGTTATCCAAACCAAAAACACTACCAAAACATAATTTATCATCAACAATTTGAACTAAGAATTGTAAGGCTTTAACCTCGAAAGGAAGCCCTTCCAGAAATTCTCGACGGCCCGAGTCAAGCAGGGGCCGAAGAGGGGGTTTGGAAATAGTTTTCAACCAGCAATAGACGCGCCTCGGTTAGAACCTCACTAGCTGCGTCATTGCCCCAAGCGCAAAGATGTTTATTGTTGTCAGACTTGGTTTCTTTTTATTGTTCTAATCCTCTGATGAATTCTTCTAAATAACCGATGTGGGATTAATTCATATAAATGATAAACATTCACCTTCATCTAAATCCGCACGCAATTCAAACTTATTATTAGTCATTCCTCAAGATATATATTCTCTCTCTCTCTATTTATATATATATATATGTATGTATTCGATGTTTACTTTTGTTGATATAAAAAAGGTTATCTACGACATTGATTCATCCACTGCAGCCGGTCCACATTAAAATATCTTTCTTTTTCTTTCTGATTTTCTGCGTGCAGAAATTAGTACTATATTTTAATTTGCTAGTTGTATATATGATTGTTACTTTCCTATCACAATAATTGAGTTAAGAGTGGGTAGTGAGGATGCATCTACAATGATTCGTCCATCTCTAAAATAACTTAATTATTTAGAAGATCTCAAGCTGGCCCCTTCTTGATTCGGATCTTGTGAAGTTGCATGATAGCGGTTAATTGATCTGATTCATGTAAGATGGATAATTAATGTCTACGCTCCTGCAGATGATTAGTTCAAATATTCAGGTGTTCTTGATTAATTAAAACCACATAATAGAGATAAATCGCACTACAAAAATTTCGTACCGACAAAATTTAAACTTCAGACCATTGGCAGACCATTCTAATCTATCCCACTTTATATTGTTTTGTTGTGTGTTGTGTGTTGTGGGCAGTGTGGCGCAATACGTACTGAAAGGAGTTGGAGAGAGAGAGAGAGAGAGACAGATCGTCATACCGATGTGTTTGTGGTTGTCGGATCGAAGAAGTAGACATAGGGAGAAATTAAATGAGATTCGTACTTATCTAGATTGTTTCTCCTTCAATATAATTGTAGTCTTGGAAATGATCGATTCACTTCTATCTATCTCTTATTACATAACATTGAGTCCGTGTATAAAATTGGAACAAAAGGAAAACTAGACTATTGGATTTGGAGCCACTTAATTTAGTTCAATCAAAAGAAATATTTTAACTTCCTTAATTCCACGCAAATACATATTTTGGTAACAAAATCAGAATTCTATGTAAAACAATATGACTGACTAATTAAAATGATTAAAAAAGTATGCCTTGAGATGACCTAATGGAAAGGTCTCGAATTCAAACCCATTAATGTCTCTATAAGTCAAGCTTGTCACTTTTTTATTATTAATTTGCATGCTATTGCATAAAAAAAGCTATCGTCAAGAAATAAATTTGCAATTTGTCTCACTTTTTAGATCTTTTTTGTAGTTTGATCTTAAAATTTAATGTGAAAATTTACAATAATATAATTTTGAAACAAAATTTTAAATTTAAACCAAAAAAGTACTTAATGATAATTAAAAATTGAAAAATAAATATAAATTGACTAATCTTTATTTTCAAGTATCAAGTAAAACTAAACACTAGACAAACTAATAAAATCTAAAAATTAAACTAAATAAAAAAAGCTAATAACTAAAAGAAGATTAACACATGATATTTATAATTTTAACTAAAATTTGAAAATAACTATAAAAATTGAACCTAATTTAGTGTGTGTATTTGTGAGCATAACCTATGCCAAAACTAGCCTTGCCCAATTTAATTTTCATAATTGGTAAAAATCTCATGAACTTGACATTAACTTTCACATGGAATAATGTCTTCTTCTCTCTATCGTCTCCTTGTTTTTTTTGTTTTTTGTTTTTGCCTCAAATTCCTTCGTATCCATCTTCTAATTAATCAAATTCTTAGCCACAAATGTCGTTCCATCAATTAATCTTAATTTCTTTCACCTATAAAGACAATGAAACTGCATGCGTGTAGAAATTAGTGTGATTAGTTTTTAATTATATACATCATTGCCTCTTTCTTTTCATAAACATCAATACTCACTGAAAATAAATTATTGGTAATCACTTATATATATATATATATATATATATATATATATATATATATATATATAGAACTTTAATTTCATTTGGTATATTTTGAGTATATTATAGACGCAGTAGTTGGTTGTCTAGATGAGGACGAAGGGGACATTATCTTTGGTTAAAAAACACAAGAAAACATCAAATCATATATATACGTATCATGAAATAGTGTGATTAACGTGTCACTCTAAACAATTGGTGGTTCTTCTTTTTTTCTTTCTATTTTCAATAAACAACTTAAACAATTGGCGGGATTTTAAATATTAATCGATCATTAACAAATTAATTTATGGTGGGTTGCTCCACCTTGTTAATTATTCTTATATACTTTGCAGCCCGGCCTCTCCATTGATTGTACAGCAAAAGCAGAAACAAGATTAATGGAAGTTAAATCCATGAAAGAAGGTGCAGACGCACAAGTAGATATATGGAAGTACGTGTTCGGATTCACTCCAATGGCGGTAGTCAAGTGTGCCATCGAACTCCGAATAGCCGACATCTTGGAAAGCCACGGCGGCGCCATGTCACTCGTCGACCTCTCCTCTGCGGTAGCCTGCTCGCCTTGTGCAGTCCATCGCATAATGAGGTACTTGACCCACCGCGGTTTCTTCAGGCTGCAGGATCAATCTTCTATCAATCAACAACTATCCTCCTACGCCAACACTCCTCTTTCTCGCTTACTCTTGAAAAACCAAGAGAATAGCATCGCTCCGTTTGTGCTGCTGGAGAGCAGCCCCGTGATGCTCGCTCCCTGGCACAGGCTGAGCTCACGCGCCTCCGTCAATGGAGGTTCGGCTTTTGAGGCTGCGCACGGCGAGGATGTGTGGGAATATGCATCCCAAAATCCAGCCCACAGCAAGCTCATCAATGATGCCATGTCCTCCCACGCTGGACGGGCTGTATCGGATATCCTTCACCGTTACCCTCAGGTGTTTGAAGGGATTGGTTGTTTGGTGGATGTTGGCGGCGGCAACGGCACCGCTCTTGCTACTATAATCAAGGCGTGCCCGTGGATTAATCGTGGGATCAACTTCGATCTTTCTCATGTTGTGTCTCAAGCCCCACGCCACCAAGGCGTGGAGCATCTTGGTGGGAATATGTTCCAACAAGTTCCAAAGGCTGATGCTGCTTTCATCATGGTATATACATTTATATTTATATGTTGTACATTATATATATAACCGGTTTAATTTATGCGCAGTGGGTGCTGCATGATTGGAGCGACGAAGAGTGCATCCAGATACTGAGGAAATGCCGAGAAGCGGTTCCGGAGGAGACGGGGAAAGTGATAATCGCGGAGGCGGTGATTGGGGAAGGAGAAGAAGATGAGGACAAGTATAGCGACGTTCGGCTGGCACTGGATATGGTGATGATGGCTCACACAGACAAAGGGAAGGAGAGGACGATTCAAGAGTGGGAAGCTGTGGTGAAGGGAGCTGGTTTCAGTAGATACACACTCAACCATATTGACTCAATCATATCTGTCATCGAGGCCTATCCATGAATTAACAGCGTTCTTCAATGTCTTGATCGATGTTGGGTTTCTTATTTGTTCGTGTCATGTGTGTTGAACTCATTTCTTGGTTGGTGTTATTTTATTATCAGTGAATGAAAAAACGAATCGAATTGTGGCATTTTGTTTCAAACGGTTTGGTTTTGAGTTTATTCGATTTCGGCTCGGTGAACTTTCAAGAAAAAATGAAGTATCTTAGATCGTCGCAGTTTTGGGTTTCAAAAAATTACTTGTTCAATAGGATTTGGTTTATTATTATTATCATTGTTTGTTTCTTGGTTTATGTTTGTTGGTTGGTTTGTGGTGGAGTGAAATAAACTCATGTTTTATATTTGAGATTGTTTATATTTGGATAATTTTTTGGTGTGTTTGATATTGTTTAGGTTACATGGTAGATTATGATTTTATTTTATTTGTTGGACTAGATTTGATTTAAATTTCTGAAGGCAAAAATTTTAGTATGACAATAGTTGGTGCGCTGAGGTCTATCTTTGTTTTTTTTTTAATATTAATTAATTAATATTTAATTTAATATAAATATAGTTTTTTAATTCCTAATTAGGATTATATCAATTCTAATTAGGGTTCATCAATCAAAATTATTTATTAATTTTATTAAAATTTTATTAATTTGAAATTATTAATTTGTTTATGTATTTGGCATGGTGAGAGAAGTATCCCACATCGAAATGTTGTAGGTGTAGTGGGGAAAGAACATAGATAAAGTGAGTAAATGAAATTTGAAAGCATACTTACTTACCTGGAATGAGTCGAGCTTCAGTTAGCCTTATACACGAAATTGTGCAAGCAATTGAGTCATTAAAACAAGAAATATTAGAACATTGAGTCTTCTTATTTTTTTATGAGGTTTTCACATTTTTTTTTTCCAATCCATAACCAAATAAAGTTACAAAAAATATCCAAGTGAATAAACGAAAAAAAAAAATCAATAATAATAATAATAATAATCTTAAAATTATAAATGTATATTTAATTAAAGTAATTTTGGTACTTGTCTACTTGATATCAACTACGATGAAGCTCGAAATGCATACTCACATATTTACTACTCTCCCTTTCAAAAATAGAAATAATTAACTCTTCAAAATGCTTGGGCCTACCATTTTTTATATTCTTACTCTTGTTTCTTAATAACATTGCCCAAAAGAAGGGGACCTTGCTATTAGGACGGATGGAATATATGTGAAACACCTCTAAGGGCTCGTTTGGTATCCATATACCAGTATATAAGATATCAGGTATGGGTATGAGTATCAGATATTAGATATGGGTATGAAATTGATATCTGATGTATTTGTTTAGTATGAAATATTGTGATATGAGATATCAAATTCTAAAATTTTATAAAAAATAAATTAACTTTTTTAATGAGCCCTAAATTGTTATATAGAACCAAACCAGCACAAATAAATTCCATGGGGGTGTAAATTATTAAACCTCGTAGTTAGGAGGGTAGAAAATAAATCCAAAATCATAATCCTCATACCCACCCTCAAAGCCGTATTTTTGCTTGGGCACAAATCTGCACTCTACCGTTCACACAATTTACCGATCAATCAATTAAATCTTGCTGGAAAAATGAGCGGAGCAGGAAAGAAGGTCGCCAACGTCACGTTCAAGGCTGAGAAGAGTATTGATTGGGAAGGGATTGGCGAAGCTGTTGGTCTCCGAGGAGGCTCGCCGCTTGGCCACTCTCCGCCGTGCCTCCGACGACGTCAACCACCAGCTCTAGACCAAGTTCAGCCAGGTCATGTTCAAGGCTGGGCAAGACGCTATGGCATTGTGGAGGAGGAAAAGAGAAGTTGGGGCGGAAAGAGAGAGGAAAAGAGAAGTTGAGGAGGAAATTAGGTATATGAGTCATACCGTATGAAAAATAAGTATATGTGAATGTGGAAAATCAGTATATCAAGATATCAAAGATATCAATTTGATATCCATACTGATATACTAAACATAAGGTATGGATATGGGTCACATCCATACCCATACCTGATATACGTATATGAATACCAAACATATCTTAAAATTATATACTCCCTCCGTCCTGTTATTTTTGTCTTGTATTTCTTTTTGGGTTGTCCCGTTATTCTT
This sequence comes from Agastache rugosa, assembly GCA_031470985.1. Taxonomy (NCBI): domain Eukaryota; kingdom Viridiplantae; phylum Streptophyta; class Magnoliopsida; order Lamiales; family Lamiaceae; genus Agastache; species Agastache rugosa. Next base: position 12,538,584 of record CM062609.1, read on the forward strand.
GTCTTGTTTCCTTTTTGGGACTTAATTTTGGGACTAAATCAAGGAAAGATTAGGGCTTAATTTAATTTGTTAAACTGGCCCACTTTACACCTTTATTCCTAAACCCTAACTACCTGCTACACTCTATTCAGTCTCTTTCTCTCTTTCTTCTCTGCGCCGTTCCTAATATACTCTCTCTCTACTCGTCTCTTTCATTCGCGCCAACTCCCTTTCCAATACTCCCTCCGATCAAACCTCGCCGTCTCCGCAGTGATGGAAACTTACCATATAGAATCTGAATCTCATCTGAATAAAAATTGGGATTATTCTCAATTTCTCACCGATACGGTGGTTTTCGAAACCCCACCTTCATCTCCACTCTCTCCTCAATATGAGGTCGCCTGAAAAGCCCTAGATCTGAGAGAGATGGTGGTTCCCGACACTGAAGAACAGCTAGAGGCCGGCGACGGTTGGATCGTCATGATGGAGATATATAGAGCTGCGAGATCCACCGATCCCTCGCCGCCATGATAAAGAGCAAAAGTCACCGATCCCTCTCTGTTGATCTGAGCGCTAGAGTAAAAGACACCGATCCCTCAGGATTTTGCTTCATCGCTTGTTTGGGGTGAGATCTATTCAGTTTTATGTACATGATGTTTTGATTTTTTGTTGTTATTCTTACATGTTGGAGTACAGTGTAAACAATGGCTGCCTGATTTGGTACTGAAATGGTAAAAATTCATGCTCACTGTGTTGGTTATGGATTATAAACCACATCTATGATTCCAAAGTTTGTATGAGATGTGAAACATAAACCCTAAATCTTACCAGCTTCATTTAATCACCTGCATGTGCATTACTTTACAAAAGTGCAGTGATGAAAGCTTCATTTAATCACCTGCATGTGTATTACTTTACAAAAGTGCAGTGATGAGAGCTTCATACACCTTGTTACACCTAAAACATGATAAAAAACACTTGCATACATGTTTTGAAGGCATAACACCAAAAAACAAAAACCCTATGCATTCTAATTAAGCCCCTGCACTGTCTTGGTTACAACCTAATTGCTGCATTAAGTCATCAATGACATACACTGCTCCATTCTGAATTAGGTAGTCTACACATTTTTTCACTAGAAAAGATGCAGCTTTCAATGTGATTGGAAGTATCCCATGTCTCTCTAAAGCTTCTTTCTTCATATGAGGAATCCTGTAGCAATTATGGCCCTTCAACTTCATCACTTCCAGTATGCATAATTTCAATGTGAGGAATACCCTATTCAGTTTTGTAGCCTCTAGTTTCTGAAATGATTCTTGCACTGCAATCACTAGATCATTTATGTTGTGACAAACTGACTCATGTTGTATTGCCTGAATTGCTCTAAACCAACCCAAATCATTGATGTTCATGTCTGGGGAGTTGGGTGGTTGGTGAACTATCCTTATATCAAAGCCATCTGAGCTGGTAGCAGCTCTGAAATCTGGGTTTGCATCTTTTATATGAGGCCTAGCATTATCTTGTCTAGCATTATCTTGTTGAATGTAGATAACCTTGCTTACACCCTCAGGCCACTTTGATTTAATGGCTGGTAAAATCTGGTGGAATAAATGCATCTACTTCAGTTTGTGTCTAGTGATTGCAGTGTTTTTAAAATAAATGCATATACTCATAAATGCAAAACATGAAAATACTTGGTTAATTAAACACTCTTTTATGATTGGCATATTAATGCTTGGAATTGCCTTCTGCTCCAATGTTTCTGCACCTCTGTTCTTGGAGTTTCTCTTTGCTGGTACCATTTTTGTGAATAGGAAGATACCTATCTTCCCATCAAATAAAACACTACCATCTGCATTAATTATAGGCCTAGCCACTGCACACATAAACATTACCTTTGTGATGAATTTTTTTGATTTACAAGTCCTATGTGGTTCTGCCTCTGCTGGTGTTAAATAGAACCTGTGTGATGATTTAGTGATGTGGAACCACTTCTCATCTATGTGGACAATGTTGTGCATGGTCTTGAACTGCAAAACATTGAGAACTCTATCATATTGTAGAGCATCTAGTGAAAACCTTAGCCTTTGCAACTTATTTGAAGATGTCAGATCTGGTTTGATTGCAGATGTGTGAGCTTTGATCAGTCCTGTAGAAATCCATCTATGCACTGTACTCTTCTTTACATTAATTCCACCTGCAAGACTTCTTATAGTTGATCTTTTGAATAATGCTAGACTTTGAATCAGTTCCAAGTCTACTGAAACTTTCCTTGGTCTAATTTGGCACATTTTCTTGCTTGTTGAATAGATGCATTCATTATTTCCTTGTTGTTTCTTTGCTGCAGCCCACAGTCGACTGACTGTCCTCGTCGAGCATGAAAATTTGATGCTAGCTTCTTCTATTTTTCCCCTGAGTGGCTTCCCATTGTTGATGTGTTGAAGAAGAAATTGGATGATGGAGTTTCTTGCAGATGTGGAGAGATCTTTCCTCATTTTTTGTGTTTTAGAAAGATTGTAAATAGTTGTAGATTTGTGAATGTATTGTTATTTATAGACAACTACATTTGTGAATGTATCCTAATTAGAGGGAAATTTGAATTATTTGGGGAATGGAAAGTCAGCAGGTTTTATTTTCATCTTGAATGCATTGAATAATTTGGCAGAAAGATTATGGCGGCTCTTAGGTTCTTGTGTTTTTGCATATTTATATTCTATAATTGAGGTACAAGGCAGGTGGAAAGTAAATGCATAAGTGTCATTCACTTTAAATCACTTTTACCATCTTATAAAGTATTCAATTAAAAATTCACTAAACACACCTTTTACTCTTAATTCATTTCTTCTTAATATCCGTGCCCAAAAGAAATCAAACAAGAATAACGGGACGGAGGGAGTATATATATATACACACATACATATAATAGGAAAATCCAATTCCTACTGAATTATTATTTTTCATAAATATATTATATTAAATTAATATCTTGAAAGTAAATGTGCAATAAAAATATAAAAGGTGAACCAAAATTTATAAAATAAAACTAATATTAATATATTATAGAAATATTCTCTCCATCCCACAAAAATAGTCCCCTTCTATTTTCACACAAATTAAGAAAGTATATTTAATTTTCTTAGAAACACATGGTTTTTATTTAATTATTCAGTTTTGCCCCTATTTATTGCTCCAAATATTAATTTTCATAAATATTGGATAAGGTTATTTTAATAAAATAATGTTATAATACAATTATAATTAAGAAAGTGGATTATAATTTTCAGGACATCCCAAAAAAAAAAGGACTATTTCATTGGGAGGGAAGGTATACCATATAAACCAAAATTTATAAAAGAAACGGGTCAGATAATACACTTGATTATGGTGGACTATTGTTCCCATCTATGAGAAGAACTATTAATTATTTTATGCATAGATGAAGAATATACCTTTTCTTTTCACTCACTCATTACCCTATTTGTGTTTTGAAGTTATAATCACATTAATGATGATTGAATGATAAAAATAAAAGTGACGAACATTTCCATGTTTGAGACTTTTTGATTACAATGTTTCAACAACCCATTATTGTTGTCAACTTGCACAACAATATCGACTGAGAAAAGGAAGACTGCTTTGATTGACTGCCCACCGCCTCCTCCAATGGCAGCGGCCGCCGCTATATTCTCCCTCTTCCTCGCCGTCCTCCTCCTCCCACCTCTCTCCGCCGCCGCACCGTCCCCCTACCTCTCCCCTACCACGCTTTCCCAGAACTACCAACACATGTTGACGACTTTCAGAATTTTCATCTATGCCCCTTCTAAATCTTTCGAATTCTCCGACGCCCCCGTTTCTCTCTTCTACAATTCCCTTCTCCGCAGCCCCTTCCTCACCCAAAATCCCGACGAAGCTCACCTCTTCTTCGTTCCCTTCTCTCCCGACACATCCACGCGCTCTTTGTCGCGTGTCGTCAGAGAACTCCGGACCAACCACCCATACTGGAACCGAACCCTCGGCGCCGATCATTTCTTCGTCTCGCCCGCCGGAATTGACTACTCCTCCGACCGAAATATTCTCGAGCTGAAGAAGAATTCCGTCCAAATTTCCGTTTTTCCCGTCGTTTCTCGCTGTTTTATCCCGCACAAGGACATCACGTTGCCTCCTTCCGGCGGATCGCCGCTCGCGCTCTTGCACGGGCCGGAGAATTCGACAAAGACTTCGATTTTGGGTTACTTGGGATGGGACGGGAAAACAGAGCTGAATTTGGTCAACGAGTTGAAATCGGACGGCGATTTTTTGGTCGAGGAAAAGCGGGAGAAATTGGATTCCGTGCGGAGTTTCAGAGAAAGTAAATTCTGTTTGTTTCTATATCACGGCGAGGTGGCCGGGATAGTTGAGGCGATGGCGTCCGGCTGCGTGCCGGTGGTGATTGTGGACCGGCCGGTTCAGGACTTGCCGTTGATGGATGTTTTGAGATGGTCTGATCTGGCTCTGGTGGTGGCAGTGCCGCGCGGCGGCGCTGGGCGGCTGAAACAGATTCTGTCGGAGGTGAGCGAGGAGAAGATTGCGGAGATGAGAGAAATGGTTATGGCGGCTAGTAAGCATTTGGTGTGGAACGAGGAGTTGCAGGCGATGGATGCTTTCAATATGGTGATGTATGAGCTGTGGCTGAGACGGCATGCGGTTAGGTATGCGCGGAGATGATTGCTCAGCGACCATGATTCATGGCTTAATGGTAGTTGTGTATTTCGTTTCTACTCATCAGTAATCGCCGTCGATTATTCTCTTTCACATCTGTTGTTGCACTTTGTTGTTTGATTGATATACTTTTTACCAAGTTTAATATATTGTCCCAGTTATTTAAACTGGATTGTATCTATTTCTGGGATCGGAGCTTGTTCGTGCATTAGAAAATGCAAATATAATTCCAAGTTGCAGGAAATTCTGTATGCAAAATAGCTTTCCAAGTAATACTCTATTCCTCTATGCTCATCGCCGTTATTAACTAATGCCAACACACAATCATGGCATCTTTGGCAATTTTACTTATTATGAACATGCTTGTGATGATGGATAGCTAATTGTCCTGTGCCAGCTGACTAAAGCTAATCGGTGACACATAAACTGGGCCGTAATAGAGTACTTTAGCAGCAAGATGTGAGGCTTCCTGAGTCGGGTGGAACATGTCCCAGAACAAATACTTGTCACGGTCTGGACAAAGTGATGCTTTTATGTTGCAAGGCCCTGCAGCGCTCAAAGTTCCAGACCCGCAGCACGCTGCATCCACACTTCCAAATGTTGCTACAATTTGAAGAATATTAGTATCATCACTCCTTTCCTTTTGTGTATCTTTTCAAATTTTAAATATTGAGTTTTGGCAAAATTAAGTATGATGAATTCTTACAGTAGTTTTTTGGCGTGTTGATAACATCAAGAGTCATATTGAATGTGTTTCCGAGAGAGTATTTCATTCCTGGAAGCTGTGAGCTGATGTTGAGTAAAAGACCGTCTAGGGCTAAGTGGAATGCCTGAGCAAAATCATTCATGGGAGGGAAGCAACCGTCGGTGCCGGTATAGTTCAATTGGATTAATCTTGAATATGGACAGCAACCTACTGGTGGAACGCTTATGATGCCAAATTTTCTTGCTCCAAGCCCGTACAACGTCTAGAACCATGCCAATGAAATCAGTTTAGCGTAACATAACTGGCCATTTGTTTCTTTGGAGACTGATTAATCAAGAAACTTATGTAATCATAATGGGAGAGCTAACAGCTCTTACTGTAATGTGCTGAGAATATGCCGATAGCATCATGGTGATGAAGCTGTCCGGAGGTGTCCCATCGTTTTTTTGGAAATAGCCAAAAATGTCGTTGCTCCCAATACTGATGAAGAACAAAGACTTATTGAGCATTACTTCAGTTGCAGGTTCGCCTATCATGGCAGTCAGATTATTGCGCACTGTAGTAAACTGATTGATCTGTTCCGATAAGGGCACTGTCTGTAGACGACGCATGCAATAGGGCATGAAAAGAAAATATCAGAGATTGCAACCTTAGAACTGAATCCTCACACAGTCGAGCAATTTGAGGCCTTACATTGTTGGAATTAGTTACGTCTAGAAGTCCAGCTCCTCCCGAGGCAAAGTTTACACCATGGCACAGGTACTGTTGGAATCCAGATCCAAGCGAAAGCAGATACAGAAAAGGAGGTGGACTCATCGTTAACTGGAAAAGTTTTGCTGAGACAGGAGGCATCATCAACATAAAACAGACATGTTGTTAGCAGATGTGCATGCAATTATTCTGTCAAAACCTTGACAGATATAGTAATCTATATTTGAACTGACCAAGTTCGTCAGCACTGTTGAATCCATTGCTGAACCTCCCAGTAGGCTGGGACTTGGGGAAGTCAATGCCGTTGTGGGGGAAATTGGCTTGAAACTTGCTTGACAAATAGTTATTAGTTCCAACATCAACTGTTGAATCACCAAGAATGAAAACAATTTTTTTGGTGTCATCAGCGAAATGAGAGATGAAATTGGCACAAATAATCAGCAGGGACAGACATAGAGAAATGCTTATTGTGGCCATAACCGAATGAGATTGGTTTATTGTTTTCTTGCCTTTGTTGTGCTAAAACTTATAGGCTTACTCACTGATTCTAGGTAGTATTTATAGACCTTTGTGCTTAAATGTTTGATGAGGCCTAAGGAGGTAAACTTTTCTACAAAACCGATGATTTGTTTGGGCGGAATGACCTATTTAATTGATGTCTAGAGTTTACAGTTTCAGTTGATTGTGACTTTGCCTACAATTAGAGCTTTATAATAAATAGAAGAAAAAAAAAACAATAGAAGACAAACCAAAATCATAATAGGATATCCATGTTTGATAAGGACGAAATTGTTGGTACTGGGTATAGTAGCTTGAGTTTGTGTGGCAGTGATCTCTGTTCCCGTAAACGAAAACGTTAATGTTTTGGAATATATAGTTATTAATGACAATGCTAATATAGACAATATTTTTGCCATGGGTTACCACATCTAACGTTGGAAACAAGAATATCCCCAAAACTTGATGCTATCATACAAGGTGATGGTCCCGGAACGAGGTCTTCGGTGTAGAGGGGGGGTGAATACACCGAAGAGGGATTTTTGAAAACTTTTATCAAGTTAAAACAGAGTTGAGTGAGAGCTCAGTTATGAGTTCAACTGACTTCTAAAGAAGATGGTCAGCTGGACTGATAACTTAGCTGACTGTGCGGAAAGTGGTGGAAAGAAAAACTTAGCTCGTTCCTTTTACAAAAGCTCAGAAAAACTTAGTTTCAGTTTTCAGTTTAAACAGGTTTGAAAAATATGCAGCTGGCTGGGTCACACAGCCAGAAAGTTGAAGCTTTGAAAACTTGTGCTGTGCAAATGCGGTTAGTTCTTTAAATAAATATAAAGCAAAGACTGAATAACGCAATAAAGAACACAGAATTTTAACGTGGTTCGGAGAGAAAACTCCTACGTCCACGACCAGGTTTTAGCTGGTAAATCCACTAAGGATGACCACTTGGTTTACGAGTACCAAGCAACTTCGCAGCTCTTCCTCGAGCTGTGTTCTAACGATTACAGGCACTGTAGAAGCCTGCACCTTTTCAGTTTTCGGGTACTGAATAACCTTACACTCGAATTTCGCGCTTCGAGACGGCGTAACCTTGACCTAACCTTTTCTGGGTAAAGGAGGGTTTGGGTTTCCAACTTTGAACGAGTTCTTACAATGAAGAACTTTGAAAGATGAACTCGTTCAGATCTAGGCTTTGGATTTACTATGATTACAGCCTATTAATCAGACGAAAAACAAACACAGTTTCTGAAATTGAACACTTAAGAAGTTAAGTGCTCTTTTTAAAGAGTTAGACAACTACTGGAGAGCTTTTTAATACTTGAGAGATTCAGAAAAGTTGTAAGCTTGTGGGGAGTTTTTCGTGCCTGATTCTGAGGTTGAAGACTGGTATTTATAGGTAGAGATTCAAACTAGTCGTTGAAGGACCCGTTTGAATATTACCTACTCTCTGATCTGTCGATCTGCCGTTGAGCGTATCTTCACCTGTCTTCATCACTGTGTCAGATCCTAGGTTCGCCTTTCTAGGATGCTGAGATGTCAATCCCTCATTGGTCGAGGTATATTGACTTCCTCTGAAACCGGGATTTCTGTCTTTTGAGCTTGACTTTGAATTTAGAGCTGGATGGGTAAACTGACTTGAAGTGACGTCTTCAGAGTTAGTTTCCCTTTGTCAGCTCAGCTGTCTTTCTTAGACTTTGATGCAGCTCAATTTATTCTGCTCCGTTGGATCTCCTTGGCTGGATCCATTCTTCTTTTCTTGAGTCGGTCGACTCGGCTCGGTCTGGAGCTCTGTTCAGCTAAGAGACTTTTCAGCTGACTTTGGGTCCAGCTGATTACTCAGCTGGGTCTTCTTCTGTCTTCAGCTTCCAAACCTGTGAACTTAGAAAATCTAAGGCTCAAACAAGTGAGCTGAAAAACTTAACTTAGGTTTGTACATTCATCTACTAGGTTTGAGAGCAGTTGGGTTTTGGAATCAAATCAAAACTTTAGAATTTTCCCAACAATTTCCCCCTTTTTGATGATGCCAAAACTTAACTGAGAAAAACAACCTGCTTCCCCCTAAATGAGAAAGTGGGGTTTTTTTTTTTTTAAAAGATTTCAGTAGAAGATTAAATTCAGAGTTCAGTGCCTGGACAAAGAGTTATTGTCATCAGGGTGAGCTTGAGAGCAAAATATTTCAGTTTTATTAAACCACAAAGATGATTACAAGAGATACAGGATCAACAAACTGAAAACAAACAAAATTAAATCCCAGTAAGCTGGGTCTTCATCTCTGCTGAATCTTCAGTCGATCTTCTTCCAGCTGCTCATCTGTTCTCAATCTATACCGGTTAAATATCATCTGCTCCAGCTTCCTGTATTCTTCTTCGTTGTTTGCCTTGGAAATTTTTCTCCTGATCGCCCATCTGTTTACTTCAGCGATAATCTTTGATTTGTCAGGAAGCTGAGTTCCAGGTATCAACGGAGGCTGGATATGATACAGCTGGGGAGCAGTGAGCTGGATCTTCGCGGTATTTGCAGCGTTGAAGAATGCTTTTGCCGTCATCCTGTCTTGATGAAAAAGCTCATTGAGATGCATCATGAAAGCAACATCTGGGGGCGTATTTGGGTAAGCTCCCAGATAATAGAAATCTTCGATGAACTCAAACTTTGTATGTTCCCAGTCGTCGTTTAGCTCTTCTGGGATCCATTCATCAACTCTTCTCTAGTTCATCGGCATCTGAGACTTTTTCTTTACACCTCTTATGCTTGCTCTTTTTCTCTGCTGCTTCTTTTCTTCGGCATTTAGCAAACTTTCTTTCTTCTTCTGCTGTTCTTGGAGGCTTTTCATCTCTTGCTTTTGCTGAGTTACAAAGTTGCAGAGCCAATGGATATCATTGAACTGTTCTGGCGTGGCTCCGCTAGCTTTGGCAAGAGGGATGATCATTCTGCTCCATTTCCCTTTCCGTCCAGCTGGTTCCTCTGCATCCAGCTCAGCAACAACTTCGTCAATCTCTGACTGCATCACTTGGACTTCAGCTACAGCTTTTCCTTTGCCCGTCTTTGAAGTTTTTCTCTTGTCATTACCTTCCCCCTTTTTGGCATTATCAATAAGAGTGGAGGAGAGGTTGACTACTGTCTCATTCAGCTGGGCCAAGGCTTTGTCAATGTCCGCAATCTTTGCTGAGTTGTCTGATGTGACGAGATTGAGCTGTGCTGTGCTGCTGCTTCCAGCTTTGAACTGATTGTCCAGCTCTTTGTAAAGATTGAACAGCTGGTGGATGTCAGTTCTGTGGGAGAGAGACTGCTGATGGAGAGCGTCCAGCTGGCTGGATAAATCGATGACGCGGCTTTCCAGCGGAGCTTGGAGGTTTGAGATGATCTCAGGGACTCTCTTCTCTAGATGATTTGAATTATCAATACGTTGAGAAACGAGAGACTGTTTGAGATCTCTGCTGGTGCTTTCCTGCAGATTCTGGGCGAATCTGTGCACGTCATCAATGGACTGTTCATTACATTGGACTTGCCATTCAATAGCTGTGATGCGCAGAAGGGTGTCAACATTTGATTTGAGTCTATCCTGAAAAAGGATTTTCTTGACTTGTTTGGCGATCTCGTCCTTCATAGCATCAGAAAGCTCAACAGGATCCGTCTGGGTCCCGGATTCGGCTTGGCTGGGTTTTACTGCCTCGATCTCGACCAGTGAGCGAGTGTCATCGGCAATTGGACTGCGTAGGGCCTTCGGTTGGCTCAACCGTTGCATTAGTTGGCTCTTCTTCAATCATCATTGCCTCGGTGTGTCGAGGACGAGCTTCCTTGGCAGTTTCAACTGGAACGATCCAGCTGAGATTGTGTAGGTAGGAGTTAGCTCGAGAGATGACTTCCTCAGAAGGTGGTACTTCATCCTGTTCAACCTTCTGAATGAGGATTTGGATCAGCTCGTCTTGATGCTCAAAGGCATCCTAAAGACTTCCAAATCCGAATGTCTCCTGCAGAGCTGCTTCTTCAGCTTTAAGCTTGTCGAAAGTGTAAAACTCCACCATTTCTTCATTTGCGTACCAAGTGGACATCTTGGTAGGCAGATAAAATTTGAAGTCGCTTACAGCGACTAAAGCAGCAGGGAGCGAGGCAAGAGAGGGATAATGTTGCAGTGCGCTCTTTATTCCTTGGAGTCTGAGGTCCTCGACCCTCATGTTGTGGCAAGACGTGCAACGGCTGCGGGACCGAGGATTTCGATTTCCTCGAAGAAGAAGTAGGGCTTGATGGTTCGGCTTGGTATTCATCATCCAACAAAGGAGCGTCATTGGATGGGGCTCTTTAGGTGGCCGTCTTGAAAGATGGGTGGTTTCAGGTACTGAAGAAGTAGGGGAGGATTCTTGGAGAGGTACCTGAGGATTAGGAGGAAGGAGAAGAGAGTGTTGTTGAGGGGGAAGGAGAAGAGAGTGTTGTTGAGGAGGAAGGAGAAGAGAGTGTTGATGAGGAGGAGATCCAGATGATGTGAGATCAACTGGAGCGGGTTGTGAGGATACTTGTAGGATTTGGCGAAGTGGAATAGCATCATCCGGGTCAGGGTGGGGGACCACTATCTGTGGTTCCTCAGCTTCTCGTGAAGCAATCACGAACTCCCTTCCTTGATCTGTGCTGGAGAAGGAATCCTGAGCTGTCTCCTCAGCGACTGATCTCCATTCAGTTCCGGTGCCTGCTTCTCTCGTCGTCTCCTCAGCTGGCTTGCTGACTGCCTTAAATTTGAGTTTCTTTTTGGCAGGTGGAGATCCAGCTGGCTGAGTTTCCTCCGGCTGTTTCCTTTTCCCAGTTTGAGAGGGAGAGGCAGTCTGCTGTTTTGCCTCCTGCATCTTCTTCTTCCCTTCAGGGGCTGCTTTTTTCATCAAGTCAGAGAGCTGACTCTGTTTTTCAAAAAGAACTTTGGACACAGGGAACTCTTCTGTGTCTTTCCACTTGATTTGTCGTCCAGTTGTGTAGTGTTCTATTATGCACGCCACTTTGGTGCATAAATAGATGGTCTCCCTACAGCTGAACTTGGTGAAGCTGTCATCTTCGAAGTGAATCTTCTTCGACTCCTTCTCCAGCTTTCCCATAAAGTAGGAGAACCAATCCACATGATCATTCCTGAGGATGGCTATCATGGGCTTGAACTTGGGTATGCTGATCTCTCCTTGAGATCCAGCAATACCTAGGATGCACTTCTGGGTTACATCCAGAAGCAGTCTGAATTTGGGCTTGAGCAGTAGCTTGGACTTACTCGCCCTGTAGGGTTCCGGCTTGAACAGCATCTGGTCCAGTTCGGCCTGGATCTCTTCTCTGGTGTAGTTGTCTGGGGAGCGGTCCCCAAGAGTTTTCAATCCGAATAGCTTGTTCAATATCCGGTTGATGTTGATGTCGACGTCCCAGGGAGTTGTATGCCCTGTCTTTTCTTTGAGTTGGAGGGTGATGTTGGAGCGGAGGCGTTCATCTCTGTTCGTCATCTCCATGAAGAACTCTGCTACTTCCTGGCGGAAGATGTTCTTCGGAAGTGCCGTCGTCCATTGAAGTAGGTCTGCCTTCTCGATGAAATCCAGCACCTCCTGGAACTCCGAGTTCTTGTAGTTCTTGAGAGTTAAGCAACTCTCAAAGTGCAGCTTTGACATGAGGTTCTCCAATTGGTTTGCTCCTGGGGTTATCTTCTTTGGTGCCATTGTATATTTCTGTATTGAAGAGTTAGAAGAATACAAGAGAAAAGAGTTTTGCAGAGAGAGAACTTGATAAGCAAGAACTTGATTTGCAGAAATAATTTCAGAGATAATAAGTAAATATGGCGACGATATGCATATCTTTGATATATATATATATCAACCGTCTATCTTGATGAACGGTTGAGATCTTTAGATTTGAATTCAAGATCTGCGGCTGGGAGAGATTTGCGCAACACGTTAAGTGACGTGCGTATGTAGAATGTAGGTCACGCGCGCGTGAGGTAGTCTAAACGTTCTGACTTCTGCCTCGACTTTCCCGAGCTACAGTACCCTGCATGCTTTTCATTAAATGCGATGGGATTCGATTTGATGGATGGCTTATTGACGAATCCTTCTAAGGAATGTCTGTGAATTTTGAATTTAAATTCAAATAATTTTATCCTTAAATAGCATATTCCTCAGGGAAATAAATGAAAGACTGCAAACCTGTCAGCTGAACTTTGTAGTCAGCTGATACCTCGGCTGTGTTTCTTTGTGTTGAGTTACTCCTTCAGTTTAACTATCCAAATTCGAGCTTGATTCCCCTCACCGGTTTCTCTTCTTGAACTGAGTTCACGAAACGACTGGGTCTGGATTCTTCCATCTTGATATCCCAAAAGGTTTCCAGCTGAGTCTTATTCCCCCACAGCTGGATGAAGTTTCTTCATCAGGATTAAGCAATCCAAGCAATCCACACAGCATTTTGAATCTTGCTTCCATCAGCGGCTTTGTTAATATGTCAGCTCGTTGAATATCTGTGTGAATTTTCTCAACAATGACGTCTTTCTTTTCCACGTGATCTCTGATGAAGTGATGTCGAACGTCAACGTGTTTACACCTTGTGTGAAGAACTGGATTTTCAGAAATTGCAATAGCACTTGAGCTATCACAGAAGATTGGAACTTGACTAGTTTTCACTTCATAGTCATCCAAATTCGATGCTTCGACGTAGAATTTGAGAGAAGCAGCCTTCCAACCGCCATATACTCCGCTTCAATTGTAGAGGTAGCGACACACGTCTGCTTCTTTGAAAACCATGATATCAACTTGCTTCCTAGGAACTGACATGTTCCTGAAGTTGATTTTCTGTCTAATCGATCTCCAGCATAGTCTGAGTCTGAGTATCCAGTCAGCTGCAAATTATCTTCAGCTGGATACCACAGCCCAACGCTCTGAGTGCCCTTTAGATATTTGAGAATATTCTTGACTGCTTGCATATGTGCCTCCTTAGGATCAACTTGAAATCTGGCACATACTCCAACTGCAAATGATATATCTGGGCGGCTAGCTGTGAGATACAGCAGGGAACCAATTATCCCTCTGTATTTGCTGGGATCCACTGATTTTCCTTCGGTTCCAGGTTCAATCTTCCAGTTTGTATTCATAGGGATCTTCACCGTTTTGCTGGATTGAATTCCATATTTGGTGATCAAGTCTTTCACGTACTTGGATTGATTTATGAATATTCCTTTTGCTAATTGCTTGACTTGGAGTCCTAGGAAGAAACTCATTTCTCCCATCATTGACATTTGGAATTGTTTTGACTTCATCTCTCCAAATCTTTCACATAAGAAAGTTGATCTTGAGCCGAAGATGATATCGTCCACATAAATTTGAACAACTAAAATATCTTCACCTAGCTTGATGGTGAAGAGGGTTCTGTCAACTGAACCTTTCTTGAAACCTTTGGATACTAGAAATCCTGACAGAGTGTCATACCAAGCTCGAGGTGCTTGCTTCAGACCATAAAGCGCCTTCTTTAGCTTGTAAACTTTGTTTCCTTCTACTTCAAATCCTGGGGGTTGCTCTACATAGACATCTTCTCTGATTTCCCCATTCAAGAATGCACACTTCACATCCATTTGATATACTTTGAATTTGTGATGTGCTGCGTATGCAAGGAATAATATGATAGCTTCCAATCTTGCTACTGGAGCAAATGACTCTTCAAAGTCTATTCCTTCTTGCTGTGTATATCCCTTGGCGACTAAGCGAGCCTTATTTCTGATTATTACTCCAAGAGTATCCAGCTTGTTTTTTAATATCCATTTCAGACCTATTATTTTGACTCCTTCTGGTCTATCGACCAGCCTTCGTACACAATTTCGAGAAATTCATTCAGTTCTTCTTGCATAGCATTTGTCCAGGGCACACTCTTTAAGGCTTCGAAAATTGTTTGAGGCTCTGGAACTTGAGCTACATAACATGCCATGAGAGCTGTGTCTTCGTTGTAGACGGTCAGATCTAGCTCTACTGAGACTTGAGCTTCATTATTTGCTTCTTGCGGATTTGATGTCAGGTTTTGAGCAATTGAATTTCTTGTTCTAACTCTGTCTGATGGTTCTCCAATGATTGCTGAAGCTGGATGATCTTCGATCCATCTTCGTCTTCTTCTAATTTCTTCTTCTAGCTCATTGATGCTTGAAGTTGCTAAGTCACGTCTTGCTTGGAGATGTTCTGGAGTCATATCCTGAGACTCGTTCTGATTTGGATTAGAGTTAGATTTATCTTGAGGCGTAGACTGAGTGAATCCAGTGGAGGAGGCTGGGCAATCGGTAGGTCTTGATTTCCAAGCGGCATTCCCCCTTGATCTGATATTGGGGATTCCTCTGGATCATCAGCTGGTTGATTTGACTCTGCTGAATTGATTTGAGGTTCTTCTGGTTCATCATCCCAAATCAATGGTTCAGCTAGATTCCGGATTCGAATTACTTGAGATCTTGTTTGAGCTGGATCGGAGCATGATGTTCCAGCTGTGTTTCTTTGTTTGATCGACTCTCTGAATTCGAAGGAAGTTTCATCAAAGGTGATATGAGGGGTCACTTCGACTGTTTGTGTTCTCCTGTTGAAGACTCTGTAAGCTTTACTTACAGCTGAGTAACCAAGGAATACTCCTCGGTCAGTTTTGGCGTCGAACGTCTTCAGCTGGGTTTTCCCATTATTTAGGATATGGCATTTAGACCCAAAAACCTTGAAATACCCGATGAAGGGTTTCCTGTTATTCCATAGCTCGTACGGAGTCTTTCCTTGTCTGGATATGAGTAGTGATCTATTTTGAGTGAAGCAAGCTGTGTTGATAGCTTCAGCCCAGAATTTCTTTGGAATGGCTGAGCTTGCTAACATTGAGGTAGCTGCTTCTTTGAGTGTTCTGTTCCTCCTCTCAGCTACACCATTCTGCTGAGGTGTGCGTGCAGTTGAGGTTTGATGTTGTACTCCGTTCTTCTCACAAAAATCATATATGGTTTCATTCAGAAACTCAGTTCCTCGGTCTGATCTGATTGAGATAATTTTGCACTCCTTTTGAGTCGTCAACCTTTCCAGCAGGGCCGGCAGCTTGGATCTTGTTTCACTTTTCTGATACAGGAATGAAACCCAAGTGAATCTGGAGAAGTCATCCACTACGACCAGAGTGTATTTCCTGCCGTTGAAACTTGCTGGTGTTACTGGAGCAAAAAGATCCATGTGAAGGAGTTGAAGAACTCGATCAGTTGAGGGCGTCGGCTTGAGAGAAAATGAAATCCTTGTCTGTTTTCCTTGTTGACAAGCACTGCAAATATGACTCTTGTCATAAACTTGATCTGGAATTCCATTAGCGAGCTGATTTCTAGCCAGCTTGTTGATTGTCTTGAAGTTGAGATGATTCAGCCGTCTGTGCCACAGCCAGCTGACTTCATTGCTGCTTTTTGATACAAGACAAGTGTCTGGAGGGCTGCTGTTCCAGTCAGCAAAGTATATATTTGCTTCTCTTTTCCCTCTCAGTAATACCTGCTTGGTTTCTCTGTTTTTCACTGTACATCCCTGTGCATCGAACTTGACAGAAAAACCATTATCGCAGAATTGACTAATGGAAAGCAAGTTATGTTTTAATCCTTGTACATATGACACGTTAGATATTTTAACATTGTAGGTTTCAAATGTACCGTAACCTTTGGTTAAACCTTTGGAGTTGTCACCAAACGTTACTTGAGGACCTGAACGCTCTTCGTATTCTTGGAGTAGATGCTTTAGATGAGTCATGTGTTTTGAGCATCCGCTGTCCAAGTACCACAGTGTTCTCATCGATTCCTCTATGATGCATCTTTTTCTTGCAGCCTGTCACAGAAATCAAAATTTAGGTCCCCAGTTGTGATTGGATCCTTATGGGTTAGTTAGAGATCCCTTTACGATCCATATTTGTTTGATGACTCTGATTGGATCGTTAGATCTGATAATTCTCCCAGCTGTGTCTATGAACACGTTCCTTGTGTTCTTTGTTTGACACTGTTGGCTGGGTCTTGATCTCTGTCTTCTCTCAGCTTGATTTTTTGATAGTTCAGTTCTTCGTTGATTTCCAGCTGAGTGTACAGCTGAGACATTTCTTTGCTTCTGTCTCTGCTGTCTAACTTGGAATCTCGGCTGGACTTGATAATCCAGCTGGTAATCATAAGACTGATATCCAGCTGGGTATCTTTTCTGATATCTCGGTTGATATCTTGCCACTTGCTGCTGATGATGCTGGTGTCGATGTTGTCCAGCGTCATTCCTTCGTTGTTGCTGAACCCAATGTGGTCTGATTTGAGCTTGGGGTTGCCTTACAGCTTGTCTTCTAGGACCTTGCTGTGTTTTCTGTTTCTCAGTCTTTTGTGCGGCTGGAATTGGATTCTCTTTTGCTTTCACAAAAGTTACCTTCGTTCCACTTGTAGTTGCAACATTTGTTAGATCCTTAGATCCATCATAACCCAATCCCGTTTTTAATGCTGCGGGTCGTTGTACGCTGATTATTTCATCCATCGTTGATGTAGCTTTGATGAGTGCTACCAGCTTTGTGGATAGTGTTTCTTCTGACCTTTTTAACTCCAAGATCTCAGCTGTCTTTTTGTCTGACTCAGCTGTGGATTTTTCCAAATTGTCCATCAGCTGCTTTCTCTCATAGTAGAACTCCTTCATCAGCTGATCCTGTTTGACTAACTTTTCCTTGAGCAACACTATTTCCTCGTTGAGCTGTGTAGCATCAGCTGCTTCTGATGCTTCTTTCTTTTTCAGTTCTACCTTCAGCTCAGTCTTGATATGTTCTGAATTTTAGAAGTTACCTCATCATCGTCGAGTCCTTCTGTCTGTCCCATGAAGCAAGCATCCCAGTCTTGATCATCACGGGCCATGAGTGCATCTTCCTCTGAGTCTGAGAAAGGCATATCATCATCTATTTTGTTGCACTCGGACTCTTCATCAGCTATATATGCTCTTCTTCTGTCAGTTGCCTTAGCTTTCAGAAGATCTTTTTCTTTCTTAGACAGTTTGGGACAGTCCTGCTTGTAGTGTCCCGGCTCCTTGCAATTGAAGTAGCCTTCCTCTGTCCGTTTTGAGGTGTCAGCTGATTTTTCATCAGCTGCTGTGTACTTGTCTCTGTACGTCTTGGCGAATTTCTTGTACTTGCCTTTGCTGGTGTTGAGTCTGTTATAATTTTTCACCAACATGGCAATCTCTTCGAGTAGCTCCTCTTTGCTCATATCCTTTTTGTCCTTCTTCTTCTTGGAGGACTCAGCTGACTTGACATGAGCTGATTTTTCAGAGTTGGCTCTGAAAGCTATTTCTTTTGGAGCTGGGGTGAGTTTTCCGTCATTCTGTCTGCTTGAAGATTCTTCTTGAGTGATCTTCAAGTTGTATTCGTTGGCTTTTAAGAGTGAGAACAACCTTTCTGTAGATAGATCACCCAAGTCACTTCGACTTTGGTGAACTACCTTGTAAGTGTTCCATTCAGCTGAAAGAGCTGAAAGAACCTTTAGATTCTTTTCCCGCTGGGTATACTTCCCAGTTCTGATTGTCTCTATCTCGACGACTATGTTTGAGAACCTTAGCTCCATCGCTTCAATGGACTCATTGGCTAGCTGCTTGAAGTTGTCGAATTTTTGGCAAGCTATTGTGAATTTGTTTTCTTTGATCTCTTCTGATCCTTCACATAGCTTGGCAAGTGTTTCCCACATCTCTTTGGCTGTCTCGCACTTGATGATTTTACTAAGGTAGGCGTTTGAGACTGTTGATGAGATGGTGTTCCTTGCGAAGCTGTCCAGTCCAGCTTGCTTTCGCTCTTCTGAAGAGTATTCCTTCTTTGGCTTGAGAGTTGGCCGGTATTCTGGTTGTCCTCCATCATGAGCAGGTACGAGTTTATTTCCTTGTTTATAAATAAGGATGGGTCCGTCTGAAATGACGTCCCACATCATGTCGTGATGCGCACACAGGAAGCTTTTCAATCTGAATTTCCAGATTGCATAGTCATCAACTGAGAAGGTGGGAAGATTCCTGTTAAGATAGGAATCCATGAAGAGATGTACAAAATGCACTAGAATGAGTTTTTCTGAAAAACAGATCGTTCAGTTGACCACTGACGCAGAGTTTCAAGACAAATCTCTTGATTCAGAAAAAGCGGTCGTTTGAACCACTGCTCTGATACCAATTGATGGTCCCGGAACGAGGTCTTCGGTGTAGGGGGGGTGAATACACCGAAGAGGGATTTTTGAAAACTTTTATCAAGTTAAAACAGAGTTGAGTGAGAGCTCAGTTATGAGTTCAACTGACTTTTAAAGAAGATGGTCAGCTGGACTGATAACTTAGCTGGCTGTGCGGAAAGTGGTGGAAAGAAAAACTTAGCTCGTTCCTTTTACAAAAGCTCAGAAAAACTTAGTTTCAGTTTTCAGTTTAAGCAGGTTTGAAAAATATGCAGCTGGCTGGGTCACACAGCCAGAAAGTTGAAGCTTTGAAAACTTGTGCTGTGCAAATGCGGTTAGTTCTTTAAATAAATATAAAGCAAAGACTGAATAACGCAATAAAGAACACAGAATTTTAACGTGGTTCGGAGAGAAAACTCCTACGTCCACGACCAGGTTTTAGCTGGTAAATCCACTAAGGATGACCACTTGGTTTACGAGTACCAAGCAACTTCGCAGCTCTTCCTCGAGCTGTGTTCTAACAGTTTACGGGCACTGTAGAAGCCTGCACCTTTTCAGTTTTCGGGTACTGAATAACCTTACACTCGAATTTCGTGCTTCGAGACGGTGTAACCTTGACCTAACCTTTTCTGGGTAAAGGAGGGTTTGGGTTTCCAACTTTGAACGAGTTCTTACAATGAAGAACTTTGAAAGATGAACTCGTTCAGATCTAGGCTTTGGATTTACTATGATTACAGCCTATTAATCAGACGAAAAACAAACACAGTTTCTGAAATTGAACACTTAAGAAGTTAAGTGCTCTTTTTAAAGAGTTAGACAACTGCTGGAGAGCTTTTTAATACTTGAGAGATTCAGAAAAGTTGTAAGCTTGTGGGGAGTTTTTCGTGCCTGATTCTGAGGTTGAAGACTGGTATTTATAGGTAGAGATTCAAACTAGTCGTTGAAGGACCCGTTTGAATATTACCTACTCTCTGATCTGTCGATCTGCCGTTGAGCGTATCTTCACCTGTCTTCATCACTGTGTCAGATCCTAGGTTCGCCTTTCTAGGATGCTGAGATGTCAATCCCTCATTGGTCGAGGTATATTGACTTCCTCTGAAACCGGGATTTCTGTCTTTTGAGCTTGACTTTGAATTTAGAGCTGGATGGGTAAACTGACTTGAAGTGACGTCTTCAGAGTTAGTTCCCCTTTGTCAGCTCAGCTGTCTTTCTTAGACTTTGATGCAGCTCAATTTATTCTGCTCCGTTGGATCTCCTTGGCTGGATCCATTCTTCTTTTCTTGAGTCAGTCTGACTCAGCTCGGCCGGAGCTCTGTTCAGCTAAGAGACCTTTCAGCTGACTTTGGGTCCAGCTGATTACTCAGCTGGGTCTTCTTCTGTCTTCAGCTTCCAAACCTGTGAACTTAGAAAATCTAAGGCTCAAACAAGTGAGCTGAAAAACTTAACTTAGGTTTGTACATTCATCTACTAGGTTGGAGAGCAGTTGGGTTTTGGAATCAAATCAAAACTTTAGAATTTTCCCAACACAAGGATATCTGAGGAACTTCTGAGATGGTGAGAGATACTCATCGAATTTAATAGTGGTGAATCTTGTTTTATATTGCTTAGGTGATTTACAGCTACTTCTTTGTTAAATTATTGATATCCGTTTTTTAATTCTCAATCATACACACGCAGGTCCAATAAAACACTCTGAACCATGAATCTTTTATTTGTTTTTTTCTTTAATTATTTGAAGAGATCATGCATCTATTCTGCCTCATTGCTGCCTGATGATACTTACATTTTTACTTGATTTTACCTATTACAGTTGGAACTGGCAAGTTCAATTACTCTAATATGTATTTGAATAATTTGGTGGCATTTATATCTTCAGAAACTGTTTAAGAAAATCTGAGTGACTTCTTTACATACTGCTACTTATTCATCATCTTATGGTCTGATCCAAGTTAGACTAACCAAGTTCGTCAGCGCTGTTGAAACCATTGCCAAACCTCCCAGTTGGCCGTTTGGGGGGAAAGTCAAAGCCATAATAGGAGAAGTTCGCTCTTAGTGATCTTTGAGGCAAATAATTGTTATTTCCAACATCAGCTGTGGAATCACCAAGAATGAAAACGAGTCTTGACATGACAAATGACATACATGAAAAAACACTTTACATTTTTATTTGATTGTGTCTCGACATGAGCGTCTGAACTTAAAGTACGTCCAGAACCTTGTAACAAAGGCTGCCAATGGGACTAAAAACACAAGACAAAATGGAAGTTCCTGCAAGAGTTATCTAGGAATATTGACGAAGAACAAAAGTGTTCATACCCGGTTATAATATCTTGTATTCATGCAACAGAGATTTATGTTTCCTGTTACTGAAATAGTATTATTTTTTTTTCCAAACCTGCATTCTAATAGTTTGTACAAATACAGCCAACACTGAGAGACAGGTTACCTCATTTGGCGATGGAAACGAGAGCATCCACAAATTTGAAGCTAATTGCACAGGGATTTTCAAGGAAGTTCTTTCTTAGCTGGTTGAGTATATTCTTCCCAGCTGTACATAGTTTCTTCTTCTGTATTATTTATATCCATTATTTGCCTATTAACTAGACAATCAGTATGTCCAATAAAATAGGGCTAAAATAGGGCTAATCATGATTCTCTCTCTCTGTTTTTCCTTATAAGTATTTATTTATGTGAACGGATCACATTCCGCCACATTGCAACTTAGATTTTCGGCTGATTTCCCTATTGTAGCTGTACTTGTAACTCAAAAATGTTTTTGAGTAATTTGGTAGCATTTACATCCTCATTAACTGTTCAAGAAAAATTAAGTGATTTAGCGGTAACTAAAACATTCTTGACATGCAACTTCTGCCTCATCTTATGGTATGAGACTGAAAGAGGATCATTCTTTCATCTTGCCTGATACCCCATCAAAATGTTCTCGAGCTGAACAAATCTATTCAAATTTCCGTTTCTATGGTCGCTTCTAGTTACCAAATTCCCCGCCACATGCCACCGGAGGAGACTTTGACAGAGATTACAGTCTTGGGACTGAAAAATATTGCTGGATTTGGCCAACAAGTTGAAATTGGGTGCTAATATTTTGGTTGAGGAAAATCAGAGTTTTATGCAAAGAGTTAAAGACACAACATTCTATTTGCTCGTTTGTCCTTGTGAGGCAGTTGTGAATTGTCCTGGTGATGGCATGCATAATGTCGTTGGTGGAGCAGGTGTTTTCGTAGGTGGAGGAAAATTTTGAACAGATGAGAGTATTGGCTGTGGTGTTAAGTAAGCCTTTGCTATGGAATGAGGACCTCTGCATGATTATTTTTTGTTCATAATTGGTGTTTCAACAGTACTCCATTTCGTGTTTGATGAAAATGAAGAGGGTTGTGTTTGTACTCGTTGATAATCCTCTTTGATTATCATTTGTTCCTGAAGGTGTTGTTATAATTCTTGTTGGTACATAAAGATACTCCTAGGTGTAATATTATCGTCTCATATAGACTTCATTGCAACTTAGAAGATTCTAAGGTTGTAAGAGCTCCATGTAAACTTGAGCTAATGTGAATGATTAGATCATTGAGTTTGTATGCTATACTATTAAATATTAACTTTACATGATGGAGATTGAACTTTGTCAGTGTTTAAGTTTCGTTTACTATCCATGTACGGGATCAGAGCTTGCCGAACATTATAAACTGAAAAAAAAAAAAAAAATCAGACTACAGTAAGCAAGTAAGCAACCCTCCATTTCTTAATCATGATTTCTGTGTAAATTTTACTTATTTTCATTCAGTTCTATAATCACAAGTTCATGTGTCTTGTTCCAGTTGAGCAAAACTAATTGGTGACACGTAAAGTAGCCCAAAATAGAGTGCTTCAGCTGCCATAGATGAGGCTTTCTGTGTTGGGTGGTACATGTCCCAGAACAGATACTTCCGGCGGTCAGGACAACGCGATGCTGTTGAATTACAAGGGCCTTGAGCATTCAAGCTTCCATGTCCGCAGCATGCTGATTCCACGTCATGAAATCCTACAACAATTTGAAGAAACCAAAAGAGTGGTACTGCCAGTCATTTCCTTTATGTTTCAAATTTTTAACATTAAATTATACGGAATTGTTGATGAATACTTACTGAAGGATTTTTTATTGTTGATGACGTCATAAGTCATTTGGTATGTGTTTCCAAGAGAGTACTTCATTCCCGGACGCTGCGAGCTGATATTAACCAAAAGGGCATCGAGCTCTGAGTGGAATGCCTTAGCAAGATCATTCATGGGAAGGTTGCAATCAGTGGTGCCATTTTTGGTGAACTGGATCAATCTTGAATGTGGACAGCAACCCACAGGTGGAACGCCTATGATGCCGAATCTTCTTGCTCCCAGTTCATACAACGTCTACAAGGTACGATAACTGATCATTTAGATCTATATAAAGTGATCTTACCAAATAAACTACTATGATTTAGTGAGGAGAAGACTGCTCTTACTGTAATGTGCTTTGAATATGTTGCTATCAGTAGGGAAATGAACGCGTTTCCTGTTCCATCTTCGCTTGGGGAGTAGTTGAAAATGTCATTGCTGCCAATACTGATGAAGAACAAAGACTTATTGAGGATTGCTTCAGTTTTAGGTGCTCCTATAATAGTAGTGAAATTGTCGCGCAGAGAAGTGAACTGATTGATCTGCTCTGATAAGGGCACAATAGTCTGTTGACAGTGCAACACAACGCAATGAGGCATGAAAAGGAAATTATCAGTAAAATTATAACCGAATCCTCAGACAGTCTTACCATGTTGGAGTTAGTTTTATCTAGAACTCCAGCCCCTGCTGAGGCAAAGTTTACACCTCTGAAAACATGTTTTTTGAAGTGATGAGATCGGAGCGTAAGTAGAAACAGAAAAGGTGGTGGACTTCTCGTCAACCCGAAAAATTTGGCTGAGCAAGGCATTATATATGATCATGACATGGAAAATGTTAGCAGATGTAGGTGTATTTGTTATATATGAAACATGTGAAAGTTGCACTAACCAAGTTCATCAGCGCTGTTAAAACCATTGCTGAACCTCCCAGTCCGCTGAGAGTTTGGGAAGTCGATACCATTGTGGGGGAAGTTGGCTGTTAACTTGCTTTCAGACAAATAAGTATTAGTTCCAACATCGGCTGTGGAATCTCCAAGAATGAAAATAGGCCTTGGCAAGTCATCAGCCAATTGAAGGACGAATTTGGCACAGATAGTTAACAGAAACAGACAGAAAGGAGTGCTCGTTGTTGCCATAGCCGAATGCCAGGTTAGTTTACTGATTGATTTTTTAAGCTTTTGAAGTTTTAAGAAACTTGCTGTATCTGATCTCACTCAGGACACAAACTTTGTAACCTTTCATGCTTTCATGAGAGTTTAAGGTAGTACTGATAACAGGAGATAGTTACAAAATCTAAGAATTATATGTCTAGTCGATATGACCTAATAATTTGGATTATATAATTCACAGTTTTAGCCGGTCGTGTCTCCGCATGATGTCAGTCTGAATAATTTACAATTTACATGTGAATAAATAATTCACCAATCAAGTAACCTTGTAACAAGGCAGTGAGTAGGTGAAAGTAGATGACAAAAATGGAACTTCCTTGACAAGGACAGGGTTGTTCCTAACAAGGTAAATTAGCTTGAGTTGTTGTGTGTGACAGAGATTCATAAACGAAAACGTCTGTTTTTTCGATTATGTATTTTGATATGACCTCTTTGCGGGCAAGATAGGAATCCTGTTGGCTGATCTAAAACGTTGGAAACAAGAATATTCAAGAAAATTACATGGTATTTTTTAAGGAACTGCTGATCTGGTGGAGGATATTCTAGAACTTCTAGTCGCTTAATCATGTTTTACGTAAAGGTATACGGCTGCCTAGTACTTACTATCAGTAAATTAGTGATATTAATCATATTGGATTATGATTCTCTTTCGCTATTTTATCACTCATCCAATCCTGCCTTACTGATTATTGTTGCTTACTGTTTGCCTATTATATCCATGTTTGATCTCTGAAAATCACTCCGAACCTGAACATTATCTCGAAGAATCAATTTCAAGACCAAAATGATGTAGAAAAGTAGAATACAATTAACTCAAAAGAACTTACAATTGAAACTAACAAGACAAAAGAGGAAATACAGAAAAAGAAATAGGATTCGAGGTTTCTATTAACATGATGTTAATGTCTGGTTCAATTGTCGACCTCGTTTTGGTTGCTCTTATGGTGTCCTGGTAACTTCTCCTTGATCTTGTCTAATATACCCTTCTTCTCCTTGCAGTCGCTTCCAGGGGAATGCTCTGCTGCAGGTGGAGTCTGAGTCTCTTCGTCGCCTTTCTTGTGCTGCCCCGGGAGTTTCTCTTTGATCTTCTCAAGAAATCCCTTCTTCTCTTCCGGTTGCCCCGTCTCATCATTTCCGTCTTCACTGCATTTCACCATGGGGACGCCACCGTCTTCTCCCTCTTTCTCGCCAGATATTTTATCCTTGATCGCCTCTTTCAACCCCTTCTTCTTCTTCTTCTTCTTCTTCCTCCTCTCGCCTCCCTCTTCCACTTCTTCATCGCTAGACTGAAAACAAAAATGCATGCATTCAGTGAAAATGAATCAACACTTCTTTTGTTAGTGAAAGGATGATGTCCGAATACTTACAGAGGTTGAGTGGCTATGAGTACGTCGAAGCTCGTCCATCAGAGTGTGCTTATTCTCCTCTTTGCCTTCCTTGGCTGCATTGAGATCTGTTGGGAAAATAATAAACATTTTTTCAAGTGATACCAAAACCCAGCTGACCTCAACTGAGTAGATGAATGTACAAACTTTGTGTTGTTTCCAGCTCGCGTGTTCAGAGCTATTAGGTTTTTTAAGTACAGGTTCAACACAGCAGAAGACATAGCAGAAGACACAGCTAAGCGGACACAGCTGAGGAATTCAGCAGAGCAGACCAAGCAGAGTCAAAGACCCAGCAGTATCAAAACTCAGCTCAGTGACGGAAACTCAGCTCAGTGTCAAAGACCCAGCTCAGTATAAAAGACCCAGCTTAGTGTCAATGACACAGCTCAGGTCTAAGACAGCTCAGGTTAATGACACAGCTCAGGTTGAAGACACAACTCAGGTTAATGATACAGCACAGGTCTAAGACACAACTCAGAGTCGAGACGCAGCAGAGTCCAAGACGCTGAAGACACAGCAGAGACGCTTAGCAGCTCAAAGAAGAAGACCTTCTCCAAGACAAGATCCCGATGTCAGAAGATCTTGTCTGACGTGGTCAAATCAGAGAAGAAATAGCTTCTGCAGATGCAGACCTACTTCGTAGGCAAAAGACCAGAAGTCAATGAGAGTAGGTAAGATTCAAACGGCTCTTTTCCAACGGCTAGTTTGAATCTCCACCTATATATATCTCCTCACCATTGAAGAAAAGAGGTTGGCGAGGCGACTGAAGAAATAAAAGAGCAAACAGAAAAATGAACAACGATTTTCAAAGCCAAATCTTTCAAGAACACCCAGCCAGTCAGCTGTGTTCTTAGTTGTTCACATATTCAGTCATAGGCAGAATAGATTAGAATAGAAATATCTTAAGCCTAGTTTGAACGAGTTCATCATACTCCTTGTTCTTCATTGTAAGAACTTCGTTCATAGTTGGAAAACCCATACCCAAACCCAAATCCAGAAAGTTTAGGTCAAGGTACGCCTGCTCGAAGCGTGTAATTCGAGTGGTCAGGTTTTACAGTACCCGAAAACTGTAAGTCAGATTTTTTCAGTACCCGCAAACTGAAAGGTGTAGGCTTGACAGTGCCCGTAAACTGTTGGAACACAACTCAGGTTAGAGTTGTGAAGTTGCTTGGTACTTGGAAACCAAGTGGTAGTGAATTACCAGTGAATCTGGTCGTGGACGTAGGAGGTATTACTCCGAACCAAGTTAAAATTGTTTTGTTCTTTACTGCTTTGTTTTATGCATTCTGCTAACTCCTCTCACACATACATTTCAAGCTGCATAAACTGACTAACTGAAAAGAGAAACAAAGCTTTGCAATATATGTGAAGTAACAGACGGACTTTCCAAATCCACCACATTCCGCACAAAGCCAGTTGTGTCGATCAAGCTGCCTTCCAGCTGGATCGAATACAGTCAGCTCACTCAAAAGAGTTTTTAATTGGAAAAGTTTTTAAACCTTGGTGTATTCACCCCCCTCTACACCAAGGTATCCGTCTTGGGACCAACAAGATCCGTCATCACAACATCATCAGTTTTCTCATCCTTTTTGGTCAGAAAATCGAAGCAGCCGCGCTCTTGAGTCTCCTCAGGAGGAACTCCATTGGGGTTCTTGGCATGGCCCTGTGGGATCTGCTCTGCCATTTTCTGTAAGTAGAACTAATAGATTGAACAAAAGTTGAAACAATGTGGGGATTGGATTGGAATAACTGTTGTTTGCGTGGTTGAAAATGTGGTCTTATTGTCTGTTTATATAATTGTAATGAGCAATCTATCATGTATTGTGTGATGGATTAATTCCTTACGTTACGTATTATGTTGTGTGAGAAACTAAACTAGTAAACTACATTGGAGATTGGAAGAGAGATGCCTAATGTCGGTCCTTGGACGGAGATGATAACTCAGAAATGTTGGTTTGGACGGCTAACAGACAATTAATTACATTGCTTTGCAAAATTAATTAGTCATCTGGAAATTTGGGAATCTATTTTTCTTTCCAATTTGTGTCCTTTCACTCTAGCTTTGTGTGCATGGAACCGGTGTTCTTACACATAAAGATATTCGTTTGAAGTTTTGATCGTTTAGGCAAATATTTTATTTTGGGAGAATGACTATGAAATCGAA
Source organism: Agastache rugosa (assembly GCA_031470985.1). Lineage (NCBI taxonomy): Eukaryota > Viridiplantae > Streptophyta > Magnoliopsida > Lamiales > Lamiaceae > Agastache > Agastache rugosa. The sequence goes on from CM062609.1 coordinate 12,566,166, forward strand.
CATATGATCCTCCAACAAAATTGAAGATACAGATCATGAAATCGAATTTCAATTCTTTTTGGAAAGATATCAATTGGTAGAACCCTCGATAAAGGAAAGAAATGCTGTGTATGAATCACTCACATATTCTTCTGAATTATATGTATCCTTTTCCAAAATAAAACTTTGTTGTTCAGCATCTTGAACTAGCCATCTCTTCGAGGGTATTGTTAAAAGATCATCAATTCCTAATGAAATGGATGTAGCAGTAGCTTGTTGAAAACCCAAAGCCTTTACTTGATCCAAGATGTGTGATGTATATGCCATTCCGAAGTGATCTATTAATCTACTAATAAGTCGTTTCATGGCAGTTCCGTCTATCACTTTATTGTGAAATACCAGATTGGCCCGTTCTGCCATAAGTACCTCCATATTCTGCTGAGTACGATTCGACAATGGGTTTGAGTCAGTGATTGGAAAACTTCCTTTTTTCGGTCTTGATTCGCGTAGAAATTCCGGAACTATGGTTCTAGTTGAAGTGAAGAGGTCTGCATTCCTATATTGTAGGATTCCTTAGCTCGTGACTCGTGACAAGAATCTTTCTACCGACCATATTTTTGAGTCAAACAAAATAAAAACATCGCAAGTTACTAGTATTAAATTGCCATAATTTTACTATTGATAGTAGAAATGCTAACCAGTCTACCATAATTTTGTGTGTATATGATTGATTGTTGGATTTAACATAATCTCTGATCAAATTTATAATTATAACATGATTTTTCAAATATTGCAATTACCACACAACAATCAACTCAAAAAAAAAAAGGAACATTTCAATTTTATTTTTTTTTGTAACTTTAGCATCCCTTATTTCCTTGTACAAGTTGCATCTGATGTGTTTGATGTTGAGTACACGTATACATTTTACGTCTGCACCAACGTGTTGAGTCAAACGATATTGTGTAACATTAGTGAACATTAACTGATGTAACAACTTCATTTTTGTATATTAAATTCTAATTTGGGGATTTTGAATGTTTATTTAATTCACAAAAACTACGTCGTTTCGTGACAAGTTGTTAGTAACTAATGTTGCACAATGTTGTTTTGAGTCTTTTGATTCAATACGATGGAGTGTACACCCTAACTTTATATCGGACATATTGGATGTGACTCCACAAAAGGTCATTGTTGTAATTGGAAATTTTGTGTTAAATCTTACTTAAAGGTAATGGTTTTATGAGAAGTTTTTGTCTTACTTAAAAATTGTAGCAAAATAAAATAAATCCTTTAAGCCGTTATTCAACTTTACAAACTAAACTTTTTTTTATCACTAGAGTGACTTATGATCGTTTTACTAAAATTTGTTTAGATATTACTTTTCCATACTTTAGGGATGTTATTTTATTTTTTAAGGAATTTTTAATACTCGGTGACTATAATAATATTTAAAAAAAAAAAGCTACATCTACGAAAATATATTTATATTTTACTTCATTCTGTGATCTAAAAATAATCTAAAAAAATGTAAAAGATAAAAGAGAGAGGCCATGTATAGAATTACTCAATCCAAACAAGCAAATTCAATCTTTCTAACTATTTGGGCTCTTGTCAAAAAAAAAAAACTAGTTGGGCTTAGGCCCTTTACCGCCATTTAATTTGGCCCATTAAATCTCCTACAGCATCAATAAGTCAACAAGTAGAGAGTATATTTTTCATCCATTTCTGTACACATCCAACAATTCAAACTTACTAGAACACAGACTATTGCAAGGAACACTACTGTTTGTTTCAATTTTACGATTAGAATTTGAAAAAAAATCTGTAGCTTGCAGTCTCAGCAGCCTGATAACAACATATGGTAGCTTATTTGTTGTCGTTGATGTAAAGTGTGAGATGATGAACATCTATAAGCCGCCATTGACAGCAGCAAAGTTTTCTCCACATCTTTAGCTGCCTTCTTTTGCATCAAAGATGTGACATATCTCAACAACTGCGAATCACAGGGCAATGTGATCGGCCCGTTGCTGGGCAGTCCGAATTCTTCTTCAGACATTCTTAGCAGTTCCCTGAAAATAAGGCTGTTGAGATAAGCGATGGGGAATGAGAATCGAACTCTGTCGGTCGTATATACGATGAAATGCCCCTTCTCCGCCACCTCCGAGGAATGATCGCTTGTGCTGGCTTCGTCGATCTTTTCCGGTAAACAGATGCGCTTTCTTCTTAGGGCTGCAACTTTCTGCCATTTTCTTGCCATCTTGATTACTTTCCTTGCACTGATCATCTTGGTTAGTTTCTTGAACTGGGAATTTGAGGGGTGGGTTTTTCTTGATCTTGGATTCTTGATTGATTATTGTTGTTTTTGTGTTTGGATGGAGGAGTATTGTGATGGGGTGTGGTTTATATATTGGGGAATTATAGTAGACAATGCATTGAATTTTAGCTTTTTTGATTCTGGTATTTAGGGTTGCAAGGCCATGTGAAATTTGGGGGAAAAGAGAGAAAAATGGGAGGGTGGCAATGTCGGTCGATTTATTCTTTTGTTTGCTGTGGTGCTGAGTTGTTAGATTGCAAACTGGGCAGGAATTCTTGAGAGCCACAAGAATGAAAAGTTGGAAATTAAATGGTGAATCTTTTTCCTGCTTGGGATGAATGATGATATCCATGCAATTTCCTTTTTGGGATTTAATGAGTGGGGAAATTTGGCAGGTCCAAGACAAGGCAAGTTCAGGCCCAGCATGCCTTACCAAACAGGGCAGAATATGTGGCTTCAACCATCACAATTTAATGGTAATATTGATTTTTCAATGCTTGAATACCAACATGTGGCCACACCTTAGCTGGAAGTTGTTTATGGTGTTTTAGGATAGAAAATATTTATAATAATGTGATCATACTGCAAGCTTTTCTTAATTTAGGACAGGTAAAAACAACACATTTGCTATGATAGTATGAGGTGATCGATGATGTTAGAGACAGAGGACTGAAAAAAAGTTTTGTTACGAAGAATTCAAAAAGGGTTTCTCTTTGTCTGCATTTAACGCATCCACACTGCTTTATCCTTGTGGCCATATTTTGGAAAAAGATGAATATATTGTGCTAGTCAACTGGTCACTGGCAATGTATGAGTGCATTTAACTTTGCAATGATTTATTAGCTATATTGAAGGATTACTCATTATTTCATTATACTATCTGCTGATGATCAATTGTTAATTTGCATGCCCTTGTCGATTAATGTCTTCATCATACAGAGATGATGTATCAATGAACTGAACACCTCGTCTAATTATAAGATAAAGGAATTACGAGTGATTTCTTCCAGCAGTGTAGACGACAAAATGAGCTTTTCTTAACTACCTTGATGTACTAAAAAAGTTGTCTTCACTCTTTCTAAGAGATGAAATCCTCTTCTTTTTTTAGGGAAGCAATGCTTTTGCCATTTACATGCCATCTTGAGGATTTTTCTTGGGACTGAGATCGGTTTAATTTTATTTTTTCTTCCGAGTGCTTCAGAAAAAAAAAAAAAAAAAAGAGAAAATATCTTAATTCTTGGACGACTATTGACTAGAATACAAATGAAAAATGAAATTATATTTAGGTGTATAGGAGATGTATATTTGCTCTTAAGTCTAGGAATTCAATACCATGTGCAGGTTGGTCACCTTTGTATGGTGTCAATTAAAGGATAAATAATTTCCATCATGTTATTTGGTTTGATAGCAGAGGGGGTCTGATTAGGTTGACTGTGTCAGCTAACCGCTCATCAGAAAATAAGAAACTCGTGATATTTTTTTCAGTACTTTATAATTAGGTCTAAAACTCATGCACACTTAGCGCCTTGTACAGTGGCTGAAGCTGGCTGTCTCCTTGGTGAAGTAGAAAGCTTAATCTAACTTTTTCAAGTTAAATCTGAAATTTGACATGAAAATTCTTGGTCTGCAGGAACATACTTCCTGTTCTTTTTCAAGACTCCAGCTGAACTGCAATGCGAAATCATTGCTTGTTGTACATAAAGGAGCTATTCTTGGATAAGGCTGTCTTTCCTTATTCTCATTTCAGTTCCATCTTGGCCAACCACAGAAGAAGAAACATATTTGGATTTGAAGGTAACTTGGAAGCTGCTTGTAAGCTTAAATATTCAACTTTGTGAGCTAAATTTGACTATGATAAGATTAAACATCTATATATAACATCACCATTTTCCAATAGAAATAACGATATTAAAATTATTATTATTATTGTTGTTGTTGTTGTTGTTGTGGTTGTTGTTGGTAACAGGGAGCAGCAGCTGAATAACAAAAGAAAAGAAAATTGCAAGCAATGTCTATTGCATGAATTTGACAATGAATAGAGATACAATAAGATAGTCCAAAGTCGGGGGTTTGCTACATATGCACAACCGCTCATTGATTTTGGAAGGTTGTATCAATTCTCACAAATTTTGATGTGTTATCGTAGGCAATCAATGAATAAGCAGCTGGTGATTAATCTGCCCTCCATGCAAACATGACGACGAGCAGCGGCTTCTAGCAACCGACTCAAGCAAAGCTTGATGCAAGTCTCCAGCTCGACCTTTCCGGATGAGGCAAATGGCATAGTCCATGAAGACTGAATCACAAGGTAGTACAATAGGGCCGTTGCAGAGTAGTCCGTACTCCTCCTCAGACATCTCGAGTAGCTGTCTGAACATGGGATTGTTGAGATACGCCAACGGCACCACAAAGCGCCTCTCGTCAGCAGTGTAGACTGCAAAGTGGCCCTTGTCCACGGATGATAGAGCGCAGCAGCTGTTGAGTCCATCGCAGCTTGGAAACAAGATTCTCTTGCGTCGCAGAGCAGAAAGCTCCTGCCATTGCTGGATCATCTTGGAGAGCTTCTTGGCACTGATCATTGTTTGTAGGTTGTAGCTCAAGTAAGGAAGACAGGAGAAACTTGCAACTTTTTTTTTTTTTTGGGTTTGTTTGTTTATAATTCTTTTGCAGATGAAAATGAAATTGTGGAAGTGGATTTATACGAGGGAAGGTGGAGACAGAAGGGATTGAACAGCATGTGGCGTTGAGTTAAATGCGACCAAAAATGTCTAATGCCAATGTATTTAGGTTTAGGTAAAACGTGCAGTGAAAACTCATACCTTCCATTTTGTTAATTGCCGTGAAAACATGATGGTCCTTCAACTTTCTCAGACAGCCACAGAAATATTACGAGTCAGAATTAGACAAACAGCATTTATCATATTTGCATTTTTTGTTTGAAATCATATTGACAGGGCAGTCCATATACACTAAATTTCCATATACTTTCTGCCAAATTGTCGAAAATCAGGCCTTGATTAAATGACGATTTTTTATTTATTTATTAATGTGACATATTAATAAGCGGTAACTATTACTAACCCAAGATTTTTTAATGCTATAACATACAATATATCAGTACGTTTGCACCTTCAGAGGGAATGCGGGGATAATCATAAATGGGAAAAATTAAAGATTTTCATAGGTTATTGGCATAGTAAATTATCCAAAAATATGAAACAATGGCTTCACTAATATGAATTTATAAATTACAACCTCCATATCAATGATTTACATAGAAAATATACTCCATGTTGCAATCGAAAAAAAATCTGGAAGGAACTTTGGTTAAAGTTGGTGGATTACATTAAGGAACAAATTTATTATGGCGCAATTGGCCCAAAACAATTATGGGCTACTGGAAGTTATCATGGTCCAATTTAAGCGGATCATATCATTTGATTACTTGGGACTTCGATTTCACTCACTCAATTAACATTTTCCAATTCTCTCACTATGCCCTTTCTTTATTATTAAAGTAATAAAAATAATAATAAATGTATTAAATTAGCCCTATAGCTCCCATTTTTTCTTCAATAATCTGTAGAGGAAAAAATGCTGAAGAAGATTTTAAAAATCATGCAAAACTAGAGAAGAAATTCCTTGAATCGATCCTACAAAAAATATAAATTCATTTTAATTTTTTTATTTGACTAAATTTTTTGGAACGAGTCTCCGTCACTATATTCCATTGTTGAGGATGAAATTTATGAATTTATTATCTTCTTCGGTCGTCCATGCTCCATGGCCCTTGTTTCTGTCCAACCTTTTCACAAGATGGTTGTCAGCCCATGAGGGGGGGGGCTATCTGCTCTGTCCCCCAAGAATCTTTTTAGTTTTTTTCTAATTAATGTTGCAATACAGCCCTAGGATGTGAGATGAAAAATATGGATAATTACTAAGACAAAATAAAGATAAAAATTCATTACATGATTTTTTGCCGTAAATTGCAGCAAATGATTGCATTCAGAATTTTGGAGGCTATAGGGTTCAAAGAATTTCATTTTGAGCTATAACTAATTTAGTACATTTTTTATTGTTATTATTTTAATAAATAAGGGGCTATAGTAAGAGAATTGGGGCTATGTTTAATTCTATTTAGGACCTACTAATTCTAATTAATTTTTATTAATTAAATAAAAAAAATCTACTTGGGTTCGCTGTCATGCCGACACCTTTGATCATATCTACCATTTTTATCATTTTAATTACCCTTCTTCTCAATTCAAATTCTTTATTGTTCGTTTTTCATGTAATAACTAAGAATATAAAAGAAAATTTATACACTTGCTTGGTATACGGTTTTTTAAACGGCAAATGAGTTTATTCAAGAATGGAGGGAGCATGCAATTTCTGGCCCAATTGTTTAATTCTTGATTGGGCAAGTAAGTTCTTCTTGGGCTAAAACTCTTAGAATGGGTATAATTTCTCGGACTGCTGTAGAGCTAGAATATTCTGAATGATTTTCCATGAAATTTATCCTCGCAGTCGCTGGCTTATCGGTAAATACCTATTCTTATTTGTTTTCTTTTTTCTTTTAATTAAGGAAGAGTGGGCCGGGGTTATAAACGGAAGAGGCTTTGTTTTTATTTCACTAGTATTGCACCCGGTAGAATGTATTTTAAAAATATATAATATATAAATTATCAAATCATATAAATAATGAGTATTAATTACTCCCTCCATTCATGATATTTAGGACACAATTTTCGTTTTGGTTGTCCATCATATTTATACCACTTTTCTTTTGGAATAATACCTCACACATTCATTATTTTATATTTCACAACTACTCATTATAGTAGGTCTCTTTCTCTACTCAAATATAACCTACTTAACATTTATTAAAATCCTTATCGCACCCTACGTGACTTATGTTTCATGGACGGATGAAGTATAAAATTTCAAGCAACAAAAGAGAATAATAATATATTAGTTTTTCAGTATAGAAATTTATGACATTTTTAAGTATAACATTAACAAATACAATATATTCCCTCCGTCCATGAAATGTATATTATGTCCATTTAGTTCATGCTCTTCTCGTGACACTAAAGTTGTGCTATATATTTTGTGAACGAAGGGAGTATCAAACATTATGAAAAAAAATTCTTTTTACATAACACCACACACCAATATCTTCAAACCTTTCCAATTCAAAACTCTTGAAATATCCACAAAAAATTGTCGAAAAACTGTCTATCACACATATTAATCATCTAATATGTTAATTATGGAATAACATAATAAAATATAAAATCATGCATTACATCAATATTTTTTAAAAAGAAACATTCAATCCAAATAACATTAACAATTATGACATATACTTCTTATTGAGAAATTCTTTGTTAATATTTTGTTAATTAATTCCATTCCTCATGCACCTACGTACTCTGTGTCTGTGTGTGTTAGTGTGTGTGTTTCTTTTTCATGCATTTTGTAATGATGTATTAATTTTTTGTCTGAATGCATGATGAATGAATAGGGATGTGATGGATCCGTACTGATCGACTCGACGAAAAGCAACACGGTGGAGAAAGACTCTCCGGCAAATTTGAGCTTGAGGGGCTATGAAATTATTGATGCTGCCAAGCAAGCATTGGAGAGACAGTGCCCTGGTGTTGTTTCCTGTGCTGATATTGTGGCCATGGCTGCAAGAGATGCTGTTTTCTTGGTAATTAGTATTTACTTACTTTTTATGATTAATTTTAGATTTTAGATATGTTGGATATAATGGTTTGAAAATCTATTTATGGTGGTTAATTATTTAATTATTGAGAATTAAATAATGAAGGTTTATTTTACTTGTCAAGTAAATAATCGGAATATATTTATGTTCTCAAAACCATTAATTGGTGAGTGAGAAATGGTATATTTGAAGTTGTGTGTTGGAGTTAAATTTGTTGTAGGCAAATTTATTCGTGTGGTTAGCCTACGTTGAAGGAACGAGCTTGAGCTCGGGCCGTGGACATTGGGCTTTGTATTCAACATTTAATTTTTGGGCTTGAATTTGAATTAGTTATTTCAAATGTTTAATTTAATCCAAATTGTTAATAGTTGAGACGAGCACATATGTATGGAAATTGGACTAGGTCCAATTGTTAATTCCTAATTAATACCATGTTTAATTATTAGGAATTGTACAGGACCAACACACAAATCAAATTAAATTATAATATTTAATTATTGAAATTGGAAATCATGACATGATTTCAATTTCTTGAAACCGCCGTGTGTTTAATGGCCAGATGATGAATTCATTTCATCAAATGATATTCAAGCATCATAAACTGCCATTTCATGGCTTTTATTTTTCGTGAAACAGCCATTTGGCTTGTTAATGCACTTGAATGAGTTTAATTCCCCATATGGTGATATTGTCTTATAAATAGAAATATTTTTTGCATGGTTTTATACGGAAAAAATAAGTTTGCATAGTTTTCTCTCAAAAACAAAGATAACAAGAAGCATAGTATAGCTCAGTTCTCGTCTTAGTTCAGTTCGCCGGAGCTCGCCGGATTGTGGAGCCCCATCTATCGAGACGAAGTCGTTTCACCTTTGAGGACAAACCGCCAAACCGAGAGCATTACCGGGGCGTTATTCGTCTTGCGGGGAGAAGGATTCCTTCGACTCGACTAATTATCTTTGAGTTTGTTATTTTATTTTGTAATTTCAAATTTAGTTCATTTTGTAATCTTATTCTCCTACATTTCTTGTTTTATTTTGTAATCAAGAAAGGACGTGTACGCCGGTTTTAACAATCGCAAGACGAATAACTTGTTGCACGTCTGTTCGAAGGAGATCAAGTTTGAACTAATAATTTTGATTAAAAACTTTCGAAACTTTAAACCTTTTCTTGGAGAAATGACGTCAACCGTTCCAGCCAACGAGTCAATTACCATGGGCTCCACCAACTCCGCAACTGCTGCTGCCACTGTTGTATCCTATCGGTTTGGGCAAACAGACAGCTCAACTATTGACTCTGTTATCCATCTGTTTGGTCAAACGGGCGGATTCCTGTCCGTGATGGCTCCTCTCCATACATCGGTAAGGATGGCTGTTGCCGAGAAGCCTTCGAACTTCTCGGGGACTGATTTAAAAGGTGGTCCCAAAAGATGTTGTTTTACATCACCACTTTGGGACTAGCCAACTACCTCCGTGATGACGAGGTGTCTCCGCCTAGTAAAGGTGAGACGGATATCCATGTGCTTGTGGGATACGACACTTGGAGGAAAGACGATTTCACATGTAAAATCGTCTTATTGCACAGTTTAGCGGATTGTCTCTATTCTGTATACTCTGGTATTAAGACCTCCAAGTTGATTTGGGAGGCGTTGGACCGGAAATATCGGGTTGACGAGGCTAACGCTCTTATGGAAGATAAGGCAAACATGATCAAGAAAAGTGTTGGAACTTCCAATAAACGATCTTGTCCAAGTACTAAAAACAAGGGCAAGACTATTGATTATGATGAGCCGAATAAGAAAAAGGCTAAGAACAGTGTTTACAATGTCGAGAAGGACTTCGACGAATGAGACGAAGATGTAATCGTTGTTTAAAGTGTAAGGACATGCGTCCACAATAAGCAAGTGCTAATTGCATCTATTTTTTGTTCTTGAAGTCAATTATATCTTGAATAAGATTGCACTTAAAGGGAAAGATGTGACTCCCTATGAGCTATGAAAAGATAGAAAACCTTCTTGTAAATACTTCAAAGTGTGGGGGTATTTTGAAGATGTTATATGTTGAATAAAATCAATATCTTTAGTGATAACCAAATGACTATTGGTTGTACACAAAGTAACTTGTACAATCGTAAGTTGTGACTTATATATATCTTTGACATAATACACATGATATTTGATCTTTTAGTCAGGTTATAGTTATTGATTGTGTGAAGTCAATAAATAACCTAGCGGATCCGCTAACCAAAAGGTTTAATCAAGATCAAATGGTCAAAATTGTTAGGGAAATGAGATTAAAATCCACATCTTAAGGATGATTATAGTGGAAACCCAACCATGATAACTGGAGGATCCCAAGAACTTGGTTCAATGGGACAACTAAGCTATATGACTCCGTGTGAAAACACTCAAAATCACTTATTCCCTAGAGAGCAATGAGTGTTTGGAACCTGCACTTGGTGAGGTTAAGTCTTTTGACTTTTAATGATTCTTGGATACCTCAGAGAAGTCAAGTATAGCAGGATACTTGGAAAAAGAATCACCTATATAAGTGTGAAGTGTGGGCCGCTTCGACGATGTACTTATGAATCCAAAGGGTGTTCCAGGGTCTGTAAAGGACACAAACGTGAGAACGGATGAGGATTGAAACGATATTGTGTCAATATTGTTGACTCGGTATACACCAAGGAGGACTAGTTCAAGGCATCGCGTCCACTAGGCCGTCTGTATACTCGATGATATTGACTATGGAAGGTTCAAGGTCACAAGCCACCTATCCAAATGCAATAACGTCTCTTGAGGACTGAGCTAAGTGTCTGCATACATTTGCATAAGGCTTTCTCACTCATGTGGGGGATTGTTGGATATAATGGTTAGAAAATCATTATTTATGGCCGTTAATTATTTAATTATTGAGAATTAAATAATGAAGGTTTATTTTACTTGTCAAGTAAATAATCGGAATATATTTATGTTCTCAAAACCATTAATTGGTGAGTGAGAAATGGTATATTTGAAGTTGTGTGTTGGAGTTAAATTTGTTGTAGGCAAATTTATTCGTGTGGTTATCCTACGTTGAAGGAACGAGCTTGAGCTCGGGCCGTGGACATTGGGCTTTGTATTCAACATTTAATTTTTTGGGCTTGAATTTGAATTAGTTATTTCAAATGTTTAATTTAACCCAAATTGTTAATAGTTGAGACGAGCACATATGTATGGAAATTGTACTAGGTCCAATTGTTAATTCCTAATTAATACCATGTTTAATTATTAGGAATTGCACTGGACCAACACACAAATCAAATTAAATTATAATATTTAATTATTGAAATTGGAAATCATGACATGATTTCAATTTCTTGAAACCGCCGTGTGTTTAATGGCCAGATGATGAATTCATTTCATCAAATGATATTCAAGCACCATAACTGCCATTTCATAGCTTTTATTTTTCGTGAAACAGCCATTTGGCTTGTTAATGCACTTGAATGAGTTTAATTCCCCATATGGTGATATTGTCCTATAAATAGAAATAATTTTTGCATGGTTTTATACGGAAAAAATAAGTTTGCATAGTTTTCTCTCAAAAACAAAGATAACAAGAAGCATAGTATAACTCAGTTCTCGTCTTCGTTCAGTTCGCCGGAGCTCGCCGGATTGTGGTGCTACATCCATCGAGACGAAGTCGTTTCACCTTTGAGGACGAACCGCCAAACCGAGAGCACTACCCGGGGCGTTATTCGTCTTGCGGGGAGAAGGATTCCTTCGACTCGACTTATCTTTGAGTTTGTTATTTTATTTTGTAATTTCAAATTTAGTTCATTTTGTAATCTTATTCTCCTACATTTCTTGTTTTATTTTGTAATTAAGAAAGGACGTATACACCGGTTTTAACAAGATATTGATTAATGTAATGATGTAATGATGGATGTTGTTTAATCTGTTCAGAGTGGTGGTCCATTTTATGACATTCCTAAAGGGAGAAAAAATGGGAGAAGATCAAAGATAGAATACACCATTAATCTAATGTTTAAAAATTAATTAACAAAATATACGTAAATAAATTTAAATACACTATTAAATAATTTCATATAAACATCTAAATAATATTTATATATTATAAATAATCCAAATATAAAATAAATAGTTAATTACATTAATAATTTAAGGGAACATTTTTTTTTTAAAAATTAGCATAATACTTACCTTCTAAACATCTCTAAACAACCATTATATATATATATATATATATATATATATATATATATATATATATATATTTGAAAATACAATTTCAATTAAAACCCATTTCAAAATGCCATTAGAATTAACATTTTTAATAATTCTTCTTTTTGATTACTTCTAAACATCTTGAAATATAAATTTTTAATTATCTTTTTAGTATTTTTCACTATTATATTTTTAAAATATTTACGAATCTAAATAATAAAAATAATAAAATTATTTTGGCAACTATCCATTGTGCTAATCTTTTATTTTTTATTTTTCAAAATTACATAGCTTAGTCAAAATAGTGTTGTGTTTAATTAGAACATTTATTATATTAATAATAAATATAAAAAGTAAAAAATTCAATTACATAATCCCAAATTCAATTAAATAAACCAAAATCCATTATCATTCAATTTTTAAAGCTCAAACATGATAATCAAGAAATGAGATGTATAGAGTAATTAACCAACATATATTATTCATCATTCATAATATAACTAAAGGTCAATACCTATTATCCACTAAATTGGTTTTGGAGGGGAAATGGCAATATGTGTAAATAAAGCCAAAACTTCATTATTTAGTATAGTATAGATGGGTTATACCTATAAGGCTATACGGAAAAAAAAAAGAAGAAGAAGAAAGAAAGAAAGAAAGAAAGAAAGAAATTGTATCCTAAATAATATATGTAGTTATGGAGGAAAAAGGAGAAATTAAATTAACCTTGTATTGAAAATCCCCAGTTAATAGTAGGATAATTAATGGGTTATTTTTTTCTTAATGGGTCCTGATCAATGATCATCATTAGTTAATTCAAATGGTCTTTGATCATAGTATGTGTTTCACTTGTGCTTGTGCCTTTTATAGTTAGTTCTTTTTGGGCAACTTGCCGGCCAGTTAAAAATGCAAACCAACATCAACAAAAAACAAATACAGAGAGAGAGAGAGCAGTCAATGAATGATTCCACGAGGGAAAGTGTAAATTTCATGCAATGATCCAACAACCACCAATTTGCGATATGTTTCTGTCTTTACTGACAACATGGATGGTTCCACGAACTTCCGAAGAAATTAATCTACAGAGCTACTATATAATTATGATTTATTATTTCTCAAAAGATTATCGACATCATGAAGACTCTCAGAAATTACACTAGTGCTACGTACATTTCCTTATTCTGTCTTAGTTTATGAAAATGATATTAGGCCAAAATGTATTTGTATTAGACAAAAGTATATTAGTGAAGACACCTGTCTGCCAATTAAGTACTACGACTTATTCAAAATGATAAAAGACAAAATGCTCCGTGGTGGTTCGTACTAAGATTTTCGCTCTAACAATGCTCAAAATGATCCAACATACATATATAATAAGATTTGTGTTTTTAATTCAAGTCCAATTGAATTAGATTAATAATTAATTTATACCAATACTTATGAACATGAGATACACCTATGTGCTCGTTTGGTAGGGGTGATTAGGGTGTATAATATGTCTATGACACCCTAATATCTTATTTGGTAACGAAATATACGACCCTTTATAAAGTTCGAGTATGAATAATACTTAATTTTGTTATTATGTATACTACCTATGAAGTGGTATAAATAATATTGCAACTAATTATAGCAATAAATTACTATAATTACTATGTGTTGCAAAGAATTTAATACATCATACCAAATGAAATAATATTAATTTTTTATAAGACATCTCAATTAAACATATCAAACTTTATCACATACTTTATACCAAACGAGCCCTATATTGTATGGTCACGACTCATGTGGTGCCGCATTATGCAAGGAAATTTCTCACCAACTCATCCACAGACTTATTATTTTTAATTATTTTCATGATCGGGATACACCCTCAGTCCCAAAACAAGTGACTCGTATATTATATCGGACTGTCCCATAACAAGTGGCTCGTTTCCAAATAAGGAAATAATTATCTCTTCAAAAGTTGTGGGTCAATCCACTTTAACCACCTTTTACCCTTTACATGCCCATAAGTACGAACCACTTGTTATGGGACGAAGGGAGTATTATTTTCCTATGGGTGAGACTAAGCCTCTAACAATTTATTTTGGGTAAAAACTTTCTTACGATCAACTGCATGGTATGGTTGTATATGTAATTAAGTTAATGAAGAGATTATAATAATTAGGATGTAATTAGGGATAATTGATCATAATTAAAATTATAAATTTTAATTAAGGTTTTTTAAATTTAATTAGAGTTTATTAATTTTAATTATAATTTATTGAGTCCTAATTATAATTAATTAATTAAAAACAAAAAAATATAGTTAATCGTATCAACTATACGATGCAATACACTGCACCAGAGTACATCCTTTATTTTGAAAATTATATTGGGCTCTGGTCAGTATGTTTGATCAACTACAACCCTAAATTATATTCTTTGCGTGTCTCGAAGATCCACGATTATCAAGTAAGGTAATTTAGTGTGAGAAGCAAAAAATCTTATATCAACGTATGCTCACTATATATTATAGGCTAACCAAGTTATATATTGAAATTACATATTAAAATAATAATTATATATTAAAATAATAATTATAAAATAAATAATTAGTGATAGTGAAATTAAAACCCATCTACAATATACGAGTATTATTTTTTTTCAGAAGATCATGTGTGTGTTTTATTTAATATTAATTTTTCTGTATTTGTTTTAAATTTGTTATATTTAAGTTTAAGCATACTTAATTTATTTAAAAAATACTACTATATACTTATTACAATCGTTTGGCACGCCTCAGAGATGAAAAATAGACACCGTAATTTTTTTTGAGGGAATGGGCAACGTAAATTTATTGACATGTCACTGGCGAAATGTGAGCAAGAAAATTTATAACCACAAACCTGACAAGTAGCATGTGAATCTTTAAAAAGTTTAGTATATATATAGATTGACAAAGAATAAGATGTGAGAGTAGCATAGCATCAAAGCTGGTAAAGAGTCGAGAAATATTGAAGAAAATGGGCCACCTTTGCTTTGAGGGAAGACTTAAATTTCCAAGTCAACTGATGTGATGGATAAATTCCTTACTTTAAATTTCATTCCTCCTATAATCATGCATATCACTATATACGCGTTTTTTTACAATTTTTCTCGACTAATGACTATTGAAAAGTGTGATTTATCTTTCTTGTTTGTACATGGACGAATTTATCCAATGCACATATAAAATAGCAGGTTCGAGTTTCCACAAAAAATGAACGATGTCTCGGTAAATTAATTTGATGTAGCCCGTGAGACTCGTAGGAATGGCAATGGGTCGGGTACCCACCCATTAGCCATTTCCCAAACTCAAACCCATTAAAATTTCCTCAATACATACCCGTCTCAAACCCGATTAAAAAATTATTTTAAAACCCGTACCCGACCCAAACCCGTTCGGTAATACCCATTAAAAACCCGCTAAAAATCCGAATGTACTAGAACATAAACATCGATATTAAATACTCCCTCCGTCCCGCCATAAGTGTCTACATTTCCTTATTGGGCTGTCCCATCATAAGTGTCTACTTTCTTAATATGGAAACACCCTCTCTCACACAAAAGATGTGGGCTCCACCACTTTTTATGTTTTTACCCTTTAAACACTTCCCTCCTAAATATCCGTGCCCAAAAGAAAGTAGACACTTATCATGGGACGGAGGGAGTAGTAGAAATAACAAAATATTATAAACATAATTTTAACATAAGTATAAATAGAAAATTTTATTAAATTAAATTATATGTGAGTTAAAAGAATAATATAAAATTCTAATATTTATACTAATATAAATTATATATATAATTAATATTTAATTACTAAAATTATTAATTATTTGTATGCGGGTTAAAAAGAATAATATAAAACCCTAAAATTATTAATATTTATACTAATATATATAATTATATTTTAAATTATATATATATATATATAATATTTTGTCATCTTACACATATATAAATGGGTTTGGGTAGCGGGTACCCGTAGGTAATTTCCCAAACCCGACGTTTGAATGTTTCTACCCAAACCCGTCCAAAATCCATTTAATAATTCCCAAACCCGTCCCATTAGGGTTTGTTAGAGCCGGGTACCCGTAAAAACCCAACCCATTGCCATCCCTACGTGGGAGTGGCACTCGCGTGATTTGACAATATCAAAATTTGTGTCTATAAATTAATTGCATAGTATCATCATAGATTTCGAAGGTTACTATTCACTATAGTAATGTTAAAATCTAAATTTAATAACTAAAAACAATGTATACAATATTGTCCAAATTGCACGGGCGCTATCCGCACGAGCTGTATTGAATTTACCCTCCCCTAGCTCAAGTATATATACATACACACATTAAAGAACTGAGGTAAAATTTTGTGGGTTAATGTAGCATTGTTCGAGACTTCAATGAAGGTTGAGAACTCACAATTCTAGTAGTGATTCGATTCGAAAACTATGTGTGTACATAGTTATATATATATATATATATATATATATATATATATATATATTAATTCAACTTTACTTGGTTTGTAAGAACTAATTGATGTGTTGAATCATGTGATGGTTTATAGTTCTTTACGTTGGGACATTAAAAATATAAATCACTATCCAAAATTACTACTCCCTCCATCCCGTTGCATGTAGCCTGTTTTCTTCTTTAGGCCGTCCCACTACGTGTAGCCTATTCCATAAAAAGAAACTTCATTCTTTCACAAAAAAAAGATGTGGACCAACCATTTTCTATTTTTTTCTTTATCTTTTAATCAATCTTCTCCTAAATAACCGCACCGAAAATAAATAAGTCACACGTAGTGGGACGGAGGGAGTATATATTTTTCCTTATTGTACGTCACCCACCAAAAATATTGTGTGAGCTACGTAGATTACTACCCATTGTCTATTAGTGCGGTCATAGACAACAACTTTATTTATGCATGTCGTCTATATCTGAATAGACAACATGTATACTACAATCCATTTTCTATTTCTTTTTGTTTATTAGCGATTTTCTTGTAAGTGTACTGTCACCGATCATATACTTATAGATCCAAGATCATCTCATATTTAATCAATGTGGAACTTTGGTTGCATAATGAACGTTAGGAGCTAAATAATAGGAATTGAATGATGAGGTTCAGTTTTACTTTTATTTTTTTAGAATGTACCATCATTTGGTGAAGAAAATATATAATACTCCCTTCGTCCCATTTTAATTGACTCGTTTGATCAAGCACAGATGTTAAGAAAGTGAGTTGAATATGATAAAAGTGGAGAGAAGAGGTAATTTTTTGGAAGGTATTGTTATCAAATCAAGTAAGAGAAAGAATAGAGATAATAGCTATTTTGTGGCATAATGTGTAATTTATGAGTTAGTTGATGTTGTTTATAGTGTGTAGTGGAGTATCATCAAACTTTCTATTTATGATACATGACTATTGAAATGAGATAAATAAATACGACATATGCCAATTATAATGGGATAGAGGGAGTATTATATATTATGTGGTCGTTTGGTTTGAATAATAAGACTTTATTGATAAATAATTCAACATAATCACATGTTTAGTTTGAATGATAATGTCTGTGATGGATAGCTAGGCTCTTGATTATATCCACTAATTAAGTGATAATTTATCCTTTCAAATTTATGGTGATTATTAATCATCCATATAATATTCCTATCACTACCTATCAATCTTATCTATTTCATCCTTCAAACCTAACACAACCTGCGAGATGGATCTCCTGCCTGTGGGAGTTTACACATCAGTGAGCAACCCCTGCTGTGGTAAATATGGCACCGTTTCAACTTTTCTTTTTTTTAACAATTTCCATCTTTACTACCTCTTTCTAGTTTCTTTTCTTCTTATTCTTGTTGTTTTTTCTTTTTTCAGATTTTGATAATTTGATTTTATATTTTATTTTTTCATAGAATACAAAACATCTCTTTTATGTTTCTTCTCTTCTATGTTTGATTTTTAATTTTATTTTTTCGTAGAATACAAAATACTCCCTCCGTCCGGGATAAGTGGTTACTTTCTTTATTACAAGGAAATATGTTTATCTCACAAAAACTTGTAGGCTCCACCACTTTATATATTTTTACCCTTTAAACACATTTTTCCTTAATACCCGTGCTGAAAAGAATGTGGCCATTTATTGTGGGACGGAGAGAGTAACTATTTTATTCTCAATTTTTATATATTTTACAAATTTTAAAACTCTAATTTATTAATTTTTTGTCATAAAATACCTGTCAACCGTGATACATAAATTATACTGATTTCTGTAAACTTAAAGCATAAAAAAATAAAGGCTTGATGTTCAAATATTTAGCCACTAATAAGTACTCCCTCCGTCCGCGAAAAGTATAGCACTTTCCATTATTTTATATGTCACAAATATTAGAAATTGTGTTACACTTTTCGCGGACGGTGGTAGTAATACCGAGCTTTTACTGTTAAAATTCATGCCACAAAGCAAAAAATAGCCATCTCCATCTCAATTATAGGATTTCTTCCCACCACAATCACAATTAGGATGCTAGAAAAATAACGAATGAGATTTTTAGAGAGAGATTTTTTAGAGAAAAATAATGGAGATCTTCTAATAGCAAGTTACAATAACGGTGTTGTATTTACCCACAGCAGGTGCTGCTGTGTAAACGGTAAAACCCCCATGGCCCCACAGCAGGGGATCCATACCCGAGTCCCAACCCCACACAACCTATGGATTCATCATCTCAGTAAATGAAGAAGGGGTCAAATTTTAGAAGTGCAAAAAACCGCGTGGGGGAAGTCAAGTGAGGAAGTTTTTCTCCACCATTTACTAGACTTGCATATCTCTCTCTCTCTCTCTCTCTTAGGACATGACATCACCATCCTATTCACCTCTGTTGCTTATAAAATTGACCCTCGATGCCCTAAGCTTCAACACAAGCAAGACAAATTGTGTCTGAAATTATTCACTTCAACTTTGTACTAAAACCATACACCAGCCAAGAATTTATACAAAGAAAAACAAAAACAAAAAAAAGGAAAAGAAACTCGTATTGCACATTTATCAGCAGGCAGCAGTACTAATCCATGGATGAATTATCATCGTCATCGTCATCGTCATCTCATGAACTTGATCTTCCCGGATTCCGCTTCCATCCCACCGAAGAAGAGCTTCTCAATTTCTACCTCCGAAGCATGGTCTCCGGAAACAAATTACATGGAGATATCATCGCCTTTTTAAATATTTACAAATATCACCCTACAGAGTTACCAGGTATATATCATATATGTCGTAATAACTACTATTTCCATTAATTACAACTTTAATTTTTGCATTCTCAAATACTAAACCAGAAAAATGAGCATAATCTGTGATCAATTTCCATGAAATTAACAGGTCTGGCGAGAATCAATGGCGAGAGAGAATGGTACTTCTTCGTACCTCGAGACAGAAAGCACGGCGGCGGCGGAAGGCCGAACAGGACTACAGAACACGGTTTCTGGAAGGCAACAGGCTCCGACAGGAAAATACTAAGTTTGTCGGATCCGAAGAAGATGTTAGGATTGAAGAAAACACTGGTTTTCTACGAGGGAAGAGCGCCGCGCGGGAGAAAGACTGATTGGGTGATGAATGAGTTCCGTCTGCCAGATCATGCATGCTCTCTACCTCAGGTAACCTAGCTTTCACTGCAATCCATGGCCGCCCGATTAATGTTTTCATCTGTTAATTTTCCGTTGCGGTTTTGGTGATCATGATATTAATTTGAGTGCAAATGCAAAACCATGCAGATGCAGGAGATAGTGTTGTGCAAGATATACAGGAAAGCCACGCCGTTGAAGGTGTTGGAGCAGAGGGCTGCCATGGAAACTGAGGAAATGATCAACACCTACATTTCTCCAACTCCATCCATGGAGGATTCCGTGTCATTCTGCGATCTCGAGGATGTGAAGTTGACAGGAGGTGAAGGGTGGAGCTGCACCACCACCGCCGCCACGCTCACCAAATTCAGCTTCGAATGGAACCAAGACACTTTGTGGACACATGATAATCTCACTTCTTACATGCCAATGTGTTGAATTGTATTTCAAATTTAATTGTATTAATATTTTAAGGATCTTGTTGGAGATGCTTGGGTCCAATCATGAGGCCTTTGTCATGAATTTCCCCTTGTTAACAACTTTATTTTATTTAATCTGCACTGAATTATATGACCTTATCTGTTGACAATTCCTGAGTTATTTCACATGATAATCTTCTGTAACCACAATAATTTTCTTAATGTTTTGTTATCTTTAAAAAACAGAAAATCAAATATATATTGGTCTCTGAAAGTTTGAAGATCAGGGAACTGGAGAATTTTGCACTAGAATATTTGGACTTCTCACTATATATTTATCAACTCATACACAAGTATATATATTATCTACAATCTAAATGTACCAACAAATTTTCTCATACAAGCAAAAATTTGGATCACTTAGTGACTAAGAATGTTGAGGAGGAGAACTCTGGTTTTTATCAACCGTCTGAACAAGCATTCTAGCCCATCTTCCACAATCTGGATGCTCGATTCCATGTCTTTCACATAATTCAAGAGATCATCAACTTTAACATCATCTTCGTTGTTTGTTTTGCTCTTCATGAATGAAATCAAGGCAGCATCCACCTTGGTAAATTCTGTCTGTTCGTCTTGACTCAATACTTTCTTTGAGTCTGTAGAGAAAAGAGATATCCAACATATTGGGGAGAAAAGAGAGAGTATTATTCAGTGTATAGAATAGAAGATACAGACACATATATATACTAAACTACTAGGGCTAGGGCTACACTCTAAATAAGGTAAGATACATATATACATTAAATACTGTAACACTCCCCCTCAAGCTGGAGCATATATGTTGATCATATCCAGCTTGGTGCATAACTCAGAGAACCGCTTGCCTCCCAACGGTTTAGTGAAGATATCCGCAATCTGATTAGCTGAAGTAGTGAATGGACTGAAGTAGTGAATGGAGTAGAAATAGTGCGATTCAATACACACTCACGTATGAAATGGCAGTCAACCTCAATATGTTTAGTCAATTCATGGAACACTGGATTGTTAGCAATGTAAATAGCTGCTTGGTTGTCACAGTGCATAGGTAATGGTTCGTTGAAAGTGAACCCCAATTCCCCAAGCAGATTCTTTACACCAATCATCTCAGTGGCAGTATGAGCCATAGCTCTATACTCAGCCTCTGCAGAAGATCTAGCAACAGTTTGCTGTTTCTTACTCCGCCATGTTACTAAATTTCCACCCAAGTAAGTGCAGTACCCAGAGGTAGATTTCCGATCAGTTTTAGATCCAGCATAATCAGCATCAGAGTATCCTTCAACCTTCAAGTGATCATTTTTCTTAAAGAACAATCCTTTCCCCGGAGATTTCTTGATATATCGAAGAATTCGAATAGCAGCATCCCAATGAACTTGTTTAGGCTTATCCAAGAAATGGCTAACCAGACCAACCGCAAAAGAAATGTCAGGTCAGGTTACTGTCAAGTAGATGAGTTTCCCAACAAGTCGTCTATACTTTGCCTTATCCTCCAAGAAATCTTTACTATCATCCCAGACATTCGGATCAACATCCATAGGAGTATCAACTGGCTTAGTCCCAAGCAATCCAGTTTCGTTAAGTAAATCTGTAGCATATTTCTGCTGAGACATAGAGACTCCATACTTACTGTGAGCAATTTCAATTCCCAAGAAATACTTAGGACGTCCCAAATCTTTAATAACAAACTGTTCTTGCAAGTATTTCTTTGTGTCCTCAATTCCCTGTACATCACTGCCAGATATAAGAATGTCATCAACATATACAACGAGAATGAAAATTCCAGATGTTTGATGGCGTACAAAAATAGAGTGGTCAGACTTGCATTGCTTAAACCCAATATGACCGAGAACACTGCTGAACTTGTCGAACCATGCCTTGGGACATTGCTTAAGGCCATAGATAGCCTTCTTAGGACAACAGACTTTAGTAGCATCTGCCCCCTAAGCAACAAATCCCGGAGGTTGCTCCATATAGACAGTCTGAGACAAATCACCATAGATAAAAGCATTCTTCACATCAAGCTGATACATAGGCCAAGAAAGATTGACAGCCAAGGAGAACAAAATGCGAATGGAGTTCAAACGAGCAGTGGGAGAGAAAGTCTCAAAGTAATCAACTCCATAAGTCTGGGTAAACCCTTTAGCCACAAGACGGGCTTTGTACCGGTCAATGGTACCATCAGCAAGAAACTTGATCGCGAATACCCAACGACAAGCAACAACAACAGTGGAAGCAGGAGCAGTTGTTAGGACCCAAGTGCCACGGGATAAAAGAGCACGCATCTCCTCATGCATAGCAGCCCGCCAAAGAGGATGTTTGAGTGCCTCAAGGTAAGAAGTTGGAGTGACTGTTGACAAAAGACAAAGAGCAAAAGCACGAAAAGAAAGACTCAAATATGCAAAAGAGACATAATTAGACACTGAGTGTTTAGTGGTGCAAGTACGTGTACCTTTGCGCAAGGCGATAGGTAAATCATCAGTGTTGGCAGGTGGGGAATCTTCAGAATCTGCATGAGAAGATGACGCAGACTGAGAACATGAGGCCAGTACAGAGACAGGTTCGACATGAGGCACGGGTCGAGGACGACGGGTATAGACCTGTAGGGGTCGAGTATGAGGAGACACTGGTGTTGGAGTAGGCAACGCAGTAGGGGTGCTGGAAGCAGGAGGAAGAGGGATGCTAGAATGAGAGAAGTATGGTTGAGACTCAAAGAAAGTAACATCAGCACAAACATAGTGTCGCTTGGTAAGTGGATCAAGACATCGATATCCTTTCTGTGTGCGAGAATACCCAAGAAAAACACACTTAATGGAACGAGGAGACAACTTATCCAACCCAGGAGTGAGATCATGAACAAAACAAACACACCCAAAGATGCGAGGAAGAACAGGGTACAGTGGTTTATCAGGATGAAGACACGAGAAAGGAATGTCGCCATGAAGAACACTAGAAGGCATTCTATTAATAAGGAAACATGCAGTAAGGATAGCATCACCCCATAACCACTTAGGAACATGCATGTGAGACATAAGAGTACGAGCCACATCCAAAATATGACGGTGTTTGCGTTCAGCAACACCATTTTGTTGGGAAGTATGAGAGCAGGAAGTTTGATGAATTATGCCCCGGGAATCACAAAAAGAAGAAATAGACTTTTGAGTAAATTCAAGAGCATTATCAGTGCGAAGAATACGTAAGTCGACAGAATATTGAGTTTTTATTTCTTGATAAAAAGAGTTTAGTACAGTAGGGACTTCGGTTCTCTTTTTAAGCAAATACAACCATGTCATACAAGAATAATCATCAACCAAAACCAGAAAATATCTGAAGCCCCCCCTAGACTCAACTCGACTCTGACCCCAAACATCACAATGAACAAGCTCAAAAGCAAAAGAACTATGTTTATCTACTCTAGAAGGAAACAATGTGCGATGGTGCTTGCCCAACTCACAAGACTCACAGTGAAATTCAACAGACGAAACAGGAACTAAACACTGAAGACTAGAGGAAGATGGATGACCAAGACGACAATGCCACTGATATGGAGACACGGTGGCAGAAAGAGCGCGCGAAGGGGCTGGAGGAAAAAAAATCCAAGTAGTAGACACCATCATGCTCATGTCTTCCACCAATCGTCTTCTTCGTCTGCAGATCCTGAAAGATAACATAGGTAGGAAAAAACGAGACAGAACAATTGTGAGTTTTGGTAATTTGACTAACAGACAATAAGCTAACGGGAAATTTAGAAGCAAACATGACATTTTCAAGGGTCAGTTGAGAAGTGGGGCGGGCAACACCAATCCCCGTCACCGGAGAAGAGGTGCCATCAGCGACACGAACAGAAGGTAAGGAACCAGGCGTAAAAGATGTCAAAAGAGATTTAGTGCCAGTAATATGAACAGAGGCACCAGAATCAACCAGCCAAGGCTTAGACTTACCATGAGACACTGCAAACGCACCTGTAGAAGCAACTATAGGAGAAGGTGCACTAGTAGATGGAGCTGCACTAGTAGGTGCAGCAGTGGATGACAAATTGATTGACTGGATCAGATTGTCATATTGAGCGCGTGACATTGAGACCACATCATTAGACGCGGACTGGGGCTTAGGAACAGCTGCATTCGCCCGACCTGGTTGACCTGGTTTGCCAAAAGTTTCCCAACAGTTCTCAGAAGTATGATTGGTACGATGGCAATATTCACAACGACGATCAGAACCGCGACCTCGTCCACCACGGCCACGTCCACCTCCACCTCGGCCACGACCACGACCACTATTGAAATTCTGACCGTGAGCATAATTTTGACCGTGGACAGCCATGTTGGAAGGTGGAAACGAGCCAGTAACATTAAGATTTTGGCCCCGAGCAACCATGGCTGAAGAATTGGGAGGAACAACATCGTCTGCACGACCAGTTGACACACGCAGCACACGAGATAGGGCATTGGATAATGAGGGAACATTATCACTAGATAATAGGCTGTCACGAACTTATCGTAGATCACTATCCAAACCGGACAAGAACTTGGCAACCATGAATTCTTCCCATTGAGTTGCTCGCTCAGTGGCAGAACAGGATAGTGGATGGTAGACGAGGATTTCATCAGCAAGTCCTTTGAGTGTAGAGAAGTAGTCGTTGACTGATTTGCCACCTTGAGTATGAGAGAAAAGTTTCTCATATAATTCGAAGACACGAGAGACATTTTTTTCGTTGGAATACATCTCTTTCAATGTATCCCACATTTCTTTAGCGGTTTCCAAGAACATGATGTTCTTACTGACAGAATCCTCAAGGCTATTCAAAAGCCATGTCATGACAGCACAATCATCGGCACACCAGGCATCATACTTGGCATCCTGAGAATCAATAGGAGCGTTGAGAACATGTATCTTTTTCTTCTGAGAGCCTAAGAACAGTAGAAAGGCACGAGACCATAGAATATAATTGGAACCATTCAATTTTATGGTGGTTCCTAGAGTAGGAGACTTCGAATCAGCCATGATGTAGAAAGAGTAGGATTGAAAATCAAACCCTAGGAGAAGATAATATGTAGTAAAGGCTGGAGAACAGCAGTTGTGGCTGGAGAACAGAGGGTGGCGGCGCACAAAGAGAGTGGCGGCTCACAAATTAGGGTAGAGAATCAAACCCTAGAAAGAGATGCAACGGCTGGAGAACATCAGCAGGAGAGAGAAGGCGGCGCGGCAGCGGCAGGAAGACTCTGGCAGCGACGGCGGCTGGAGAGAGGAGTGGCGGCGCACAAAAAATTAGGGTTAATTTTTTTTTTTTTAGGAGAGTTTGATCAGCGGTATCGTGGCAAAGAGTAACGCGGGTCAGAGCAGGAATCGTTCCCGCTCTGATACCATGTAGAGAAAAGAGATATCCAACATATTGGGGAGAAAAGAGAGAGTATTATTCAGTGTATAGAATAGAAGATACAGACACATATATATACTAAACTACTAGGGCTAGGGCTACACTCTAAATAAGGTAAGATACATATATACATTAAATACTGTAACAGAGTCCATGAGCTTGGATACCAATGACCGGCTGCTGTGTGCTGATTGCACCTTAGTCCCCATCATGTACGAGAAGAGAGAGTTGAGCATGCCTAAAGTTGCTGAT
The DNA here is from genome assembly GCA_031470985.1 of Agastache rugosa. Lineage (NCBI taxonomy): Eukaryota > Viridiplantae > Streptophyta > Magnoliopsida > Lamiales > Lamiaceae > Agastache > Agastache rugosa. The sequence goes on from CM062609.1 coordinate 12,592,167, forward strand.
TCAGCATCCATTAGCAAGTTTTCAACGGGCCTCGTTTCGTATCCCTTCTCCAAAACATGGGAGTTGTGCTTTTTTCTGATAACTGATGCTTTTAAGGACTTTTGAGCCATCTTTCTGAACTTTCTTCTGGATGTGAGGTAGCTGTAGGCGGCGTCTGCATGCATTCTTCGTCTCACGCCAGAAAGAAGCTCTTGTGCATCTTTCTTTGCAAGTGAGATGAGATCTCTAGCTGCTGCACAAGCATCCAATAGCATGATATACCCCTCCAAGATTTCATACACACATTTCTCTTGACATTCATGGGCGATGATTCTTTGAATATGAGGCAGCAGAAGCAAATCATCAATGCTCTCGTACAAATTCTCAAGACCCTTCATTGTGTTAGTTACTGATGACAAGGATGAAGGAGTTGACTCGGAAAGCAAGTTTTCATCAACTTGAATTATGGAAGGTTCTGATCCCGAAGGATAGCTATGAGAACGCGTATGTTGAAGTGCCATTTTTCTCTGTATTTGCAACAGATGAGGCTTTTGATTTTGAGGTATGTTTTGAATGAGGGAAATTGGATTTCTTCATTTCATGTTTGATTCGTTTATATATTGCCTAGAAGAAGGAAGTTTCATAGCTATTCTTGAAAAGTAGAAAAACATGTACTATTATGGACCTAACAACTCCTCATAATGTCTATGCATTGTCTCCCACCTTCACAAAACAATCAAATTATTTAATCTTATTTAGATTATGCAGATGCAAATTGTTGTCTTAATATATGATAAATCGAAATTGTGGTTGACAATGGACATGATTAAACAGCTTAGCAATATCATTATTGTTCTGCCTCATTAACAAAGAGAATGCCAGCCTTACTCCTCTAGCTAGGTTGCTTCTCTGCAGTTAGTTGGAGCTACATTTCTTCAATTTCTACATAAATATTTTCAATTTTTAGATTTCTTGTTTCTCTTTTTCCTGGAATTGTATTACCTGCAACATATATTGTACAATTAGATTGACATTTAGCTTTGTCCTTTTGCAGGACTAAGATTATATATGCGAATGATTTTGGGAATACAACTCATTATCTACAGACAACATTTGTCGCATTCATTAACAAGAAATGATAAATCATTCAGTAGTCAGTACTAATACAAATTCAAAAGATTTGATATTAGAAAAAATCAATGGGAAATCTCAAAAGATAATTGTAAAATAGGGTGGCAGAATCTGCATTATCTTTCAAATTATGCAGAGACGGCGTTGTGGTGTCTGAATAATCTATTCTCAGTTTGTTCAATAAACAATCGCCTCAAAAAAAAGGGAAGACTAGCTAGCTACCACTTGGATTTCCTGTTACCAAAATTTGCTTTGTAAAAACTTGATATTGATGAGAAATATCTTACTTTTACAAATCTGTTCACATTAAATGAATTTGTAAGGATAATGAAGTCTGTTGACATGATGTTTTAGGTTAAAATAAAAGTCATATTCCTTCTGTAATGATTCATTCTTTCCAGTTTAACTGAAACACTTGAAATCATACTATATTACCTAGAATTTCAGAAATAACAGAGGTAAATTTTATGATATTTCATAGAATGTAGTCTTATAATGCAATAAACTTGACATTTATCCTAACCACCAACTCTAGTTGCTCACCAGTAAGTTACAATACATATATATAGCTGCTTACAAGGAAGCTACGTCGTTGCAACTTGCAATCAATCTGTTCCACTGATCTGGAAAGATTATTCATCTTTTTAAAGTTGAAATTTAGAAACTATAAGCATTAAAGTTAACATTTTATCATAGAGTCTTGTACGGTTCAGCAATGGAGAAGTTGTTTGAATAAGGAAAGAAAAACATGTGCAAAATGTTAGTGATTCAGACAAGTTGTTGATGAAAACTTTGTAGTTTCTTTTCTAGTAACTCAAGGGTAATAATGTACAAGTATCTTCTCATATACAAGAGCAATATACAGAATTTCTATCCCTTTGTGTAAAGGCCTAGTTGTTAAGAATGTTGAGGAGGAAGACTCTGATTCTAATCATCTGTCTGAACAAGCATTCTAGCTCTTCTTCAAGATTCTGAACGCTCGAGTCAGTTTCTTTCAACAGATTCATAAGCTCCTCGACTTGTATTCCTTCTAGGTTCGTCTGCAGGCAAGCATCGATCTTCTTGAATTCATTTGAATGATTATCTTCAGCTTTCTTGGAGAGCATCATCTTGGTTACCAAAGACCAGCCACTCTGCCTTGCTTGCATCTTCGTCCCGACAAAATAGGAGAGCAAAGATTCAAGCATGGAGATAGTGACTGATTCGGCCTCTTTTAGCTTATGCACAAGATCAGATTCTTCACAGTCAATTTGTTTACTTCTTGAAGTCCTTAGTTCCCTCAAGGACTTTTGGATGTTCTTCTTTGACAACTTTCTGGAGCTGAGATAGGATTTGATGCCGCCTGCATCCTTTCTCCTCAATGCAGAGAGGAGCTCTTGCACGTCGTGCTTTGTGTTTGAGGCGAGGTCTTTAGCTGCCGTGCAGGCATCCAAGATCCTTACGTAACCCTCCAAGACTTGATCAATTGATTTCCCTTGAGATTGTTGTGAAATGATGACGTGAATGTGAGGCAGCTGAAGGAGATCATCGATGTTGGTGTACAAGTTTTTGAGGCCTTTCACTCTGTTTTTCATCGATGACAACGAAGAACATGAGGCCTGGGACTTTTTTAGAGTGGACAAATTCTCATCAAGATGAGAAGTTGATGGATTTTCTTTGGAAGGAAAGCTAAGAGAACGGTTGTGGTGAAGGGCTTTTGATCTCAGAGGTGAGAATGCCATTTTTATTTTATTTTTTTCCTTTGGAAGAAGGTCGAGTTATGAAGAAATATGTAGCAAGAAAGATGGGTTGCTTCAAATTATGATTTGGTGAGTATTTATACGGGTGAAGGGGACATAAGGAATCATAACTCAAATCTCAAGTGTGAGTAATGTGATTTTGATCTAGATTTACAATTAATGTGGCGCTGTTTGTGCAATGTTTCCCACATTTTGGACCAAGTTGCTAAAACCTAACATAATATATAATGGAGGAATATTTCGATGGGCGATACACATTATTAGTTCGCACACGAGTGCCATTTGTGTTATGTCTTGTCTAGGAAGAAATGATATATATATATATATATATATATGGCATCATATATAATTAATTAATATTAATTAATTATGTGTCCTCGTCCTCCACATGATTCTTCCGGCTGCAACGCGACTCTTGACAGCAAATATCAATGCCATGAGATGGAGCATTTTAAATTAACATTGTCTAGAATAGATTTATTCAGCACTTCTTCATCAAAATGAGATGGAATATATTTGTAAAATGTAAATGTACCTAGTTTGCATTGTCTTTTTATTTTTTGATGTCCTGGTAATCAGCAATCGCTACTTTCGCTGTGCACTGTTGTCTCTGTGTAAAAACATATATGAAGTTCGATCTATAAAGTCGTTAATGACTTTCGAATTTAAGATATATTTGACCTCGGAAATACACCCAGTACCATTAGGCCACTCGCGAGTTGTTAAGAATTCTCATTTCTACCTTTACGGAAGATTAAATAGTTGTCCCATTATCTGGTTATGCAGTAAACTTTCGACATGATAGTTTTCATAGCACAATTTCACATGCACATGTGTTATATAAGTATATTGCACGAATGGTTTTGACGTGGCACTGCATAAATATATATATATATATATATAACATTATTTGCATGGCATGCAAGGACAAAAGCAAGTCTCCTTCCTCCTTCCATTTTTGAATTTGATCATCCAAGTGTATCTCACAATATTATTGCATAATATTAATATATATGGGTGGTAGGATTAGCATCGACCTCACGATCTTGCATAGTTGCACACGAATGGATTAATTCAAGTTGTCGATTACTACAAACGACAAATTTTCCTCTGCATTTTTATCCTTTTTTTCACAATGCTAAAAGCGTGTGATATTGTAGATTATAGTAGTACATTAAGTAGATCTGAATTCTTTAGTGATTTGGCCCGTCCTTGTCTCAACAGGCAACTGGAATATTGACAGCTAGCTTAGATTTCATTAAACTAATCGAGGCCCCTCGTGTGCCCTTAATTGCTGTGGTTTCCTCTGACTCGGATATCATTTCTTTTAGCCAACTCAGATAAAATAAATCCTCCTTCAAAAAAAAAAAAAAGTCCCTACATATATAGAACCACTAAATTTAACTAAGCCACTTTTATTTGATGATGCAAAACTCTCCTCAGAAATAAGTGCCCGACTCACATGCGGTCGACCGAACAGTGAGGACTGCCAATAAAGATTTATTTGAAAAATTAATACTTATGTTTAATAAAAATTTATTTTTGAATTCATAAACCATAATTATAGATTAATAAACCTGAATTTTGGACTAATAAATCCTAATTGAAGATTAATAAACTTTAATTGTAACAAACCCTAATTAAAATCCTAATTATCCCCTAAATATCCCATAATTGAACCTAATGATCATTATCATTAATTAACTGCGATTAAGGACGCCCGCTCAGGAGTTCTTTTTTACCCAGAAATAAACCTTATGGACTTTCCTTATGATGAACTAATATTTAACAGATTATGATTAAGTAAGAAATCAAGAAAAACATGTGTACAGAACTGTTTTTGCATCTTTTCAGAACTCTTAAATGTGGCATATTTAGATTTTATTTTTTGGTGACTCTCGCGGTGATTGTTGTTCGGGCCTAATGAATTTTTTAATGCAAATTCAAAACATTTTGATATTGATATTATTCAATGAAATTTCTCAAAAAATACACTACAAAAAAATCATGTTTTACCGACGGAACTTTCCGTCGGTAAACTCATAAAATCCGTCGGTAAAACAGTTACCGACGGATTTACCGACGGAAATGCACCGTCGGAAATTCGCTCGACGCTAAATATTTACCGACGGATTTCATCCGTCGGAGATATTTACCGACGGATTTCATCCGTCGGAGATATTTACCGACGGAATACCGACAGATGTTCCGTCGCCATTGTTTTCGTCAGATAATTCGTTGCCAAAATTTACCAACGGATTACCGACGGAATTTCCGTCGGTAATTACCGACGGAATTTTCCGTTGGTAATTACCGACGGATTTTTAAATATTTTTTTAATTTTTTTTAATTTTTATTTTTTTAATTTTCATGATTAAAGATGTAACAATCAAAATCTATAAACCAATCTCAAAAGATATAATCAAACCCAAATATATAAATTTGATAATTCATTATATAATGTATCATAAATTTGTCTTCGGAAATTTTAGATAATGACAATAATTCTCCGAACATTTATAATGAAGCAAATGATTTGCTTCTCAACAATCAAACGCTTATTTTTTTCATCTCTTCAGCCTTCTACTTCTTTGCCGCCTCTTCAATCAAATTTATTGGTCCTTGAGGTGGCCTCTGCACTACTTCCTCCATCTTTTTCTACACTTCCTGAAATAAAAATCAGAACATGTGTATTTAAGTGAAACCAAAAAAACCTTAAAATCCCCAAACATGAGCATTAATTCAAACCAGCAAAGAAAAAGGTTAAAACATGACCAGATCAGATCATAAACCAAAACAAGACAGAATAGAATAGAACATAACAGAACAACAACAAACCAAAAACACCTTAAAATCCCCAAACATGAGCATTAATTCAAACTCTCCTGGTTCGACAATCCGGTTGGCGGTAGCCAATGTGTTCGAGATAATCCGACAAAGAGAAAAGAGGGACAGAGAAACTAACCAAGGGCAGGTTTGACCGGCAAGTCGGGAAGAAATCCAGGCAGCAATGCGGTGGCGCTCCGACATGGCTGCCGCTCCGGCAGAGAACAGAGAGTCAGACAGAGAGAGAGACACACACATAGAGAGAGACACAGAGAGAGAGAAAAAGAGAAACTTACCGGCGACGAGAACGGCCGGCGGTGGCACGGGGCGGAGCAAGGGCACCGGCGGCAGTAGAGGAGCTGAGAGAGAGAGACACACACACATATATACCTGGACTATACCCGACAACCGACGACGAGGGAAGGAGAACGACGACAGAGGTTCGATTGGCCGGACGACGGTCCGATTGGGTGACGAGGCCGGAAGGAGGGCGGACGACGAAGATGTAGAGGGAAAGAGAGGAAGGAGAGAGAGAGAGAGAGGAACAACAGCGGCGGCGGAACGGGACGGCGGTGACGACGGCGAGATTGGGGGAAGGGAAAATTAGGGCTTCAGCGAATGATGGAAAGGGATCCCGCTGCTGAGTATATCAGAGAATTACCGACGGATATTCCGTCGTTAAGTTAATAGGATTTTTATTTAATTTTTTTGCCTGATTAAAATATACCGACGGATGTGATTCAGTCGGTAATTACCGATGGATATTCCGTCGTTAATTTAATATTATTTTTATTTAAATTTTTTTGCCTGATTAAAATATACCGACGGACGTGATTCCGTCGGTAATTACCGACGGAATAATCCGTCGGTAAAATTAATAATAATTTTAATTCGTTAAATAGAACCTTTCCGACGGATATGTCCGTCGTTAACCCTACCGACGGAAATATTCGTCGGTAAGCCGTCGGAAAATTTTTCTGCGCCAACCCGTCTTTTTTCCGTCGGTAATTTCAGTGGGTAAATGCGAGTTTTTTTGTAGTGATATATTCAATGAAAATCTCGAAAACTAATTGTAATATTTGGGAAATATATGGGATGGTTCGATATGCATAATAATCTTTTAAACTTATGCAATATGGTGTCTAATTAATGAAGAAATGTTTATTTTATTTCCTGTTCTTCTACCAATTCAACTTTTACACTGCTGAAACTTAAGTTACTTAACTTGTCAAACTAACTAACCCAATTTGTAAACTGAGGTTTGATGATTGCTCACAATTTTATTAGCTATGTATGAACTTAACATATAACTGTGACAACATTATATATGTTTCATAAATAACTGCCATCATAATACTAGATCCTGCATAAAAATGAAAAAGTATTTTGGTTAACCTGAAACTTAACTTGAATATACTGCGTTTTTATGTTATTTAGCTTGAAATTCATGGAAGTCAATGTAGATGTAATCTCTGCAGTTTTCTTTCCAGTAAATCTTCAAGGTAATTAAATAAATACAAGTATATGTTCATATACAAGTCTACAAAATCTATTTCCAATGTACTAGAGAATTTCCTAGTGATTAAGAATGTTGAGGAGCAACACTCTGGTTCTAATCAACTTCCTAAACAAGCATTCAAGCTCTTCTTCAAGATTCTGAATGCTCGAATCGACCTCTTTCAACAGATTCATGAGCTCCTCAACTTGCACACCTTCAAGGCTCATCTGCAACAAGGCATCCATCTTCTCAAATCCATCTCCACCTTGACATGAGTTGATGACTTTCTTCGAATGCATCAGCTTCGCCACCAAGGACCAGCCCCTCTGCTTTTCTTGCATCCTAGTCCCAATCAAATAAGACATCAAAGATTCAAGCGTGCCAATTGTGACTGATTCTGCTTCACTCAGCTTATGCACCAGATCCGATGCTTCACACTCTTTCTCCAAGGTTGCAAGAATGGATTTGCTTCTGAAACTCCTCAAGTCTTTCAAGGATTTCTGGATATTCTTCTTTGACTGCCTTCTGGAGTTGAGATAGCAGTTGATGCCATCACCATCCTTTCTACGTAGAGCAGAGAGCAGCGCTTGCACGTTCTGCTTCGTGTTTGAGACGAGATCTTTAGCCGTTGAGCAGCCATCCAGAAGCCTGATATAGCCGTCCAGTACTTGGTCAATCCATTTCTCTTGTGAGATGATGATCTGCTGACTGTGAGGCAACAGGAGCAGATCATCAATGCGGATGTAGAAGTTTTTGAGGGCTTTCACGCTGTTCTCCATTGATGACAATGACGAACACGTGGCCTCAGAACCTTCTACATCAGACAGGCTCTCATCAAGATGAGATGACGTTGATTTGGAAGGTAAGCTAAGAGAGCGATTGTGGTGAAGGAACTTTGATCTCAAAGGTGAGAGTGCCATTTTTTTCCCCCCCCTCTTTCTCTTGAAGTTGAAGAAATATGTTGTGAGAAAGTTGTGTTGTCTTACACTATGCATTTGGCTTGTATATATAGTAGTGAAGAGGAATGTGATCTTGATCTGGATTCACTATTATTATGGCGTTGTTTATGCAATGTTTCCCACCGTTAAGACAAAAGGGCTGCTTGAAAATTTCTGAATAAATTAAATATATCTGGAAATTAAATTTCGAGGGCTAGCTGATCCACATTATTAGTAGGCGCACGAGTGCCATTTGTGTTGTGTCTTGTCTGTGAAGAAATTATACCATTATAAATTATAAATTATGATTCCTCCTGACCTGCTTTCGATTCATGACAGCTAGCTAACATAGATAAAAAATGAGCTGTCATTGTTTCTTTATCTAAATGATGCAAGGAAGAAGACGAAGAAGATAACATATTTATGGTTGTTGGAGACCATGGGACTCCTTTCGCCACCCTAAATGAATTTTGAGTAATAAATATATCAGACATATATGTATATATATATATATATATTTCAAAATAATATTGTAAACAACACATTTCTTTAGCACTTGATTATAAAGAATTTCATTCTAACATTTGTAACAAGAAGTTAAAGTCTGGTTTTTTACAACTCTGCAAGTGTGTGTAAAAAATGAGAAAGTTGTGTCTGATTACTGCAATTTAACTTTAATAGTTTCCTAAGCATAATTTCACATGCAAATATATTTATAAATTGAATTGCACGAGCGGCTTCGGTGGCAGAGACCATATACGACTTTGCATATCATTATTATGCACGTCTAGTAATTTGCAAGCCAGGAAATTAAAATGATAAGTTTCTATCTATAGTATTAATTTATTTCCGAAAATCTGAGTGTATCTGAAAAAATAATTGCAAGATATAGGGTGGTAGGATCTGCATCAACTTCTCAATCTTGTACAGGTTGCACACGAATGGACTGAAAGTTGTCGTATTAGCACAAAAGACAAATTTCCTCTCTAGTGTATATTATTAATATTTCCACAATTCTGAAAGCGTGTGAAGTTGAGGATTACTACATTGAAATAAATCGTGTTAATGATTTGGTCAGTGATTGTCCTGCCCTGACAGGCAACTGGAATCTCGACAACTCTGACGTCATTAAACTATGCCAAGCCCTCGTGTGGCCTTAATTGCTGTAACTCACAAATTATAGAATCATGTTTCCTTCACTTACAGCACGCAGATTTAATGCGAAACTTCCAGAAATTATGATGCAAAGCAAACTTTTTTTGGTGAAACAACATTAAACGTAATTGGTACTAGAAAAGCTTAAAATTTTGGACTAATTAATATAGTTATGATCTGACCTTTGTGGTGAGTTTTTAAAAAAATGGTGGGATCATTGGGTGAGTTTAAAAATGGTGTAGACAAATCATATCTTATGGACCAAAAGTTTGGGGATAAAAAATCTAATTTCTCTCGTTAGAGTCAAAAACTTCTGTACGTCCAACCGTATTGTGCGGTTAGCTGTAATTAGGGATAATTAAGGGGAGATTATGATGTAATTAAGAGAATAATTATAATTTACTAATCTTAATTAGGATTTTTTAAGCACCAATATTAAACCATGATTAAAATTAATTAAATAAAAATGAAAAATTATAAAACGGGTGACGTACGGTCTATGGTGCAATCCACCGTACAAGAGTATTTTTCTAAGAAAACTCATATTTTCAATAGAATTTTTCTTAATGCCATATTTGCACCCAATTATGGGATCAAGTTTTTATTGAATATTTGGTCATGCTATCATCCCTAAAACTCGCTCCAAAAAGGTCAAGCCATAATTAACCCTAAAACTTGTAACGATAGCAAATAGTATATATCAAGCATAGGTTCGAAACTGATAGTCTGATACAATCCAATACTAATATTGTATTTAAGCATTAACATTTCGACACAAGTATATCAATTAATTTACAAGCTGCAGAATGCACAAACATCTACAAAAATTAGTCTGATCTACTACAACTATATATACTGTTTTTTCCACTACTGGCTGTGCATGTTGAGCAGCGAAACTCTAGTTCTGATCAAACGCTTGAACAAACTCTCAACTTTATCTTCAATAACACAGAGACTCGCCTCCGTATCTCTCAACTGCAGCTGAAGCTCATCAATCTGCAAACCCACATTATCACACCTCGATGTCCGAAAACTGACAATAAGCTTGTCCAAAGCAGCATCCACCTCACCAAACTCCAGCGCATCCTTATGATCTTGTCCCGATGTTTTTCTGGAGCCGACGAGCCTCGAAACAAGGGACCACGCGTTGAGCCTCTTCGTGCCGGAAACGCTAAACAGCAACGGCTCGATCACGTCAAGCGTTGCTGACTCAGCCTCCTTGAGCATGCTTATGACAGCGACGGTTTCTTCATCCTTATCCAGTGCTAGAACGGAGGGTTTGTGCTTCAAGCTGCTGATATTTCTCAAGGACTTGTGTATCATCTTCTTCGCCGTTTTTCTACAAGTGAGGAGATCGTCGGAGTCTCGGAGCCTTCGCCGGAGGAGAGAGAGGAGGTGGAGGAGATACTCCTTGGCGTGGGAGAGGAGATCCTTGGCGGTGGAGCAGGCGTCGACGAGGCCGAGGTATCCGTCGAGGACTTGGTCGACCCATTTCTCGTGGGATTCTCGAGCGAAGACTTGGTGCGTGTGGTGCAGAAGCAGCAGAGCGTCGAGGCAGTCGTAGAGATCGTCGAGGTTTGTTAGCTTTTTGGTGATGGATTCGGCGGCGTGGAGGTTCTGGAGATGGTGGTTGAATTGAGGGATGAGAGGGTGGGAGCGGGAAGGGAGGCTGGAGGAGCGAGTGTGGCTGAGGATTTTGGACCTCAAAGGAGTCGAAATATTCATGTTTGTGTTGTGATTAATTGTGATATTAGAATTTGAATTTGGGATTTGTTGGGTTATATATATGTGATGGAGATGAGGGGGACAGGGCGGATCCTTGGAGTAGAGTGATGATTTCGATGTGGGATTGTGTCTCCCACGATGATTCGATGATGTGTTTTTGTGCGGTTGTGTAAATTTGTTGGATGCACCGACTGTTGCTTGTTCCGAGAAAGGGCGACTCTACTGTTTTCTCGTGTCGCGTTTGGTGCAGTGATAGTAGCATAGGCCGTGCGCTGGCGCACTCTTAACAACACATGTAGACCTATGTAGCGAGTGAACAACAGAGGAAGGCAGTATTTGCATTTAATAGCTGACTCATATCTTATTAAACAAAATATATAGGAAGTGAACAACATACTAGAAATGCAAGTATTTGAGTTTAAATTTAATAGATAATAGTTAATACCAAACTAACCACATCAAATCCTTGATTTATTTGTTTGTTATAGTTCTAGCGCTTGAATATTCTTTAACAAAATGTTTTTAAATTGACAACAATATTGCTCGTCTTCTTTGCATTTTGTTTTAAATATAATAAGTGTCAAAATAAGTAGGATTAATAGTATAATATTAATGAATCATTTTTCACCTCATTCATAATTTCAACATGATTTTTGAATAGTTGCAATTAAGATCTCCCATTTCCGTTTGTTGCAAATTTGATACCCTCATTTTTTTTCGGTCACCAAAATTTAACGCGGCAACCTCCAATAAATATATGGCGTTAATATATGTTGATATATAGATATGCTACGACGATAATTTTTTAAACTAAAATGAAGACTGTCATGATGAATTCTGGTGACTGAAAAAAAAAATGAGGTATCCAATATGCAACAAATGCAAATTAATTGTAACAATTCGAAAATCATGTCGAAATTGTAGATGAATTGAAAGATGATGCATTATTTTGCAATTAACCTTTGCAAATAAAATCAATGGTGCCGACTATGTTCCTTTGCAAAAAAAAAATTATATAAATAATATTATATAATTAAATTCAATTAGGATTTATTAATCTTCAAATTTGGGTTTATCAATTTCTTATTAGAATTTATTAATCTTCAATTAGGATTATTTTTCACCAATTCGATATGTTTTAACATCTATTACTAATACGAAAATAAAGTTGCTCTCTCCACGGTGTTCCGTTCAGATTTTCCTTTATTCTGGTAATTTGTCTAATTTTAATTCATATATATTCTAATTTTTATTTTTATTAATTTATATTCTTGAAATATCACATGTTTATCTATTAATCAGATCTCATATTTATCTTTCCCTCTATTTAATTAATTTCTTGTATTATACATATTAAAATAATAACAATTTCTGAATGCATTCTTATAAATCCTTATTTTATACATTCTTAATTCATATATAATAATCTATAGAAAATTTGTAAATGAAAATCTCTATTTAATCAATATGTCTATATAGAATCCTTTTCATTTTTCATTCATATTTTTCTAAAAACTTCGATTAGTGCTTTCTAGAAAATATATACATTGAATCAAATGTGGAATAGGTGGTTAAAGAAAAGAAAAATTTGAAGATGTAAACATATTTTTTTCCGCATTTTGGCAAAGATTAGAGATATCGATTTAACATAAACTAACGAGATGGTTCAAATGTACTTAAAAAGAAGGATTTTTACTAATTTTAATTAATATTAAATTATTTAGATTTTTATCGAGTAATTTAGCATAAACCAACGAGACAGTTCAAATAACATAGAAAGAATGATTTTTACTAATTTTAATTAATATTACTTTGAAGATGTAAACATTTTTTTCCGTATTTTGGCAAAGATTAGAGATATCGATTTAGCATAAACCAGTGAGACGGTTCAAATATACTTAAAAAGAAGAACTTTTACAAATTTTAATTAATATTAACTTTATTTAGATTTTTATCGAGTAATTTAGCATAAACCAACGAGATGGCTCAAATAACATAAAACGAAGGAATTTTACTAATTTTAATTAATTTACTTGAAGTGTTCATATTTTTATCGAGTATTACTCAACGGATTTGAGACGCGTATGTACAGTAAAGTCACTATTTTAATCGAGATTAAGACGAATATGTAGAAAAATTCTAAACAAATTTAGATTTAGAAAATACATAATGAATGAGTATACCCGATCCATTGTCATTCCTAATAATAAATTTAAATACGTGAAATAAAATTAATTTTCTAAGTTTGATTAATAATTAACGCGAACAATATCACAACTCTTAAATTAGTTATAAAATTATTTTTAAAATATATACACGTAAATTAAAACATAAAGTTATTTCTCGTCGAGTTTCGACGGGCTACTTACTAGTTACTTATTAATAAAAAATACTAGTGTGTTTTTTGTTCATCAATCAAAGATTTGATGTTGCAACGTACTATTTTGGGTTAAAATATACTACTAATAACTTTCTAATTTATTTTGTTATCAATGTTACACTTGTACTTTGAGTAACTGGAGGGCAAGTTTAAACGTCTTTACGAGAAATGGAAGGACCAAGTTTAGCATGAAGTACGGCAGATCGATCTGCTATAAAATTTATGTACCTCTTCTCTTCTCTGCCAAATTCTTTAAAAAATTAGGCCATGTCTTGCAATGTCTCTTAAATCATGCAGCACAAATTTATATATTTGCAGAAATGTTTCTTTCTTTGCTCTCCCACCCCCCACCCCAAAATTGTACTAAGTTTAGAAAAAAGAACTGGTATACACAAATTTGAATATAACAACTACAACTTTCATGGAACTTCTACTTTTATAACATTACTAAAAATGACTTGCTTCAGCAAATAGCCTTATTCCCTAGTGATATGCGGTAAGAATGAGGTGATGCAAAATTTATTACACACAAATCACCAGAGCTAGCTTGCTTCTCTCTCTTCGTCTAGAGATAAATAATTTCCATTTTCGCTCCGATGTTTTGAGCTGCTGCAGCGTATTAGCCTACGAGGATCAGCAGATACGATCGAGCTCACTCTATCTACGATCAGGTCCAGAGATCTCAGTTCGTCTGACAGTACCCGCCATTACTAAACTTCCACTGCCTCCTCAGATATCTCTCAAGTCTCAAGCACTTGGAAGTAATTGCATCATCATTGCATTGAGCAAATGAAAGCAGTAGATAGATAGAGAGAGAGAGAGAGAGACAGTTGAAAACCAACACTCAATTTGAGACTTGCCTGCAGACCAAGATGGTACTCTTACTTGCGGCCAAGATGGTCCTCTTCAATACGTTGCAGCAGCTCTTCGTATATTTTCAAAGAGTTACTAGTGAACTTCCCGATGGCCTCAAGAACGTGTTGTAGACTTGCCTGCAGACTTCCTCCTTTACTGGTCTCACTCTGATACACAACACGTCCACTCAACGGACCATCATTCTCGACTCTGGGAATTAGTACCATCTTCTTTTCTAATGACTGAATCTCCTTTTGTATTTTCTGGTCTTCCTTCTCAAGGCCTTTAAGTTTCCTCTCATCTTTATTTGCCAACATTGTTTGACGCATCTCTGCCTTATCTCTGTCCCATAGCTGAAGTACATTCGATGCAAACTCTTGCATAGAATCGACCACTTCTTTTTCAGAAATTCTATCCAATGATTGAGACCACTGATTACAAACAACAAACACCGTGGGGGCACCCATCCTACCGGGAGAGAAGGGAACTATCCCATCGGGGGTTTCCTCAGGTATGTAGAGGAGACATTTCATAAGCCAGTTATTCAGTGCTCGGACGTAACCCTTTAGTGCACCAACCCAATGAGAGAACCAGAGAGTCCAATTGATAAGATCATGCTGAAACTGGCGGGTGGCTTCAAATTGAGCATCGGTAAAATGCTTTTGGAATGCGATGGTATCTAAACGTTTGGCTTCTCCAATTGCTTGACACTGATTGTTGTGGCACTCAAGCATGGACTTCCACATTCTAGTTAACCTACAATAAAGAAGAAATTCAGAGTTGCATCACTCTGTCAGAATGCAGTTGTATTTTGAAAACCCAATCCAACTTGCTTCCAAATACGAATAAGAGGATAGAACTAATATAAATAATGATAAGACAGGGTAAAGGTAAACTTTTTTTGGAAAAAAGGTTGAAAATGCCGAGTTCTTCATAATATTTATGTGATGCTGCCTGCTTATGGTCCTATTTGCGTGTAAATGTGTGTATCAATCAACTAAACAAGAATTGATTCCAACTAGAAACGTATAGGAAGAACACAAACCGGCATAAACAGGAAAACTAAGGAAAAAGTTTGGTGCAACATGGATAATCAGTTTGCAAATATCCATTTCTATTCACGTACCCTTGAATGAATTCATTTAGCTGTGGCCACAACTCCTCATCTCTCAACCTATTTATCTTCATTGAGATCTTATCAACCACCTGAATTGCAATCTTGATTTTGGTAGAAAGACTCCTGACCAAAGTTCTGGTTGCATCAACTTTGTGCGCCTCAGATCCTCTTTCATCCATACGCTTCAACTTGTTGGACTTCTGCTCATGGATAACCCTCATTTTTTCCTCAGCCTGAAAGGAGATTAGGAGCAATAAGACGGGCAGAAGTCACGATTACAAAATTGGTCTCTGCTAAAATACTCAAAGAATGAATTATATAATTCCTCTCCATTATGAACACAGAGAAAGATCAGGGAATGTCCACGTAGATTAAAGTTTCGATGAACTAAGATTAGAAAAGCAGTTCACCATATGTTACGGTAGCATACATGAAACATTCATCGAATCCTACATTTCAGTCTTGAAATCTAGAAATCCACAAACAATACATAATAAGATCAAAAACAACAAATGCAGAGCAAGCAAGAGGAGAATTCAATTCAATTATAAAATAATTTAAAAGGCCCTTTCCATTTGTGCATAGTACTCGCAGTTCTAACTGAAATGCTCAGTAATGACACAAGTTTTAGGTCGATTCACAACTTGTCGTACGGTAGTAGATATTTACTGCAACAGGTACTCAGAAAGCAGTAGCTCCAAGGCTCATAAACCCTCACTATGCATCCGAAAATATGGATGAGAAATTAAATGTTTAGAAGAAATATAGCAATAAATCTTAGAATGCTTTCTTAGACAAGAATGCCAACAGGGGGACCACATTCAATTTAGTCAATACAATAAGCTGGCATAATATACATAGCAAATTACAACTGTCAAAAAGGAAGGTTTAAAAGCACATAATGTTGAAGCGAGGTAAAGAAAATGGATTAAATGAAGGGAATCAACAGTATACCTTAACTTCTTCATACAGTTTTTTCTCCCATAGATACAGCTTATGCAAAATGGAAGAAAGACTTTTAGACTTCAGTTCCACATCTTGAAGGACGTCTAAGAAGGCAGGATCAGCATTTTCAAAGGTTTTAAACGTCGAAGACACCGCAGTTAAATGCAGTATCTTGGAAGAAACTGCATTCATAAACGTTTGAATCAATTCATCATAAAAGAAACATTGCTCCTAATTCTAATCCTAGTCATGGATATGGATATAGTCTCTTTAGATTCTGACACATAAAGGGAATTAATTCAATAGAACTCTGTAGAAAATTGCAAACCATGGAAACAGAGAAATCATATCATAAGTATCATTCAAAAATACAAATATGTACCTTTACCCTGATGGTTGCCGTGTTTCTGTTTGTACGGCAGTTTCCCCACCTCAAGAAACTTAGAAAGATCGTTTCCAGATTGCGAAGCACGCTCGAACTGAACATTAATCTCTTTCAAGACTTCCAAATCATCCTTGAAACCGCCACGAGGCTTGAATTCATTAGCATTGCCACCATCTTTGGAGCTCTCTACAGCAATCACCGCACTCTTATTATTCACATTTTGCTTTGAATCCACATCATTTGCCACCCGAGCTTGTTCTTGCGGTGCTACCGCCTTCGAGTAACTATTTCTTCCGCTATCCACAAGTTTCTGATCGCCATGAACGTCCTTCACCTTCACCATCTCATCATCATCATCATCATCATCTTCTAAATCCGGTATTCCCTCTTCCTCCCTCACCTCTCTTGAATCGTGGCTCGAAGTATAAGCAGGATAGAACTTCTCAACGGTCTCAAAAGGGTTCAGAAAATCCCACGTCGAACTTCTCGGTGGTGACGGCGGAGGTGGCGGCGCTTTCGAAGTCGAAGCCCCCGCCGGAGGGGCTGGTGGTGCAGAGGAGTCACCAAAAAATCCACCTCCGCCGCCATAATTTGAATAGCCATTCAAATTCTGACTACTATCGTTGGCAGAATTGAGATGAGGATAATACGAAGAAGAGGAAGAGTTAGATTCACCAATATGCATAGTTTCTGCGCTCATGGGCAGCCGTGTATGCACCACAGACGGCGTCGTTTGATTTTTCATATAATTTACATTCATGAACCCCGCACCGCCACCGCCGGCTCCAGGGAGACCGAAATTGAGGTCCGCGTAATCCGGCACGTACCCGGAGTACGGTAGCCGCTGATGAGCCGGAGAAGTGACGTCAAGATGATGCAAAGACTCCGAACCGGAGCCATTCTCGTCATCGGAGCCGGAGTGGA
Organism: Agastache rugosa; assembly: GCA_031470985.1. NCBI lineage: Eukaryota > Viridiplantae > Streptophyta > Magnoliopsida > Lamiales > Lamiaceae > Agastache > Agastache rugosa. The sequence goes on from CM062609.1 coordinate 12,609,764, forward strand.
AGTGGAGATGCGAACCGGAATCGGAGCGCGAGTGGAGATGGTGGTAATTTTTTTCCGACGGCGAGTGAAGGTCGCCCTTTCTCCGAGGCGGGAGGTTGAGGAGCGGCGACGATGGGCGGAGAGCAGAAGGGGCGAGATCTTGGAAGAAGAAGCGGTCTAGAGAGAGACCGACGGCCTTGAGAGAGAGGAGATAAGCGGCGTGGGCCTCAGCGAAGGCGAAACGGTGTCGGACGGCTTCGTCGAGGAAGGCGCAGCGGTCGCGGCATAACGCAACCGCCGGCGAATCATCGAGCTTGGAGGTGGCGCACCCCATGAAAATGTTAAAAGTAGAGAATTTTGCTAAAGCATGGTGGAGTAGAAAACAATTCTGGGGTTGGCAAAAAGGGAGGCTGGAGAAGGGGAATCTTTCTTTCTTTTATTCCATTGTTGTTTTTATGGGTTTTGCCAGCAGGGAGAGTGTCGTCGGATAGCAGCGGGGAGAGAGAGAGGAGAGAGAGAGAGTGGAGGAGGGGAGGGATGTTGATCAGTTGATGCTGATTCTGTGTAAATTTTGTAAAATGTAGTAGTGGCCTACACTAGTAGTCATAGGCGTTGACTTACGTAGTATACGTCAACGGTCCACATGCCATGATACAATTAAAATTGGGTGAAAAGCAAATATAGCCACTTCTCAAAAGTAAAGTGCAATTATAGCCATTTTTTTTAAAACGATCAAATATGACCACTTTTTGGGATTTTATTGGTAAATTTATTGTTTTGTCCTTCTTGGTCGTGTATGCATGGTCGTGTGTGCTGGTCGTGTATGCATGGTCGTGTGTGCAAATTTTCCGACAAATTTTTCGGTGACTTTTTTCGACGAAAATTTTTTGGCAACTTTCCGACGAAAATTTTCCGTCGAAGCACACACGACCAATATAGTCGTGTATGCATGGTCGTGTGTGTTGGTCGTGTGTGCAAATTTTCTGATGGTTTTTTTCTGGCGAAAATTTTCCGACAACTTTCCGACGAAAATTTTCCGTCGAAGCACACACGACCAATATGGTCGTGTGTGTTGGTCGTGTGTGCAAATTTTCTGATGACTTTTTTCTGGTGAAAATTTTCCGGCAACTTTCCGACGAAAATTTTCCGTCGAAGCACACACGACCAATATGGTCGTGTATGCATGGTCGTGTGTGCTGGTCGCGTATGCATGTTCATGTGTGCAAATTTTCCGGTGACTTTTTTTCGGTGAAATTTTCCGGCAACTTTCAAACGAAAATTTTCCGTCGAAGCACACACGACCAATATAGTTGTGTATGCATGGTCGTGTGTGCTGATATGGTTGTGTGTGCTGGTCGTGTATGCATTTTCTGTCGAAGCACACACGACCAATATGATCGTGTATGCATGGTCGTGTGTGCTAATATGGTCGTGTATGCATGGTCGTGTGTGCTGGTCGTGTGTCTATGGTCGTGTATGTATTTTTCGTCGAAGCACACACGACCAATATGGTCGTGTATGCTCGTTGGAGTGCTTTCAAAAATATTTTTGTCCTTAAACAATAGAAAAAAATGTGCATGAATACATATGTTCACAGGAAAATGATGAAAAAACATAAAAAAAATGCACCACACACGACTAGCATACACAACAAATAACATGTGAAGTCGTGTATGCTCGTTGGAGGTTTTTCAAAAATATTTTCCTCCTTAAAAAATAGAAAAGACTATGCATGAATACATATGATCACATGAAAATGATGAAAAAACATAAAAAAATGCACCACACACGACTAGCATATACGACAAATAACATATGAGGTTGTGTATGATCATGTTAAACACTCAACCACGACAATCATACACTAACCATGCTTATATTTGAAGTCAAATTAACAATTCTATAAAATATCTCAATAAATAAGTTTCTGTATTATCAATTTAATGCAAAAAGTATCAAATCACATATTAAAATATTAGCATACACTATCATGCATACACCACCATGTGTTCTGATATGATCGTGTGTGCTAGTTGTGTGAGTTGGTCGTGTGTGCTTCGCCAGAAAATTATACGACCATGCACATACGCCCAACACACACGACCATATCAATATACACGATTATGCACACATGATAAACACACACGTGTGTTTTCCCAACAAATTTCCACAGAAAAGTCGTCGGAAAATTACAAGATCATGCACACACGATCATGCATACACGACCAGCACACACGACTATATCAACATACACGACCATGCACACACGACCATGCATACACGACCATATCAACACACACGACCATGCATACACGATCAGCACACACGACTATACCAACATACACGACCATGCATACACGACCAGCACACACGATCATGCATACACGACCATATCAACATACACGACCATACACACATGACCAGCACACACGACTATGCATACACGACCATTGAAGGACAATATAGTAAGAGAGGCCATTATTGCTCATTTTAAAAAAAGTGGCTAAAGTTGAACTTTACTTTTGAAAAGTGGCTATATTTGAGTAATTACCCATTAGAATTTTTGCATACATAAGTTTAAGCATTTAATATGCGCTTTTTATTTTTTTATATAAAGTAAACATCATTTTTGTATAGTATCATGTAAATCATGTATATGAAAGATAAATCGCACTAAATTTTTTTTAATGCGACAGACTTAATTTATATGATGTTTGTTCAATTTGAAACTTTAAATTTTTAGTTAAAAGAATACTCATTTCACTCATAAACACTTCTAATATATTGAATTAATCCGTTGTCAAGTGGAGGAACTATAACAAAATTATGGGTTTTGCTTTTTATACATAAAGTATAGGCTTGTTGTTTGATTGAGATAGTTGAGAATATCATATTTTAAATTTTTAGAATTTCAGTTGATGACCCCTTGCAAAGAAAAATTTCAAGATATCATTTATTATAAGATTGTTTGATTCTCGTAATCATATTTTTGAATATGTTTGAAGTATAATTTAATAGAAATAAATTTTGTACCGAAAACTTTTAAAAGAATTGGACACCTTATTTCATATTAATGATTGGACCTATCTCTTTTAAAAAATGGATGTAGGGTTTCAAATCATTTTATGATTTAATATCAATATATTATTAGAAGCATATTTTATTTTATTTTTTGAAAGGATTAGAAGCATAATTTAAATAATATCACTAGTAATCTATATATTCGTTGTCTGAAGGAAATAACATCACTAAAATATTTTATCTAGTAATTAAAGGTACAAAAAAAGTACTCTAATACTTGAAGAGATAATCCAGAATCTGAATTCCATAATGATAAATTAAACTCATTTTGATTGTCTGATAATTTTATATACTTTAAGCAATTAATTCTGGAAATTATTTCGAATTTGAATGCAATCATTCTAGCTACTTTTACATGCAAGTATGACAATCACTATAAAATCCCATCACTGGAAAAGTTCATGAAATTATTACATTTGCTTTTGCCAAGAATCAATTCACAAATAATTAAATGTGATCATGTCTAACAAGAAAAGTAGAATATTTCTTTGAAAAAGCAGAGCATTTTTATGATCAATCAATCAGGAGATGAAACTGCGACTCAATTCTCGTAATTTGGCTTCTCATAACAAATCTAAAACCCTGGTGAAATTATAATCTCACTATTAAAAATATAATGGTCATATATAATCATTGGGATAGTATGTCAAAAATCTCAATAATTTGGTTGGAAATTGGTAAGAAAAATGTGCATGAGAGCTAGGGGTGAGCAAAATTCGGTTAAAACCGAACCGAAATACTAATTCGGTTCCGTTTCGGTTTTGAAATTTTAGTTTTTCGGTTTTTCGGTTCGGTTACAGTTTTTGAAAAACAAAATTCGGTTAACCGAAAACCGAACCGAATTAATAATTAATTTAATAATTTATTTTATAAATAGTATTATACTAGTATTTAAAAATAAAAATAAATACAATAGGCTATTGTAATTTGTAAAGCTCGGTCAACTTAAAATAAATGAAGTAAAAATTTAATCTTAATGTTTTCAGATTTAATGTTTTGGTTAAGATATTATAACTTATACAACTTATATAGTTTAGCAGATTTAGAAGTTTAATTATTTGTTTATGTTTTGGTTAAAATATTTTGAAATTATGGATTATTATTTTTGCAGATTTGGAATCTTGAATATTGCATGTTAATTAGTTATTTAAAATATAGAAAATATATTGTGTATTATTTCGGTTATTCGGTTTTAACAGAAACCGAACCGAAATATTTCGATTCGGTTGTGTTCAGTTTCACCAACTTTCGGTTCGGTTTCGGTTACTTACTTTATAATTCGATTATTGTAATTCGATTTGGTTCAGTGACCGAATAACCGAATGCTCATCCCAAAAGACAGCATGAGAGAATTTGGAAGAAGAAATACGTACCTAATTAGCATTGCTTATTTCGGGAACGGAAAAGGCAAATAGCATTAAAATTGAGGATTGCTGCAATCTGTCACAATTAAGATAACAAATTTAAATAAGGGATAAAGGCACAATAAATATTATTCATGGCACCTATTCAACTTTACAAAAAATGAATATGAATAGGCTTTAAATTTTGGTGTTCAAACATTTCATTAATGGAAATTTATTTTGTTAAAAATTAGACGAACTTTAATATTGACCATTTACATTGTTTTAGCATAATATTCACCATTTACTACATATACCATATATAAAAGGGCTCGTTTGGTACAAAGTATGAGATAAGGCCTGATATGTTTGATTGAGATGTCTTATAAATATAAAGAATTAATATTTCGTTTGGTATGAAGTATTAAATTCTCTGCAACACATAGTAATTATTGTAATTTATTGCTATAATTAGTTGCAGTATTATTTATACCACCTCATAGGTAGTATACATAACAACAAAAATAAGTATTATTCATACGGGCCCGAACTTTATAAAGGGCCGTATACTTCATACCAAACAAGATATAAGGGTGTCATAGACATATTATACATCCTAATCACCCCTACCTAACAATATATGGTATAAACTTGCTGAATAATACTCCAATATTCTAAGAAACATTCAGTAGTGGCAGTGATAATATTGGATAATAAAAATAAATAAAATTTGTGTCGAGAAACTAACAAAGCGGCACACGAATTAGCATATTTTGGTAAAAGCTTAAAGCTATTTGTTGGTTAGAGAATTGGCCCTCGTGGCTTTTGAGTATTGTAATGTCCGATTCTAATTAATATATTGGTCTTTTTCCCTTTAAAAAAAATAAATAAAGTTTACTGAGTACCATATAATATATTATATTGTTATATTAATAGTAGTAAAATTTCATAAATCATACACTTTAAATTTTGAGACTTGCCTGTTTTTATTTTTATTTTTAAAAAACAATTTGCCCCAACAATACATTGGTCATTGGGTCCAGCTAGGGATGGCAATGGGTCGGGTTTTTACGGATACCCGGCTCTCCCAAACCGTAATGGGACGGGTTTGGAAATTATTAAATGGTTTTGGGACGGGTTTGAGTAGAAATATTCAAACCCGTGACGGGTTTGGATCGGGTTTGGGAAATTACCTACGGATACCCGCTACCCAAACTCATTTATATATATATGTAAGATAACAAAATATTATATATATGTATATATAATTTATAATATAATTATAGATATTAGTGTAAATATTACTCCCTCCGTCCAATAGCAAGGTCTCAGTTCTTTAATTGATGAGAGTATTATTTAATAGAAGTGAGACCTTACTATTGGGACGGAGGGAGTATTATTTTTAGGATTTTATATTATTCTCTTTAACCCGCATACAAAGAATTAATAATTTCAGTAATTAAATATTTATTTTATATATAATTTATATTAGTATAAATATTAATAATTTTAGGATTTCTTATTATTCTTTTAACCCACATATAATTTAATTTAATGAAATTTTCTATTTATACTTATGTTAAAATTATGTTTATAATATTTTGTTATTTCTACTAAATTTAATATTAATGTTTATGTTCTAGTACATTCGGGTTTTTAGCGGGTTATTAGTGGGTATTACCCAACGGGTTTGGATCGGGTACGGGTTTTAAAATAAGTTTTTAATCGGGTTTGGGACGGGTATGGGTGAAGAAATTTTAATGGGTTTGGGTTTGGGAAATGCTTAATGGGTGGGTACCCGACCCATTGCAATTCCTAGGTCCAGCTATTCAGAATGCACGTCCGTATTTAAAATACAAAAAAAAAAACCTTGCAACCAATTGTACAGCGTGATTAGACATTATGTGAATAGTAAATAAACTTCGTTACAAGTAAGGATGTCAATCGGGCCAACCCTTTCGGTTTCGGATCAACCCTATCGGGTTATCGGGCTATTCGGTTCGGGTTAAATCGGGTTGATTTTTTTTCGGGTTGAAAAAACTCAACCCTAACCCTAACCATTCGGTTTTCGGGCTGGCCCGTCCGGTCACAAAGTTTGTAAATAAAAATTAAAATAATATATTTTCTTGACTATTCAATATTTGTCGCAAAAACACTACACACAAAAAAATTAAAAAGTAACAAAACAAGAATACGAGTGGCCCAAAAATTAGAAATTTGATTAAATCCAAAAAATAGCATCCAACAAAATAAGTCTAGTAGCACTACACGACATGAAAAATAACAATAATATTCAACATTAATTCGTTATCTCACAAATGAAACTAAACACTTGAATGACATTCATCTTCTAAGATTTCTGTGTAGAGCAAAAGAGGGCGCGACATACAACTTCTACAAGTAATTAGTATTATGTATTATTTATTTTATTTTTTAAAAAATACATCAGGGTTATTCGGGTTGACCCTAACCCTTATCGGGCTAGCCCGGATAACCCTTCAACCCTAGCGGGCCAGCCCAAATAGCCCGGTTATATATTCGGGTTGTAAAAAATCAACCCTAACCCTTTATTTTGTTCGGTTTATTCAGGTCGACCCATCAGGTTCGGGCTCAATTGACATCCCTAGTTACAAGTACTAGAAAAGTATTCATTGTTTGATTATCGCTATAGGTAAAGGATATATATCGGCCCGAGAAAAAACTTGAATACCGTAGTAAGACAAAAAAATATCTAAAAAAAACTTGAAAATTGAGATTATCGATGCCTCCATTTAAAAACTTGAGAGACCATTTTAACCTAAAATTAGTGTGAAATTAAAAATAAATTATCCCATAAGAACCGTTAAAATTAATATTTCTGCACTAGCTAGACCCGTTCTTTATAATAAAATAATTCAAATTTGTGTGCGTTTGTTAGCCTAGTGGTAGAGTGGTTAATGCCCGAGCCAAAGGTCACGGGTTCAACTTTCAAGTCCACCGTCACGCGGCCTTAAAATTTCTTGTAATATATTACTAATACGAAAATAAAACTGCCCCATCCACGGTGCTCCGTTCAGATTTTCCTTTATTCTGGTAATTTGTCTAATTTTAATTCATATATATTCTAATTTTTATTAATTTCGTATTCTTGAAATATCACATGTTTATCTATTAATCACATCTCATATTTATCTTTCTCTCTATTTAAGTAATTTCTTCTATTATACATATTAAAATAATAACAATTTCGTAATGCATTCTTATAAATTCTTATTTTATACATTCTTAATTCATATATAATAATCTATAAAAAATTTGTAAATGAAAATCCCTATGAAGACTAAATAAATATATTTAATCAATATGTCTATATAGAATCCTTTTCAATATTTTTCATTCATGTTTTTCTAAAAACTTCGATTAGTGCTTTCTAGAAAATATAGACATTGAATCAAATGTGGGATAGGTAGCTAAAGAAAAGAAAAACTTGAAGAGGTAAACATATTTTTTTCCGCATTTTGGCAAAGATTAGAGATATCGATTTAACATGAACTAACGAGACGGTTCAAATATACTTAAAAAGAAGGATTTTTACTAATTTTAATTAATATTAAATTGTTTAGATTTTTATCGAGTAATTTAGCATAACCCAACGAGACGGTTCAAATAACATAGAAAGAAGAATTTTTACTAATTTTAATTAATATTACTTTGAAGATGTAAACATTTTTTTTCGCATTTTGGCAAAGATTAAAGATATCGATTTAGCATGAACTAACGAGACGGTTCAAATATACTTAAAAAGAAGAATTTTTACAAATTTTAATTAATATTAACTTTGTTTAGATTTTTATCAAGTAATTTAGCATAAACCAACGAGATATTTCAAATAACATAAAAAAGAAGGATTTTTACTAATTTTAATTAATTTTACTTGGAGTGTTCATATTTCTATCGAGTATTACTCAACGGATTTGAGACGCGTATGTACAGTATAGTCACTATTTTAACCGAGATTAGGAAGAACATGTAGAAAATTTCTAAACAAATTTAGATTTAGAAAATATATAATGAATAAATATACCCGATCCATTGTCATTCCTAATAATAAATTTAAATACGTGAAATAAAATTAATTTTCTAAGTTTGATTAATAACTAACGCGAACAATATCACAACTTTTAAATAAAATATAAAATTATTTTTAAAATGTATGCACGTAAATTAAAACATAAAGTTATTTCCCGTCGAGGTTTGACGGGCTACTTACTAGTATTTGTTAAAAAAAAAGGATTCAAATTTTAGACAATGAATGATTGATGCTAGTTCCGAAATCAAAATGAATGAAGTAAATCCAGGCATGGGATATAAGGTACCAAAAAAATATACAAATAGTACTCGGGAGTTAAAAAAAATGATAAAAGTTTCAGAATAATGAGTTTGAAAATGTGTGTGTCATATCAGATCGCGGATATTGATTTATCAAAAGAGGAAATAGAATAGAGCTGAACTTACAATATGACTTCACCTTCAGTTTCCCTTTTGTTATATACGCCCCATTTTCAATCAAACACAGACCCTGATTTAGTAATTTAGAAATTTAATATTTACGTTTACGAAAAATAAGTACAACATGAATTGCCCCAGATATGATGGCGGGCATTTGTACCAATATAAAAAATATTTAAAATTATGAGACTATTTTTGATTATATATCGGCAAAATTTATATATCAAGAAAGTGGATAAATGTACTCTATTTACTCTTTATTAGTAATTAATGGTTTCTCCTCATTCCTCAATATCAATAATGAGAGTGATATTGTAAGGGCTCGTTTGGTACAAAGTATGGGATAAGGCCTGATATGTTTGACTGTGATGTCTTATAAAAATAAAGAATTAATATTCCGTTTGGTATGATGTATTAAATTCTCTGCAACACATAGTAATTATTGTAATTTATTGCTATAATTAGTTGCAGTATTATTTATACCACCTCATAGGTAGTATACATAACAACAAAAATAAGTATTATCATACGGGTCCGAACTTTATAAAGGGCCGTATACTTCGTACCAAACAAGATATTAGGGTGTCATAGACATATTATACACCCTAATCACCCCTACCAAACGCACCCTAAGAGTTTGTGAAGGGCAAGTTTGTAATTCCATTGGGATTGAGTAAAGCGAGATAAAGGGAGGAATGAGAATATGAATGAATATCCATGGGAAGATCAAAGATACACAAGTAGCAGTACTCTCGCCATTGCCAACCACAAAAGTAGAGCTCCAACTTTTGATCAGTATCTCCTTTATCTCTCCCCCACCATTTTCACAATTTTCATCATAATGTTCTTTTAGGAATTTGAGAAAGTTGAATAAAGTGCAAAAACCCAGATTATTTTTCTGCTTTTTAAAAAGAAAAAAAATGATTTTATATTGACGATTATTTGAATTTACACGTACGTACTGCAAATTCATACGGATATCAGTTGGAATATATCTCCTAAATGCAAAGGGCCAAGGGTTGATAGATTCCCATGCATGCTGAAAAGCATGTACTGCAACATGGAGGGTACTCTATAAAGATTATTCACGATTATTTTATTGCAGTCATATTTTGTTTAATGATCTCAAACATAAATCATCTAAAGATTAATTATTCAGATTTGTTCCCAGTTTCTACATGGGAATAGGACCTATATAAATATAATCCAATTCCTATATATATAAATTTATATTTAATGTTTTTGATCTACTATATTCCAATGTCCAAGATCATGTGCATTGAAAAAAAATGTTTTCTATTCGCAAATGCGTGTATGAACTCCTCATGCACATTATACAGCATGCTTATATAATTAATGAAAAACAATACACAAATTTGAATAAAATCTCTTTTACTCTAAATTAATTGTGCATCTTACATTATCTTTCATTTTTTCAATAAGGAGATAGCTCTACCGTAACTTATTGGGCTATTATAGGCTTCTACCTACTTTTGTATAGCAACACACAAATAATTTCATAGGTTTCCAAATAAGTTTTTTTTATTTAAATATAAAATTTGTCCTCTAATAAGTACTTTATTTTAAAATTTTATAAAAAAAATAATGCTACCTTTGTCAGAAATGCAAATTCTTTATATTTCGGTTTTTCATACAATAATTAAGAATAAAAGTAGTAAATTAACCTAGTTTTTTGGTATACAATTGTTTACGCCATGGAAACATTTAATTATTTAGGGATAAAGGAAGTAACCGATAAATTATGCATAATTCAAAGTAGTTGCGGGCAAGAGCCCAAATATAAATATCGAAAGAAAATAGAGTTAATTGCCAAAAAAATCCCGACCTTTTGTCAAATTCTGGTTTTTACCCTTACCTTCTAGATTTGCATATAAAATCCTAACCTTTTAATTTTTCTAATTTTTCCCCTGAAAATAATTTGGGGGAAAATTGAAGATGACATGTCAAATTAAAATTGACGTGTCAATCAAAACGACGTCGTTTTGATATTAAAAATAAAATAAAAATAAAAACTAAATTACACATCATTTCTTGCTGAAAATAGAGACTCCAGCCCAAACCCCTCCTCATCCCTGGGCGGCGACGGTGGGACCCCACCCTACAGATTGTTCCATTGGAGGAGCAATGGCGTACGAAGCTCAAGCAGCAGGTCCACGCCGTTGAGCGGGCCCAACAGGCGGTTGTTCACCGCCGAAATTCTAGGTGGCAGCGCGCCGGAGATGAGCTTGTTGCTGAGGTCGGGGTGGAGGATCTGTGGCCTTTCCCCATTCTCTCTTTCTCCCCCCCAACCCGCTCCCTCCTTCTCTCCTCCGCCGCCTACACCTCCTTCTCTGCCGCCCCCTCTCTACCCTCTCCGCCGCCCACTCATTTTTCGGCAACAGCTTAGCATGGTAAGAGAAAAGGGCTGCCGCCCCCGCCCCGTCAGTCTCCAGGAGATGGCAGAACAAGATCTGTGCAGCCACATCGAGTGCGCCGATGCCGGCAAAACCAACCTCACCGACGAGTAGGTGGTAGACCTTCTTTGTTCCGCCTTCCTGCTATTTTACTCCGGCCATGACGGAAAGCGGCGGCGAGTGTGGCCGCACTGCATCTTGGAGAGAAAGGGATGATGATGATGATGTGGCAATAGTTTATGAGGTCTAATTTTATTTATTTTATTTTTTAATTTTTAAAATCAAAACGACGTCGTTTTAGTTCAAACGACGTCGTTTTGAATGCCACATCGATATTAATTGGACATGTCATCTTCGAATTCTCCCCCAATTTTTTTTCGTGGGAAAAATTAGAAAAATTAAAAGGTTAGGAATTTGTATGCAAATCTAGAAGGTGAGGGTAAAAACCAGAATTTGACAAAAGGTCGGGATTTTTTTAGCAATTAATCGAAATAAAATATAACGGGTTGGGATTGAAAGGAATATACAAGTTAATTAAAGTCTAAAGTAGCCCTTAATAACCTCCATGAATAATGTTGAAGTAAGATGAAATTTAAAATTTTGCAAGATATATAGGTAATCTACCGGAGTTATGTGTTGTCCCAGTTTGGTATGATAAAATATAATATACTCCATATACATAATTGGCGTGATATTTATGAGGGCACAATTAGTACATATAGGCTACGAATAGGCAAATCATGCATACTATTTTGGGAACGAGTACTGTACTATATGTATCTTTAGAACTGTACGGACACATGCCTATATGATTCAGTACTATAAAATTATTGACTAATTATTTCTTTAATTAGTAATTCAAAACTAGCTTTTGGAACAGTATTCTAGTCACGTGCTACAATTGAAGGTACTGTATTATTCTGCTCACATATTTCTACCAACACAAAAAATTGATACTTCCTCCTTTCTTTTATAAGTATTTTCCACCGTCAAATTACACATACTAAGGAAATAAAGAAATTTAAATATATTACCTTATTAATTATTATCATTAATGCATACATACAACTAATTAACAAACTACGAGAAGCATTAAATAATGTCATTATTTTACTCTCAAATTTTGAAATATGACACTTATTTGGAAACAAAAAATTGAACTAAATGAGACACTTAAAAAAGAACGGAGAGTAGATAGCAAGTTGAGTTATAATGTTTCAAGTTGATACACCATGCATGATTTATAAAATATAAAATTTAATATATAATTACACATATTTTTTTCTTAAATAACAAGATAGTGAACATAATTAATTAATAGTATAACTTAGTACGTGATAGAGCACAATTACCCATCACTTCTAGTCATCGCATATGCAGCTCGGAAAAATAGATATTTAGCTCCTAAGAGCAACATTAATTCGTTCGTAAAGTTGAATACGTAATCAAGAGCGAACACAAAAGCGTTTCACAAAATATATAAATTAATATTTAAAACTAATATAGTCTAAGTTGTCTAACCTACAACGATAATTTATACTCCCTCCGTCCCTGATAACTGTATTACATGTTGACCGATGCAGGTTTTAAGAAATGTTTGGTTAAAAGTGCGTTGAGTGGAGAAATATATGGTAGATATTTGTTGAGTGGAGAATGAGACCCATATTTTAAAAATATGTGATAGATGTTTAAAGTAATTGTGTGGGGTCATGTCCCAAAATGAAAATAAATGAAAGTGATATCGTTTTTAGGGACGAACGAAAATGGAATTAGTGATACAGTTATCAGGGACGGAGGGAGTATATTGTATCAATTTGATATGACATTAATGACAAAAGTATATTTGCCCTTAACTATTAATCTGTCGTGTTTAATTATACAACGTCCATAATTAATTAAATTAAATAGTAACCTACTTTTTTTCTTACACATTTTTGTTTGCCAACTAGTACTCCACCAATTTGTTGGTTTTACCTAAGGGACTCCCAACGGAAGGTGACAAGCTATATGAAATCATGGTATAAAGGAATTTGATGAATTGAGAAGGACGATGGATCAAATTAAGAATTGAATGATGGTGATCGAGATATATGGCACTAGCTATATATATATATTACCCTTAATTAACGGAATTGTTCAGTAAGGGGCATTTACTTTGTGTGATATGATAGATTGATAAAACATAGGATTGATTATATGAAGGATTAAATGATCAAACAAGTTCAAAAATAATCAATCCATCAAAGTAAACGGTGGATCAACATATACTATTTTTATCTAATATCTATCTTATCACCCAAAGTAAACACCCCATAATAGTACTACCAACAAGATCGACAAGACAGACGCTAGCTACAATTAAGAAACACACACCTATAAATATAATCAACCCACTGTCTCGAAAAATTAATTACTTCACTAATATTGATCTTCAGACTAATCGAGACTATTGCATGCATGCTTATAGATATTAGAAATTAGATAGATACTGTTTCACATCTGAACAACTAAAATATATAATTGGATAGAATATGCCTTTATTGGCATGAGCTGAGTATTTGAATCACACCCCTTTCCTTTTCAATTGGAAAGGAAAGGGTTGTGATTCCTTCGATTTATGATATATATATATATATTATAAAAGAATGGATCTTAACCTAAGAAATAGGAATAGACCTTCACCATAGATCTACAAGGGATGGAGGGTCAGATTTGACCCAGATCAAACCAGGTCGGATCCGGGTCAACAGGTCGGATTCGGTCAACCCGTTGACTTTTCAATTTAATTTTTTATTTATTTTTTGAATTTTTTTTAAGAGTCAGATGATATGCACCACACTGTGCAATGAGATGCACCACTAAGTGGATTGGGATGCACCATTTTTTAATTTTTTAATATTCTTTTTCACAATTTTTATTTTTTATTTTTTTTTCAAGAGTCGAGCGAGAGGAGCCGAAGGCCTCGGAGCGAGCTAAAAAACATATAATGTTGCCACAATCAGTGGCGGACGCAAGGGGGGTCAAAATTATAACAAGTAAAATTAAATATAAAACTCTTCTTCGTACGTATTTGTTAGTGTTGATCTCCTGTAGTGGCGATCAAAATCTCGTTGAGGGACGTTCTCAAGATTTGGTTGATAAGCATGCGCCAACCAAATATTACTTCCTCTGAACTCTTTCAAAGAATATTAGGATGATATTTAGTGATTTTTTGTCATTTTTCGGGGTTCGAAGAAAGTTCTGGTTGCTTTTTCAAACTCTGACATGAAGTTACGTTCATAGTCGTGTTGGGCAAGACTTGTACACTTTCGTTGGGACTCACATTAGACATAGATGAAATTTTTATCCAATTTTTATAATACCTCAACATAGACATAGTTCTACATAAAAAATAAATCAAAGAAACAACATATTGATATGATTATACACAATCTTAATTATATTTTTGTTTTATCCAAACAAATAGAAACAAATTAAGCTTGTGAACTTTTTATTTTTGTTGCAAGATTGTTGAGAAGAAGAGCTCTGCAATCGTTGCGGAATAGTGAAAAACATAAGAAATTCCTTAAAAAATTGAGAAGTAAAACCTATGTTTCTATGTGAGTAGAAATATTTGTGGATATAATACAATAATTAGGAGTATATTAGGTAATTCATAATAAATTACAAGGGGGGTCAATTGCCTCCCCTTGGCTACATGTGTATCCGCCCCTGGCCACAATCATTATCTATAAATTAAAATCGGAGCCGAAGGCGGAGACAAAAAAAAAAAAAAAAATCTCAAACACTTGCTTATTGATATGGTATGAATACAATGATTTGAAAAACATCATACCAAATCACCCCAAGATTTTCCCTCGTTTTTATATAGTTATACACACACACATAGTGTTAGTGGTGTTCACGGGCCGGTTCCAGTTCGGAACCGGGCCCGAAACCGCCGGTTCCGGTTCGGAGAAATTGGAACCGGAACCGGCCCGTCACATACCACGGTTCCGGGTCGGAACCGGCCCGTATTGGACGGTTCCGGTTTCGGGTCGGAACCGCCGGTTTAGGGCCTGAACCGTTTTTTTTTTAATTGAAATGAAACACATAAATCATCAATGTAATGTATAAGATCGAAATAGAATAATATATGTCTTCATTGATAACAATGTGTAATCAATTACAAATGGAAATATATTAGTATTTAAAACTCGAAATCCTAAAACACTTGGAATTCACAAAGTTTGAAAACTCAAGGGCCGAGCCTCGTTAAAACCTTCTTGGCGAAAATCCAATGGGAAAAACACCAAGTAAGGAAAAATAGTACTCGTCTAAATTTATTTAGGACTACCCGTTGATGTCGGCGTCAAAGTCCCAATCATCTTCAAATTCATCGGTTTCAGTAGTAGCTATAGAGTCGGTGTCTGTGCTTTCGGCCTCGGTTGTGCTTATGGGATACTCCGCAAATATTTCATCCCAATTATTTTCTTGTTCACGCATTTCGGCCAATGTATAATCTTTGAGTAAAACTTGAGCTTCTAGGTTTCTTGGCGTCATCACCGATCTTCTTTCATCGAGCACGTAGCCTCCAACACTGAAAGCTTGTTCCACCGAGACTGTTGATGCCGGAACGGCTAAGATCTCCCTCGCCATCATTTCTAAAATCGGGTATTGGTTTTGCCTCCTCGACCACCATTGCAAAACATCAACATCATTTGGCCCTTCACCTGCTAAATCTGTACTTTTGGGTTCGCTAAGATAGATATCAAGTTCACTGCTTATATTACTACCCGTGCCCTGATTTTGAAGGAAACTTTGAAGTCTTTGTGCAGCTACAGAACTAGAATCTATTCCTAGATTAAAAGAGCTTCTTGGTCTTTGACTAGGCCTAGATGATGACCCTCTATCCGAATACTTAGATTCATATTCTTGAAAAAGACCCCTCAATGTCGTATCTAGAGAAGTTTTAACAGATGCAATATTAGGCAATTCAAAAGAGTCTTCACCACGCTCACCCCCCCTCCAAATATCATTTCACGAAGATAACTGTAATACAAGTCTAATAGACCACAAACCCCTTCCAATTTCATAGAGGGATCTAAACATTTTGCAATCAAAAAGACATCGGGAATATAAGTAAAATATTTCAACCATTTAATGACCATCATAGTTATAGAATCCTGCAACCTTGGGTTAGTACTGCATATTAAGAATTGAAGAACGATAACAACACAATGATATAGTACACGACATGAAGTAGGATAATAAATTCCAGATAAATCTTTAGTTGCAGTTTCAAAAACTTTTAAGAGTGCAATCAGACCTGAGCATTCATCCCAATAAGAAGGCAGTAAAAACATGTTGCTAACCTCAGTTGAAAAGAAATCACATAATAAATCCTCATATTCAGAAGTTGCTGCCAACATTTCATAAGTAGAGTTCCATCTAGTGCATACATCAATGTTAAAACTCTTACTTTTTCCAGTTTTTTGCTTACAAAATTTTAACCAATTTCTGTGTAGCTTAGCTTTATCCCTTAACATGGCAACACATTTTCTAATAGGCGTAATTGAACCTTCTAATTGCTTTAATCCATCTTGCACACATAAATTTAGTATGTGACATATGCATCTAGTATGAAAATATTTTCCTCCTAGAGTTGGATTACATGCAGCAATTAGAGCAGGCACACTTGCAGTATTAGCAGATGCATTATCAAAACCGATTGAAAAAATCTTAGAGGTTAATCTAAATTGATTCAACACTTTTATAATGCAAAGAGCAATGTTTGCAGCATTATGAGTACAATTAAACTTTCTAAAACAAAGTACGCATTTGTTCATACACCAATTCGGATCAATCCAATGCACAGTCATTCCAAGATATGAATTTTGTTGCCAAGCACATGACCAAATATCAGAACAAACAGAGACTCTATATGACAGCTTAGCAAACATGTCTCTTAATGCTTTTTTATATCTAATAGATAATTTAGCAATTGTCCTAGTCATGGTACTTCGTGAGATTTTTTTAGCTTGAGGATTATATGCTTTTTCATGTAATTTTTAAAACGCATGCTATCGGCAAATTGGAAAGCAAGAGATTCAGTAGCAATAAACTTAGCCATCACTTCTCTAGCTACTATATCATTATACTTAAATAAAGTGAGTTCATTACTTTGCGTGAAGTTTAGTTGAGTTTGAGTTTCTTGTTGTGTACCTTTTTCTTGATCATTCGGCTTGTGTTTGAGTATATGGCGGTTATAAGTGCCATACCCATTTTCTTTCTTATGCTCGTACTGCTGGTCGCAGAAATTGCAGCACGCCATTACAATTGGAGTTTCTCCTTCGGCACAAGATAGTGTTACCTTTTTGAACCATATTGAGAACACTTCGGATCATTCCTTCTTTCCTTTGGCCTGCAGCTTCGCCTTTCTGGTACGACGACCCTTCTCGGCAGCCATTCCGCCGTCCTCTTGCTCGTCCATTTCGTCATCCTCATCCAAGTTGATTGCCTCTTCGTGAAAGGGGGACGACTGCATAGTGCTGGGAGGATGCATTTGGTGGGGCGGATTCATCTCCACTTCGAGGTCGGCAACATATAGGCTTTCAGGAAGTAGCCTATCCGCTTCAATCTGGTGGGCAGCAAAGGCAGCAGCATCTTCGGCCATCTGCTGGTTTTCCATTTCTTCACGTTGGCGGCGAGTGGGGACCCTCCGGTATTGAGGATTCTGGCTTGTGGGAGTGAGAGTGGAAGAATCATCTGCGTAGTAGTCATCTTGGAACGCTTCTCGTTCTCGAATGACAACACCACGAGGACGACGAGGAGGGTTACCACTACCACGAGTACTACGAATATTTTCGACTGCCTTTTCCTTACCCTTACGAGGGTTGGAGGAAGACATTTTTGCTATAACTACTAAGAGACTAAGAGAGTAAGAGCTAGAAAATTGAACAATGAAAACTGAAAAGAATGAATAACTTAGAGAGTAAGAGAAGAGAGTAAGAGAAGAGAGTAAGAGAAGAGAAGAGAGTAATTGGTGTGAAGTTGTGGGTAGGGGGTATTTATAGTTGAAAGTGGGAGGAAATGGGGGGAAAAACTTTGAATCATAGCCATTGGATCACAAGATGAAATTCTAGCCATCCATTTTGAATTTCAAATGGGTGCAAAATCCTAGGCGGTTGAACCGGCGGTTCGGCGGTTCCGAACCGGAACCGCCGGTTCAACCTCGAACCTTTTTTTTTTTTACATTTTTTCGTTCCATTTAGCATTCTAATTGTCATTATTGCTTGTTTTAGGATATAATTAACATGGATAACACAAAACATATTTTAAAAAATTAAAAAAAAAAAAGTGGAACCGGCGGTTCGCCGGTGCACGGTTCGCCGGTGCACGGTTCGCCGGTGCACGGTTCCTAGCCCTTGGAACCGGAACCGGCCCGTCCCGAACACGGTTCCGGGTCGGAACCGGACCGTTGACCGCGGTTTCGGGTCCGGTGAACACCTCTACATAGTGTATGAGATGCACCACAATGCATTTTTAGATGCAACACTATGTGTAATGAGATGCATCACAATGTGTAGATGCAACACACTGTGTAAGGAGATGCTCCACAACATGAAATGAGATGCACCACACAGTGTATTGAGATGCACCACACTTTATTAAAAAAACGATAAAAAAAATTTCGAAACAGAAAAAAAAAATTTGAAAAGTCAACGGGTTGACCCGGATCCGACCCGTTTCAAATCTAGCCATCCATCTATTGTGGATCAAGGGTTGGGATTTATTCCTATTTCTTATTTTAAGGGCTCATTTCACTAGAACCACTCCATATATATATATATATTGTCCATTAATTAGTATCTATATATAGGTACTAATTAAAGATAATATATAAATCATAAATTGCCAAAAGTTATATATTCCTGATCTGGGATTCCTGATTAGCTTAATGATTAATTCCCCATCAGCCTAAATTGACGAACAACACTTTTAGTATTGTATGGCCGGGGCTTGAAGCAGATAATGGAACTCTTTGTTTGGTCTTGATTGGATATATCCATGCATCTTATTACTTTCGCCCTGAAATATATATTTAAAATTAATATAATCATGCATGCATGGAGGCGCGTTAACTCCATCTTTACCTTTTCAAATTCTCACCCACATACAAACCCTATTCTCTGCGTGACTGATCTCTGTGTGTGTGAGAGAGAGAGATCTAATTGGTTGGTGGTTCAGAGAAATTTGTTGTTGATAAGCGTGATCTGCTTTCGAAATTAATCCTCAACGTACGGTAAAACAAAAAAATTAAGGAGAAATGAATTGGTTGGTTGCAAGAAGACATATATTGTCCGAATTGCAATTGCAATCGAGTAGAATGTTGAAGATGCAAGTTAGGGAATTAATTGATCTGGTGAGAACTACTCTTTATATGAGAAATAGGAACTAATCATCACCATTCATTTGCCAAAAATGTGTGGTTAGAATTAAATCTAAAAATTCAACATGGATTTAAAACAAGTGTTTGGAGGGCTATTTTTGGAAGGAAAAAAAAAATCAGCAACTCATCTTCCTCACCCCTCCTCTCGTTCGATCACTCTTTCTCCCTCCATTCTCTCTCTCTATTCACCACTACCACCCACCATCACAGCCGTCGCTGCCACTGTTGTTGTCTGCTCTTCCTCCTCTTCCTTCTTCTTCTTTCTATGTCTTCCCTAGCTAAAATCTCGTGTTTGAGAATTTATTGTTGGATTCTTGTCTGAACCACAAATGATGTTGTACAACCATCGACACTTGCCATTCTTCAAATTCAGAAGCCAATTTCTTTAAATGCCCCAATTTTCAATCAATTCACCTTTTGAATTTTTTTTTTTTACAAAATCTTCCACCTTCATTGGCGTTAATTAGCTAGCTTTTGAATTGCCCCAAAGAAGCCTGCATTTTTTCTTTTTCTTTAAAATTGATTTTTTTAATTTTACCACCTCTTATATTATTATAAGATGTGGATTTTCTCTTTTTATGTGGGAGCAAATGAATTGTGAGGATTACGAATTTTCACGTAAAGTTTTGGGAATGGATTAGTTCATGTTGAGAATAGATTACTCTCTCTCTTTTTCGGATTTTGTTTGGCATTTTCTCTTACAAAAATCTTTGAAGTGGTGCATTAAGTGCACATAGCTTAATGCATCTATTAATGTAATCTAATGCATCAACTTTGTATAAGTAATGCATCAAATATTGTTGTATAAACCTTCACTTGAAAATACATAATATAATGCATAAATCTAAATAATGTAATGCACAAATACCGTATGTGTGATGCATTAATTGTGGTAATGATTCTTTTGTATACTTACAGTTTCATATTGATGCATCACATAAATCATGTTAATGCATCATAAAATTGTTCTTAGAATATCAAATAACAAATACGAATACGATATATGTAATGAATAATTAATTGTTGTATCATATACGAATACAAATATGATATATATATATATATATATATATATTGCATAAATGAATGATACTTCATGACAAACAAATAAACAATGTAATGCATAAATCTAAATAATATATAATGCAAAATAACGATATAATGAATGATAGTACAAGAAAAAAAATATACACAATGTAATGCATAAATTTAAATAATGTAATGCACAAATACCATATACATAATGCATTAATTGTCGAAATGAGTCTTTCCCTGTTATGTGCATTTAAAGTTTTATATTGATGCATCACGTAAATCGTATTAATGCATCATAAATTTGAGCTTAGAACATTAAATGACAAATACGAATACGATATAAGTAATGCTTTAATTGTAAAAGGATACGCTTTACAAAATTTGTTAGCTCTTTATAAACCGTGTAAAAAATATTATTTGTTCCACATTAATAAAAAATAATTGATGCATCGGAAATATGATATTAATGCATCACATCATACTAATTAATGTATTGGTTTACACTATTTTATGCATCATATTTTCTCCACTGGATAAAACAACGAAAATTACCATAATAACCTTACTTAAGTAAAAAGATGTGGGATTGACCTAAAAAATGGGTTTGACTGGTTGACTACGATATTAAATCATATCCATAGATCTTGTAGGATGGATGACTTGGATTGGTTCCTATTTCTCATATAAAGATGAGTTCCTATATGATCATCTATCTCTCTTTCTCTCTCTCTCTCTCTATATATATATATATAGAGAAATTATTCCTCCCGTGAGAACTTGAAAACATGCTTAAATCTATATATATTCATGCTTAAATCAATATATAGTCATGCTTGATAAGATTCATGCTTTTTTGCATAAACAATAATGCTTATATAAAATCATGCTTAAATTTATATATATTCATGCTTCGAATAATGACAACCATAGATCATACAAAGATCAATGGTTCAGATTGGTTCCTAGTTCCCACACTAGGAATAGTTTCTATATGAACCAATCCCAATATATATATATATATGGAGAGGATCAAATAGGAACTCCTATTTATATGAGAACTAGGAAACAATCTAAACCATCCATCTTATAAGATTTATGGATATGATTTAATCTCATGGTTAATTGGTCAAACCCGCTTTATTTTGGTCAACCCTCTTTTTTTTACTTAAGTATGGTTAGTATAGTAATTTTCGCTATTTTATTCAGTGCAAAAACGATATGCATAAAATAGTGTAAAATAATGCATTAACTACTGTAAAGTGATGCATCAATATCACATTTCTGATGCATTAATTTTTGTCATTAATCTGGAACAAGTAATATTTTTTACACCTTATTTATGGTTATAAAGAACAAGTAAGATTTATAAATTTTATACTTATACAATTTAAACATCGCATATATCGCATTCGTATTTGTTATTTGATGTTCTAGACACAATTTTATGATGCATTAACACTATTTACGTAATGTAAACTGTAAATGTACATATTAGAGAAAGACTCATTACCATAATAAATGCATTACATATATGATATTTGACATTACGTTGTTTAAATTTATGTATTAGTGTGTTTCGCCTTGGATTACTACACCAACAACAAAATCATTATTCCTTTTTTCTAATTTTTGCATCTAAAACATAAAATTATATCGAATTCGTATTTGTTAGTATTTGATATTTTGGACATAATTTTATAATGCATTAATATGATTTATGTGATGCATCAATATCAAACTGTAAATACACATAATAAGAAAAGACTCATTACCACAATTAATGCATTACATATATGATATTTGTGCATTACATTGTTTAAATTTATGCATTAGTACAATTGACCACGAATTACTACACCAACAACTAAAATCTTTATGCTCTAATATCTGCATCTAAAACATAACAGTATATCAAACAAAAAAATCTCCACATTTAAACAAAATTCTCAATTATTTTAATAATAAAGAAAAGGGAAAAAAAGATATGTATATAGAGAG
Organism: Agastache rugosa; assembly: GCA_031470985.1. Classification (NCBI taxonomy): domain Eukaryota; kingdom Viridiplantae; phylum Streptophyta; class Magnoliopsida; order Lamiales; family Lamiaceae; genus Agastache; species Agastache rugosa. The sequence continues at coordinate 12,632,533 of CM062609.1, forward strand.
AGAGAATTAAGATTGGTCGATTGATGAAATTAGTGAAGATACGTATGTGATGAGCCCGTACGTATATGTCTCTCTTGTTGGAATTGGTGTTATTGAATGATGATGTATGTCTGTGTTTTACAAAAATTAAATAAAGTATGGTATCAGAAGAATGGTGTGGATTTTGGGAGTCACCAAATGTAGAAAGCTATGGTGGTTGTAGCGTGTGTAGCTGCGCTAATGGCGGTGTCCGGCGATAAGGTTGGCAGCGGCGGCGTTGTCTGGGGATGGTGGCGGCGGTTATGGTGGGTGGTGGTGGTGAAGAGAAAGATGGAAAAGTGTGTGTGAGAGAGAGGTGTGATGTAGTTGAACAAGAGGGAGAGAGATTATGTTGCTGAAAATTACTTTCCTAAATAACCCTTCTTCCTTATTTTTTTAATCCTTGTCAAATTTTCAGATTTAATCTTAATCACACATTCCTTACAAATGAGTGGTCATGATTAGTTCTTATTTCTCATATAAGGACTGGTTCTCACCAGATCCACACCCTAAAATGCATGCATGATCTGCCTATTAATAAATTCATAGGCCTCTATAAATTTTAACACACCAACTGTTGGGCTACTGGCACTGCTGGCAATTAAGCTTTTTCTTTTTATTGGTAATTGTACATATTTTCATATTTCAAACTAAAAGCAACATAATATATATTTAATTTTCACCGATTATTTACAAATATGCGTCCATGTTGATTTATTCAATTATAGGATTTGACGAGTTCAAATATATGTATATTTATATAAAAAAATATACTTTCATATCCACGTTAAGTATATCATTCTAAATTTTTGATTAAAAGTTTTTTATTTTAGATATTTTAAAATTATAATTCTTGAGTACCATTGTACAGAAACTCAATTAAATAATTGGATACTTGCAATGTATACGTATTTTAACACGAACTAAAACCATTTAACTTTTTTTTTCGAAAGGACCATTTATCTATTTTGAATTACATATAAGTTGAAGGAAATATCCAATTATATATAAAACAAAATATCAAATTGAATTCGCGTTGGTCTAAAATTTTCTAATTATTCAATATAAATAATAACATATAAACTTTTTATTTATGTAAATTTGAGACACTTCAAAACAACACATTAATTCTGACCACTCCTTATATGAGAACCACTCCTTATATGAGAACTAGGAAGTAGAAACTAATTCTGACCACTTATTTGTAAAGAATGTGTGGCTAGATTTAAATCTCAAAATTTGACAAGGATTAAAAAATAAGAGGGGCAGGGCTATTTTGGAAACCCATCTATCTCATTCCCAACTCTCGTTCATCTCTTTTCCTGCCTCTCTCATCCCTTTCTCTCATCACCACCACCATTACCGTCGTTGCTGCCACCACCGCCGTCGCCATCGCCACCACAGTTGGACATCGTCTCTCTCTCTCTCTCTCCGGGAGAAATCGCACTAGTCAAAGCTTAGTATTCATTTTTTTGTTTGTTTTTTCTCATTCAACAATTTCTTCGCAGACATTTATTTCATACTAATCTCCATCTTAATTTGTTCAACTTTTTGTTAAATATTTGAAATTTTCTCTCTTTCACGATTTCAAAATTCATCTCAGCGATTTTTTTTTCCTAATTGAAGATTTACTGGTTTTACTTTGTCTTCCCCAATAACACTTATCATATTTTTTGGGGGAAAAAGATTGGTTTGGATTAGATATATTTACATAGTAATTAGTGCAATGGTCGTCAAAATTCGGATAGTGATCTCATTCATGGACGCGTGGCTGCATTCATGTAATACCACGACTATTTCATCCTTAGTTATTTCAACAAAACTGGTTCTTAGCAAATTAAACTAAGAGGTTAATTTAATGGCACATAAATTATGAAAACTTTTTTAATGGATTTTGCGAAACTTATTAAATTTTCTGAGCAGATTAGTGGTGTGCATTATGTTATTAATATTAATGCATTACATTAATATTATTTATGCATTATAAGTTGATGTTTTATTGTATCAAAAAGCACACAATGTAATGCATAAATATAAACAACGTAATGTACAAATAACATATATGTAATGCATTAATTGTGGTGATAGATCTTTTGTGTATCTACAGTTTTATATTAATGCATCACGTAAATCATGTTAATGCATCATAAAAATGTGACAAGAACATCAAGTAATAAATACGAATATGTCACAAGTAATGTATAATTAATTGTGATATCATATACGTACGAATGCAAATGCGGTATACATATTGCATAAATGAATGATACTACCGACAAAAAAATGTATAGTGTAATGCATACATCTAAACAATATAATGCAAAATAAAAATATAATTAATGATACTACGTCTAAAAACAGTACTCAATATAAATGCATAAATTTAAACAGTGTAATGCACAAATATTATATACGTAATGCATTAATTGTGGTAATTAGTCTTTCACTATTATGTGCATTTAAGTTTCATATTAATGCATCACATAAATTATATTAATTGATGGTCCCGGAACGAGGTCTTCGGTGTAGAGGGGGGGGTGAATACACCGAAGAGGGATTTTAAAAACTTTTATCAAGTTAAAACAGAGTTGAGTGAGAGCTCAGTTATGAGTTCAACTGACTTCTAAAGAAGATGGTCAGCTGGACTGATTACTTAGCTGACTGTGCGGAATGTGGTGGAAAGAAAAACTTAGCTCGTTCCTTTTACAAAAACTCAGAAAAACTTAGTTTCAGTTTTCAGTTTAAGCAGGTTTGAGAAATATGCAGCTGGCTGGGTCACACAGCCAGAAAGATGAAGCTTTGAAAACTTGTGCTGTGTAAATGCGGTTAGTTCTTTTAAATAAGAATAAAGCAAAGACTTAATAAACGCAATAAAGAACACAGAATTTTAACGTGGTTCGGAGAGAAAACTCCTACGTCCACGACCAGGTTTTAACTGGTAAATCCACTAAGGATGACCACTTGGTTTACGAGTACCAAGCAACTTCGCAGCTCTTCCTCGAGCTGTGTTCTAACAGTTTACGGGCACTGTAGAAGCCTGCACCTTTTCGCCGGGTACATCGAATAACCTTACACTCGAATTTCGCGCTTCGAGACGGCCTAACCTTGACCTAACCTTTTCTGGGTAAAGGAGGGTTTGGGTTTCCAACTTTGAACGAGTTCTTACAATGAAGAACTTTGAAAGATGAACTCGTTCAGATCTAGGCTTTCGATTTACAATTATTACAGCCTATTGATCAGACGAAAAACTAAAGCAGTTTCTGAAATTGAACACTTAAGAAGTTAAGTGCTCTTTTTAAAGAGTTAGATAACTGCTGGAGAGCTTTTAAATACTTGAGAGATTCAGAAAAGTTGTAAGCTTGCGGGGAGTTTTTCGTGTCTGATTCTGAAGTTGAAGACTGGTATTTATAGGTAGAGATTCAAACTAGCCGTTGGAGGACCCGTTTGAATCTTACCTACTCTCTGATCTGTCGATCTGCCGTTGAGTGTATCTTCACCTGTCTTCATCACTGTGTCAGATCCTAGGTTCGCCTTTCTAGGATGCTGAGTTGTCAATCCCTCATTGGTCGAGGTATATTGACTTCCTCTGAAACCGGGATTTCTGTCTTTTGAGCTTGACTTTGAATTTAGAGCTGGATGTGTAAACTGACTTGAAGTGACGTCTTCAGAGTTAGTTCCCTTTTTGGTCAGCTCAGCTGTCTTTCTTAGACTTTGATGCAGCTCAATTTATTCTGCTCAGTTGGATCTTCTTGGATCCATTCTTCTTTTCTTGAGTCAGTCTGACTCAGCTCAGTTCTGGAGCTCTGTTCAGCTAAGAGATCTTTTAGCTGACTTTGGGTCCAGCTGATTACTCAGCTGGGTCTTCTTCTGTCTTCAGCTTCCAAACCTGTGAACTTAGAAAATCTAAGGCTCAAATAAGTGAGCTGGAAAACTTAACTTAGGTTTGTACAAACATCTACTAGGTTGGAGAACAGTTGGGTTTTGGAATCAAATCAAAACTTTAGAATTTTCCCAACAATTTCCCCCTTTTTGATGATGCCAAAACCTAACTGAGAAAAACAACCTGCTTCCCCCTAAATGGGAAAGTGGGTTTTTAAAAGATTTCAGCAGAAGATTAAATTCAGAGTTCATTGCCTGGACAAAGAGTTATTGTCATCAGGGTGAGCTTGAGAGCAAAATATTTCAGTTTTATTAATCCACAAAAGATGATTACAAGAGATACAGGATTAACGAACTGAAATCAAACAAAATTAAATCCCAAGCCGGGTCTTCATCTCTCGTCGCTTCGTCGATTCTTCGACGATCTTCTTCCAACCGCTCATCTCGTTCTCAATCTATACCGGTTAAAAATCATCTCGCTCCAAATTTCCGTATTCTTCTTCGTTGTTTGCCTTGGAAATTTTCCTCCCGATCGCCCATCCGTTTACTTCGGCGATAATCTTTGATTTGTCGGGAAGATTAGTTCCGGAGTATCAACGGAGGCTGGATATGATACGGTAGGGAGCGATGTTGGATCTTCACAAGATTTGCGGCGTTGAAGAATGCTTTTGCCGTCATCCCGTCTTGATGAAAAAGCTCATTTAGATGCATCATGAAAGCAATATCTGGGCGTATTTGGGTAAGCTCCCGAGATAATAGAAATCTTCGATGAACTCAAACTTAGTATGTTCCCGCCGTCATTTAGCTCTTCGGGATCCATTCATCAACTCTTCTCCAGGTTCATCGGCATCCGAGACTTTTTCTTTGCGGCTCTTATGTTTGCTCTTTTCTTCTGCTGCTTCTTCTCTTCGGCATTTAGCAGACTTTCTTTCTTCTTCTGCTCATCTTGGAGGCTTTTCATCTCTTGCTTTTGTTGAGTTACAAAGTTGCAGAGCCAATGAATATCATTGAGCTGATTCGGCGTGGCTCCGCTAGCTTTGGCAAGAGGGATGATCATCCCGCTCCACTTCCCTTTCCGTCCAAATTTGGTTCCTCTGCATCCAGCTCAGCAACAACTTCGTCAATCTCTGACTGCATCACTTGGATTTCAGCTACAGCTTTTCCTTTGCCCGTCTTTGATGTTTTTCTCTTGTCATTACCTTCCCTCTTTTTGGCATTATCAATAAGAGTGGAGGTGAGGTTGACAACTGTCTCATTCAGCTGGGCCAAGGCTTTGTCAATGTCAGCAATCTTTGCTGAGTTGTCTGCTGTAACGAGATTGAGATCTTTGTCTTCTTTCTTCCAGCTTTGAACTGATTGTCCAGCTCTTTGTAAAGATTGAACAGCTGGTGGATGTCAGTTCTGTAGGAGAGAGTCTGCTGTTGGAGAGCGTTCAGCTGGCTGGATAAATCGATGATGCGGCTTTCCAGCGGAGCTTGGAGGTTTGAGATGATCTCAGGGACTTTCTTCTCTAGATGATTTGAATTATCAATACGTTGAGAAACGAGAGACTGTTTGAGATCTCTGCTGGTGCTTTCTTGCAGATTCAGAGCGAATCTGTGAACGTCGTCAATGGACTGTCCATTGCTATGGACTTGCGACTCTATAGCTGTGATGCGCAGAAGGGTATCCACATTTGATTTGAGTCTATCCTGAAAGAGGATTTCCTCGACTTGTTTGGCATTCTCGTCCTTCATTGCATCAGATAGCACAACAGGATCCGTCTGGGTCCCGGATTCGGCTTGGCTGGGTTTTACTGCCTCGATCTCGACCAGTGAGCGAGTGTCATCGGCAATTGGACTCTGTGGGGCAGCTTCGGTTGGCTCAACTGTTGCAGCAGTTGGCTCGTCTTCAATCATCATTGCCTCAGCTGTGTCGGCAGGGACAGCTTCATTGGCAGTTTCAACTGGAACGATCCAGCTGAGATTGTGTAGGTAGGAGTTGGCTTGAGAAATGATTTCCTCAGAAGGTGGTACTTCATCTTGTTTAACCTTCTGAATGAATATCTGGATCAGCTCGTCTTGATGCTCAAAAGCATCCTGAAGACTTCCAAAGCCAAATGTCTCCTGCAGAGCTGCTTCTTCAGCTTTAAGCTTATCGAAAGTGAAGAACTCCACCATTTCTTCATTTGCGTACCAAGTGGCCATCTTGGTAGCCAAATAAAATTTGAAGTCGCTTACAGCGACTAGAGCAGCAGGGAGGGAGGCAAGAGAGGGATAATGTTGCAGTGCGCTCTTTATTCCTTGGAGTCTGAGGTCTTCGACCCTCATGACTGTAGCAGCACGTGCAACGGCTCTGGGACTGAGGATTTCGATTTCCTCAGAAGAAGTAGTAGGGCTTGATGGTTCAGCTTGGTATTCATCATCCAGCTGCAAAGGAGCGTCAGCTGGATGGGGCTCTTTGGGTGGTAGGTCTTGAACGATGGGTGGTTTCAGGTACTGAAGAGGTAGGGGAGGATTCTTGGAGAGGTACCTGAGGAGGAGGAGGAGGAAGGAGAAGAGAGTGTTGTTGAGGAGGAGATCCAGATGATGTGAGATCAACTGGAGCGGGTTGTGAGGATGCTTGTAGGATTTGGCGAAGAGGAATAGCATCCTCCGGGTCAGGGTGGGGGATCACTATCTGTGGTTCCTCAGCTTTTCGTGAAGCAACCACGAACTCCCTTCCTTGATCTGTGCTGGAGGAGGAATCCTGAGCTGTCTCCTCAGCAACTGATCTCCATTCAGTTCCAGCTGGCTTGTCAGCTGGCTTCTCTGCTGTCTGCCTTAAATTTTAGCTTCTTTTTGGCAGGTGGAGATCCAGCTGGCTGAGTTTCCTCCGGCTGTTTCCTTTTCCCAGTTTGAGAGGGAGAGGCAGTCTGCTGTTTTGCCTCCTGCATCTTCTTCTTCCCTTCTGGGGCTGCTTTCTTCATCAAGTCAGAGAGCTGACTCTGTTTTTCAAAAAGAACTTTGGACACAGGGAACTCTTCTGTGTCTTTCCACTTGATTTGCCATCCAGTTGTGTAGTGTTCTATTATGCACGCCACCTTGGTGCATAAATAGATGGTCTCCCTACAGCTGAACTTGGTGAAGCTGTCATCTTCGAAGTAAATCTTCTTCGACTCCTTCTCCAGCTTTTCCATAAAGTAGGAGAACCAATCCATAGGATCATTCCTGAGGATGGCTATCATGGGCTTCAACTTGGGTATGCTGATCTCTCCTTGAGATCCAGCAATACCTAGGATGCACTTCTGGGTCACATCCAGAAGTAGTCTAAATTTGGGCTTGAGCAGTAGCTTGGACATACTCGCCCTGTAGGGTTCCGGCTTGAACAGCATCTTGTCCAGTTCGGCCTGGATCTCTTCTCTGGTGTAGTTGTCTAGGGAGCGGTCCCCAAGAGTTTTCAAACCGAATAGATTGTTCAAAATCCGGTTGATGTTGATGTTGACGTCCCAGGAAGTTGTATGCCCTGTCTTTTCTTTGAGTTGGAGGGTGATGTTGGAGCGGAGGCGTTCATCTCTGTTCGTCATCTCCATGAAGAACTCTGCTACTTCCCGGCGGAAGATGTTATTCGGACGCGCCGTTGCCCATTGAAGTAGGCCTGCCTTATCGATGAGATCCAGCACCTCCTGGAACTCTGAGTTCTTGTAGTTCTTGAGAGTTAAGCAACTCTCAAAGTGCAATTTTGACATGAGGTTCTCCGATTGGTTCGCTCCCGGGGTTATCTTCTTTGGTGCCATTGTATTTCTGTATTGAAGAGTTAGAAGAATACAAGAGAAACTAATTTTGCAGAGAGAGCTTGATAAGCAAGAATTTGATTTGCAGAAAGATTTCAGAGAAAATAAGTAAATATGGCGACGATTTGCATATCTTTGATATATATATATATCAACCGTCTATCTTGATGAACGGTTGAGATCTTTAGATTTGAATTCAAGATCTGCATCTGGGAGAGATTTGCGCAACACATTAAGTGACGTGCGTAGGTAGAGTGTAGGTCACGCGCGCGTGAGGTAGTCAAAACGTTCTGACTTCTGCCTCGACTTTCTCGAGCTACAGTACCCTGCATGCTTTTCATTAAATGCGATGGGATACGATTTGATGGATGGCTTATTGACGAATCCTTCTAAGGAATGTCTGTGAATTTTGAATTTAAATTCAAATAAATTTATCCTTAAATAGCATATTCCTCAGGGAGATAAATGATAGACCGCAAACCTGTCAGCTGAACTTTGTAGTCAGCTGATACCTCGGCTGTGTTTCTTTATGTTGAGTTACTCCTTCAGTTTAACTATCCAGCTGAGTTTGATTCTCCCTCAGCTGGTTTCCCTTCTTGAACTGAATTCACGAAACGACTGGGTCTGGATTCTTCCATCTTAATATCCCAAAAGGTTTCCAGCTGAGTCTAATTCCCCCTCAGCTGGATGAAGTTTCTTCATCAGGATTAAGCAATCCAAGCAATCCACACAGCATTTTGAATCTTGCTTCCATCAGCGGCTTTGTTAATATGTCAGCTCGTTGAATATCTGTGTGAATTTTCTCAACAATGACGTCTTTCTTTTCCACGTGATCTCTGATGAAGTGATGTCGAATGTCAACGTGTTTACACCTTGTGTGAAGAACTGGATTTTCAGAAATTGCAATAGCACTTGAGCTATCACAGAAGATTGGAACTTGACCAGTTTTCACTTCATAGTCATCCAGCTGATGCTTCAGCCAGAGAATTTGAGAGCAGCTTCCAGCTGCCATATACTCCGCTTCAGTTGTAGAGGTAGCGACACACGTCTGCTTCTTTGAAAACCATGATATCAACTTGCTTCCTAGGAACTGACATGTTCCTGAAGTTGATTTTCTGTCTAATCGATCTCCAGCATAGTCTGAGTCTGAGTATCCAGTCAGCTGCAAATTATCTTCAGCTGGATACCACAGCCCAACGCTCTGAGTGCCTTTTAGATATTTGAGAATATTCTTGACTGCTTGCATATGTGCCTCCTTAGGATCAACTTGAAATCTGGCACATACTCCAACTGCAAATGATATATCTGGGCGGCTAGCTGTGAGATACAGCAGGAACCAATTATCCCTCCGTATTTCTTTGGGATCCACTGATTTTCCTTCGGTTCCAGGTTCAATCTTCCAATTTGTATTCATAGGGATCTTCACCGTTTTGCTGGATTGAATTCCATATTTGGTGATCAAGTCTTTCACGTACTTGGATTGATTTATGAATATTCCTTCTGCTGATTGCTTGACTTGGAGTCCTAGGAAGAAACTCATTTCTCCCATCATTGACATTTGGAATTGTTTTGACATCATCTCTCCAAATCTTTCACATAAGAAAGTTGATCTTGAGCCGAAGATGATGTCGTCCACATAAATTTGAACAACTAAAATATCTTCACCTAGCTTGATGGTGAAGAGAGTTCTCAAACCGAACCTTTCTTGAAACCTTTGGATACTAGAAATCCTGACAGAGTGTCATACCAAGCTCGAGGTGCTTGCTTCAGACCATAAAGCGCCTTCTTTAGCTTGTAAACTTTGTTTCCTTCTACTTCAAATCCTGGGGGTTGTTCTACATAGACATCTTCTCTGATTTCCCTATTTAAGAATGCACACTTCACGTCCATTTGATATACTTTGAATTTGTGATGTGCTGCGTATGCAAGGAATAATCTGATGGCTTCCAATCTTGCTACTGGAGCAAATGACTCTTCAAAGTCTATTCCTTCTTGCTGTGTATATCCCTTGGCGACTAAGCGAGCCTTATTTCTGATTATTACTCCAAGAGTATCCAGCTTGTTTTTGAATATCCATTTCAGACCTATTATTTTGACTCCTTCTGGTTTATCGACCAGTTCCCAGACGCAATTTCTGAGAAATTCATTTAGTTCTTCTTGCATAGCATTTGTCCAGGGCACACTCTTTAAGGCTTCGAAAATTGTTTGAGGCTCTGGAACTTGAGCTACATAACATGCCATGAGAGCTGTGTCTTCGTTGTAGATGATCAGATCTAGCTCTACTGCGACTTGAGCTTCATTATTTGCTTCTTGCGGATTTGATGTCTGGTTTTGAGCAATTGAATTTCTTGTTCTAACTCTGTCTGATGGTTCTCCAATGATTGCTGAAGCTGGATGATCTTCGATCCATCTTCGTCTTCTTCTAATTTCTTCTTCTAGCTCATTGATGCTTGAAGTTGCTAGGTCACGTCTTGCTTGGAGATGATCTGGAGTCGTATCCTGAGACTCGTTCTGATTTGGATTAGAGTTAGATTGATCTTGAGGCGTAGACTGATTGAATCCAGCTGGAGAGGGAGCTGGGGAATCAGCTGGGTCTTGATTTCCAGCTGGCGGCATTCCCCCTTGATCTGATATTGGGGATTCCTCTGAATCATCAGCTGGTTGATTTGCCTCTGCTGAATTGATTTGAGGCTCTTCTGGTTCATCATCCCAAATCAATGGTTCAGCTAGATTCTGGATTCGAATTACTTGAGATCTTGTTTGAGCTGGATCGGAGCTTGATGTTCCAGCTGTGTTTCTTTGTTTGATCGACTCTCTGAATTCGAAGGATGTTTCATCAAAGGTGACATGAGGGGTCACTTCGACTGTTTGTGTTCTCCTGTTGAAGACTCTGTAGGCTTTACTTACAGCTGAGTAACCAAGGAATACTCCTCGGTCAGTTTTGGCGTCGAACGTCTTCAGCTGGGTTTTCCCATTATTTAGGATATGGCATTTAGATCCGAAAACCTTGAAATACCCGATGAAGGGTTTCCTATTATTCCATAGCTCGTACGGAGTCTTTCCTTGTCTGGATGTGAGAAGCGATCTATTCTGAGTGAAGCAAGCTGTGTTTATAGCTTCAGCCCAGAATTTCTTTGGAATGGTTGAGCTTGCTAACATTGAGGTAGCTGCTTCTTTGAGTGTTCTGTTCCTCCTCTCAGCTACACCATTCTGCTGAGGTGTGCGTGCAGCTGAGGTTTGATGTTGGACTCCGTTCTTCTCACAATAATCATATATGGTTTCATTCAGAAACTCAGTTCCTCGGTCTGATCTGATTGAGATAATTTTGCACTCCTTTTGAGTCGACAACCTTTCCAGCAGGGCCGGCAGCTTGGATCTTGTTTCAGTTTTCTGATACAGGAATGATACCCAAGTGAATCTGGAGAAGTCATCCACTATGACCAGAGTGTATTTCCTGCCGTTGAAACTTGCTGGTGTTACTGGACCAAAAAGATCCATGTGAAGGAGTTGAAGAACTCGATCAGTTGAGGGCGTTGTCTTGAGAGAGAATGAAATCCTTGTCTGTTTTCTTTGTTGACAAGCACTGCAAATATGACTCTTGTCATAAACTTGATCTGGAATTCCATTAGCGAGCTGATTTCTAGCCAGCTTGTTGATTGTCTTGAAGTTGAGATGATTCAGCCGTCTGTGCCAGACTTCATTGCTGCTTTTTGATACAAGACATGTGTCTGGAGGGCTGCTGTTCCAGTCAGCAAAGTATATATTTGCTTCTCTTTTCCCTCTCAGTAATACCTGCTTGGTTTCTCTGTTTTTCACTGTACATCCATGTGCATCGAACTTGACAGAAAAACCATTATCGCAGAATTGACTAATGGAAAGCAAGTTATGTTTTAATCCTTGTACATATGACACGTTAGATATTTTAACATTGTAGGTTTCAAATGTACCGTAACCTTTGGTTAAACCTTTGGAGTTGTCACCAAACGTTACTTGAGGACCTGGACGCTCTTCGTATTCTTGGAGTAGATGCTTTAGATGAGTCATGTGTTTTGAGCATCCGCTGTCCAAGTACCACAGTGTTCTCATTGATTCCTCTATGATGCATCTTTTTCTTGCAGCCTGTCACAGAAATCAAAATTTAGGTCCCCAGTTGTGATTGGGTCCTTATGGGTTAGTTAGAGATCCCTTTACGATCCATATTTGTTTGATGACTCTGATTGGATCGTTAGATCTGATAATTCTCCCAGCTGTGTCTATGAACACGTTCCTTGTGTTCTTAGTTTGACTCAGTTGGCTGGGTCTTGATCTCTGTCTTCTCCCAGCTTGATTTCTTGATAGTTCAGTTCTTCGTTGATTTCCAGCTGAGTGTACAGCTGAGACATTTCTTTGCTTCTGTCTCTGCTGTCTAACTTGGAATCTCGGCTGGACTTGATAATCCAGCTGGTAATCATAAGACTGATATCCAGCTGGGTATCTTTTCTGATATCTCAGTTGATATCTTGCCACTTGCTGCTAAAGATGCTGGTGTCGATGTTATCCATCGTCATTCCTTCGTTGTTGCTGAACCCAATGTGGTCTGATTTGAGCTTGGGGTTGCCTTACAGCTTGTCTTCTTGGACCTTGCTGTGTTTTCTGTTTGGATTCTCTTTTGCTTTCACAAAAGTTACCTTCGTTCCGCTTGTAGTTGCAACATTTGTTAGATCCTTAGATCCATCATAACCCAATCCCGTTTTTAATGCTGCGGGTCGTTGTACGCTGATTATTTCATCCATCGTTGATGTAGCTTTGATGAGTGCTACCAGCTTTGTGGATAGTGTTTCTTCTGACCTTTTTAACTCCAAGATCTCAGCTGTCTTTTTGCCTGACTCAGCTGTGGATTTTTCCAAATCGTCCATCAGCTGCTTTCTCTCATAGTAGAACTCCTTCATCAGCTGATCCTGTTTGACTAACTTTTCCTTGAGCAACACTATTTCCTCGTTGAGCTGTGTAGCATCAGCTGCTTCTGATGCTTCTTTCTTTTTCAGTTCTACCTTCAGCTCAGCATTTTCACACATTATGACATCAAGAATTTCTTGTAAATCCTTGAAGTCATTCATGACTTTCTCCACCAGATTCCAATCAGGTTGTCCTTCTGATTCAGAGACCTGCGTAGAGTGTTCGTGTGATGGTGATGGGTTAGATATGTTCTGAATTTTAGAAGTTACCTCATCATCGTCGAGTCCTTCTGTCTGTCCCATGAAGCAAGCATCCCAGTCTTGATCATCACGGGCCATGAGTGCATCTTCCTCTGAATCTGAGAAGGGCATATCATCATCTATTTTGTTGCACTCGGACTCTTCATCAGCTATATATGCTCTTCTTCTGTCAGCTGCCTTTGCTTTCAGAAGATCTTTTTCTTTCTTAGACAGTTTGGGACAGTCCTGCTTGTAGTGTCCCGGCTCCTTGCAATTGAAGCAGCCTTCCTCTGTCCGTTTTGAGGTGTCAGCTGATTTTTCATCAGCTGCTGTGTATTTGTCTCTGTACGACTTGGCGAATTTCTTGTACTTGCCTTTGCTGGTGTTGAGTCTGTTATAATTTTTCACCAACATGGCAATCTCTTCGAGTAGCTCCTCTTTGCTCATATCCTTTTTGTCCTTCTTCTTCTTGGAGGACTCAGCTGACTTGACATGAGCTGACTTTTCAGAGTTGGCTCTGAAAGCTATTTCTTTTGGAGCTGGGGTGAGTTCTCCGTCATTCTGTCTGCTTGAAGATTCTTCTTGAGTGATCTTCAAGTTGTATTCATTGGCCTTTAAGAGTGAGAACAACCTTTCTGTAGATAGATCACCCAAGTCACTTCGACTTTGGTGAACTACCTTGTAAGTGTTCCATTCAGCTGAAAGAGCTGAAAGAACCTTTAGATTCTTTTCCCGCTGGGTATACTTCCCAGTTCTGATTGTCTCTATCTCGACGACTATGTTTGAGAACCTTAGCTCCATCGCTTCAATGGACTCTTTGGCTAGCTGCTTGAAGTTGTCGAATTTTTGGCAAGCTATTGTGAATTTGTTTTCTTTGATCTCTTCTGATCCTTCACATAGCTTGGCGAGTGTTTCCCACATCTCTTTGGCTGTCTCGCACTTGATGATTTTACTCAGGTAGGCGGTTGAGACTGTTGATGAGATTGTGTTCCTTGCGAAGCTGTCTAGTCCAGTTTGCTTTCGCTCTTCTGAAGAATATTCTTTCTTTGGCTTGAGAGTTGGCCGGTATTCTGGTTGTCCTCCATCATGAGCAGGTACGAGTTCATTTCCTTGTTTATAAATAAGGATGGGTCCGTCTGAAATGACGTCCCACATCATGTCGTGATGCGCACACAAGAAGCTTTTCAATCTGAATTTCCAGATTGCATAGTCATCAACTGAGAAGGTGGGAAGATTCCTGTTAAGATAGGAATCCATGAAGAGATGTACAGAATGCACTAGAATGAGTTTTTCTGAAAAACGGATCTGTTCAGTTGACTACTGATGCAGAGTTTCAAGACAAATCTCTTGATTCAGAAACAGCAGTCGATTGAACCACTGCTCTGATACCAATTGATGGTCCCGGAATGAGGTCTTTGGTGTAGAGGGGGGGTGAATACACCGAAGAGGGATTTTAAAAACTTTTATCAAGTTAAAACAGAGTTGAGTGAGAGCTCAGTTATGAGTTCAACTGACTTCTAAAGAAGATGGTCAGCTGGACTGATTACTTACCTGGCTGTGCGGAATGTGGTGGAAAGAAAAACTTAGCTCGTTCCTTTTACAAAAACTCAGAAAAACTTAGTTTCAGTTTTCAGTTTAAGCATGTTTGAGAAATATGCAGCTGGCTGGGTCACACAGCCAGAAAGATGAAGCTTTGAAAACTTGTGCTGTGTAAATGCGGTTAGTTCTTTTAAATAAGAATAAAGCAAAGACTTAATAAATGCAATAAAGAATACAGAATTTTAACGTGGTTCGGAGAGAAAACTCCTACGTCCACGACCAGGTTTTAACTGGTAAATCAACTAAGGATGACCACTTGGTTTACGAGTACCAAGCAACTTCGCAGCTCTTCCTCGAGCTGTGTTCTAACAGTTTACGGGCACTGTAGAAGCCTGCACCTTTTTAGTTTTCGGGTACTGAATAACCTTACACTCGAATTTCGCGCTTCGAGACGGCGTAACCTTGACCTAACCTTTTCTGGGTAAAGGAGGGTTTGGGTTTCCAACTTTGAACGAGTTCTTACAATGAAGAACTTTGAAAGATGAACTCGTTCAGATCTAGGCTTTCGATTTACAATTATTACAGCCTATTGATCAGACGAAAAACTAAAGCAGTTTCTGAAATTGAACACTTAAGAAGTTAAGTGCTCTTTTTAAAGAGTTAGATAACTGCTGGAGAGCTTTTAAATACTTGAGAGATTCAGAAAAGTTGTAAGCTTGCGGGGAGTTTTTCGTGTCTGATTCTGAAGTTGAAGACTGGTATTTATAGGTAGAGATTCAAACTAGCCGTTGGAGGACCCGTTTGAATCTTACCTACTCTCTGATCTGTCGATCTGCCGTTGAGTGTATCTTCACCTGTCTTCATCACTGTGTCAGATCCTAGGTTCGCCTTTCTAGGATGCTGAGTTGTCAATCCCTCATTGGTCGAGGTATATTGACTTCCTCTGAAACCGGGATTTGTCTTTTGAGCTTGACTTTGAATTTAGAGTTTGGATGTGTAAACCGACTTGAAGTGACGTCTTCGCAGTTAGTTCCCTTTTGGTCGGCTACGGTTTGTCTTTCTTAGACTTTGATGCAGCTCAATTTATTCTGCTCAGTTGGATCTTCTTGGCTGGATCCATTCTTCTTTTCTTGAGTCAGTCTGACTCAGCTCAGTTCTGTAGCTCTGTTCAGCTAAGAGATCTTTTAGCTGACTTTGGGTCCAGCTGATTACTCAGCTGGGTCTTCTTCTGTCTTCAGCTTCCAAACCTGTGAACTTAGAAAATCTAAGGCTCAAATAAGTGAGCTGGAAAACTTAACTTAGGTTTGTACAAACATCTACTAGGTTGGAGAACAGTTGGGTTTTGGAATCAAATCAAAACTTTAGAATTTTCCCAACAATTTCCCCCTTTTTGATGATGCCAAAACCTAACTGAGAAAAACAACAATTAATAAATGGGAAAGTGGGTTTTTAAAAGATTTCGAGAAGATTAAATTCGTAGTTCATTGCCTCGGACAAAGAGTTGTTGTCATCGGGGTGAGCTTGAGAGCAAAATATTTCGGTTTATTAATCCACAAAAGATGATTACAAGAGATACGGGATTAACGAAGCGAAATCAAACAAAATTAAATCCCGCAAGCCGGGTCTTCATCTCTCGTGCTTCGTCGATTCTTCAGACGATCTTCTTCCAGCTGCTCATCTGTTCTCAATCTATACCGGTTAAAAATCATCTGCTCCAGCTTCCTGTATTCTTCTTCGTTGTTTGCCTTGGAAATTTTCCTCCTGATCGCCCATCTGTTTACTTCAGCGATAATCTTTGATTTGTCAGGAAGATTAGTTCCAGGTATCAACGGAGGCTGGATATGATACAGTAGGGAGCGAGTGGATCTTCACAAGCATTTGCGGCGTTGAAGAATGCTTTTGCCGTCATCCCGTCTTGATGAAAAAGCTCATTTAGATGCATCATGAAAGCAATATGGAGGGCGTATTTGGGTAAGCTCCCAGATAATAGAAATCTTCGATGAACTCAAACTTAGTATGTTCCCAGTCGTCATTTAGCTCTTCTGGGATCCATTCATCAACTCTTCTCCAGTTCATCGGCATCTGAGACTTTTTCTTTGCAGCTCTTATGTTTGCTCTTTTCTTCTGCTGCTTCTTCTCTTCGGCATTTAGCAGACTTTCTTTCTTCTTCTGCTCATCTTGGAGGCTTTTCATCTCTTGCTTTTGCTGAGTTACAAAGTTGCAGAGCCAATGAATATCATTGAGCTGTTCTGGCGTGGCTCCGCTAGCTTTGGCAAGAGGGATGATCATCCTGCTCCACTTCCCTTTCCGTCCAGCTGGTTCCTCTGCATCCAGCTCAGCAACAACTTCGTCAATCTCTGACTGCATCACTTGGATTTCAGCTACAGCTTTTCCTTTGCCCGTCTTTGATGTTTTTCTCTTGTCATTACCTTCCCTCTTTTTGGCATTATCAATAAGAGTGGAGGTGAGGTTGACAACTGTCTCATTCAGCTGGGCCAAGGCTTTGTCAATGTCAGCAATCTTTGCTGAGTTGTCTGCTGTAACGAGATTGAGCTGTGCTGTGCTGCTGCTTCCAGCTTTGAACTGATTGTCCAGCTCTTTGTAAAGATTGAACAGCTGGTGGATGTCAGCTCTTTCTGATGCATCAATTATTTTTTATCAATGTGGAACACATAATATTTTTTTACATGATTTATAAAGAAAAACATTTTTTATAAAGTGTGTATCTATACAATTAAAACATTATATATATATATATATATATTTATTTGTATTTATTAATCGATGTTTTGAGCACAATTTTATGATGCATTAACACGATTTACATGATGCATTAATATGAAACTTTAAATGCACAAAATAGTGAAAGACTAATTATCACGATTAATGCATTACTTATATATTATTTGTGCATTACACTGCTTATATTTATGCATTTACATTGAGTATTTTTTTACACGTTGTATCGTTAATTATATTTTTATTTTGCATTATATTGTTTACACTATGCATTTTTTTGTTGGTAGTATCATTTATTTATGCAATACATATATCGTATTTGCATTCGTATATGATATCACAATTAATTATGCATTACGTATATCATATTTATATTTATTACTTGATGTTTTTGTCACAATTTTATGATGCATTAACACGATTTACGTGATGCATTAATATAAAACTGTAAATGCACAAAAGATCTATCATCACAATTAATGCATTATGTATATGGTATTTGTGCATTACGTTGTTTAAATTTATGCATTACATTATTTATAAAGTTGATGCACTATAGCCTTAAAGATACATTCGATTTAATTAGTACTATTCACTACGAATTACTGTATCAACAATAAAATCTTTATTTCCATGATTTCTGCATCTAAAACACACAACATTAAATTAATGAATTAGGGACTTATCTTACTAGGAATTAGGAAATAGGAAGGCATGCTAAAAGTATTAAGCACTGAGATTTCAATTTTAGTGCAATAATGCTTCACGCTAAATTGGCTCAAAACAAATATGAGCTGTCACTCAAACCAAATACTCTAGAAATACGAAACAAGCTTAAGCAAATTAATGACAAAATTAGTAAGTTAAGTTAATTCTGATATCCAAATTTCGATAAATTAATTCTTGCTCCATGCAATTTTAGGAAGAATTAAATATATACACCCAAAAATATACAGACATCCGGGTCGCCTCACCAAGATATGGGCGGGTATGCCTATTCGCCCGATTCAACTTTAGAGAGAGAACGAAGAATCATCTTCACAGCCCCATTATATATATATATATATATATATATATATATGTATATATATATATGTATATATACATATGAGAAAGCAATGAAAGGAACATGCAAAGATGCATGTTGTTAATTATTGAGGTTTTTGTTGTAGCTGTTTGTTTTCAGAGTGCTAGATGTTCAATCTAGTGCTAGATGTGGTGGTAGTGATGGCGACGGTGCGCGGTAGTTGCGGCGGCGAAGGCGACCGTCGGTGGTGGCAACGACAACGTTAGTCAGCGGAGGCGACGGTGATGATGAGTGGTGGTAGTGAAGATTGAAAGAGAAGAGGAAGAGAGGAAGAGAGAAAGAGAGATGGAACGATGGGTGAGGAAGATGGGTTATAAATTTTTTTTTCTCCAATATACCCCTCCAGACTTTGTTTTTGAATTTTTATCAATTTTTTAGATTTAATTCTAGCCACACATTCTTTACAAATGAGTGGTCAAGATTAGTTCCTATTTCTCATATAAGGAGGGGTTCTCACCAGATCCACACCCTATATATATATCCAGTCCACTCCGCACTCCACGCCAACTTTGTAACCCACTTCTTTTCAATTATCTCACATCTCACCAATGTTTTAAAACCGGACCGGAGATCGAATCGGTAAGGCTTCCGGGTCATGGTTCAACCGGTTCAACCGTGTTTGAACCGTTTTAATCGAAGCGTTCAATAAATAAATAAAAATAATAATTAAATAAATAATAAAATATTAAAATATTCATGATTTTATAAGAAATACATATTAAAATCCATCATAAATATATTTATATTTTTCATGTGTAGATATTCTTAATAAATATATTCAAAATTTATACAATAAAAATATATTTGGTAATCTAAAATAATTGATAATCGAAAAAAAACTATAATTAAAATTTAGACATACTTTTATAGTATTCTGAATTAATAATAATTATAATAATAATAATAATAATAATAATAATAATAATAATAATAATACTAATAATAATAATAATAATAATAAATGTTGAATATTAAACAAGTGTGTGGGTTGGGAGAGTTGGTTGAAACCTTAGACAATCATCTTAGAGGTCCAAGGTTCAAACCTCATTGGAAACACAAATTTTTGCACATTAAAAAAAAAATCGAACCGGTCGGTTTTTAAAAACCGGCTCTGATTTTATGACCCGACCAATTTTAACCGGTTCTTTCCGGTTTTGACCCACAAGCAGTTTTTAGAAGTTGACCGGACCGGCACCATGATCGGTTCCCTGTCCAACCGTCGAACCGGCCGGTCCGGTCCGGTTTGGTTTTTAAAACATTGTATCTCACTGTCTTTTCCTCTAATCCTTCAATTTATTATACACAAACATTCCGTCATCAATCTTTACTGCGTTCGCACATACATGAGTGTTGCTTCATGATGGGCAAATTAATTGAAGGAAATTAAGACCACTTAGGATTCATTAATTTCAATTAAAGTTTATTGACAAACATGGATTTTTCACGTTGTTTAGTGTGCATTTAATGCCATTTTTGAGAGAAAACCCATGTATTTATCAACTCTTTGCCTTAAAACTTTGCATTGTGAGAAATTATGCTTGTTTTGGGTATTTTGATGAAATTTCAGGAAGAATAGAAGCTAAGGTGGAGTGAGAAGAACTTGGAATGATGAAGAAGAGCTCGATAAGAAGCCGTAGAAAGAAACGGGAGGCAATTTGGAGTCCATACGAGGGAGAATGAGCAAAAATGAAAAAATCGTCCAACGCACACGGTCACGGCCAGCGGCGCTACCAGAGTCAGCCAAGGCTTTTCACACCTATGCCCCGTGGCCGGGGCCGCGACCAAGGTCTAGCTCGCGGCACAAAGTAGAAAAGTGGGTTTCTCCAATTTTGTCCCCCTTTTTGTTATATTTTTTACACTTCTTCTTACTCACATCTCCAACACCTATAAATACCCCTTCAAAACTCAAAACCTAACCTCCAAGCCAACAACCCACATCTCCACACACTCTATACACTTTTTCACACACCTCCACTATTTTCATCTTCCACCCAACAACTTAGAGAGATAAAGTGTGCTTGGGGGAGAATTGGAGAGAAGACATCAAGGATTTCAAGATTGAAGCTCAAGACCAAGGATTTGTCTATGAATCTCTTGTTTTCTTGTTTTTTCTTTTATGTTTATCTTTGTTGTGGATATTTGCTTTTCATTATGATTAGCTAAATTTCCCTATTTTAGGGATTGGATTAGATGGGTTTGTGATGGATTGATCTTTATTTTAATGAATTGTTGATGGGTTCTAATATTTCCTTGTGTTTGTTGATTTGGTTGAATATTTGAATGATTAGCTACCATTTGAATGTTTTTGTTGTGTCAATTGAGGCTCGAGAGAGGAGGAATTGATACTAGAACCAAACACAAGGCACATTATTGCAATAGCCCGAGAGGCTGAGTGGTTTTGTGAGGGCATTTGATCCAAGGACTCGTTAGGAGTTATAGGCTAGCTTAGTGACCGGAGACGGCATAACTAGCTTGTAATCTACAACTCGAGTCGCCCGAGAGGGGGCTAGAGTGAAAAAGAGATCGCCCTAGATAATTAGGATTCTATCAAGAATTGATTAGTAAAGTGATTTCTAATTGTTTATCCATCGAAATCTAGTCTCTAGGATAGCTTCGTTTCCATATTCTCCTCCCGTTTATAGTTTAATTATTGTTAATTAGAGTTTATTTGCTTTAATTTAATTTAACCTCTTCAATTTATTCGTGAGTCTAAATAGATTAAAATAGCTTATTAGTAGTATTCATAAGACTTTCGAACTAGTTCTCGTGGAATACGACCTTGCTTGCCGAATATTACAATAGTCCCGTACACTTGCGGGTTTTATTTACTTAAAAAAAGAAAAAGCGAACATTTATTAATTTCTAATTAAAATTTTAAATTTATAATTAAAATATAGTCCCCTTGGTCACATATCAACAAGCCTTGTTAATATGTGACTAAGTGGACTAACATGTGCAATAACCGTAAAATTGTATCCATATATATTATATCTCCGCTATAACTCTAGTTTCAACAACAAATCTCCTATTTTTGGAAAGATTATGATGAATTAGTAAAGTACTATCAATTCCTAATAGCAAAACATATTAGAGCCACCATATCCATTTTCATGATGATGTGGCATTTTTAGAAATTTTCATTTTTAATTATTTAAAATCTCAATTTATATGTATGATATGTATATTTAGCTAAAGACATCAATTATGCAATTATTAATATTCATAGATTTGTTAGTTACTTTTGCTGAAAATGAGCTATAATCCATTTCACCCTCATTTATTGTTAATCTCCAATTAATATGTGTATCCGTACGTAAGACAATTAATCTCCAAAATCATACGTTGTATTTCAATAGCTCACAAAATACATTCTCATATTCATCCACTATCAAGCCTCAGAATCATGGCTGATTTCAAAAGCACCAAAATCATTCTAAATCATGGAGGTATCAAGGAAATTATAAATCATAAATTAATAAATAAAACTCCACCAAAATTCATCATTAATTTTTTTTCTACCCCATCTAGCACATATGTATATCAAAATTTTAATATAAAGATGAGTTCACTAAATTCATCATTAAAAATTGTAGGCGTCGTGAAAAATCCAAACATCAAAATTATTTACAATATAATGTCAAGCCCATCTTGCCATTTTTAGAAACTTTAATTTTTCAGTTTCTTAAAATATTCTGTTTGTGGAAATAATATGTATAAATAGTATATTTTAATTATTTATTAACATTATCCAATTACTATTAAATATTGGAAGTTACAAATGCATAATTCATGGTAACATATTAATTTTAATTACAATTTTCCCATGTATAAATTGTACTATATATTAATTATGTATTAATATTATTCAATTACTATTAAATACCGGAAGTTACAAATGCATAATTCATGGAAAGCGTATTAATTTTAATTACAATTTTTTTTCATTTTTATACTATTTTGTGCCTATATAATTCAGAAATTCACAATCAATTTCATCACACATTTCACTTGCTTTGCTCTTTCATTCTTACTTTTCTGAAACGACATTGCTAAGCCAGAAATTGTCTAATTTTCCTGTGATCTTCCAGACGGTGGATACCAATTTCAGCACTACACCGACGTGGACTTCACCGTCCCAGAGAATTCGGATAAAGGAACTTTTCTCAAACATGCGGATTCACCAAAATCGGCATGCTTATAATTGGCGCAAGACACAAAATTATCAACATGAATAGAGTTTTCCATAAAGCAGCATCCATGTGATAGATTTTTGTAGAAGAATGAAAAATTCTTCCTTATTGTTTTTAATCATATAAAATACAATATATGAATAGATTCCAATCATATATTGTATTTTATTTCAGTAAATATTCTATGGTAATATTATTAAAATAACTATGGTTGCTCGTTGTCGGACGTGTCAGATTTCCAAGGGCACAGCCACCAACACCGGCCTTTATCGACCACTTCCCGTTCCGTCCGTGCCGTGGGTTTCTGTGAGCATGGATTTTGTACTTGGCTTACCCCGCACTCAACGCGGTTTTGATTCTATTCTTGTGGTGGTCGATCGTTTCTCTAAGATGTCTCACTTTATTCCTTGCAAACGAACCACTGATGTTGTACATGTGGCTCAACTTTTCTTTCGCGAGGTCTATTGCCTTCATGGTCTTCCTCTCTCAACAGTTTTTGATCGCGATACTCGTTTTCTTAGTCACTTTTGGCGCTCTCTTTGGCGAATGACTAACACACGTTTATTGTTTAGCAGCGCTTATCATCCTCAAACGAATGGTCAGACAGAGGTTGTCAATCGTTCGTTAGGGAATTTACTTTGTTGTCTTGTCGGCGATAGTCTCAAATCCTAGGATTTCAAGCTCAGTCAGGCGGAATTTGCCCATAATTCAGCCATTAATTATAGTACTAAATTGTCTCCGTTTCAGGTTGTTTATGGTGTGCTCCCTCGTGGCCCGACTAATTTAATACCTTTGCCTTCTGTTCAACCATCTGACCGTCGCGCCGAGGATCTCATTAATGACCTTCACCGTTTGCATGAACAGACACAACATCACTTGGAGTCTGCCAATGCTGCTTACAAATTACATGCAGATTCTAAGCGGAGAGATGTGCACTACTTTGTTGGTGACTACGTTTGGGCTATCCTCACCAAAGATAGATTTCCAGCCCATGAGTACAACAAACTTGCCTCCCGCAAAATTGGTCCTCTTGAAATTCTGGAGAAGATAAACTCCAACGCTTATCGTCTCAAGTTGCCAAGCCATATCCGCACTTTTAACGTTTTCAATGTCAAACATCTTGTGCCCTACGTTGGAGATAACTCGTCTGAAGATGAAGCTGAGCTCGATTCGAGGTCGAATCGTTTCGACCCGGGTGAGAATGATGAAGATGAAGCTGCATGTGCTTTTCTGGAGAAATACGATCGCTTGAAGAAGAAGTGATCTTATCTCGTTCTATTTATTAATTTGCTTTAATTTTGTTTCGTTTATTTGAGTTTAGAACTTTGAGTTTTTGGGCTTAGCCCATGTTTCTTAGTCTTTAAATAGCGTGGACTTTTACGTATTAGGAGAATTTTTGGAATATTAAAAGCTAGGGTTTATTTCCCTTTTATCGTGTTCTTCTGGTATTCTTTTGAGAATCAACAGATTAATTCGTACGTTTGCTTTCGGTATTCATTGAATCAACGAAGGTATTCTGTAGTATCCCGTCTTTCTTGAGTAATTAAAATAATTAATCTAATGAGAAAGATAAGAATTTTAGCAAAATAAAAATTTTCTTTCCGAAAATTTTACCCGGCAGATATATTCTACCGGAAAAAATGAGTTTTAATTAATTTTTATCATCTCGGTTAATCCGAAACGAAGAAGTTTTTACATTTATCAATAGATGATAAATGATTAGTCATAAATTGACTAAAGGAAGAATTTAATTTAATTACGTAAAATTTTATGTAATTTATCAGTTAAAATTTTAGTTTCGGTCGATTTGAAAATGCTTCGAATCTCCGATTCTTTCTGTGAAATTTTTATCTAAGGTTCTTGAAACCTTAATCTTAAATACTGTGTTGAGAAATTAAGAGTTTATCGGAGGGTTAGTCGTTGATAATTATTTGAATCGATTAAGCATTTAACTAATTAACCTAACTTAGTAATTAAGTTAAAATAAAATAATACCTTTATCTTATATATATCTATATATAGATATATCATCATCTCTCTTCTCACTCTCTCAAACTCACGCACACACACAGCACTCTCTCTCTCTCTCTCGACAGCTACACACACATGCACACACACACCATTGATGAACAACTTTGAAGCTCAAGAAGCAAAGATCAATCCATCATTAAGTAATTAATCAAGGTTGGATTTATGTTTTTTAAGTTATTATATCAAGATTTATGGTTGAATCTTCCATCTTCATATTTGTATATATATGATCAAAAATTTTGGGAGACACCTTGGAAATGATTAGATGTTCTTCATGTCTTAATATTATGCTTATATAGTAATTATATGATCATTGGTATGATTAAACCATGCATGAAGAACCCTAACCCTATTTTTCTTAGATAAATCGAGAAATATGAAGAAAATGGTCAAATTTTATTCATGCATTGAATGATGATTTGTTCTTCATGAATTATGCTTAGAATATGATTATAATATCAAATATGTAATTAGATTTAAGCATGAGAAACCCTAGATCATAATTGAGAATTTTCGAAAATGAGAGAAAATGAAGAACACTTGATGCATGAATTGTATGATTGTTTTAATGATATAAATGAATTTAATTAAGTATTTTAAGAATGTTTCATGTTGAAAGTAATCATGAATTCCGAACACATCTCATTTTATTATTAAATGTCGAAAGTTAGGGTTTTAATTAGGGTTTTGAAGATTTGATGAAGAAAGATGTAATTGACGGATAATTCGATGCTATATAATGTTAATGGTAATTGTTGAATTAAGAGTTAGTAAATTAAAAGCAAAATTAACCCTAGAAACCCTAGAAAGTTAAATTAGGGTTTATAGTTCAATGGTAAATTGAATGAAATTAATTGAATAATTCAACTTACAATATTTAATTAAGTATATTAGAAATTAAAAAGAAGAGAAAAGAATTCTAAAAATCCTAAATCTAAAAATACCGAAAATTTAATAAATAAGATAAATAATTATTTGATTTTTAATTAAGGAACTAATTGTATTTATGAACTCCTTAATAAGAATTAAGTGTTATATGATTTTCTGGAAATTTAATTCAAGGTAATAAAGTTTTCTATTTTTGAATGTTTTTCCCGATTTGGAATTTATATGTTATTTGAGTCGAAAATGTGTAATAAATATATATATGTGTTTGATATGATGAAATAAGTGCGTGAAATTAAATTGAAAATTTTCTGAATCCGTTAGACGGATTAAAATTGACAAAGTCGATCTATGTGAATAGTAAATGATGTATGTTGATTAAGTGTGAATTGTTTGATGTTTGATGGTTAAATAATAGTTTTAATTAATTAAAAAGCGATTAAGAGGTTAAGAAGGAATTCTCGAGTTTCGTCGTAAAAATTCGAAGCGAATTAGGAATTTAGATTATCGAAGTCGTTTATTAGATAGGCGTTATTCTCGTTCTGAAGTTCGCTATTCCATTTCAATTAAAGGAGCAAGCGGAAGTGGAAGCGGGAACGTGAAGTAGACGTTTAACGAGCGTTAAAGTTAAAAGTTAAAGCTTAAGTTTACCAGATGGGCTTTCTAAACTGAAAAATGTGCAAAGCATGATATACTATGATTTAAAAGTTTTGATACTTGCCAAAAATCATTTTTTTTTAAAATGTTAAGTATGTTACCATCTACTTCAGAAAGACGAATTCGGTTTCACGCAAGGTGAAATCTGTGTACACATTGGTAATCGTGAACATTTCTTTGATAGGCCGATTATTCATAATCGTGAGCCTTTCCTCGATATGCCGGTTACAAGTGATTGAGAAAGAGGCCTCTTTCTCATCACCATTATTTATTTGTAGATATGGTTCATACTGTTATAACTGTCTGCAGACAAACGATTTTTGAGAAAAGAAAGTATTTTTAACATTTTACGAGTTGTTTTTCAGAAAATCCTCGTATTATGTTTTCTGGCAAGTTTTCATATATAGCTGTATTCAGCAAAGTTTTCAAATGTTTCCGGCACGTGTTCACTGAGTACATAGTACTCAGCCCTGCATGTTATTTCTAAAACGTGCAGGTTAGCAGGGATGCAGATGATGAGGGCTGGATGGACGTTGGTTGTTGTTGTTGTTTTGATGAATGTAGAGCCTAGATTATATGTCGTCATACATATAATCTCTCGTATTCCGCTGCTATGTTAATATGTTTTGGTATACCATAAATGATGTTTTAAATTCTGGATTTTAGAATCTAATTATGTCGAAGTCGTTTAAACCCTAGAATCAAGACATGAAGCTTTGTCGAACTTGAAACAGTTTTTCTTTATCTTGCTTTCTTGATCCTCAAATCAACTTGCCATCTTCTTGATCAATGACGATTATTTGGTTGATCAGGTCTATTTATTTCTAATATGTTGAATTCTTGGTCATTAATTATTTGGTTGATCAGGTCTTTTGATTCCGAGTTAATTTGAGTTATAATTGTTGATAAGCATGTCAAAACTAGTTAATCGTCTAAATGATCTTGAGTCATGCGTGTCATATTTATTCTAAGATTGATAAATTATTGAGAATGAATGTTCCTTGTTATTCTTGAACGATAGCCGGGTCGCTATCTTAAAATTTCTTTGTTAATCATAAATTGTGTAAGTCGTGGGACCTACCGGCCTTGACATCTAATCTCGGGGTTCGGGCTGCGACAGAGTGGTATCAGAGCAATGCTTTCTGCTCTGATTATAATTATTCAAATCTAGTTGGTTTGAAACCCTAGATTTGATTAGAGCAATATATTTTCTGCTCTAAGATGTTATTTTGAAAGTCTAGTCTGGTTTGAATTCCTAGACTAGTTAAGTTTAACAACAACTGAAATCCAACACCTCTCATCTCATCCAGCTATCCAGGTACGAATTTCAAAAGTTTTCTAGTTTAAAGATAGTAGGAAAGTTGAAAGTTAAGGTGTATATATATTTATGTTGTGTTTGAGCTTCTAATGTGATTGGTTGTTGGTGATCGATCATAAGCGAGATGATGGATCAGTTGTGCAAGCAAGTTGAGTATTTATCTGTGGAATGTAACATGAGCCCGGAACACCCTTTTGGAAGCGATATTGAATATGTTGAGACCGTGGATTCTCGAAATCGTTTATAGTCTCAAGTATAGTTAATTGTTTAAATTTTCTTATTTAGGATGGCGAATTCTCGAAGTGTACAAGCGATGATTGAATTTCACCATATACATATGAGCTACACGGAAACCTTAGCAGAGTTCTTAGCTCGGTTTCATAGGGTTTGTATGGACATCCATGAATCAAATATCTCGGGAGTTATCGGTATAGTTAGGTTAGTTCCTGAGAATTGGCAGGAATGGGCTGCATCGATTGCTGCAAGATACGTCATTCCCCAATATTGGGATGGTGTTTTGTTCGGAGATTGCAGAGCGTTCATAGCTGCAATTAGTACTCAGTACATGTGTTTTTCGTACCCACCTCCTGGACCGTATCAGCCATTGATTCATGTTGGTGAGTTTGGTTTACAACATCTGATACCACAAGACTATCCTATCTTTGATCAGAATCCTCCAGAGAATCCCGAACCTATTGCTTCTCCCATCCATGAAAATAATGGATTTGATGTTAACTCTTTTCTTGTTGAGCCATTGGCAAATGGCTATGTTTCGTCTCCCTCTCAAAATGAAACTCAAACTTTTGTTCCTGAGCCTTAGGTTTTGCCAAACGGCGTAGCTTCAGCCTCTTTCGTTGAAGAAGTTCCAATCGATCCTTCTTTCAATACTTCCCAAGCTCTGAATTCTTCAGAGTTTGAGCCTTTTCTAGGATCTCAGTTCGTTCCTTCTGTTCCTCATGAAGGAAGTAGCTCAGGACCACGTCACTATGATAGTGACGAGGATAACGTTGATCCAGAAGTTGGACCTACTGAAGGTTATTTCCATCTTCGTAGAATACCTTTTAATCATCTTAGCTTCCGACCTAGTTTTAGGCCTTCGCCGGGAGTAGACGATGGAATAAGTGCTCCTCGTTTGACGTTGGATGGAGTAGAGAGAGCAGAGGAGAGCACAGAATCGGAAGAAGAAGATCCTAGCGAGTAGGATCCGATAGAGGAAGAAGAAGAGGAAGATCCTTCCGAGGATGAGCAGTATAACAGAAAAAGAGTTGTCGAGAGAAATAATAAGAAATAAGATAATGTAAATATATGTAATAGACTAGTAAACGAACAACTTTTAACGTTTTATGTTGTAAATAGTTCTCGTATATAGAAGCATAGTATGATAGTTTGTAGAAAACCGGAAGCGAAGTAGAATTCCGCTCCGAGGAAATATTTTGACGTGAAGTTAGAAATCACGGCGAAAATAGGGATTTTTGATGTAAATATTCCCTTACTTTTGTAAAAGTCCTCGAAGAGGCAAGTTTTCCGTTAAAAAGAAGAAGTAAGACTACGTTGGGTCGTTTTAAAATTTTCCGAGTTGTCGATAATTTTGTCGGTTGAATTTCGATTTAATCGTCTCAAGAAGAAAGAAAGAAAACGAATTAATATGAATTTTAATTATAGTTGAGAAGCACTAAAATAAATTAAGACGAGATATAATTGACGAAGAAATGCATTAAAATGAGAAATCGAAGGGTGGAAAGTTCGTCGAACGCATATAAAGAAGCAAACGAGAAATTTTCAACCATGACAAGTCAGAGATCTCTCAACCTCAGAGACCTCTCAAAAATAATACAGGGAATGAAGTGAGAGACCGCTGAGAAGGCAGAGAGCGCGGAAAAAATTACAGGGATTGAAGTCAGCCATCGCGGCGACTCAGAGCCCGCTGAAGAAGACGACTCGGCGGAACTCAGCGGCGGTGGAGGAAGAGCGACCGCTGACCATAGAGACTCAGCGTCGGCTGAGGGTTAAGAGACCGCTGACCATAGAAGGTCAGCCATGGTTGAGCTCCAGCGGACGCTGAACTTGGGCAGTTCAGCTCAAGTTTTATTCGTCCGTTCCGTTCGTTGTTCGTTTCGTTCGTAGTTTGTTTCGTTCTTCGCTCGTTTCATCTGTAGTTCGTTTTATTCGCTATTTTCTTTTCTTCCTTTAGTTTAATAATTAAAAGAGTTTTGGCAAAATTTAGATAAAGAAGAAGAAGATCAAATCAAAGCTAGAATAAAGAAATTTTTGTTTTACATCGATCTACTTTGACGCATGAAATGATGAAGATGGCGCATGAGAGGGTTCAATCCAGTGCCGATTTTTTTTCTTTATTCGTTTTATTAATAGTTAGTTCTATTCTTCGTTAGTTAGTTCGTCGTTCGTTTTACTCGTTTCCTTAGTTATTCGTTTCAATTATCGTTAGCTTAGTTCGTAATTAGTTAGTTAGAAAAAAATGTTTGAGATGAGGTAAATCATCTCAAAAGAATTTATGATAAAGTTAATATATCAAGATGATATTATTCATCTCTTGATTTATAAAGAACGTACGAGCTAATTAAATTTAGCAAATAAATATATATATATATATAATAATTACTACTGGAAATTTTTTTTAGCGATTATATGATGATGAGAATGAATCATTTGATTCATTGATAATGATGAGCGTGAATCATTTGATTCATTAAAATTATGATGAAGTTTATGTGCCAAGATGATGCTATTCATTTCTTAAAATGATAGGAATATATGAGCTAAATTTTATTTAGCAAAGATAATTAGGAAAAATAATACTTTTCTCCTTAATTATATTTATATATATATATGATGGAAGGTTAAAGAAATTTTATAAAAATGAATCGTTGATTCATGACAAGAGTGAATTGTTTAAATTCATTCATAATGATAGGAAATTGAATCGTTAATTTGCAATGTATGATGATGTGAGTAAATCTTTGATTCACTATATTTTATGAGCATGTTAGATGTGATTGGAAGTTTTGATAAGCATGAGTTGTGATGAGTATGAATCGTGTGATTCATTAAAAATACGATGAGTATGCTATACATTACTGAGGTGATTAAGAAAAAATTTATAGGTTCTAGAACCTAGAAAAATTTTATTTCCTTTAAAATAAATTTAAAGAAAGGAGAATCCTTTTTATTAATTAAATTAGAGGATAAAATTTCGTTATAAAGAAAGAATAATTCGAATGAAAATCCTGGTTAATCAGAAAATGCCACCAAGAGGTAGACCAAGAGGTAGAGGTCGTGAAAGAATTGAGGACAATGAACCAGAAAGAGAACCTACCCCACCTCCTCCTCAGCCTGAAAGGAGAATAGAAGAATTATTTTTGCGACAAAATCCCCCAACCTTAGATGGAAAAGGAAACCCTTCGGAAGCCGAAGAGTGGATTCGTGCGCTTGAAAGAATTTTCCATTTTCTTCGATGTACGGATCAAGAACGTCTTACATGCATGTCTAATCAGCTTAAAGGTTCTGCGGATTACTGGTGGGAAG
The DNA here is from genome assembly GCA_031470985.1 of Agastache rugosa. Taxonomy (NCBI): domain Eukaryota; kingdom Viridiplantae; phylum Streptophyta; class Magnoliopsida; order Lamiales; family Lamiaceae; genus Agastache; species Agastache rugosa. Next base: position 12,663,344 of record CM062609.1, read on the forward strand.
CTCGTCAAAGGGCGTATACCCAGGAACAACGGGAGAACCTGACGTGGGAACAATTTAAGGATGCTTTGTTCGAAAAATTCGTTCCTCGAAGTTATCGAAAGCAGAAGGAGAATGAGTTTGCTAATCTCAAGTAAGGAAAGAAGTCGGTATCTGAGTATGATAGAGAATTTTGCGACCTATCACATTTTGCTCAAGACAAAGTGGACACAGACGAGAAAATGGCTGAACTTTTCCGAGCGGGCCTTAGGTAAGAAATCAGAATCGTTCTAGCCAGTCTAAGTGCGTTGTCATATGCAGAGACTTTAAATAGAGCTCTGGATATGGAATTGGCTATGCAGCCAGATAAATCTTCTCAGACGTCAGTAACTACGCAAGTTCAAGCCCCAGCAGCGGTAACAAATCCGCAGTCGTCCAACCAAAGTCAGAAGCGAAAATGGAATTTTGGAAATCAACCTAGTAAGAAGTCCTGGCAAGGACAGCAAGGCCAACAAAGTCATCAACATCAGCAATTTAATCAAGGACGATTCAAGCAGCCTTTCGTCAATCAAGGTAGTTCGTCTCAAACTTATCAAGGAATGTCTCCATGTTCCAAGTGTGGCAAGATGCATCAAGGGATATGCAAGGCTGGAAGTAATAGCTACTATACTTGTGGTCAAGTTGGTCATTATTCGTATCAGTGCCCAACTAAACTGCAAGGAGCAGGAGGAAGTAGACTAACTCAGAACCCGCCTCAAAGACTGAAGGCAATAGAGGTTGTTCCTCAGCAACGGCAGCATCAACAAAATCGCCAAGGGCAGCGATTCCAACAAAAGCAAAAGCAACCTCAGCAACTGAGAATGGAACCCCAGCAGCAATATCAAAGGGTTTTTGCTCTTGATCAGAAGCCGTTCGACAAAGATCAAGGAAATTTGACAGGTATGGGTCAATTAAATGACGTACCTGTTATAATTCTATTTGATACTGGTGCATCGCATTCATTTATATCAGATGCATGCGAAGATAATCTTGGTCTTAAAGTAGAACGTGCTAGTCAAGACTTAAGAATAACTACACCATTAGGTAAAACTACCTCAGTTACTCGCATCTGTCCTAATATAGGGTTTGAATTAGGATCTCTAAAGATATCAGCTAAGGCCCTAAATCTAATTAAAATGTGGGATGTTGATATTATTCTGGGAATGGATTGGTTGACCGAGAATTTTGCAAGCATTCAGTGCAAGCAAAGGCAGATTTCATTTCATATGCCTGGTCAGGAACCAACTCTATTCTTTGGAATTGAAAGAAGTCGTAGAAGATCGCCGATTATATCGGCAGTTCAAGCAAGAAGAGTGTTGAAAATGAAAGATGTGAAAGCATATCTTATCTATCTCAACAAGAATGAAGATAAAGAGGACAACAATGAAGATGTAGCTGTAGTAAGAGAATTCCAAGACGTATTTCCAGAAGTTTTGCCAGGATTACCACCAGATAGGCAAGTGGAGTTTACGATAGATCTTGAACCAGGATCAGCTCCTGTTTCCAAAGCACCATACAGAATGGCTCCAAAGGAGTTGCAAGAATTGAAAATTCAACTGCAAGAATTACTTGATCTAGGTTTTATTCGACCTAGTATTTCTCCGTGGGGAGCACCAATTCTGTTTGTCAAAAAGAAGGATGGTAGTTTGAGAATATGCATCGACTACCGAGAATTAAACAAATTGACCTTAAAGAATAGATATCCTTTGCCGAGAATAGATGATCTATTTCATCAGCTCAATGGTGCAAGTGTATTCTCGAAAATCGATCTGAAATCTGGTTATCATCAGTTGAAGGTTAAGCAAGAAGATATTTCCAAGACGGCTTTCAGAACAAGATATGGCCACTACGAGTTTGTAGTAATGCCATTTGGTGTAACAAATGCTCCAGCTGTATTTATGGATCTCATGAATCGAGTATTTCATGAATTTCTGGACAAATTTGTCGTAGTTTTCATTGATGATATTCTCGTGTATTCAAAGAATGAATTAGAACACGAGAAACATCTCCGAATTGTGCTAGAAAGGTTGAGAACCGAAAGATTATATGCCAAGTTCAGTAAATGCAAATTTTGGCTAAGAGAAGTACATTTCCTTGGACATGTTGTATCTTCTGAAGGAATCAAAGTTGATCCTTCAAAAGTACATGCAGTTCAGGAATGGAAAGTTCCAACTACACCGCATGAGATTAGGAGTTTCTTATGTCTAGCAGGCTATTATCGGAGATTTATCAAAGGATTCTCCAAGATAGCTAAGCCAATGACCCATCTCCTAAAGAAAGAATCAAAGTTCAAGTGGTCAGAAGAATGTGAAGAAAGTTTCCAAGAACTTAAAAAGAGATTGACCACTGCCCCAGTGCTATCAGTTCCAGATTTGGATAAAGATTATGCTGTTTACACAGATGCATCAAAGAACGGATTTGGCTGTGTCCTGATGCAAGAAGGAAGAGTTATTGCATATGCTTCTAGACAGCTTAGACCTCATGAGGTAAGCTATCCAACTCATGATTTAGAACTAGCAGCAGTAGTACATGCTCTAAAGATTTGGAGACACCATCTTTATAGAGCAAAATGTGAAATCTTCACAGATCACAAGAGTCTCAAATATTTCTTTGAGCAGAAAGAACTAAATATGAGACAAAGAAGATGGCTCGAGTTAGTTAAAGATTACGATTGTAAAATTTCATATCACCCAGGAAAAGCAAATGTAGTCGCTGACGCGTTGAGCAGAAAAGGGAAATCGGAATTTGGATTTCTTCTAACTCAAGAGAAAGAAATCATTAAGAGTTTTGGAGAACTGAGATTAGAAGTAATTCTACCTCCGCAATCTGTTGAGCAAATGATTGCAGCCATGGAGATAATTCCTGATTTAAAGTTGAGAATTTCCAATGCTCAAAGAAATGATGAGAAATTGGAAAAGTTACGAATGAAAATTCGTCAAGAGAAAGATGAAAACTTTAAGGAGACAAGTGATAATGTTCTCCTATTTAGAGGAAGAATTTGTGTGCTGAATGATAAAGAATTAAGGAATGAGATCATGAGCGAAGCTCATGAAACTCCTTATTCAGCTCACCCTGGAGGCACCAAAATGTATCAAGATTTGAAACAAAAATTTTGGTGGGGAGGAATGAAAAGAGACATAGCTTCTTTTGTGGAAAGATGTTTAGCCTGTCAGCAAGTAAAGGCATTGCATCAGAGACCATATGGGAAGCTACAACCTTTAGATATTCCAGAGTGGAAATGAGATAAAATTACCATGGATTTTGTAACTGGGTTACCTAGATCCAAACGAGGGAATACAGCAATATGGGTAATAGTGGATAGATTGAAAAAATCTGTACACTTTATACCTATTCCCATAACTTATGGCGCAGATAAGTTAGCTCAGCTGTATGTGCGAGAAATTGTGCGATTGCACGGAGTACCTAAGTCGATCACTTCGGATCGAGACTCAAAATTTACTTCTCATTTTTGGAGAAGTATGCAAGAAGAATTAGGTACCAAATTGAATTTCAGTACGGCTTTTCATCCTCAGACGGATGGTCAATCAGAAAGAACCATTCAGATCTTGGAGGATATGTTGAGAACTGTTGTTCTAGATCGAGGAAGTCAATGAGAGCAAATTTTACCTCTTGTTGAATTTTCTTACAACAACAGTTATCAAATGACGATTGGCATGGCGCCCTACGAAGCTCTTTATGGACGGAAATGTCGATCTCCGCTTCATTGGGATGATGTGGGCGAGAGAAAAATATTAGGGCCCGATTCAGTAGAAGAGATGATAAAGATTGTGCGTCAAATCAAGCAAAGAATTAAAGAAGCACAAGACCGTCAGAAGTCTTATGCTGATGTCAGAAGATCAGAATTAGAATTCAATGTCGGAGATAAAGTTTTCTTGAAAGTTCCGCCTTCAAGAGGAATTCATCGGTTTGGTGTTAAAGGAAAGCTTAAGCATCGCTATATAGGACCATATGAAATTCTGGAAAGAATAGGTCAAGTAGCGTATAAGTTAGCCTTACCGCCAAATTTTGGAAGTTCAACATATTAGAAATAAATAGACCTGATCAACCAAATAATCGACATTGATCAAGAAGATGGCAAGTTGATTTGAGGATCAAGAAAGCAAGATAAAGAAAAACTGTTTCAAGTTCGACAAAGCTTCATGTCTTGATTCTAGGGTTTAAACGACTTCGACATAATTAAATTCTAAAATCCAGAATTTAAAACATCATTTATGGTATACCAAAACATATTAACATAGCAGCGGAATACGAGAGATTATATGTATGACGACATATAATCTAGGCTCTACATTTATCAAAACAACAACAACAACCAACGTCCATCCAGCCCTCATCATCTGCATCCCTGCTAACCTGCACGTTTTAGAAATAACATGCAGGGCTGAGTACTACGTACTCAGTTGTAGTATCCCGTCTTTCTTAAGTAATTTAAAATAATTAACATAATGAGAAAGACAATAATTTTAGTAAAATAAAGATTTTCTTTCTGAAAAATTTACCCGGCAGATATATTCTACCGGAAAAATGAGTTTTAATTAATTTTTATCGTCTCGGTTAATCCGAAACGAAGAAGTTTTTACATTTATCAATAGATGATAAATGTTTAGTCATAAATTGACTAAAAGAATAATTTAATTTAATTACGTAAAATTTTACGTAATTTATCGCTTAGAATTTTAGTTTCGGTCGATTTGAAAATGCTTCGAATCTCCGATTCTTTCTGTGAGATTTTTATCTAAGGTTCGTGAAACCTTAATCTTAATTATTGTGTTGAGAAATTAGAAAGTTATTAGAAGAGTAATTAGTTATTAATTAATTGAATTAATAATTAATTAAATGATTAAACCTAAACTTAGTAATTAAGTTTCAATTTTAAATTAGCTAACCTATACATCTAGACCTAGGTTATAACTATTATATGATGATTATTACTCTCACTCTCACTCACTCACACACGCACACAGCAACAAACAACAGCAGCCCTTCTCTCTCTCTCGATCTCTCATTCTCTCTCTCGACACACACACTCACACACATTTAAGAACACCATTTTAGATCTCCAAGCTTCAAGATTCAAGTTCTTCATACTACCTATCATCTTCAATCATATAAGTAAGCTAAGATTTCTATCTTCCAAGCTCCTATGTCTTTTTCATGGTGGAAGATCACACATATATATATATATATGTCGAAATTTTGAAAAAAATATAAGAAGTGGTTGGATGATGTTTATATTTTAGTATGATGCTTGTATGATATTTATATGATGATTAGAGTGATTAAAGCATGGAAATCAAATCCCTAAACCTAAATTTCATAATTATCGAAAATATGAAGAAAATGCTAAATTTTGATTCATGCATTGAATGATGATTTGTTCTTCATGAATTATGCTTAGAATATGATTATTAGATCAAATATATAATTAAATTTAAGCATGAGAAACCCTAGATCATAATTGAGAATTTTTGAAAATGGGAGAAAATGAGGAACACTTGATGCATGAATTATATGATTAATTTGATGTTATTTGTGAGCTTAGTTAAGTATTCTAAGAATATTTCATGTTTAAATTAATCATGAATTCTCAAGCTTTCATTTTCTTATGGAAATGTAGAAAATATGAAATTAAAATTAGGTTTGACAATGTGATGTAGTTGATGGATAATGTGATGATGTATGAGATTAATGAATTAAATTATATCAATAGATAATCAAATGTAAGTATGATTAACCCTAGAAACCCTAGAAAATCAAATTAGGGTTCTTAAATTAGGGTTGGAAGATTAATACTTAATTGAATGAAATTAAATGAAGAAATGAATTTAAGATGATAATTAAGTATAATAGAAATTAAAAAAAAAGAGAAAATAATTCTAGAAATCCTAAAATTGAAACTACCGAAAATTAAATAAATAAATAAAATATTAATTAAATTTTAATTAAGAAATTAATTACAATTATGAACTTCTTAATAAAAATTAAGTGTTATATGATTTTCTGGAAATTTAATTCAAAGTAATAAAGATTTTCTATTTTTGGATGATTTCCCGATTTGAGAGTTTATATGATTAATTGAGATAATGTGTGTAATTAAAGTATAATTATGTTTGTTATAATTAAATAAATGTATAGAATTAAATTGAGAATTTTCTGAATCCGTTCTACGGATTAAAATCAATTTAGTCAGTTATGATGAATAGTAATTTATAAATGTTGATGTTATATGAGATTTGATTGATGTTTGATGCTTAATGAAGGATTAAGATAGATTGAGAACGTTTTAGAAGTTAAGATAGAAATTCTCGAGGTTCGTCGAGTTTCGGCGTAGGAATTCGAATCGAATTACGTTAAGAATGTCGAAGTCGTTATTCGATAGAAGTTTTCATTCTAAAATCGTTATTCCGTTTCGATTCAAAGGAGCAAGCGGAAGCGGAAGCAGAAACGTGAAGTAAAAGGGTTGCAGGCGTTAAAGATTTAAAGTTTAAAGCTTAAAATAATCAGGTGGGCTATCTAAACTATAATATGTGAAAAGCATGTGTTATCGTATGTTTTACAAAGCTTTGATACTTGCCAAATGATTTTTAAATGTTTAAGTATGTTACCATCTACTTCAGAAAGACGAATTCGGTTCCACGCAAGGTGGAATCTGTGTACACATTGGTAATCGTGCGCATTTCTTTGATAGACCGATTATACGTAACCGTGAGTCTTTCGTTGATATGCCGATTACAAGTGATTGAGAAAGAAGTCTCTTTCTCATCACCATTATTTATTGTAGATATGGTTCATAGTATTATAATTGTCTGCAGACAAATGAGTTTTGAAAAGAAAGTATTTTTATCATTTTACGAGTTGTTTTTTAGAAAATCCTCGTATTATGTTTCTGGCAAGTTTCATATATAGCTGTATTCAGCAAAGTTTTCAAATGTTTTCGGCATGTGTTCACTGAGTACGTAGTACTCAGCCCTGCATGTTATTTCTAAAACGTGCAGGTTAGCAGGGATGCAGATGACGAGGCTGGATGGATGTTGGTTGTTGTTGTTGTGTTTTTATAGAGCCTAGATTATATGTCGTCATACATATAATCTCTCGTATTCCGCTGCTATGTTAAGATATTTTGATATACTATAATGATGTTTTAAATTCTGGATTCTAGAATTGAAATTTGTTGAAGTCATTTAAACCTAGAGTCGAACTATGTTTTGATAGTCGAACTCTTTTTGTCAAAGTTGCTTGAAACCTAGTCTTGATATGTATAAAGGTTAATCATCTGTTCCATGAAACTTTGTCAAACTTGAAACAGTTTTTCCTTGTCATGCTTTCTTGATCCTCAAGTCAACTCGTCATCTTCTTGATCAATATTGATTATTTGGTTGATCAGGTCTTTTAATTTTGAGTGATTTGAGTTAAGGTATTCAATATGTATGTCGTTATTGAAATCTGTTGATCGTCTCGTTAATCTTGAGTTATGCATGTCGTGATTATTCAGAATTTTTGAACTTTATTGACTATGAATGCCCTTTGTTATTCCAACGATAGCCGGGTCGCTATCTTTATTCTTTTGTTAATCATAAATTGTGTAAGTCGTGTGACCTACCGGCCTTGACATCTAATATCGAGGTTCGGGCTGCGACAGAGTGGTATCAGAGCAAGGTTTTCTGCTCTGATTATAATCATTCAAGTCTAGTTGAAACCCTAGATTTGATTAGAGCAATATATTTTCTACTCTAAAGTATTATTTTGAAAGTCTAGTCTGGTTTGAATTCCTAGACTAGTCAAGTTTTTAACAACAACTGAAGTCCAGCATCTCTCATCTCATCTAGCTATCCAGGTACAAATTTCAAACGTTCTAGTTTTAAGAGGTTGAAAGTTGAAGTATATATATATATATTGTTGTGTTTGAATCTCTAATGTGATTGGTTTTTGGTGATCGATCATAAGCGAGATGATGGATGAGTTATGCAAGCAAGTTGAGTATTTATCTGTGGAATGTAACATGAGCCCGGAACACCCTTTTGGAAGCGACATTGAGTATGTTGAGACAGTAGATTCTCAAAACTATTTGTAATTTCGAGTTAGCTAATTATTTAAATTTTCTTTTTTAGGATGTCCAACTCTAGAAGCGTAGCAGCGATGATTGAATTTCATCACATACATATGAGCTACACAGAAACCCTAGCAGAGTTCTTAGCTCGGTTTCATAGGGTATGGATGGACATCCATGAATCAAATATTTCGGGAATTATTGGTATAGTTAGGCTAGTTCCTTAGCTTCCTGAGGATTGGCAGGGATGGGCGGCGTCAATTGCCCCAAGGTACGTCACTCCTCAATACTGGGATGGTGTTTTGTTCGGAGATTGTAGAGCGTTCATTTCTGCAATCAGTACTCAATATATGTGTTTTTCGTACCCACCTCCTGGACCATATCAACCGTTGATTCCTGTTGGTGAGTTTGGTTTACAACATCTCATGCCCCAAGATTACCCTATCTTTGATCAGAATCCTCCGGAAAATCCCGAACCTATTGCTTCTCCCATCCATGGAAATAATGGATTTGATGTTAACTTCTTTCTTGCTGAGCCATTAGTAAATGGCTATGTTGCATCTCCCTCTCGTTCTGAAACTTTGATCTTCACTCCTGAGCCTTCCGTTCAGCCTAACGGCGTAGCCTCAGCTTCTTTTGTTGAGGAAGTTCCAAATGATCCTTCCGTTGAAACATTGCAAGCTTTGAATTCTTCAGAGTTTGATGCCATAGTTGAAGCCCAGCCTATTCTATTTGACCCTAACGTGGCTAGCACTTCTGGACCACGTCACTATGATAGTGACGAGAAAAACGTTGATCCAGAGGTTGGACCAACCGAAAGATATTTCCATCTCCGTCGAATACCGTTTACCCATTTAAGTTTTCAGCCTAGCTTTAGGCCTTCGCCGGGAGAGGATATTACTCATGCCCCTCGTGTGACTTTGGACGGAGTGGAGAGAGCAGATGAGAGTACGGAAACGGAAGAAGAAGATCCAAGTGAGGAAGATCCGAGAGATGACGAAGAAGAGGAAGAGGAAGAGGATCCGTCGGAGGACGAGTAGTGAAGAAAAAGAAGGGTGGTTGAAAGAAGTTTGATAATAATTAACGAAAGGACAGCTAATATAATAGAATAGTTAATCTAACAACTTGTACGTTTTATCGGTTGTAAATAAGCTCTTGTACATAGAAGCATAATATGATAGTATAGCGAATCGGAAGCGACGTAGAATTCCGCTCCGATAAAATATTTTGCGTGATGTTAAGAAAATCACGACTAATGTAGGGAATTTTTGATGTAAATAATTCCCTAACTTTTGTAAAAGTCCTCGAAGAGGCAAATTTTCCCGTTAAATGAAAAGTACGGCCAAAGAAATTGTTTTGATAATTTTTTTTTTGTTATCGATAATTTCCGTTGTTAAATTTTCGTTTAATGGTCTTAAGAAGAAAAGAAGAAGCGAGAAAGGTGAAGTCGAGAAAACATTATACTAACTAAAATGAAGCATTATCGAAGAAATAAAACATCGGAAAATAAGTATAGTGGAAGAAAAACTCATCAAACGCATGAAGAACGGAAGAAAACACGTTCAGAAAAAGTTCCAACGCTCGTTAGAATCCAACGCTCGTTGGAAGAAAAACCCCGAAAATGATTTCAGCGCTCGCCGGAATTTCCAGCGATCGCCGGAATTCCAGCGCCGGCTAGAATCCAGCGACCGCTGGAATGAAGAATCCAACGCTGGCGGCAACTCAGCGACCGCTGAGACGGGAAAAGCTGAACTTCATCCCAGCAGTCGCTGGGGATTGAAGACAGCAGCGGCTGCATGATTCCAGCGCCAGCAGCAACTCAACGCTCACCGGAAGTCCAACGCTCGCTGAAACTCGCCGCTCGCTGGAGCAGAAAAGCCGAAGGTGATCCCAGCGCTCGCTGGAATCCAATGATCGCCGGAAGCTCAATAATGGCGAGAAACCAATGATCGGAGAGCAGAACAACAGCGGCAGATGGCGGTAGCTTGGTGGCGCGATTCCGGCAAAAGACAGCGGCGGTGGAGGATGTTTCAAGCAACATTCAGTCGAAAATTTTTTTTACGCCACCGTGTGATGGCTGTGAGATGAAAAACGACGGTAGTTAAGGCCGGAGGAAACTAGTCGAATACCTCGTTGTAATTCGTTACGTTTTTCGTTTATTCCATTATTCATTTTCTTCTTTCGCTAGTCTCATATTAGTAGAAGAGTTTTAAAACAAATTTAGATAATAAATAAGAAGTTAGTAAGTAGAAGAAAGTCGATTCAAAATTCGAATAAAGGAATTTTCTTTTTCCTCATACGACTTTGAGACGCTGAATGACGAAGATGGCGTGCGGGATGGTTTGATCCATTGCCGAATGACTTTATTTATTTTATAGTTCGTTCTGTTCTTCGTTAGTTCGTTAGCTCCGTGTTTCGTTCACCGTTCGTTATTATACCATCGTTAGTTTAATTCTTAATTATTTAGTTTATGTTTTTCTATTTCATTAACTATACATTTTTATGATTCAAGAAAAAGTTTGAGAAGAAGTAAATCACCTCAAAATCAATTAGGATGAAGTTTATGTATCAAGATGATATTATTCATTCTTGATTTATAAAGAATGTATAAGCTAATTAAATTTAGCAAAATACTATAATAAATAATTATTATTTAAATTATATATTAAAGTAAATATTGATAATGGAAATGAATCGTTTGATTCATTGGTAATGATGAGTGTGAATTATTTAATTCACTAAGTATGATGAAGTTAATTTATGATATTATTCCTTTTATGATAAGAGTATGAAAACTAAATTATATTTAGCAAGAATAATTATGAAAAATAATTGTTCTTGAATTATTTTATGATTAAAGGTTATAGAAATTTTATAAGAGTGAATCGTTGATTCATTAATTATGACAAGAGTGAATTGTTTAATTTCTTCATGATGATGAGAAATTAAATTGTTGATTTACAATGTATGACGATGTGAATAAATTTTTGGATTTCACTACATTTTATGAGTATGATATATGTGATTGAAAGTTTTGACAAGGATGAATCGTGTAATTCATTAGAAGTATGGTGAGCATGCTATGCATTAATGAGTTGGTTAAGGGAAAATTTTCTAAGTTCTAAAACCTAGGAAAATTTATTTCCTTTAAAATAAATTTTAAGAAAGACGAATTTTTTTTAGAGAATAGATTTTCGTTAGAAAGAAAGAATAATTCGAATGAAAATCCTGGTTAATCAGAAAATGCTGCCAAGAGGTAGACCAAGAGGTAGAGGTCGTGGAAGAGTTGAGGACAATGAACCAGAAAGATGACCTACCCCACCTCCTCCTCAGCTCGACAGGAGAATTGAAGAATTATTTTTGCGGCAAAATCCCCCAACTCTCGATGGAAAAGGAAATCCTTCGGAAGCCGAAGAATGGATTCGTTCATTAGAAAGAATTTTTCGTTTTCTTCGTTGTACGGATAAAGAACGTCTTACATGCATGTCATACCAGCTTAAAGGTTCTGCGGATTACTGGTGGGAAGCTCGTCAAAGGGCATACACTCCTGAGCAATTGGAAAATTTAACATGGGAACAATTCAAGGATGCATTGTTCGAAAAATTCATTCCTCGAAGTTATCGAAAGCAGAAGGAGAATGAGTTTACTAATCTCAAGCAAGGAAAGAAGTCAGTATCTGAGTATGATAGAGAATTTTGCGATCTATCACGTTTTGCTCAAGACAAGGTGGACACAGATGAGAAAATGGCTGAACTTTTCCGAGCAGGTCTTCGGTAGGAAATAAGAATCGTTTTAGCCAGTCAAAGTGCGTTGTCATATGCAGAGACTTTAAATAGAGCTCTGGATATGGAATTGGCTATGCAGCCAGATAAGTCTTCTCAGACTTCAGTAACCACGCAAGTTCAAGCTCCAGCGATAGTGGCAAATCCGCAGTCGTCCAATCAAAGTCAGAAACGAAAATGGAATTTCGGAAGTCAATCTAATAAGAAACCCTGGCAAGGACAACAAGGACAACAACGTCAGCAACCGCAACAATTTAATCAAGGACGATTCAAGCAGCCTTTCGTCAATCAAGGCAGTTCGTCTCAAACTTATCAAGGAATGTCTCCATGTTCCAAGTGTGGCAAGATGCATCAAGGGATATGCAAAGCTGGAAGTAATAGCTGCTATACTTGTGGTCAAGTTGGTCATTATTCGTATCAGTGCCCAACTAAACTACAAGGAGCAGGAGGAAAGAGACCAACTCAGAACCCGCCTCAGAGATTGAAGGCAATAGAAGTTGTTTCTCAGCAACGGCAGCAGCAACGAAATCGCCAAGGGCAGCGATTCCAACCAAAGCAAAAGCAACCCCAGCAACTGAGAATGGAACCCCAGCAGCAATATCAAAGGGTTTTTGCTCTTGATCAGAAGCCGTTCGACAAAGATCAAAGAAATTTGACAGGTATGGGTCAATTAAATGGCGTACCTGTTATAATTTTATTTGATACTGGTGCATCACATTCATTTATATCAGAGGCATGCGTAGATAATCTTGGTCTTAAAGTAGAACGTGCTAGTCAAGACTTGAGAGTAACTACACCGTTAGGTAAATCTACCTCAGTTACTCGCATCTGTCCTAATATAAAGTTTGAATTAGGATCTCTCAAGATGTTAGCGAAAACCCTAAATTTAATTAAAATGTGGGATGTGGATATTATTTTGGGAATGGATTGGTTGACCGAGAATTTTGCAAGCATTCAATGCAAGCAAAGACAGATTTCATTTCATATACCTGGTCAGGAACCAACTCTATTTTTCGGAATAGAAAGAAGTTGTAAGAGATCGCCGATTATTTCGGCAGTTCAAGCAAAGAGATTGTTGAGAAGAAAGGATATGAAAGCATATCTCATCTATCTTAACAAAGATGAAGATAAGGATAAGAGTATTGAAGATGTAGCCGTGGTCAGAGAATTTCAAGATGTATTTCCAGAAATTTTGCCAGGATTGCCACCAGATAGGCAAGTGGAGTTCACAATAGATCTTGAACCAAGATCAACTCCTGTTTCCAAGGCACCATACAGAATGGCTCCAAAGGAGTTGCAAGAATTGAAAATTCAACTACAAGAGTTACTTGACCTAGGTTTCATTAGACCTAGTGTTACTCCGTGGGGAGCACCAATTCTGTTTGTCAAAAAGAAGGATGGTAGTTTGAGAATGTGCATCGACTACCGAGAATTAAACAAATTGACCTTGAAGAATAGATATCCTTTGCCGAGAATAGATTATCTATTTGATCAGCTCAGAGGAGCGAGTGTATTCTCGAAGATTGATCTAAAATCTGGTTATCACCAATTGAAGGTTAAGCAAGAAGATATTTCCAAGACGGCTTTCAGAACAAGATATGGCCACTACGAGTTTGTAGTAATGCCATTTGGTGTGTCAAATGCTCCAGCAGTATTTATGGATCTCATGAATTGAGTATTCCATGAATTCTTGGACAAGTTTGTCGTAGTTTTCATTGATGATATTCTCGTGTATTCAAAAAATGAATTAGAACACGAGGAACATCTTCGAATTGTTTTGGAAAGGTTGAGAACCGAAAGATTGTATGCCAAATTTAGTAAATGTGAATTTTGGCTAAGAGAAGTACATTTCCTCGGACATGTTGTATCTTCTGAAGGAATCAAAGTTGATCCTTCAAAAGTACAAGCAGTTCAGGAATGGAAAGTTCCAACCACACCACATGAAATTAGGAGTTTCTTAGGTCTAGCAGGCTACTATCGGAGATTTATCGAAGGATTCTCCAAGAAAGCTAAGCCAATGACCCATCTCCTAAAGAAAGAATCAAAATTCAAATGGTCAGAAGAATGTGAGGAAAGTTTCCAAGAACTTAAAAAGAGATTGACCACTGCCCCGGTGCTATCAGTTCCAGATTTGGATAAAGATTATACTGTTTACACATATGCATCAAAGAACGGACTCGGCTGTGTCCTGATGCAAGAAGGAAGAGTTATTGCATATGCTTCTAGACAGCTTAGATCTCATGAAGTAAACTATCCAACTCATGATTTGGAACTAGCAGCAGTAGTACATGCTCTAAAGATCTTGAGACACCATCTTTATGGAGCGAAATGTGAAATCTTCACAGATCACAAGAGTCTCAAATATTTCTTTGAGCAGAAAGAATTAAATATGAGACAAAGAAGATGGCTCGAGTTAGTTAAAGACTACGATTGTAAAATTTCCTATCATCCAGGAAAAGCAAATGTAGTTGCTGACGCGTTGAGCCGAAAAGGGAAATCGGAATTAGGATTTCTTCTAACTCAAGAGAAAGAACTCATTAAGAGTTTCGGAGAACTGAGGTTAGAAGTAATTCTACCTCCGCAATCTGTTGAGCAAATGATTGCAGCCATGGAAATAATTCCAGACCTAAGATCAAGAATTTCCAATGCTCAAAGAAAAGATGAGAAATTGGAAAAGTTACGAATAAAAATTCGTCAAGAGAAAGATGAAAATTTTAAGGAGGCAGGAGATAATGTTCTCCTATTTAGAGGAAGAATATGTGTGCCGAATGATGAAGAATTAAGAAATGAGATCATGAGCGAAGCTCATGAAACTCCTTATTCAGCTCACCCTGGAGGTACCAAAATGTATCAAGATTTGAAACAAACATTTTGGTGGGAAGGAATGAAAAGAGACATAGCTTCTTTTGGGGAAAGATGTTTAGCCTGTCAACAAGTAAAGACATTACATCAAAGACCATATGGGAAGCTACAACCCTTAGATATTCCAGAGTGGAAATGGGATAAAATTATCATGGATTTTGTAACTGGGTTACCTAGATCCAAACGAGGGAATACATCAATATGGGTAATAGTGGATAGATTGACAAAATCTGCACACTTTATACCTATTCCCATAACTTATGGCACTGATAAATTAGCTCAGCTGTACGTGCGAGAAATTGTGCGATTGCACGGAGTACCTAAGTCGATCACTTCGGATCGAGACTCAAAATTTACTTCTCATTTTTGGAAAAGTATGCAAGAAGAATTAGGTACCAAATTGAATTTTAGTACAGCTTTTCATCCTCAGACGGATGGTTAATCAGAAAGAACCATTCAAATCTTGGAAGATATGTTGAAAACTGTTGTTCTAGATCGAGGAAGTCAATGGGAGCAAATTTTACCTCTTGTTGAATTTGCCTACAACAACAGTTATCAAATGACGATTGGCATGACGCCCTACAAAGCCCTTTATGGAAAGAAGTGTAGATCTCCGCTTCACTGGGATGATGTGGGCGAGAGAAAAATATTAGGGCCCGATTCAGTGGAAGAGATGATAAAGATTGTGCGTCAAATCAAACAAAGAATTAAAGAAGCCCAAGACCGTCAGAAGTCTTATGCTGACATTAGAAGATCAGAATTAGAATTCAATGTGGGTGATAAAGTTTTCTTGAAAGTTTCACCTTCAAGAGGAATTCATCGTTTTGGTGTCAAAGGGAAGCTTAAGCCTCGCTACATATAACCATATAAAATTCTGGAAAGAATAGGTCAAGTAGCATATAAGCTAGCTTTACCGCCAAGTTTTGGAAGTTCACATAACGTGTTTCATGTATCTCAGTTACGGAGATATATGTTTGATCCTAAGCACGTTATTCATCAAGAAGAAGTAGTCCTTGAACCAGATCTCAGTTATGAAGAGAAACCTGAAGCGATTTTGGATCGGAAGGTCCAGCAACTTAGGAATAAGTCGATCGCGTTGGTAAAGATCAAATGAAGGCATCATGGACTAGAAGAAGCAACATGGGAATTAGAAAGCAAGATGAGAGAAAAGTATCCCGAACTCTTTCATGAGGTAAGCAAATTTCGGGACGAAATTTATTTTTAGGGGGAGAGAATATAGTATCCCGTCTTTCTTAAGTAATTTAAAATAATTAACATAATGAGAAAGACAAGAATTTTAGTAAAATAAAGATTTTCTTTCCGAAAAATTTACCCGGCAGATATATTCTACCGGAAAAATGAGTTTTAATTAATTTTTATCGTCTCGGTTAATCCGAAACGAAGAAGTTTTTACATTTATCAATAGATGATAAATGTTTAGTCATAAATTGACTAAAAGAATAATTTAATTTAATTACGTAAAATTTTACGTAATTTATCGCTTAGAATTTTAGTTTCGGTCGATTTGAAAATGCTTCGAATCTCCGATTCTTTCTGTGAGATTTTTATCTAAGGTTCGTAAAACCTTAATCTTAATTACTGTGTTGAGAAATTAGAAAGTTATTAGAAGAGTAATTAGTTATTAATTAATTGAATTAATAATTAATTAAATGATTAAACCTAAACTTAGTAATTAAGTTTCAATTTTAAATTAGCTAACCTATACATCTAGACCTAGGTTATAACTATTATATGATGATTATTACTCTCACTCTCACTCACTCACACACGCACACAGCAACAAACAACAGCAGCCCTTCTCTCTCTCTCGATCTCTCATTCTCTCTCTCGACACACACACTCACACACATTTAAGAACACCATTTTTGATCTCCAAGCTTCAATATTCAAGTTCTTCATACTACCTATCATCTTCAATCATATAAGTAAGCTAAGATTTCTATCTTCCAAGCTCCTATGTCTTTTTCATGGTGGAAGATCACATATATATATATATATATATATATATGTCGAAATTTTGAAAAAAATATAAGAAGTGGTTGGATGATGTTTATATTTTAGTATGATGCTTGTATGATATTTATATGATGATTAGAGTGATTAAAGCATGGCAATCAAATCCCTAAACCTAAATTTCATAATTATCGAAAATATGAAGAAAATGCTAAATTTTGATTCATGCATTGAATGATGATTTGTTCTTCATGAATTATGCTTAGAATATGATTATAAGATCAAATATATAATTAAATTTAAGCATGAGAAACCCTAGATCATAATTGAGAATTTTCGAAAATGGGAGAAAATGAGGAACACTTGATGCATGAATTATATGATTAATTTGATGTTATTTGTGAGCTTAGTTAAGTATTCTAAGAATATTTCATGTTTAAATTAATCATGAATTCTCAAGCTTTCATTTTCTTATGGAAATGTCGAAAATATGAAATTAAAATTAGGGTTTGACAATGTGATGTAGTTGATGGATAATGTGATGATGTATGAGATTAATGAATTAAATTAGATCAATAGATAATCAAATGTAAGTATGATTAACCCTAGAAACCCTAGAAAATCGAATTAGGGTTCTTAAATTAGGGTTGGAAGATTAATACTTAATTGAATGAAATTAAATGAAGAAATGAATTTAAGATGATAATTAAGTATAATAGAAATTAAAAAAACAAAAAAAAGAGAAAATAATTCTAGAAATCCTAAAATTGAAACTACCGAAAATTAAATAAATAAATAAAATATTAATTAAATTTTAATTAAGAAATTAATTACAATTATGAACTTCTTAATAAAAATTAAGTGTTATATGATTTTCTGGAAATTTAATTCAAAGTAATAAAGATTTTCTATTTTTGGATGATTTCCCGATTTGAGAGTATATATGATTAATTGAGATAATGTGTGTAATTAAAGTATAATTATGTTTTTTATAATTAAATAAATGTATAGAATTAAATTTTGAATTTTCTGAATCCGTTCTACGGATTAAAATCAATTTAGTCAGTTATGATGAATAGTAATTTATAAATGTTGATGTTATATGAGATTTGATTGATGTTTGATGCTTAATGAAGGATTAAGATAGATTGAGAACGTTTTAGAAGTTAAGATAGAAATTCTCGAGGTTCGTCGAGTTTCGGCGTAGGAATTCGAATCGAATTACGTTAAGAATGTCGAAGTCGTTATTCGATAGAAGTTTTCATTCTAAAATCGTTATTCCATTTCGATTCAAAGGAGCAAGCGGAAGCGGAAGCAGAAACGTGAAGTAAAAGGGTTGCAGGCGTTAAAGATTTAAAGTTTAAAGCTTAAAATAATCAGGTGGGCTATCTAAACTATAATATGTGAAAAGCATGTTATCGTATGTTTTACAAAGCTTTGATACTTGCCAAATGATTTTTAAATGTTTAAGTATGTTACCATCTACTTCAGAAAGACGAATTCGGTTCCACGCAAGGTGGAATCTGTGTACACATTGGTAATCGTGCGCATTTCTTTGATAGACCGATTATACGTAACCGTGAGTCTTTCGTTGATATGCCGATTACAAGTGATTGAGAAAGAGGTCTCTTTCTCATCACCATTATTTATTGTAGATATGGTTCATAGTATTATAATTGTCTGCAGACAAATGAGTTTTGAAAAGAAAGTATTTTTATCATTTTACGAGTTGTTTTTTAGAAAATCCTCGTATTATGTTTCTGGCAAGTTTCATATATAGCTGTATTCAGCAAAGTTTTCAAATGTTTTCGGCATGTGTTCACTGAGTACGTAGTACTCAGCCCTGCATGTTATTTCTAAAACGTGCAGGTTAGCAGGGATGCAGATGACGAGGCTGGATGGATGTTGGTTGTTGTTGTTGTGTTTTAATGATTATAGAGCCTAGATATATAATCTCTCGTATTCCGCTGCTATGTTAAGATATTTTGATATACTATAATGATGTTTTAAATTCTGGATTCTAGAATTGAAATTTGTTGAAGTCATTTAAACCTAGAGTCGAACTATGTTTTGATAGTCGAACTCTTTTTGTCAAAGTTGCTTGAAACCTAGTCTTGATATGTATAAAGGTTAATCATCTGTTCCATGAAACTTTGTCAAACTTGAAACAGTTTTTCCTTGTCATGCTTTCTTGATCCTCAAGTCAACTCGTCATCTTCTTGATCAGTATTGATTATTTGGTTGATCAGGTCTTTTAATTTCGAGTGATTTGAGTTAAGGTATTCAATATGTATGTCGTTATTGATATCTGTTGATCGTCTCGTTAATCTTGAGTTATGCATGTCGTGATTATTCAGAATTTTGAACTTTATTGACTATGAATGCCCTTTGTTATTCCAACGATAGCCGGGTCGCTATCTTTATGTTGGGAAAATTCTAATGTTTTGATTTGATTCCAAAACCCAACTGTTCTCCAACCTAGTAGATGTTTGTACAAACCTAAGTTAAGTTTTCCAGCTCACTTGTTTGAGCCTTAGATTTTCTAAGTTCACAGGTTTGGAAGCTGAAGATAAAAGAAGACCCAGCTGAGTAATCAGCTGGACCCAAAGTCAGCTGAAAGATCTCTTAGCTGTACAGAGCTCCAGAACTGAGCTGAGTCAGACTGACTCAAGAAGCGAAGAATGGATCCAGCCAAGGAGATCCAACTGAGCAGAATAAATTGAGCTGCATCAAAGTCTAAGAAAGACAGCTGAGCTGACCACAAAGGGAACTAACTCTGAAGACGTCACTTCAAGTCGGTTACCCATCCAAATTTCTGAATTCAAAGTCAAGCTCAAAAGACAGAAATCCCGGTTTCAGAGGAAGTCAATATACCTCGACCAATAAGGGATTGACAACTCAGCATCCTAGAAAGGCGAACCTAGGATCTGACACAATGATGAAAACAGGTGAAGATACACTCAACGGCAGATCGACA
The DNA here is from genome assembly GCA_031470985.1 of Agastache rugosa. Lineage (NCBI taxonomy): Eukaryota > Viridiplantae > Streptophyta > Magnoliopsida > Lamiales > Lamiaceae > Agastache > Agastache rugosa. The sequence continues at coordinate 12,683,022 of CM062609.1, forward strand.
GATCAGAGAGTAGGTAAGATTCAAACGGGTCCTCCAACGGCTAGTTTGAATCCCTACCTATAAATACCAGTCTTCAACCTCAGAATCAGACACGAAAAACTCCCCGCAAGCTTACAACTTTTCTGAATCTCTCAAGTATATTAAAAAGCTCTCCAGCAGTTGTCTAACTCTTTAAAAGAGCACTTAACTTATTAAGTGTTCAATTTCAGAAACTGCTTTAGTTTTTCGTCTGATCAATAGGCTGTAATAATTGTAAATCCAAAGCCTAGATCTGAACGAGTTCATCTTTCAAAGTTCTTCATTGTAAGAACTCGTTCAAAGTTGGAAACCCAAAACCCTCCTTTACCCAGAAAAGGTTAGGTCAAGGTTACGCCCTCTCGAAGCGCGAAATTCGAGTGTAAGGTTATTCAGTACCCGAAAACTGAAAAGGTTCAGGCTTCTACAGTGCCCGTAAACTGTTAGAACACAGCTCGAAGAAGAGCTGCGAAGTTGCTTGGTACTCGTAAACCAAGTGGTCATCCTTAGTGGATTTACCAGCTAAAACCTGGTCGTGGACGTAGGAGTTTACTCTCCGAACCACGTTAAAATTCTGTGTTCATTATTGCTTTATTCAGTCTTTGTTTTATTTCTATTTCAAAAGAACTAACTGCATTTGCACAGCACAAGTTTTCAAAGCTTCATCTTTCTGGCTGTGTGACCCAGCCAGCTGCATTTTTCTCAAACCTGCGTAAACTGAAAACTGAAACTAAGTTTTTCTAAGCTTTTGTAAAAGGAACGAGCTAAGTTTTTCTATCCACCACATTCCGCACAGCCAGCTAAGTTATAAGTCCAGCTGACCATCTTCTTTAGAAGTCAGTTGAACTCTTAACTGAGCTCTCACTCAACTCCGATTTAACTTGATAAAAGATTTCAAAAATCCCTCTTCGGTGTATTCACCCCCCCTCTACACCGAAGACCTCGTTCCGGGACCATCAATTGGTATCAGAGCAGTGGTTCAATCGACTGCTGTTTCTGAATCAAGAGATTTTTCTTGAAACTCTGCGTCAGTGGTCAACTGAACAGATCCGTTTTTCAGAAAAACTCACTCTAGTGCATTCTGTACATCTCTTCATGGATTCCTATCTTAACAAGAACCTTCCCACCTTCTCAGTTGATGACTATGCAATCTGGAAATTCAGATTGAAAAGCTTCCTGTGTGCGCATCACGACATGATGTGGGACGTCATTTCAGACGGACCCATCCTTATTTATAAACAAGGAAATGAACTTGTACCTGCTCAAGAAGGACAACCAGAATACCGGCCAACTCTCAAGCCAAAGAAAGAATACTCTTCAGAAGAGCGAAAGCAAGCTGGACTAGACAGCTTTGCAAGGAACACCATCTCATCAACAGTCTCAAACGCCTACCTGAGTAAAATCATCAAGTGCGAGACAGCCAAAGAAATGTGGGAAACACTCGCCAAGCTATGTGAAGGATCAGAAGAGATCAAAGAAAACAAATTCACAATAGCTTGCCAAAAATTCGACAACTTCAAGCAGCTAGCCAAAGAGTCCATTGAAGCGATGGAGCTAAGGTTCTCAAACATAGTCGTCGAGATAGAGACAATCAGAACTGGGAAGTATACCCAGCGGGAAAAGAATCTAAAGGTTCTTTCAGCTGAATGGAACACTTACAAGGTAGTTCATCAAAGTCGAAGTGACTTGGGTGATCTATCTACAGAAAGGTTGTTCTCACTCTTGAAGGCCAATGAATACAACTTGAAGATCACTCAAGAAGAATCTTCAAGCAGACAGAATGACGGAGAACTCACCCCAGCTCCAAAAGAAATAGCTTTCAGAGCCAACTCTGAAAAGTCAGCTCATGTCAAGTCAGCTGAGTCCTCCAAGAAGAAGAAGGACAAAAAGGATATGAGCAAAGAGGAGCTACTCGAAGAGATTGCCATGTTGGTGAAAAATTATAACAGACTCAACACCAGCAAAGGCAAGTACAAGAAATTCGCCAAGTCGTACAGAGACAAATACACAGCAGCTGATGAAAAATCAGCTGACACCTCAAAACGGACAGAGGAAGGCTGCTTCAATTGCAAGGAGCCGGGACACTACAAGCAGGACTGTCCCAAACTGTCTAAGAAAGAAAAAGATCTTCTGAAAGCAAAGGCAGCTGACAGAAGAAGAGCATATATAGCTGATGAAGAGTCCGAGTGCAACAAAATAGATGATGATATGCCCTTCTCGTATTCGTATAAGATGCACTCATGGCCCGTGATGATCAAGACTGGGATGCTTGCTTCATGGGACAGACAGAAGGACTCGACGATGATGAGGTAACTTCTAAAATTCAGAACATATCTAACCCATCACCATCACACGAACACTCTACGCAGGTCTCTGAATCAGAAGGACAACCTGATTGGAATCTGGTGGTTTCTATGAAATTCTTTGTAACATTATGAATTTTTTATTTGATGATAATGTAAGTTGTATCCCTCTCAAAAAAGAGAGCTCTGTCCCAGAAACATGAATATGGAATTGAAGGAGATAGCCAAGGGAGCAAGATGATGAGTCTTTACAGCCAACAATGATTATGGAGATTAGACTTCAACCCATCGAAGACTTTCTCAATATGTGTGTGTGTGCGCGCCTTTGAGAAACCTTCAAGAGCACAAAGAATAATGCATTACAGACTATACTATGGAATCGAATACTTACTTTGGAATAAGCACTGGGAATTGAACAGGTTTAACCTTCTCTTCAATCTAATCAATAAATTAATTCTGGTAAAGAACAAAGTGCACACAATTAAGCCACACTTTAGATCAAATTAATGAATAAAGACGACTTAGGATCATATCGTTACATTAAATGACAGACGAGGACATGTGATCTTACGTACGATTCTCTGCAGCGGATCTCTTTAAAAGACGTAGCAGCAATATTTCACTAATCTAATGTTGCAATTACTTTGACTGTCACCATGTAAATATTAGAATTAATTGAGACATGCATATATTGGAGAAATAGCTAGGACGGTTACAAACTCTTGGAATTTAATTGGATGATCACTAAACTATTAGGAGGTGATTGGTACGATGGAATGTAGTAAGGAATAGAATGATCATTCATGCATCCATTCCATTCACTTGCTTGATAAATCATATGGAATGGAATCAACATTCCATTAGGAATCACCATTCATTTTCCATTAGGATTAGCCATTCTATCCATACCCCATAATATTAGTCATTCATAATCCTCATATATATATATATATATGTATTAATATATTATTTGATCAAATTATTCATTAAAATTTTATTATTTCAACAAATAATTTTAGATATAAAATTTTAGAGAGAGAATGTGTGAGAAAATTTTTGGAGAGAGAAAATTCTAGAGAGAGAAAATTTTTAGAGAGAGAAAATTTCTAGAGAGAGAAGGTTCTAGAGAGAGAAAAATCCTAGAGAGAGAAAGTTCTAGAGAGAGAAAATTTTTAGAGAGAGAAAATTTCTAGAGAGAAACTATTTGGTAGATCAAGTTCTAGAGATAGAAATTATAGAGAGATAAAAATTCTAGAGAGAGGAATATACCAGACAGAAAATTTTAGAGAAAAAAATACTAGAGAGAGAAAATTTTAGAAAGAGAGAGAGTTTTAAAGAGAGAAAAATTCTAGAGAGAGGAATATTCTAGAGAGAGAAAAATTCTAGAGAGAGAAAATATTTAGAGAGGAAAATTTTAGAGAGATATAATTCTAGAGAGAAAAATTTTAGAGAGAGAAAAATCTAGAGAGAAAATTTTTAGAGAGAGGGAAAAATATACAGAGAAAATTTTGGAGAGAGAAAGTGTTATTGAGAAAAAGTTATAATGATCATAATTATAATAATTTTCTCTCTGATATTTTCTATCTTTAGATTTTTCTATCTCTAAAAATTTTCTCTCTAAAATTTTCTTTCTCAAGAATTTGCTCTCTAAAAATCGTGTTTCTAAAAATTTTCTCTCTAGAAGTTTCTCTCTATAATCTTATCTCTAGAATTTTCTCATCTCTAAAAATTTTCTCTCTCTAAAAAATTTACCCTAACATTTTTCATCTAATATTATTTTGAGATAGAAGAAAAGGATCGATATAAAATGCTAAACAAATAATGATTCCATTTCTTTCTTTAATTCTTGTTCATACCAAGCAAAGGAATCAACCAAGGTTTATGATTTCATTTCTACCTTCATTCCATTCCTACATCCATTCCATTCCTACCTCATTCCATTCCATCATACCAATCACCTCCTTATATCTCTACCATATCTCAAAGGAAAAATTAATATGTCTAACTAGTTAGATGAATGCTCCACAATAACACACGGAAAAATATTAATTCACTACCTATTAATTTTTCAACACTCAAGAGTCTCAAATGGCAAATCCCCTTCCTTAATGGATTGTTGAAATTCCTTGTTCCTGCATCCAAATGAACCAGGAACAGGTATGCAAAATTAAAGCATTTAAAAGAGAAAAGATGAGAAAATTTTATCCCTCCATTTAGAAGAATAAATTTACCAAAATGCAAATGCACCCTTAATCTTCTTGGACAAAACATCGGATAATCTAAAGATAAATTCTAACTAGGCGTCGGCGGAATTTATTCCCTCGCTCTTTTATTCGGAACCTGCTGTAAACACAAAATAGTATATTTAATTCAAAAACACAAAATTACATAAAAATATAAGAATTTTGAATATATTTAATTCGGAATTTATTGTCTCGCTCTTTAAAGGTGAGCTTGTACAATTTCCTTAACTTGTTGCCAAACACTTAGATATTTATCACCATATAAATATATGTTTATTAATTAAATTAACCTATTTAATATGGATTTTATAAGGTTTCAAAATCAAATAATTATCATTAATTAATAAAATATATTTCTAAATTTTCGGTTCCTACACCTACATACAGACGATTACAAGTTCACAATATAAAAACATAATCCATATATTATTAAAACGATTGCAGATTCGAGTCTTCCCCTTAATTTGGGATCCTACGTGGTGCAACCTCCATTCGGTATTTGTATTTATCTTAAATCCTCGTTTTATTCATATATTCTATTGATTTATATTTAATATTTCAATACTTTCATAATTAAATGTGGAATGAGAATATATCCAAAACATAGAAATCTTTTCAATAAGTAAATATATACAATGGAGTAATTAGCTTCAATTCCGAAAAACTTATCTAATTAAATCATATATATATTAGGTTATTAAGATAATATATACACGTATATATATAAGATATAATATAACCTTCTATTTCTATTTTTTTAATCTTTGATCTATGTCATCTTAAAAATATCCCACATCGAAATCTCAAAATTAAGCATGAACATGTGAGATATATTAAGGTACCAAATATACAACTCGAGGGAGATAAATTTTTTAAATGGCCACTAGTTTTATCCCTGTGGCAAAACAATGACACTTTTAAGTTGGACTTTCAAATAAAGGACACTAAATTTTAAGTTCATCAATAAATGGCCAAAAACGAGTTTATTCTGGATGTGTCTCATGTGATGCGCATGTGACGTGCTGAGTGTAGCCCAAGGAGTCGAGGGCATAATTGTGAAAATGTTAAACGATTATGCATCAATTTGTTATTCGCAGGAAAAAAAACTAAGAATTAAACTTTATTTTTTTTTACTTTATGCTATATAGTCTTTAAACAATACGAGATAGGTAAATTGCACTAGAAAAACTTAAAAACACATCAAGTTTGTATTCAAATTAAAATTAGATTTGAAGTTTTCAATCATTTTGTATCATTAAGTATGTACACAAGAAAATATTAGTTTCAAAAATTATATTAAATTAATGTATTAATTTATGAGAGTTTAATACTCCCTCCATTCCAAAAATTTAGAATAAGAGGCCCAAAAATGAATGTTAATAAATTAGTTATTTATCGTAACATTGAAAAGAGAAAATAGTTTTTTGGAGAGTATTTTGTCAAATTACGGGATCAGAAGAGAGAAAACAACTTTTTTTTGCATAGCATAATGTGTAAGTTGGGAGTTATGTTGATGATCTTAATTTATTATATTTGATATGGCTTTGTGGGATATTATGCTGTAGTTTCTATTTTGGGTATGAGCCTAATATATTGGGAATAAATAAGGAAATTGAGACTAAATTCTTTGGACGGATAGAGTACTACTTTTACTCATATTTGTAATTTCTACACGATTTAAAAAATGTTATTATTACAACATTACTCTTATAGTTTTTGCAACTAGAACATCTCTTAATTTTTTTGTATAAAAATACATCATTTCAAATATGCGTATAAGAAACAGACATTTTATATGAGATTTGTCATGCAATGTCTAAATGTGGATCAAATGTTCATGATTATTCGCAAATTTCCCAAATTAATTTAGTTTCGTAGTTTCAACGGTAAACATGTGATTTACAGTGAATCTAAAAGTGATGCTGATATGCACAGACCAAAAAATAACTGTACCTTAAAAAATCAAGAATCATATACATACAGAAAGAAGAAAAAAGAAAATTGCTTCAATTCTTCCCTTGTAACTCTGATGTAACATATGTCTAAGCAGAATGATTCATCCCAAACAGATATGGCTGCTCAAATTCCATCACCATCATCAATATATTCCATTTCTGGTAAATCTTGATCATCTTCTGAGAATGCTTCATCACTTACTTCACCAATAAACATCCCTCCACTTGTTTCTACATCATTTGCATCACTCACTACCTCAGCATTTCTGCATATGCAAGAGGAAGGATTCTCATGGAACGAGCCCCGCGGCAACCTAGCCTCGTTAGGCTCTCCCATGAACCCAATTTGGAAGTTCCAAACATGTGAGGAGAACTCATCCCATGTCATCTTTTCTCGGTTATGGAACAAACTTTGTAGCCTTTTCGTGTTGGGAAGGATTGTTGGTTTGTGACCAAAGTATCTCCTATTCAGTATATGTCACAATATTGGCTTTCAACAGAGAGTTTGTAAATTATTAGAAAGTTAATTAAGCACAATATTTTGAAGATATCATATATATGTACCTTCTTCCAGCAAGTATCTTTGCCATGTTTCCATTGTTGTTGGCAACAAATACATTGCTCTCGTCGCAGACGAAGAAATCCAATGCAGCCAAGCGAGAGGAGTAGGATGAGAACTGGGCTATTTCTTCCTTGCTGGTGATACTCTCTTTAGTGTGGAAATTTGGGAAGAGAGCTTTCAATGGCGCAAGCGTTTCGTCCCCACCGTATATTTCACCAGAAGCTACGTATAAATGGACGTCGTTTCCGAAACCTAATGCTCTCAGCATCAGCCCAACTTCCTCAGGAGTTAGCAGACATTTTCCTTGCCTTCTTTCCCTCTCAGGATCCTTTGTCTGAAAAAAACATGTCACTGCATTAAGATTATCTTTCCTTTAAAAAAAAAAAAAAACCGTTATATATGCAGTGTTATGTATGCGCAAATTTCTAGTAGTGAATTACTCACGTGTAAGGTCTTCCACCTCTTTCGCAGCGCGCCTAGCTCTTGCATCTCTCTCTCTCCTCCACCGTAGTAGCAACCAGAGAATGCCAACATATCCGGCTCGTACCTACCGTTTTCAGAAACAAATATTTCAGCCTAGACAAAATGGATTAGAGATGCAGAGCAGAATTTGATCACACACACATATATATACCTCAAATGTAATGCAACAAAATGGTTGCTTTTCATTCTCATTCTGTCAACTAATTTCCTACCCATCTCGAAAATGGGATCAGTAAACCTCAGAGCATGGTAGTTCACCCTGCACCTCAGTTTCTGTAAGTCCTCATCAAGCCAATTAGACAGCCTGTAATCGAACTTAGTAAGCTCCACTGCCTGCACCATTATGCAGAAGTATCAACTTAATTTAAAGGTCGGCCCATAAACTATAATTAATCCTAGAAAGAATGCATACGCGTTTTTTCTTGAACATAGGCAAGATGCGCGTCTGGTAGCATCTTGCATCGCATTTCCTAGGAACACGAGCTGTTCTGACTTCCCCCGCCGTTTCGGGTATCTGTTCTATGATCTTCACATCTTCAGACAGGTACGTCACGAACCAGTCCACGTCGAAGATGTCGGAGAAATTACTGCAGAACATTCCATTGAGTCAATCTTTATATGCCAGTTTAGAAATTTAACTTGACACGTAAAATTCTGTTACCTTGAATCCTTCCAGAAGGAGTCTTGATCCAGCTTAGGCACGACGAGGGTTGCGTTCAAGATGTAGGCAGCCACCACAGCATCTGTTATCTGGATGGTTCTAGAACATATTAATTACTATCATTTTGGAAATTAAGCATCAGAAACCAAGATATAATATATCTTGTATATATAATATACCCCTGTTCTTTGTTGATTTAGCCCTCCACTAGTTGCAATCAGCAGGTATCTGTTGGGTTCTGTTTTCATTTCTGCAGCTGCAATATTTATAGTTCATAACATCTGATTTAAGCCTCCATTTCAACTATGAAAAAACATAATTATGTTACATTTATGAATTCATATATATTAGCATTTACTATATATATGCGGTTTAATTTCCGACAAGATCTTGGGAGTTTACTTTTAAAGTTACCGGTGGCGTTGCTGCAGCCGAAAAAGAGATTTGATTGAGCTGAAGTCCATAGCTCATGGCCTAAGGTTTTCTTTTCCATCTACGAGTGCATCAAATCCGACATATATATGCTCATTAATTGACAAGTAATTACAATGGGAAGAAAAAGATATTATGGAATCGAAATATAATTAAATGTCTGATTATATTGTGATATATTTCAGACAGTACTCACCGGAAAGTGAAACACTTTCTCCTCCTCGTTTTCATTCCGACGTCGAACTTCAAAGGTGCAGAAACAATAGAAATGTTTAAAAGGTAGCATAAAGTTGGGAAGAAATTAAAGACTAGCGAGCATATAGATATAATAGACATACGTACTGAGGTGTTGAGGCGGTGGCGGCGAATGTGGTGGGTGACGAGCGGAGAGAGAGAAGAAAGAGCTGCGGAAAGAAGAAGAAAGCAGCCGCAGATGGCGGAGAGGAGAGGGAGGAAGCTGTGGGGGCGGAGGCGCGGGCGGCGGCGGATGATCATGAGATCGTTTAAAATGTGCAGTCCGATCAATTCATTTCTGTGCCTTTTCTTCTTATTCATCATGCTCCGGCCGGCGCAATGTTGTTTAGAGAGAGAAAATGCGTGATCGGAAGGGATGAACAAAGTGATTCTTTATTTGTATATATTTTGGTGTAAGAAAACAATACAGCAACCGCACAACTACTTCAAACGCCAAGATTTGAAGTTGTACTCATCGTCGGTTAATGATAGGGACTGTAATTTTTTTCCCTTTAAGTTTCATAAATCTAACTCCAATTTGCAATAAACTTAACCTTAATTGGAATAGTTGTTAGCCAAAAATTCTGCTTAATACCATCGAAACCCATAAAGAAATGCAGATGGTGTGTATATTATAAGATGTATGTATGAGAATTTGTATATATTTTCTTTCAATTTAATGACTTCAATTTTATGAATTTAATAGGATTTAGGATATATGGTGATCGCCCATATGAAATTCTGCTAAAATCCGGTTCCCAATATTTTAATGTGACACTTGTATCACACTATTAAATTATTATATTAATAATTTTTATTATAAAAACATAAATTAGTCTAAAATAATGAATCCTAATTAATATTTTATGATACTAAATACTGAATATTCGTAAAAAATTATACACCCTAATTATAAAATAATTAATTATTAAAAATAATTATATACTCTAATTGATTATAATAAAACTGAATTAATAATAATCAAATGAGACTAAAATATCAGAAGATAATAGTAAGTGGTATTAAAGAAAAGAAAACAAAGGTAATTAGAAAATAGAAACTTTAGTCGTAAATTATTCAGCTCTAGGAAAAGACGTGGAGGCCAGGCCAATAAGCATTTACTTCTGTCTTTTTATTTATTTATTATTCGTTTGAATGAGCATATATTTCTATATAAATTATTTTAATATGTTAATAAAAAATGGGTCATGCTCTCGCACTTTCCCAATTTGCACACTTTATACTGCCCAAATGATAGGTAACGAACTTTAATTTATATCCCAACATGCCAACACTTATGCGTTTCATTTATATCTCATTATTAAATTAATTAATTGATTAATATTTTATATAGTATAAAATAAAAATTATGAATCCTAGCTAATATTGATGCTTATAAAAATATACTATATCCTATTTATGAAAGAATCAGTCCCGATAATCAATTATTAGTTAAAATATTAAAATAAAATACTATCCTAATTGAATATGATAAAATTTAATTAATAATTACAAAATTAAACTACAATAGAAAAAAAAACTGAAAGCGGGACATTAAGAAGTGGGATAGGATCTCAAGTGCTAAAGAAAAACCTTCTATATCACTTTACTATGTTTGCAAAATATTTGTAGATTCTGGATTTCCAGCTTTATTGGTGGTATTAATTAGTAACTATTTAGTAATTTACTGAATTAATTTATGTAGAATTAACTACATGAAAGTTATAAAAAAAACAGTATTTATTTCTAGGCTTGAGTATTCGGTTATTCGGTTCGGTTTTGGTCTAAATCAAACCAAATCTAATAAATTAAATTTTTAAAAATTAAAACCAAATCAAACCAAATAACTGAACCGAATAAACCAAATTTTTAAAAGTTAAAACAAACCAAACCAAACAAACCGAATAATCATATATGTTCTAAATATCTCATCCAAAATCAACAAAATATATTTAATACAATAAGACAATAATAGTATTTAATTAAAAAATTAATATATATATACACACACACACATTATAGGAAAAGTCAAAAATGTTAAACAAGCAACAAAAAGACTTGTTCATTGTCTTGTCGCCTGATGTTGATATCCGTGCTTTATTTCAAAATTGGGTCCAACAAGCTCTTGCGACTCAATTCCTTCAAATTATTTTTCATTATTGAGAAACATTATATATAAATATAATTAATATATATATATATATATATATTGTATAATAAATTAATAGATATATATATATATGTATATATATAGATATATTTAGTTTTCGATTTTGTTTGATTACCAAAGCATCAAATCAAACCAAATCAAATAAATTAAATTTAAAAAAAATAAAACCAAACAAACCGAACAAACTAAACCGAATTCTATTTTTGGTTTGGTTCGGTTTGATTTTTGGTTATTTTTGCTCACCCTATTTATTTTTACTTCATCTGTTCCTTAAAAACATGTCTTTTCTTTTTAGACTCTTTCTTTACTCCTTTCTCTATTTACAAAATATGACAATTTCTTTACTTACAATATTCTATTCACAATCTTTTAAAATCCGTTATTCTCTAGAGTTGACATATTTATAGAGGAGGGTGGGAATAGTTTTATTTCTTTCCGGGCTAAATACATAAGCCGAAAAGCCCAACTTGGTTACGGCCTTTGGTTTCTTCATTGGGATTGGAGAAGTATATTGGCGTATAATTTAGGGACAAAATTCTTTATACACACTTTGCAAAATCAAAAATGAAAAATACACACCTCATTAGAAACAAATGAAAAATACACAACCCTACAAAAGTAACCCTACAATGGCCCACAAAACATCACTTCATTCCACAAAAAATAAGGCCCATGCCTTGGGAAAGAAAAAAAAACACTGTGCGCGGCAGAAGGAGGAGAAGAAATAAACGACCAAGATTCGGTCATGAAGATTTTGAATAAAAAACCACTTTTTGACCCACTTTCTACATTAAATAACCCCCATGTCCCCCACCATCTCAAAAAAAAAAACGACAAACCCTACCCACCCCTTCAAATCCCGACAGCCACCATCTCTCTCTCCCCACCCAATTCCCAATTTCCCGACCCCTAACTCGTGCTGGTCCCTCCTTCACCCCAAAAAACCCGACGGCGGTGGTCCCAAATTGCACCGAAAGGGATCTCGAAGAGCACCGAGAGGGATCTTCAAAGTTTGGTGGATACAAAATCATGTCGGGACAACAGGTTAGCGGGATCTATATTAATTTTATTTCCCTCTCGGATACAACAATTTCCCGCTCGAGAACACACAATTCCCGCCCGAGCGGGATATAGTGTGGTCGAGCGGGATATAGGTTTTGTTACTGATTAAGTTAATTTTGAATTATTTAGTTAACTATTTGCCGCTTGATTTTACCTATTTTCCGCTCCAGCGGGATATTACGTAGTCGAGCGGGATATAGGTTTGTCGAGAGAGAAATAGGCTTAAATGCATGATACTCATTCTTAGTATTATTTTCGTGGAATTTCCGTATTAATTAGGTGAATTTAAACTACGTGCATAATTGTTTCGTGATTTTTAGTAATATTTCGTTAAAGTAGGTATAATTATTTTGTGTTGCGTGATTTTTAGAATTCAGTATGTAATATCATGATTCATGTAGATAGAACTATTTCCCGCTCGTAATGTACTATTTCCCGCTCGACATAACATATTTCCCACTCGAGCGGGATATTGATCTCGAGCGGGAACTTGTCTTAAATGCATGCTATTAATTCAGTCATTTTTTAGTATTATTTTCGTGAATTTTAGTTTGAATTTGGCGAATTTTAAATTGTGCAGTTAATTTCACGTGAATTTCGTGAATTTCATTTTCTAAATTTTAAATAAATAATTACTGATGTTCGTAAATTTGATTGATTTTCTGTTGATTCAGATTACGTTCAAGAGGGCTGATACGATTAATCGTCAGTCGACGATTAGCACGTACTACAAGACCAAGGTTTTAGAAGATGTTCGAAAGACATTGTTGTTCGTTGGTGGGCAGGAGCTACTGGATAGGTTTATAGCAGGGTGCTTTGGGCACTTTATTTATTGGAAGCCGGGGCAGAAGTGTAGTATGGCCGTGCATCACGTGTTGTCACGTGAGATTAATTATCCGGGCGCTCAGGAGTACGACATGTGGTTTCATATAAATGGGGCAAACATCCGTTTTTCCTATCCAGAGTATGCCTTTATTACTGGCTTGGTCTTCGGCTCGTCCGACTTTAGACCTTCGGACAACCATGATGTACGAAGGGTGGAGGTGTATCGGCGTTTTTGTAATGGGATGCCGATTAGTGTCGCAGCCCTACTGGATCGGTTCACCAACACGCGGGAACTGGTTAGAGATTAAACTGGTGAACTGTATCTCCGAGTGGCTCATGTGTTAGTATTATATCTGTTATTACTTGCTTACGATCCGAAGAGGTCTGTTGCTGCGTGGGTGTGGAAATTGGTGGACGATTTAGAGGCGTTTCACAGATTTCCTTGGGGATCCTACACTTATCTGAATCTGAAGCACTACGTTCAAAACATACAGAGCTCGCCGAAGTACCACTTCTACGGTTCAGTGTGGGCTTTCCACGTTTGGTCCCTAGAAGTACTTCCAGATTTAGCTACCGATGTAGGGAGTCTTGCTTCGCCGAATGCACGACCCAGATGCCTTAGATGGAAATTTAAGAGCAGAACTGGAATGGAGCTTGAGCCTATATTTTCTCTACAGGTATTTAATTATTTAATTAATTAAATTTATATGGACATTTATTCTGTATTTAATATTTATTTTGTATTTATTGTAGGTCGCTCGTGTCACTCTGTTGGAACCATATGGAGACGAGGCGCAGAGTTTGTACATGCAGTCTACTTTGTACCCAAATGCCCTTGCAGTGGACTTTGTGGTGCCGCACAATCCGTTACGGCATGGGGAACAGTTCCCCCGTCATGAGCATCAAGCAAGGCAGTTTCAGGAGGCTGCTGAGGAGGTTGATGAGGCAGTGGAGCATGTCCCTCGAAGGAGAGGAGCACAGAGAGAGGCGCCTGATTTTGTTGAGCATGAAGATCATTCTGAGGAGGAACGTCAACCTCCTCCTCAAGATAAGGGGAAGCGTACTCGTCAGAAGGGATCATCATCTTCGAGCAGCGGAGGAGATCACCACCGTCGATACAGTGACCGTCGGTGGATGAGACAGGAGTTGGAGAAATCTGAAGATCGTTTGCTTGAGAAAATGGATAAGAGATGGTTGCCTCGATTTCAAAAGTGGTTTGAAGATTTGTTTGAGAATATACGATGTGGATCTTCACGGCGTCGCAGCCCCGTATACGAGCCCACTTTTCATGGAATGCCTACTCCTGCATCACGTCGGCCGTCTGTTCATGAACCTGCACACGACACTGCTCGACGCCAGCCGTCTGTTCATGAACAAGTTCCTCCACGAGAGCCGTCTGTTCATGAACCAGTTGGTCCACATCAGCCGTCTGTTCATGAGACACACTTTGTACAGCCGGAGGTTCCTGCCCGTCATTCATTGCCTGAGCTTGGATCTTCGTTTGCCCCGCTTGAGCAGTATGGTAGTTTTCTGCACGATCCATATCGTCATTCGATGGAAATCCCCAGTGGTCGTGATGAAGCCTTGTGGCAGGGGCTTGGGCAGGTAAGCATTTTATTTAATAAGCACGTATTTTTCAATTATTTATCATTTAATTTAGCACTTGTACTAATTTAATTTTCCGTATAAATTTAGGCAATTGGAAAAGCATTTGAGAACGTCCAGGCATCATATGCTGGACAAGAAGCTATGATGAGAACGCCCATCGATGCAGTGCCTATTTCTCAGGTGGGTGCTTCGGTGGATGAAGATGATGAGCCGTTCCGGGTACCTCGAAGAGGAAATAGGAAGAAGAAACATGCAGCCGCAGTCCGTACACCCATGATTGCCAGTAGGGCACCAGCAGAGCTTGATATCCAGTTGGTTCAGGCGTACGAGTTGTTTCTAAGTGGCCCACCTGACCAATTTATGGTTGTGACTGCGAGTGGGGGTTATCTTCCGCATCAGTGGTGGAGGGTGTTAGAAAATCCACACACTGACATAATCGTTGGGGTAAGTAAATATAATTATTATATTTACTTCACTTGTTTAGTCTATTTATTTATTTTGGTTATATTTGTTGAATGACATATGAATTGTATTTGTGTTTGTAGGTTTTAGACATGTACCTGCTATGGTTGAGGAAACGGATTGCTCACCGTGACAACGTGCTGGAGAATGTCACGGCTAGAAACACTGTACTCTTGGATTGTGATGTCTTCGTAAGTTTTATTGCATGTATTTTCTAACTAATATTCATTTCTTATTTCCAATTTGTTTTTTATTTTCTGTCTATAACTATGATATGAATTTCAAACATCTCCAACTCCAAGGTGAATGGGAAAAAAAGATTTTAAGCATAGAGATCGAGACGCCGTTGAGGGGAACTTGGGCTCTGTATGCAGACTGAGAGGCTCCTAAGAGCATATGTTTTGGAGCGCATGGACTCAATGCAGGTGACGAGCAGTCGTCGTTTTTTGATGCACATCACGTAAGTAAATAACTTCTCTTTTTGGATTTTCTGCAATGATTTATTTTTAAATTAACTATCATTTGTACATTTAATGCAGATCATTATGGTATGTCTCATAGGAGGCCATTACGTAGTAGTCCGCATTGATATGTTAGCATGGACTGCCGAGTTGTACGACCCCCTCTATTACAGCAAGGATAGGAAAGTGCAAGAGGGGAGAGTTACTCAATTAGCACCACTTCTGAAGTTGTGGGCTCGGGTGCTCGATTGTTCATTTTATTGGAGGCATAACCGGATTGGAAGAGCGGCCGAGGAAGATCCATTGAAGCTCGTTGTCCCTCCTGCAGTTGATCAATTCAAGCAAATAGACAATTACAGTTGTGGGCTATATGCATTGATGACTATTGAGCGATTAATTAGTGGTTCGCCCTTTATACCTTGGGGTAATACACACACCAAACAGTATAGGAAGAGGGTAGCGACCGCAATCTATGGCATGTGTCATCCACCAACGGAGCAGGAACGGGAACAATATCAAGAAATATGTAGGGCAGCAGCTTCATCTTCCAGAAATTAAATTTTGTAATGGCACTTATCCGAATTGATATGTACGCAGACTATTTATTATTTTCATGCTATTTATTTCCAGTTTTATCGTGAATATATTAATCTAGCTTAACAATTTTCATCCCACTATTATAAATATTAAGAGAAATTCAAAACTGACTAAAACCGACCGCAAACAGAAAGATCCCGCTCGAAAATGTGAAGATCCCTCTCGAGAGGGATCTTCACATTTTCGAGCGGGATTTTCACATTCTCGAGCGGGAGATTAATATGCACTAGCGGGATCTTTATATACACACTTTATGTATTAAAAGCCGACTGTAAAGTGAAGATCCCTCTCGAGAGGGATCTTCACTTTGCGAGCGGGATCTGTATATACACGAGAGGGATCTTTACATTTTGTGATGTTATTTCCATGCAATAACTTCTTTATTTATTCATTAAATTATATCTGACGCATTCAATTATGTGATACATGACTTCGGCGAGTATGGCCATATTCATGACATACACTACATCTCTTACGAGCTTGACTATCTGTAACAGCGCGTCGCCGGTTAACTCTCGGACGTTCGGGAAGAGAAGTGATAGCTGGAGGCAAGACCAATGTATTGTCTACTTCAATTGGAAGAGTCCAATCTTCTTTGTGCGGAACACGAAGTATAGGATATTTGTATGCGTCTATCCAAGCTTCTCTTTTGTAGTACAATTGCACGTAATCATATATCGTCTCTCTATTTTTGCTGCAATTTCAACCAATCACACAATTAGAGATTTTAAGTGATAAAATTATCAAAATCAATGTGATAAACTTACAGTATTGCAGCAATAGCATGAGAACAAGGCATTCCATCCAGTTGAAATTCACAGCAGGTGCATGTCTTCATATGGAGATCTACTTTGAAATATCTCTTACCATCATGTACGTTGAAGGTCAAGCCCGGTGCACGAGCTGCATTGTACCTCAATGCTTTATTCATCTATTGCGTCAGTTTTTTAGATGCTTCAGCAGTTAATATGTCGTCATCGTCATTCGCCTCTTCACGTCTCTCATCAAACCATTTCTCGATGACATGTCTGATTGCATCAATCATTGAGCATATGGGAAGCCGTCGAGCCCACAACAATCTGCCATTCCATGACTCTGCTGCGTTTGATGTCGGTTAGGCCAACGTGGAACCGGACAACGACTCCGAGCCCATTTCTCCGGTCCAACACTCATTAATTTCGGTATGCGGCTTCGCTCTCTCAACGGATTTTGTTAATTGCATTTTCATAAACTGAATGGCGATATGCATATGCAGCTTGTTCATACAAGGTAGTAACCACTTTTCCGAACCGCTTCAACTTGTTGAGTAAGTGATAGTAGCACAGACCGTGAACTGCATCAGGAACACTTCACTAATAGCGTTACCTATCGAGACATGAGCATCAGAGACAATGACTGTATCCGTCAGTTCCCCATATGCAACTCTAAAACGCTCGAGGAACCACTTCCAAGAGATATCATTTTCGATTGGTCCAACACCTATCGCCAATGGGAATACCTGCTCATTGGCATCCTTCGTCACAGCGACAAACAAGATACCTCTATTTCTGCCCTTGAGATGAGTGCCATCAATTGCGATCACAGGTCTCATGTTGAGTGGATAAGCAAGTCTGCAAGCGCCGAGAGCCACAAATAGATGCTGGAACTTCCCATCATTTCCAACTGCCAGATCAGTAACCGTGCCAGGATTTGATTCCTTAAGCATGTGAAGATAGCCAGGCAACATCTGGAAGGACTCAACATACCCTCCTCCGTATATCATCTGTATCGCAGTGTGCCGTGCTCTCAGGGCCAAATCATATTGGATTGTGATACCGAACTCGCGGAGCACCTCCTCCACAATGGCTTTCGGCTTCATGATTTCACACTCCCTCCGTATTTTTCTGGCAACGTAGGCTGCAATAACATTCATGTGGAATTTTTTGGGCGCCACACGTCCAAGATGACGGGTGCATGCATGATCGCCATTAAATTGGCGGACTATCCAAGCATCAGAGTTTCTGCGGGATGATGCTCGCAACTCGAAAGGGCAATTTTGAAAATGCCTACAAATCCATCTGAGACGCTTCGTATCAGATGATACAACTTTGTATTCAGCTCCAATCTCCATGTGCCACAAGCCGGCTGCAATATTCAGATCATCTTTGCTTTCAAAAATAGAACCAACCTTTAACTCAGCATCATCTGTCTGGTCATTTTCTCGTGCAACGAGTGAAATCGTAGCATCGAGCGAAATCACCGGAACCAACCAACTGGCGAGATCCTCGAAATTCACTCCTTCATCCCTACGAATCCATGCTGCATGCTCCACAATCGTGGATTCTATCATGTTATCCTCCGACTCTTCACTATCGGATTCAGGTTTAGATTCTAGAATATAACTTTCATCATCTCCTTCATTTGTATCTTCATCATCGTTGCTTTCTTGTTCATCATTGCGAGAAGTTGCTCTCCTTGGGAAAGAGGTCTCTGGAACAGGCATTTGGGGGATAGAGGAATATTCAGGTGTGGATGTCGATCCGTAATTACCTCCAGCGGAATATGGATTATCAAACCAATTTGAGGAAACCATCTGTCTTTGGATATGATCCATTTCATCCGAATATGTTCCGCCGAAGTCGTATCCAAAGGATGAAGAGCGCGGTTCTTCAAAAGAAGGAATATATACGTCCGTGTTGTTGTGAATCACGTATACAGTTGGGAAAGATTCCATCATGCACAACTGATCAAATTGGTGATCGGTGCGCAAGAGGGCTTTCATGGTGCGTCCTGTACGAGACCGCGATAAATAATACAACTCGTACTGTGTACTAATCGAATTTCCATTCAACATAATATCGATGTTGTATCTCAAATTTATGAGAGATTGAGAGGCCTCCATAAGTTGAATAATCTGTTCAAATCCGCCCACGTACGTACAATCGTGCCATTGTCCGCCGTATTTGATAGTGAAGTACTTCCATTCATCCATCTATATAAAATTAAAAACGAAAAATGATTAATAAACAAAATTAGAATACAAAACACCAAAATCCCTCTCGGTATACCTATTTCCCGCTCGAGCGGGATTATGATGTACCGAGCGGGAAATGAGTTATGCGAGAGGGAAATAGTTCCATTTAATGTGTTGCATAATTTATATCTTAAAAAGTAATTTTCGCTCATTATAGATTGATCTAATAACGAATCCCGATTTATTTTGTATAATTACTAAATAGATTAATAAAAGATGAACATTAGAAATTAAATGAACTATAATGCTGCAAAAAATCACCTCAATCAACAACCTCCGAAGATGAGTGAATTTGTAAGTCAATTCTCTAATTTTTTTCGTAGATATTTGTAGTGAATTTTCTAATTCTTCGTAGATGTGTTTTGATCTTCGCTTCAATGTAAGAAATAAATAGAAGTGAAAAGTAAAACTGGTATGGATTCACGTAAAAATTGTACATAAAATGTACAATTTAATTTACAGCTATACTACAGTCCAAAAAGAATAGGTGTGGCGTGCCTGCATTGTGCAAGTAATTCACGCGGTGCACAGACAAAAAATTGAATATCCCTCTCGAGAATTGAAGATCCCACTCGACAAAACTGAAGATCCCGCTCGAGTATATGGATATCCCGCTCGACAAAATGACGATCCCGCTCAGGGAATTGAATTTCCCGTTCGGGCGGGATGTTACATTTTTCGAGCGGGATATTCATTTTGTCGAGTGGGATCTTCATTTTTTGGCTCTTCATGGGGTTATTGTCTTTTTTGGTATGATTTCTATATTTTTCGCCTTCATTTAAATATGCAGCAGGTATTTATTACTATTAATAATATATATAAAAGAATATTAATAACCAATGATTAACTACTTTATCAAACTTTCATGCAAGACACAAGTACACTTTTCTTACAATGTGTAAGTCATTAGTAATCATTAGTCACTTTTTGATTAAAATAAATCACAATCAAGGGTCATTTCGGCTCTTCAAACGAAAAGTGTGTAAAATTCATTTGTTTTGGAGGAGGTGTGTATTTTTCATTTGTGTAAAGTGAAAGTGTGTATTTTTATGGATTAGCACTATAATTTATACACCTTCAGTCGTGATTTGGCCAACTAAAGTCGACCAAAAACAGAGTACAAAATAGTGATTTGTATTTATATATTTCAGGGGTAGAAGTAGAAGCCCGATGCCACGTTCAGGGATAGAAGTAGAAGCCCGATGCCACGTGGCCTTGGGTTGCGTGAAGCGACTTGAGTTTCTTGATCCAACCCAATGAAACTCTCCTCTCTCTCTCAATGTGTATGAGCGGGGAGCCTGCTGGCTACGCACCCAAGCAATGCATTCATGCCTTATCTGTCGTACATGTGAATATTAATAAGATTTGTATATAATTTTTTTACATTGTATTTTTGCTTTAATAATATGATAGAAAAGAAACCCTGGTTGGGTTAGCCGACTCCAAGTTGCCAAATAGTCAAAAGTAATCATTTAATTCACTGTGTTGTGGGACCATCCACAATTAATCCTTCCAATCGGGCGTCTTCCTCATCGAGCAGAGCTGCAACATTCTCATATTCTGGAATATTTGCTAGCCATCAATCGTCGGCGTTTATTTGGATCCTTCAACGTAATAATATATATGATTTACATCTTTCATATTTTTTCATATGTGAATGTAGTTATGAAGTCTTATATGCACTCTTTGCTTTTTATTTAAAAAAAAAACATTCCTGCAAATTATTTTATCGAGTCGTTTCATGTAGTTGTATTTTTATGTATTCCTGTATTTTTCCTAAAGCTGACGTTATAAATTGCGTGCAGGTTGTAACCTGTATATTTATTATCGCCGCAAGGCGATTTGTTAGTGAAGGTGATGTTTCGTTCCCAGGTTCCAATATATTTGTAGGTCTTAATATTTGTTGGTACTGGATTTGCATTTTTTAGGCGATTTTTAAATAATATCATTTTAAAAATACATAAGGTAACCATTATGATTCTTCTTGATTTATTTTTTTAGTATGATGTTAAATTTCGTGTGCATGCTCCACATTGTGGTCCCAGTATTTGTGTTTTTTATTGTTTATTGTTATAGATGATTATTGGAGGAGATTAATCCCAATCCATTTTGCTTTATACTCTCATGTCTAAATCTGGGCAAGTCCCATTTTGTGGTCTCATATATAGTGAAATTTGGTATGAAGCCCTAATTTGAATGTTAATGAAATATGGAGTTTGTTCCATGTTGGTCTATTTCTTACGTACACTAGTTATATTAGAATAAATATATTACGCAGTATATATTGATTACACAATTGATTTTACACATGACATTGTTAGTGTACTATATCATTTAATCTGAAGATTTTGTATGATTACTTTATTGCTTATCCTGTGATTATTTACGACCATGTTCCTAACTAAATACCGTAATTTATTATCGTGTAGGCTGTATTATGAAAATGGATGTGGACCTAAATTCCGAGGTCGGTCCAGAATCATCGGATTGTTGGGATGATGGAACTGACAATGAATTTGGTAATGGTATTTTTGATGTGGAGATTGATGGAAGATTTACCAGTGTGTCTGCTGAAGGGAGTGATGATGAGGGATTCCTCGGTGAGGACTACGACAGCCTCGCCGTTGTTGTAGATGAAGAATTAGTTGATGACGTTCCAGCTGAGCCAATCATCAATGAACAATTGACGTGTGATAATGTTAACGATATCTCTTCGATGGATAACATGGAGTTGGATGTGGCAGCCCTTGGTGCAGTTAACAAAGAGGATAACATATTTTCTGATGAACTTGAGAAGCGTTTGGTGTTGGAGAGAATGTGCATGATCTGGATGAAGCATATGTATTGTACTGCGAATACGGTCGGTAAAAGGGTTTGGCGTTAGGAAGGCAGAGCAATGATATATGGGCAGAAGTGAAAATATTAAGTGGAAAGAATATATGTGTTGTTGTGCTGGTCTCCCTGATATGAAAAAGTCGAGAGATCGCATCCCAAGTTTCAAGAGGTTACTTATGAGAAGTGGCTGCAAGGCTAAGCTGAGAGTGACATGATCGTTGGGTACACCGTGGCGTGTTGCTATATTTGTCATTGAACACAACCACGCTTTGGTGCCATCTGCAATGACATATATGTTACGCTCATCCCGTAATTTATCAACTGCAAACATTCTAGTGCTAGAAGCGCTGCATTCATCTGGTATAGGGGTGAGTGGTGCTTTTGGCTTCATGGAAACGCAGTGTGGTGGCCCTCAAAACATTGGATTTACTCGGCATGATGCGTATGATCACTTTGGCTGCAAGAGAAAGAATTCAGTCCTGGAAAATGCAGATTCAATATCTGTCATGCAATATTTCCGTGACAAAGCTAACGCAGAACCATTTTACTACTGGAATGTTGAAACGGATGAGGATGGTCGACTGGTTAACTTACTCTTTCGTGACATGAGATCTACAGAAGACTATCGCGTCTTTGGCGATGTTTTATCACTTGACACTACATATCGGACCAATATCTACAATTTGATATGCACCCTTTTTGTCGGTTTTAACCACCACACCTTCACCATTATGTTTGGAATGGGGTTCCTGTCTGACGAGAGTAGTACCTCCTTTGAGTGGCTTTTTAAAGAGTTCCTGAAGTCCATGAATGGTGTTTAGCCCAAAGTAGTATTCACCGATCAATGTATGGCTATGATGAAAGCAATTGAGTCTATTTTTTCTAATTCAAAACACCGTTTATATCAATGGCACATCAACCAAAATGCTACTAAAAAGTTTGGTCCTTTGAATGAGAAACCAACCTTCAAGAAATTATGGTATAGATGTATGAATGATGTTGAGACGGAGGGTGAGTTTGATGATGTATGGAAGAAGATCATGTGTTACACGAATCTGCACAATAAATCTTGGTTTACCAATATGTACAATCTTCGGAGGCGCTGGGCTTCTGTTTTCAACCGAGGAAGTTTCACAAGAGGGCTGTTGGCCACATCTCGAAGTGAAGGTACGAATCATGTGGTTAAGAGTGTGAAAAAATGCAGTATGACTCTTTACGAATTTGTGACGAATTATGAAGAAAAACTGGCGTAGAAGGAAAATGGAGGAGGACACACTAGGCATGTGGATGCCGGGACAGATTGTGAGCGACAACACATTTTTTTCTCAAGCAGCATCTGTTTACACTCGGCGTGTGTATAAGAAGTTTGAGGTAGAAGCCACGAAGACCTTCGATGTTGTTCTTCCTCATGACACACGAGACCTCGGCGATGGTCAGTTGGAGTTCACCGCATCAAGTGGTAAAACAGGACGTGCTAAGAAGGTTATTTTCAATACAAAGTCGCATTTCTCTTCTTGTTCATGTGGGAAGTGGGAATCTGAGGAACTTTTATGCTGACATATATTGAAGGTGTACTACTTCATGAATCATTTTTCCATACCAGAGTCCCAAATAGTGAAGCGTTGGACCAAGAAAACCAAGGAGGGATGCTTTGTTGAGAAGATTGGTAGCGAGATCAGTTCCACGTTGCCTTATACAGTATGTTGTTTTTTAATACTGCCATGAGGCATCTATACGAGATGACGTCCTGTTGCGTGGATAATGATCCTGGGCGAAGCCTTATTATTGAACGACTGGAGTCACTCCGGAGAGAATTGTTCAATATTGTATGGTTTTCCCAAGAAAAGCAAAAGCGGAGGTTGCTCACTGATTTGAATTCAAACGAGGTGAATGCCTGTAGATTTTTCGATCCCAAAATCCTCAAAGAGAAGGGTTTCTTTGGTGCCCATGAATCTCGTTCCTGGCAATTTAATAAGAAAGGTTGAAGTCGCGATTGAAAGCTTGTTACAAAAATTTAAATTACCATCAATTTTGTCCTTTTTAGTAAGTAATTTAATTTTTGATGCTCAAACTTATTTTGCAGGCACAGAGAAAAATAAAAAAGCTAGAGAAGTTGAGACATCTTCGTTACCGCCACGCGTGCCATTTGAAATGATGGAGCAGGTCATGAATACTCCAAGCATATATCCTCCTCACAGTGCCGGTTGGTTACTTGATGCACGAAGAGTTAGGCCATTATCTCAGCCATAGGTATGCTACTGAGTTGAAGATTGCACCAGTTTTTCTTAGAAACAATATATTCTTCATGAGCTGATCAACTGAAGTAATTTTTCCGGAGCACTGTCATATTTGTAATGAATAATTCATATTTTTCTGACTTGCACGTGTAATAATATTCTGTTGTTTAATATATTAGGAGCGAGGCTTTAAGCCTTCGTTGATACCAACATAAGCTAAAGTTAATTTTGCGTGTTACTAATGCAGGAGATCATTACATAACATCTTTTAACAATATAATATAACATGATGGCGAAGAAAATATCTGACACATTTAATGCGAAATACATATAGTTTTTTTAAATGTAGTACCTCCATGGTTCCTAACTTGGACTGCATCCCGAAAAGCCGGTGGAAGATATGAAAAACTTCGCTGAAGAAGGTTCTCTGAAGCGTACATTGACAAAGAACATCATTCTTTTCGTGCACTTTCTTGGAGTATTTTCCGTAGTTTGAATAATGACATCTGATTTGGTTAAAAAGAAGGCCCAATTCAAGCAACTCCCCCAACAACGACCGAGCGCCGCTTGCACTCTCCTCCCCGAACTTTCGAATGATAAGTCCCTAGGTTGCCATGTCCTCGTCGCATTCTCTATAACGTCTGCTACTTGATTCGTGACGACCACCGCCATTCCATACTTTTCAGAAATGGAGTTTAATATCGAACTAATCTTGTAGAAATATGAGTTACGTTCTTCTAAGTCCTTCTTGTTATTTGTGAAAACCCCACGAAATATTGAGGCAATTGAGTCGATTATTAGCATCTTAATATTGCTTCTTTGCACAACTACATCCAACCGAAGCAATAGGTCGACCAGGTGATCCGCCGAATGCAGCGGATTGACAAACACCCGATCTAGCGCGTTGATTGGCAGTTGTTCCATGTTTGCTGCAATATATATGTTCGAGTCGGCGTACAAGAAATGGAAATTCTGTGTGCAGATACAGCGAGGCTCCCTCCATTCCACCGGCATTTTTGGGCAGTTGTGTGGTGAGCAATAGTTGTAATGCTAGCTATGTCTCTCCGTTGCCGCTCTCCCCCACAATTTCCGTTATTCCTTTGCAACGCACTCCACCGCCGAAGACTCTGTCTAGTACACCACAACACCGTAAATATTGGACTTTCATTATTTTATCTCACCATGCATAAAAAAAAGTATTGTTCAATAGAAATGCGTACCGGTCGTTAATATAGGAACACTGTAGGAATACATAAAATATGAATCGGTACACAAATTTATTGCGGCGATATTTGTAAAAATTTAATGTATAGCATAATGGCTTGTAAAAGTATTAATAATCATAGAGATATTCTAAAGTTTTTAGTCCTGAAAAGGATAATAACAGAAACTATAGCCTTAATAATTTTAAATTGAGGATAATTCGCTGCTCGCCATTTAGTCCGTAGATGAAGCGCACTGTTTTTTGGATGTCGTAAAATCATCAATAATTTTGTAAGCTGAAACAAAAAGATTGTACAAGTCCCTCTGATTCACATGAGGGACTTCGTTTTTTACCCACGTCTCCCGTCAAAGAACATCGTTTGTGATCCGTGAAAACACGTATTCAAATTCGTTAATTCGATGTTTAATATTTGTGATCTCACGAATTAATATTTTAGACATATGAAGAAGATGTATATATATGCAAATTAAAAATTTCCAATTTGTTGATTCACAATTAAGAAATCATGAAATCACGAAATCAATTACGTGAATCATGAAATACGAAATGGAATGAGGGGAAAAAATGTCAACATGTGATATAATTTGGGGTTTTTGTTATATTTCGTGCTATTAATTAGTATTTGTAATCTTAAAAGTGGTAGTATCGTATGTAACCCATATATGTACTTCGTAGTAATAAAAGACCAATCGTGTTAGATTTTGGAATCCTATAAATAAAATTGTTATATAAAAGATGTTAGTGTTTAGAAATTGTAATGACATGCAAAGGTTGAATAGTGTAAATACATATTGTACTATATTTTTCGACATAAACACTTGCTGTTAATTTTAAATGTGTAAAAATTAAATGTTTTTAATTGCAAAGGGTACCAAGTTATTCAGGTTATTAAAAAAAATGTGTGGATACCCATAAGATCACTAACCTAAGATTTATTCATAATTTCACTAAATTGTTAAATAATAGTTTCACGTAAAGAAATACCTGGCCACATTGAGGGATAAATCGGGTGCTAAAATTTATCTTTACAATATTGAATGGGTTAAAATCATTAAATATCTCTTCAAAAAATGTAGTATATATGTAGCAATAAAATACAATATATAATGCGATATTGCCGGGACCACAATAATAAGAATAAATCTATGCAGCCACATTATGGCTACCCATAATTTCATTTAATAATAAAAAAAATTGGTTTATTTAAATTTTTGGGTTCTAAATGACTTTTAATATGTAAAATATTTAATTTATACAAATTTATCTTGATATATTTGGATTTGGATGTAACATAAATCTCGATAGATATAATAAAGGTAATATAAAGATTTTTGTCGAAAAAATAAGAAAGAAATATATTTACACTAATTATGATAGAATTTAAGTAAAAAATTTAAACATTAACATAAAATATATAATCATAATTTTTATATGAATCAAATATATAACAAAATTGATCTATTTTTACTTAATCGACCAAATTATGGCTACCCACGTTATGGCTAAATAGCATCACTCCAATAATAATTGGAGTGTTGTGGCATTGAGTGCTTGTCTACAGAAGTACATCATAATAATAGCTAATGAATGTAGAAATAAACAAATAAGTACCGTATTAAACCTATTAATTAAAAAAGAGTGACGAAAATAAAGTTTGTACCGTTCGAGTAAACAGTGTACCGATGGTACGTAATAAAACCCAATCGAACTACTCACATTTCTCGATCGGAACACATCATTTATTAATCGATACTTCAATGTAACGTGTACATATGCAATATATAGTTGATTTTTTTAAGGGTTAATGGCCTGTAAATTCCTCAACTTTCAACAATTTCTGGTTTTGCTCTCCACCTAAAGATTCTGTCTGTAAATTTCTCAACTTTCAACAATTTCTGGTTTTGCTCTCCAACTAAAGATTTTGCCTGTAAATTCCTCAACTTTCAATTGTTTCTGATTTTGCTTCCAGCGATGGGATCCGGCAAGAATAGTTTTGGAAATTTATAGACGTGGCTTAAATTAATCTATGTGGCACTCTCATGACATATATGTAAATTAAAAAAATAAAAAATATTTCATGTCATCATCCCCACCCCTCTCTCAGTCTCGTTCTCCCCTGCTTTCTTTCATTCTCGCAAAGATAATTCAAACGAGAAAATACAGATCATGCGCAAGATTGTATGGGTATGAGTAGGGGTGTGCATTCGGTTCGGACCGAACCGACCCGATAAAACCGAGAACCGAATTTTATTTAAAAATAGAACCGATCCGCACCGAAGTGAGCTCTCAAATCGGGCCGAAACCATCCCGGAACCGACCTCGGTTTCGGGTCGGTTTCGGTCCAAATCGAAAAAAATGGAGACAACCCCAAAACTCAATGAAACCCTAACTCACTTAAATATATGAGGTCGTCGTCGCCGCCATGATTTTGGCCAAACAAAATATCAAAGTTACAATGCTTTTCTTGGTGACCTCTCGAAATTGCATATGCATATTGCATATCATGAATGAAAAAGATGAAACTTACATATTAATTAGATTCACATACTCTACAGTCCAAATAAAAAGGTTTAATTAACTAGGAGAGAGAGAGAGATGCGAGAGATCAGAGGAGGCGCGACGGAGCTAATACTGTGAGAGAGAGAGAGAAGATCCTCCACGGTGGGGGCGCCGGTGCGGTGTAGGTGGGCAGTGGGCGACTAGGCGTTGCGGAGGTCCTATGGAGGCGGAGAGGCGACAGAGAGAGGAGGCGAAGAGGCGACAGAGATAGAGATAGAGAGAGAAAGTGGGAATGGAGGCGGGGAAGTGGGTTTAGAATTTTAGGGTTCTATGTTTAACACAAATATATACTCCATTTAATAAATATTCGGTTCGGTTCGGTTTTTAACGGTTTTGAACATCCAAAACCGAAATCGAACCGATGAAATTTCGGTTTTCAATTTTAAGACCGAAACCGAACCGCCCTACTCTGTACACCGACCCGAAACCGACCGAATCGATCGGTCCGGTTTGTCGGTTCCGGGTCGGTTCTGCTCATCCCTAGGTGTGAGTAGGATTTAAAATTTTTGTGATTTTATGGGTGCCTTCTAGCGCATGATCTGTATTTTTTCGATTGAATTATCTCTGCGAGAATGAAAGAAAACTGGGGAGAACGAGACTGAGAGAGGGGTGAGGATTATGACATGAAATATTTTTTATTTTTTTAATTTACATATATGCCACCAGAGTGACACATAGATTAATTTAAACCACGTCTATAAATTTCCAAAACTATTCTTGCCGGATCCCATCGCTGAAAGCAAAATCAGAAACAATTGAAAGTTGAGGAATTTACAGGCAAAATCTTTAGTTGGAGAGCAAAACCAGAAATTGTTGAAAGTTGAGGAATTTACAGACAGAATCTTTAGGTGGAGAGCAAAACCAGAAATTGCTGGAAGTTGAGAAATTTACTAGCCATTACCCCTTTTTTTAACTGCCCTATTAAATGGCCCAATAAAAGATGACTTCAACACAGTAACAATTAATGTGCGGTTTTGGAATATAAAAAGCCTTGTTTTAAAATGTTCATTATATCATCAGTACCAATATTTAATGATCATATGATAAACATATGTTTTTAGCGGAGCTTTTACATGGCGAAGTAAAAGATTCATTCAACACAGCGTAAAATATTATTAATTAAGAATTTTAAAACGTCAATCAAATTAAGGTAGAATATGTTTTAGGAGAAAACAAACGCATCATAATACATTTCAAGTCTTCACCTTTTCGCCATTAAATTTTCTGTTTCATAAAGTTTTTTTATTCGTTTTTGTGTTCCATTCTATAGATTTCATATTCTGTGCAAGATTAATCCATATATCATTTATTTTTATTTTTATTTAGTTAATATTATTGAAATTTCTATAATTAAATATTTTCATAATTTACCTCTAAAACTTACCATAATTTTAATGTTGACTCTTCGCATTGTATTTAATGTTATAATTCTCAAATTCAATCACTAAATTAATAAGTGAGCACTTTATTATAAAATTTAATATGATTTTATTTTGTCCCCCATCAATTTTCAATAAAACTCCACTATTGGAGAACCTATATAAATACTCAGAATCGATGTGTACATTTTCACCCTGCAAATATTTTGCACAGCCAATTTAATTTGGCCAATTAATTAGTTTGCAAAAATAAATAGTTTTATTTTTATTGAAATTTTTAATTTGGTCAATTATTAAGTTTTCAATATTAATTTATTTAATTTCACACATTATTAAGTTGGTGTAAATAGTAGAAATATAAAATTGTATTTTTCAATTCAAATTTTTTAGCAAAATATACAATAGTATTATATATGAAAACTTTTTAGATACATCATAGTATTATATTAGAAAATTCATCACCGTGAATTTCGTCCGATATGTTCTAAACATGATATACGAATCAACAATGGATCGCTTAGCTAGGCCATCCTCCCATTAATTTTAGGTCATACGTAACGCAACCTCCATTCATATATATTATTTCTATTTATTTAAAATCATCGATCCCACATTGAATATTCAAAGCTAAAGGCGACATAAAATCTAATATAAAACAACAATTTCAATATACAATAGACCAACACTTTCTGAGCCTTTGGCGAAGATTGAGTATAGTATGTTTTTCAAAAAATAAAGTTGAATCCTTTTTTAATAACGTTTTGAAAATTCAAATTTTCGACTGCAGAATACGATTCAAAAACTATCATAATATTTTCCATCTTTTGCTTCATTAATTAATACGGGAAAAAGAAAGAAGGAAATATTATTCTTCAAAATTTGAGTTAATTTGCTTATAGAAGATAATAATATAATATTTATTAATTTAGTATTCTCTCATAGATTAAATTTGACTTTATCCCGATGAAACTTGACTCTTGAAGCAACTATATAAGTATTTGTGATTAATGAGTATTTTATCATCATCTCGCAATTTTTTTTGTACAATCAATTTAACTTGGCCAAGTAAATAATTGTATTAGTTGAAAATTTGAAGTTGGCCAATTTTTAAGCTGCCAATATTAATTTATTTAATTTAATAAATTATTAAATTGCCGTAAACATAAGAAAATATATAATAATATTTTGCTATTCTAAATATTTTAACGAAAGAAATAGTTCAATATTGAAACACAAAATCACCATTAATTCACACCAATGAATCGTATAAAATTCCACCCCATGAATTTACTTTGTGCTATACATTTAAAAATTCCTTTAGTATACAATTCATTTAATATATTCACAGATTAATTAACCTTTATTTACATTTTTTTTCTAATATTCTCAAGTGTCCCACCCATCGCATAAGCAATAAAATACTTGTTTATCATTGATATATGTGAAATTGGATAAAAAAATACCAAAACTTAATAAACATAAGTTTTTTAGCCTCATTCATAAAACTATAAGTTTTCTATACCAAAATCATTTAAAAGACTAAAGTGCCCTCCCTTTAACAAAAACTAATAAATAAATAATACACCGATAAATTAAATTAAAAAAACCACAAAAAAATATGAAAAAATAGCCTCAATCTCTCGCGATTCACTCCCTTCGTCGGCCAGATTTCTTCTGGACACGATGGCTGGACACGATGGGGCTATTGGACACGATGGGAATTACACGATGGGTGGACACGATGGATGGACACGATGGTGCCCATCGTGCCCATCGCCCCCATCGTGTCCATCGTGTCCAGAGCCCCCATCGTGGGTATCGCCCTCACGATGGATGTCCCATCGCCCCCTCAAGATATTTTGATTTTATAGACATTTTTTGACTTTATGTTGTTGTGGTGCAGATATATTGATTGTAATTGCTTATTTAAGAGTTTCATAAGTAAAAACTAACATTTTAAATAATTTAAATGTAGTCTTTAATATGATAATGAATCATATCATATCTTAAGAATAAAAAGAATCACAATGAATATTTACTTCAAATTCTCAAATTATAGGCTGTATATCATTGATGTTGCAAAAATCATTTTGATTGATTATAATTATGTATGTAAGGTATAAAAAACTATTTATAGGGTATAACAAACACTATGGAATAACATTAAGATATTAAAAATACTTATCGATGTCTGTTCTTCTGGACACGATGGGGAATCCCCATCGTGCTCACGATGGAGACTGCCCATCGTGCCCAGAAGAACAGTCCATCTCCCCCATCACCCCATCCCCATGGCCCACTGTTCTCCTGGGCACGATGGAGAGTCTCCATCATGGGCACGATGGGGACTCCCCATCGTGCCCAGAAGAACAGACATCGATAAGTATTTTTAATATCTTAATGTTATTCCATAGTGTTTGTTATACCCTATAAATAGTTTTTTATACCTTACATACATAATTATGATCAATCTGAATGATTTTTGCAACATCGATGATAATTTGAGAATTTGAAGTAAATATTCATTGTGATCCTTTTCATTCTTAAGATATGATATGATTCATAATCATATTAAAGACTACATTTAAATGATTTAAAATATTAGTTTTTACTTATGAAACTCTTAAATACGCAATTACAATCAATATATCAGCACCACAACAACATAAAGTCAAAAAATGTCTATAAAATCCAAATATCTTGAAAGGGTGATGGGACATGCATCGTGAGGGCGATGTCCACGATGGGCGCTCTGGACACGATGGACACGATGGGCACGATGGACACGATGGGCACGATGGGCACGTTGGACACGATGGGCACGATGGGGGCGATGGGCACGATGGGCACGATGGACACGATGGGGACGATGGGGGCGATGGGGGCGATAGGCACGATGGACACGATGGGGGCAATGGGCACGGGCACGATGGGCGCTCTGGACACGATGGGCACGATTGGGAGCGATGGACACGATGGGCACGATGGACACTATGGGCACGATGGGCACGATGGGCACGATGGACACGATGGGGGCGATGGGCACGATGGGGGCGATGGGCATGATGGACACGATGGGGGCGATGGGCACGATGGGATCGATAAGCACGATGAGGAGTCTCCATCGCCCCCAGTCCAGTACCATCGCCCCAGCCCCATCGTCTACCTCCATCGAGAACCCCCGTAGTGCCTACCTCTCCATCGTGGTCAGATTGTGTCTCGGACGAACTTATCGTGCCGGTAATTCTTCCGTCGAGAGTGTGCTTCGTAAGAGAGAGAGAGATTTTTTTTTTCGTGGGTTTCGGTCGCTAATTCTTGCGAGAGAGATGAGAGAGAGCGAGATAATATGGGTGTGTGTGGTAGGGTAGGGTGGACAGAAATTTAAGAGAGAAAGACAAATTTTTTTAAAATACTTAGTAAGGGTATTTTTAGTATTTTTATCAATTTTGGTATAGAAAACTTATAGTTTTAAGTTTAGGGTTAAAAAACTTATATTATTTAAATTTTGGTACCAAAATATTTGGACCTCTTGATATATTCCGTTATATTTCCAAATAAAAAAAGAACAAAATACAAAAAATAAAAAGCTTTTGACAAGTAATTACATAATTAATTTTTATATTTTAGAGTAATATTTATTATTAACTTTGATATATATAAATATATTTTGTTTTTTCGTAATTTGGTTTAGTTTCTATTGGTTTTCTTAAGTTAAACAAAAAGTGGAATGAAGAAACACTCTTTCTTGATCAATTGTTGAAATTGAATTATTTTTAAAGTTCATGCTTATATATTGCAAAATAATATGATATTATGTTTAAACTTCATAGAAAATTTATAACAAGTTTAAAATCTCAAATCATATTTTGGGAAGATTTTTGTTCCATATTTAATTATGTAAATATATAGGTATGGTTAAAAAAATTATAGAATTTACAAAAATAGGATTTGAGCGATTAGAGGGTGCCACATAGAAGAGATAATAAGACGGATCCATTTTTGTTTATGTAATAGATGTGGGACATATTTAAGAAGGTATAATTCGACAATCCAAAAAAGGAAGTGAGTCATTGATAGGACGATAAATTGAGTATAGTTTGATAAACTTTTACTTATAAATTAAACGTAGAGTGATTTCCCGTCGAAGCTCGACGGGCCATACACTAGTTTCAATATAAACAAATGAGTCTCGTATGAATCAGAGGAATTAAACATGGTAAAAAAAAATTGTACCGTTCGAGTAATATGTGTACCGATGGTACATGAAAAAGCATTCTCGTTAAACAGTAATTACCGAGCGGTACACTAATTTTAACAATCGGTACTGTACTGTGCAATCGGGAAGATCATATTATAAACATATGTTTTTAGCAGAGCTTTTACATGGCGAAATAAAAGATTCCTTCAACACAGCGTAAAATATTATTAATTAAGAATTTTAAAACCTCAATCAAATTAGGATAGAATATGTTTTAGGCGAAAACAAACGCATCATATACATTTCAAGTAATGGTTGGCACTTCTAATTTTGTAGTTTACACAATAAGATGATCAGCTACAATAAATTACTTGTACTTTTTTTTTGTATCGTTTCAACTTATGGTATAAATATAATATATGTATGTCTCTTATTGAACCTCTGATATTTGATGTGCTCATTATATATTGTCATTTTTATGTTATTACTTCACAAAAATGTGGAGTTAAAATATATTTAATCTTATAGCAGGAACATTACATTCAATAATTTATAAAGAAAACTGTTAAGCTAAAAAAGGTCAAGTGTCTGTTATTTAAATTTATAAATGTAATATACAAAATATATATACAATCTATTTATAAATGTATCAAATGAAATATTTATTGAGATAATTCAGACATTATAATTACCACCTAATTAATTATCATGATGTTATTCCCATTGTTGTTGTTATATGAGCTAAATATTTGTAGAAGCAAATAAATAATGTATATAAAATAAGTGGAATTTAATGTGGAGAATAAATGCACACCTGTTATTCCCAAGAATTATTGTTTTTATTTTGTATTCATTATGTAATGGCCTTTTCACCTCTTTCGTTTTAGCTACTGAAATCACTATCAATTAAATAGGGTAAAAAGGAAAGTTATGTACCGTTCGAGTATTTTATGTACCAATGGTACATAAAATACTTCTAACGGTAACCACTATTTCGCCATCGGTACACATATTTTAACAATCGGTACAACACTTTTTTGTGAGATTATGCAAAATGTTGGGAAAATTAATAGAGTTTTGATTGGATACCAAAACCCAGCTGACCCCAACCGAGTAGATGATCGCACAAGCCTAAGCATTTTTCAGCTCACCTGTTTGAGCTTATAGAGTTTCTTAGTTTACAGGTAGATTCGCTGAAGACAAGACGGCGAAGACACGGCTAAGCATGCTTAAAGAACTCAGCAGAGCAGACTCAGCAGAGCAAGACCAAGCAGAGTCAAAGATCTTACAGTATCAAGACCCAGCTCAGTGACGGAAACCCAGCTTAGTGTCAAAGACCTAGCTCAGTGTAAAAGACTCAGCTTTGTGTCGATGACACAGCTCAGGTCAGTGACACAGCTCAGGTTGAAGACACAGCTCAGGCTGATGATACAGCACAGGTCTAAAAGACCGCTCAGAATCAAGACACAGCAGAGTCCAAGCCGCTGAAGATACAGCAGAGACGCTTAGTAGCTCGAAGACGAAGACCTTCTCAAAGACAAGATCCCAATGTCAGAAGATCTTATCTGACGCAGTCAGATCAGAGAAGAACTAGCTTCTGCAGATGCAGACCTACTTCGTAGGTAAAGGCCAGAAGTCAACAAGAGTAGGTAAGATTCAAACGGCTCTCTTCCAACGGCTAGTTTGAATCTCCACCTATATATATCTCTCCTCCACCATTGAAGATGAGAGGCTGGCAAGACGACTGAAGAAATAGAAGAAAACAGAAAAATGAACAACGATCTTCAAAGCCAAATCTTTCAAGAACACCCAGCCAGTCAGCTGTGTTCTTAGTTGTTCACATATTCAGTCATAGGCAGAATAGATCAGAATAAATATCTTAAGCCTAGTTTGAACGAGTTCATCATACTCCTTGTTCTTCATTGTAAGAACTCGTTCATAGTTGGAAAACCATACCCAAACCCAAACCCAAACCCAGAAAGGTTAGGTAAAGGTACGCTTGCTCGAAGCGTGTAATTCGAGTGGTTAGGTTCTTCAGTACTCGGAAACTGAAGGTGTAGGCTTGACAGTGCCCGCAAACTGTTGGAACACAGCTCGGGTTAGAGTTGTGAAGTTGCTTGGTACTTGGAAACCAAGTGGTAGTGAATTACCAGTGAATCTGGCCGTGGACGTAGGAGGGGTTACTCCGAACCATGTTAAAAATGCTCTGTTATTTATCACTTTGTTTTATGCATGTTACTAACCCTCATAAGCATACATTTCAATCTGCATAAACTGACTAACTGAAAAGTGAACAGAGCTTTGCAATATATTTGAAGCAACAGACGGACTTTCCAAATCCACCACATTCCGCACACACACACCATTTGTGTCGATCAAGCTGTCATCCAGCTGGATCGAACACAGCCAGCTCTCTGAAAAGAGTTTTAAACTTGGAAAAGTTTTTAAACCTTGGTGTATTCACCCCCCTCTCTACACCAAGGTATCCGTCTTGGGACCAACAATTGGTATCAGAGCAGTGGTTCAAAAGATCACTGTATCTGTCAAGTCAGCATTTCATTGCTGATAGTGGTCACCTGAACAGATCCTTCATCGCTTCAATTTTTTTAAATCATTATATTGCATACTGTCGTGAAATCTTCCTTGTGCAGGAATCTCTCAATAGAGGAGCTCTTGAGAAATCACGAATCCAGACATTTGTCCGAGATGCGAATGTTATAGGAATTATCTCCATGACTTGGGGGTACGAAGAACAAGATATCAAAGTATCTTGGATCACTGGAGAGAGGAATTTAATTCAGCAGCAAACCGGATGGACTGCGATGCAATCATCTCAAGCCACCAGGAGATGAGAAGAACAGAAAGGCTGATTGACGAGGTGAAGCGTCTCATTCTCAGAGTATATGACACCATGAGAGACAACCACCAAAGTCATCACAACTTCTGATGAAAGATTAGAAAAAGATCAATCAGCTCAACCTGGAAGGACCATCGAGGAGCAAAGAAGATGAAGAAATCCAGCTAGCTGACTGCGACCAGCTGTGAAATAAAGACAGCGGGATGCATAACGGAAGATGCAGCCAGTCATACAGCTGAGCACATTGGTCTCAAGGAAAGAATAAAGAAGCAGCAGATGAATCAGCTGGATTTGGAACAGCTGACTACCTGCTATACATTCAGAGACCTCTTCAAAGAAATGAGCCGATGGTGAGAAGATCCGTTCATTAGAAGGAAGTAGGATGCAACTGAAGAAAAAGCCACCTACTATCAAATCGAGGGGGAACTCTACATAGCTGAAAAGAATCAGCAAAATCAAGTAGAATACCCAGCAAGATGCACTCACCAAGATAGACTCAGCTGGAGTCACCAACTGATGGGGAACAAACCCAGATGGATCCCAAAAGCTTAGATCAGAAGGATTATCCAGCTAAAAGGAAATAAAGCTTAGCTGAACAACAATCGAAGAGCTAAAGGGAACTCAGCTGAAGAAGTTTCAAGCTAATCACCAAGATACTCAGCTGAGGAGAACCGTCAATCTAGCAGAAGAGAATACAGCAGTGGTATCAGCTGACTACAATGATCAGCTGACGGGTTTGCAGATTTTGTTTATTATATTTCCTGTTGTAATACATTGTAAGGATAAAATTATTTGAATTTAATTCAAACATCCAAACATTCCTTAAATGGATTATTCTGCAAGCTATACATCCCATCGCATTTAATGAAAAACATGCAGAATACTGTAGCTCAAGAGAACTGAGTCAGAAGTCAGAACGTTTCGACTTCCTCACGCGCGCGTGACATACACTCAATATTCACACGTCATAGGACGTGTTGCGCAAATCTCTCTCAGCCGCAGATCTTCAATACAATTGCCAAGATCTCAACCATTAATCAAAATGGGCAATTGATATTTTTATCAAAAAAAATTTGCAAATCTTCGCCATATTTATTTTCGCTCATACTTATCTGAAATTCATATCTCAGATTCTTGATTATCTTTTTGCTAATACGCTCCCGAGTATCTTCGTCTTTCTAACCTCTTACTACAGAAGAAAATCATGGCACCAAAGAAGACTACACCAGGAGCAAGCCAGACTGAGAACTTGATGTCAAAACTTCATTTTGAGAGTTGTCTGACTCTCAAGAACTACCAGAACGCGGAGTTCCAGGAAGTTCTGGATCTCATCGAAAATGCCGGACTTTTGCAATGGGCGACTGCAAGACCGAAGAACATCATCCGCCGGGAAGTGGCAGAGTTCTTCTTAGAGATATCTAACCGAGATGATCGACTCCGTTCCAACGTCTCTCTACAAATCAAGGAGAAGACTGGACGTACAACTCCGTGGGACGTTGACATCAACATCAACCGGATGTTGAACAAGCTATTCTGCATGAAGACTCTTGGGGACCGCTCCCCAGATAATTACACCAGAGAAGAAATCCAGATCGAACTGGATAAGATGTTGTTCAAGCCAGAACCGTACAGGGCGAGCATGTCCAAGCTCCTGCTCAAGCCCAAGTACAGATTACTTCTGGATGTCACCCAGAAATGCATCCTCGGTATCGCTGGATCTCAAGGAGAGATCAGCATACCCAAACTGAAACCAATGATAGCCATCCTCAGAAATGACCCTGTGGATTGGTTCTCATACTTCATGGGAAAATTGGAAAAAGAATCTAAAAAGATTCATTTTGAAGATGACAGCTTCACCCGGTACAGCTGTAAAGAGACAATCTATCTATGCACCAAAGTAGCGTGCATAATCGAAAGTTACTCTACCGGAAGGCAAATCAAGTGGCATAACGCAGAAGAATTTTCTGTGTCCAGAATACTCTTTGAAAAGCCAAGTCAGCTCACTGACTTGTTGAAGAAAGCAACCCTTGAAGGGAAGAAGAGGGCGCAAGAGGCAAAGCATCAGACTGCCTCTCCCTCTCAAGCAAGAAAAATGAAGCAATCAGAGGAGACACAGCCAGCTGGATCTCCACCTGCCAAGAAGAAACTGAAATTGAAGGCAGCCATCAAACCAGCTAAGGAGGCAGCAGAAAAACCAGTTGTTGAGACAGCTGGATCAGAATCCACTCCCACAGCCTCCCCTGTCCAAAAGAAGAAAACTGAGTGGAGACCAGTTACTGAGGAGACAGCTCAGGGATACTCCTCCAGCTCAAACAATGGAAGGGAGTTCGTGAGAACATCACAAAAAGCTGAAGAATCACAAATAGTGGTCACTGACCCAGACCCAGAGGATGCTATTCCCCTTCGCCAAATTCTTCAAGCATTCTCACACCCCACTCCAGTTGACTACAAATCAGCTGGAATTTCTCTTCAACAATCTCTTCTTCCATCCCATCCTCAGGTACACATCTCAGATTCCCCTTTCAATTCTTCAGTACCTGAAACCTCCTTGCTTCCACACACCCAAGTTTCAGCACCCAGCTCTCATCCCAAAGAACCATCTCCTTTAAGAGAGCTGACAGACATTCAGTTGGCTGAAGCGTCTTCACAGCCAGCTGACTCCCAAGCTGAACTATCTTCTCTTCCCAGCTCACCTAAAGAGCCCCGTCCAGCTGATGTTCCTTCGCAGCTGGATGATGAAAACCAAGCTGAACCTTCATGTCCCACTACTTCTGAGGAAGTTGAAATCCTCAGTCCCAGAGCCGTTGCACGTGCTGCCACCATCATGAGGTTCGATGACCTCAGGCTTCAAGAAGTAAAGAGCGCACTGCAACAATACCCGTCTCTTGTTTCGCTCCCCGCCGCATTAGTCGCCGTAAGCGACTTCAAATTTTACCTTGCTACCAAGATGACTACTTGGTACGCAAATGAGGAACTTGTGGAGCTCTACTCCTTCAACAAGCTCAAAGCCGAAGAAGCTGCTCTACAGGAGATCTTCGGATTTGGAAGTCTTCAGGATGCCTTCTTGCATCAAGACGAGCTAATCCAAACTCTCATCCAGAAGACTAAGCAAGATGAAGTATCACCATCTGATGTGGTAATCACGAGAGCCAACTCCTACCTCCACACTCTCAGCTGGATTGTTCCAATTGAGACTGCCAAGGAAGTTGTACATGCAGACACAGCTGAGGCAATGGTGACTGAAAACGAGCCAACTCCTGCAACAGTTGAGCCCGCAGAAGCTGCACCACCTAGTCCAATCGCCAATGACACTCGCTCACTGGTCGAGATCGAGGCAGTAAAACCCAGCCAAGTTGAATCCAGGACCCAGACGGATCCTAATGTGCTTTCTGATGCAATGAATGACGAGATCGCCAAACAAGTTGAGGAAATCCTATTCCAGGATAGACTCAAATCAAATGTTGACAACCTTCTGCGCATCACAGCTGTAGAATGGCAAGTTCATTGCAATGGACAGTCCATTGATGAAGTTCACAGATTTGCCCAGAATCTACAGGAAAGCACCAGTCAAGATCTCAGGCAATCTCTCGTTTCTCAACAAATTGATCAGTCAAATCATCTAGAGAAGAGAGTCCCTGAGATCATCTCAAACCTCCAAGCTCCACTGGAAAGCAGCGTCAACAACTTATCCAGCCAGCTGCAAGCTCTAAAACAACAAACCCTCTCCAAAAGGACTGATATTCAAAAGCTGTTCAATCTCTACAAAGAGCTGGACACTCAGTTCAAAGTTGGAAGTACCAACACAGCACAACTCAACCTTGTCACAGCAGACAACACAGCCAAGATTGCTGATGTTGACAAAGCCCTGGCCCAGCTAAATGAGACAATTGTCAACCTATCCTCCACCCTTGTTGATAATGCCAAAAAGGGAGAAGATAAGGGGGAAGGAAATGACAAGAGAAAAACATCAAGGGCAGGCAAAGGAAAAGCTGTAGCTGAAGATAAAATCCAAGTCTTTGCGCGATGCGAGATTGATGAAGTTGTTGCTGAGCTGGAAGCAGAAGAACCAGCTGGACGAAAAGGAAAATAGAGCAAAATGATCATCCCTCTTGCCAAAGCTAGCGGAGCCAAGCCAGAAGAAATAAATGATACTCAATGGCTCTGCAACTTTGTAAATAAACAAAACCAAGAGATGAGGAACTTTCAAGAGCAGCAGAAGAAGAAGGAAAGCTTGCTCGATGCTGAGGAAAAGAAGCAGAAGAAGAAAAGAACAAACATCAGAGCATCGAAGAAAAAGACTCAGATGCCAATGAACTGGAGAAGAATAGATGAATGGATCCCAGAAGAATTAAACGACGACTGGGAACATACAAAATTCGAGTTCATTGAAGATTACTACTATCTGGGAGCCTACCCAAATACGCCTCCAGATGTTGCTTTCAAGATGCATCTAAATGAGCTCTTCCATCAAGATAGGATGACTGCGAAAGCATTCTTCAATGCTGCAGAGACCGCAAAGATCCAATTTTCTGCTCCCCAGCTGTATCATCTCCAGCCTCCACTAATACCTTGAACCGATTTCCCTGACAAATCGCAAGTAATCGCAGAAGTAAACAAATGGGCAATCAGGAGAAAAATTTTCAAGGTAAGTAATGAAGAAGAATATAGGAAGCTAGAACGGATGATCTTCAACCGGTAAAGGTTAAGAACGGATGAACAGCTAGAAGAAGAAAGACTGAAGAATCAGCAGCAGAGGAAGCAGAGTTGAAGACCCAGTCATCTGGGAATTTTTGTCTTTTGAATTTTTTGTAAAATGTAAAATTGTAATATTTTCTTTTTATTAATGAAAAATTCGTTTTTGCTCTCAAGCTCATCCTGATGACAATAACTCTTTGTCTAGACACTGAACTCTGAATTTAATTTACCTGCTGTGTATGTTTAAACTTTTGAAAACCCGTTTTCTTGTTAAGGGGGAAGTAAATTGTTTTTCTCAGTTAGGTTTTGGCATCATCAAAAAGGGGGAAATTGTTGGGAAAATTAATAGAGTTTTCATTGGATACCAAAACTCAGCTGACCCCAACCGAGTAGATGATCGCACAAGCTTAAGCGTTTTTCAGCTCACCTGTTTGAGCTTATAGAGTTTCTTAGTTTACAGGTAGATTCGCTGAAGACAGCAGAAGACACAACTAAGCAGACAGCTTAAAGAACTCAACAGAGCAGACTTAGCAGAGCAAGACCAAGCAGAGTCAAAGATCTTACAGTATCAAGACCCAGCT
Source organism: Agastache rugosa (assembly GCA_031470985.1). NCBI lineage: Eukaryota > Viridiplantae > Streptophyta > Magnoliopsida > Lamiales > Lamiaceae > Agastache > Agastache rugosa. The sequence continues at coordinate 12,724,674 of CM062609.1, forward strand.
CAGTGACGGATACCCAGCTTAGTGTCAAAGACCCAGCTCAGTGTAAAAGACCCAGCTTTGTGTCGATGATACAGCTCAGGTCTAAAACACAGCTCAGGTCAGTGACACAGCTCAGGTTGAAGACACAGCTCAGGTAGATGATACAACACAGGTCTAAAAGACAGCTCAGAATCAAGACACAGCAGAGTCCAAGCCGCTGAAGATACAGCAGAGACGCTTAGTAGCTCGAAGATGAAGACCTTCTCAAAGACAAGATCCCAATGTCAGAAGATCTTATCTGACACAGTCAGATCAGAGAAGAACTAGCTTCTGCAGATGCAGACCTACTTCGTAGGTAAAGGCCAGAAGTCAACAAGAGTAGGTAAGATTCCAACGGCTAGTTTGAATCTCCACCTATATATATCTCTCCTCCACCATTGAAGAGGAGAGGCTGGCAAGACGACTGAAGAAATAGAAGAAAACAGAAAAATGAACAACGATCTTCAAAGCCAAATCTTTCAAGAACACCCAGCCAGTCAGCTGTGTTCTTAGTTGTTCACATATTCAGTCATAGGCAAAATAGATCAGAATAAATATCTTAAGCCTAGTTTGAACGAGTTCATCATACTCCTTGTTCTTCATTGTAAGAACTCGTTCATAGTTGGAAAACCATACCCAAACCCAAACCCAGAAAGGTTAGGTAAAGGTACGCTTGCTCGAAGCGTGTAATTTGAGTGGTTAGGTTCTTCAGTACCCGGAAACTGAAGGTGTAGGCTTGACAGTGCCCGCAAACTGTTAGAACACAGCTCGGGTTAGAGTTGTGAAGTTGCTTGGTACTTGGAAACCAAGTGGTAAATTACCAGTGAATCTGGTCGTGGACGTAGGAGGGGTTACTCCGAACCACGTTAAAAATGCTCTGTTATTTATCGCTTTGTTTTATGCATGTTACTAACCCTCATAAGCATACATTTCAATCTGCATAAACTGACTAACTGAAAAGTGAAACAGAGCTTTGCAATATATTTGAAGCAACAGACGGACTTTCCAAATCCACCACATTCCGCACACACACACAGCCAGCTGTGTCGATCAAGCTACCATCCAGCTGGATCGAACACATCCAGCTCTCTGAAAAGAGTTTTAAACTTGGAAAAGTTTTTAAACCTTGGTGTATTCACCCCCCCCTCTACACCAAGGTATCCGTCTTGGGACCAACACAAAAAATATTGTTTTCAACTGGAATTTGTAAATTCCCAATAAAATGGCCTTAGCTAATTCTGCGAATTATATCTCCATTAACCACAAATGAAAATACCGGTACATGGATGACTTTGTTTATAGAAATAATGATGGTATAATTTACAAAACCATATAATTCACTAGAGTTTAATGAAATGATAAGGGTGGAAAAAATTTAAGGAAGTGTGCAGATAAATTAATTAAGTGTACCAATGGATGATATAAGTGTGCCTATCGATATAATTTCATATATTTGAACAATGTGAAGTAAATTGCAGTTGAGAGATCGGATCACAATTCATCTACTAACATATATTTTTCACCAATAATTGCTTATAATTTCTTAAATTTGTATAGTTAAATGTTATAGTTAAAAATAATAATATTACATCTTACATTTGTGTCTCATATATATTACTACTATGTTATAGTAAACACATGAATCTTAAACATGAGGGTATAACGACGCAGATATTATAATGTATAGAGAATTTTATAATTAATATAATTACATGCCCAGATACGATGATAATGTGATGGGGCGGGAAATAAAAAAAACATATTATGGATAAAGTCATATTATAAACACTCAATTAAATTCTCAAACAAAATAAAGATCAATATTATATAAATAAAACTGGTTAAATATTTTTTCAAATATTACGACCCATTTAATGCTACAGCTTTTCAAAATATTTCTGCATGGCGCCTCGATAGGAGCGACAACTATGGTTGTGCTAAATTTTTTTTTTCATTTTCATTTACTTTTCTGTTAACTATTTCCTAATGACACGTGGAAGCGGATTAAGTGAGGGATGCATTGCTTGGGTGCGTAGCCACTTATTTCCCGTATGAGCGGAATTAACATTATCAACTAATTCCAAATCAACGGTTGGTCGAATAGATTAAAAAAAGATGATTTTATCTTTCCAACAATATATTATCAATTTTCAAATTTTATGCATATCAAAATTATGAATATATGTAGTTGAGATAGTAAATTGATGAGTCACACTCACGGATGTTAAGTTTTCGTTTAGCATTTATTTTCTCATCTAATCCATGAATTCATGAATCTATAAATAGTTGACATCATGTAGAGAAATACATTCATAAATATTTGATAATTCAATATCAAATAATACTAATTGTTTATCTCTTTATTAATACTTGGAATTCAAATTAGAAAATTGTATCTTGTTTTTTTCTTTTTTTTTTCTTTCTTGTTATTCATCTCTTATCCATTATTCTTAAGATGATAATATTATAGAGAAATAAATACAGGAAGAGATTGTAAAGGGCAAGAAAATACTAGTGATCCTAGAGGTGTTCACCCGACCCGGAACTGGCACCGTGGTCAACGGTTTCCGGCCCGGAACCGCGGTCAATGGGCCGGTTCCGAACCGGAACCGTGTTCGGGACGGGCCGGTTCCGGTTCCAAGGGCTAGGAACCGTGAACCGACGGTTCCGAACCGGCGGTTCACTTTTTTTTTTTTTAAATATGTTTTGTGTTATTCATGTTAATTATATCCTAAAACAAGCAATAATGACAATTAGAATGCTAAATGGAACGAAAAAATATCAAAAAAAAAAAAAAGGTTCGAGGTTGAACCGGCGGTTCCGGTTCGGAACCGCCGAACCGCCGGTTCAACCGCCTAGGATTTTGCACCCATTTCAAATTCAAAATGGATGACTAGGATTTCATCTTGTGATCCAATGGCTATGATTCAAAGTTTCCCCCCCCCTATTTCCTCCCACTTTCAACTATAAATACCCCCATACCCACAACCATTTCTTCACACCAATTACTCTCTTCTCTTCTCTTACTCTCTTCTCTTCTCTTACTCTCTAAGTTATTCATTCTTTTCAGTTTTCATTGTTCAATTTTCTAGCTCTTGCTCTCTCTTAGTCTCTTAGTAGTTATAGCAAAAATGTCTTCCTCCAACCCTCGTAAGGGTAAGGAAAAGGCAGTCGAAAATATTTGTGGTACTCGTGGTAGTGGTAACCCTCCTCGTCGTCCTCGTGGTGTTGTCATTCGAGAACAAGAAGCGTTCCAAGATGACTACTACGAAGATGATTCTTCCACTCCCACTCCCACAGGCCAGAATCCTCAATACCGGAGGGTCCCCACTCGCCGCCAACGTGAAGAAATGGAAAACCAGCAGATGGCCGAAGATGCTGCTGCCTTTGCTGCCCACCGCATTGAAGCGGATAGGCTACTTGCTGAAAGCCTATATGTTGCCGACCTCGAAGTGGAGATGAATCCGCCCCACCAAATGCATCCTCCCAGCACTATGCAGTCGTCCCCCTTTCACGAAGAGGCAATCAACTTGGATGAGGATGACGAAATGGACGAGCAAGAGGACGGCGGAATGGCTACCGAGAAGGGTCGTCGTACCAGAAAGGCGAAGCTGCAGGCCAAAGGAAAGAAGGAAGGATCCGAAATGTTCTCAATATGGTTCAAAAAGGTAACACTACCTTGTGCCGAAGGAGAAACTCCAATTGTAATGGCGTGCTACAATTTCTGCGACCAGCAGTACGAGCATAAGAAAGGAAATGGGTATGGCACTTATAACCGCCATATACTCAAACACAAGCCGAAGGATCAAGAAAAAGGTACACAACAAGAAACTCAAACTCAACTAAACTTCACGCAAGGTAATGAACTCACTTTATTTAAGTATAATGATATAGTAGCTAGAGAAGTGATGGCTAAGTTTGTTGCTACTGAATCTCTTGCTTTCCAATTTGCCGATAGCATGCGTTTTGAAAATTCCATGAAAAAAGCATATAATCCTCAAGCTAAAAAAATCTCACGAAGTACCATGACTAGGACAATTGCTAAATTATCTATTAGATATAAAAAAGCATTAAGAGACATGTTTGCTAAGCTGCCATATATAGTCTCTGTTTGTTCTGATATTTGGTCATGTGCTTGGCAACAAAATTCATATCTTGGAATGACTGTGCATTGGATTGATCCGAATTGGTGTATGAACAAACGCGTACTTTGTTTTGGGAAGTTTAATTGTACTCATAATGCTGCAAACATTGCCCTTTGCATTATAAAAGTGTTGAATCAATTTAGATTAACCTCTAAGATTTTTTCAATCGGTTTTGATAATGCATCTCTAATCTTGCAAGTGTGCACACTCTAATTGCTGCATGTAATCCAACTCTAGGAGGAAAATATTTTCATACTAGATGCATATGTCACATACTAAATTTATGTGTGCAAGATGGATTAAAGCAATTAGAATGTTCAATTACGCCTATTAGAAAATGTGTTGCCATGTTAAGGGATAAAGCTAAGCTACACAGAAATTGGGTAAAATTTTGTAAGCAAAAAACTGGAAAAAGTAAGAGTTTTAACATTGATGTATGCACTAGATGGAACTCTACTTATAAAATATTGGCAGCAACTTCTGAATATAAGGATTTATTATGTGATTTCTTTTCAACTGAGGTTAGCAACATGTTCTTATTGCCTTCTTATTGGGATGAATGCTCAGTACGATTGCACTCTTAAAAGTTTTTGAAAGCGCAACTAAAGATTTATACGGAGTTTATTATCCTACTTCATGTCGTGTACTATATCATTGTGTTGTTATCGTTCTTCAATTCTTAATATGCAGTACTAACCCAAGGTTGCAGGATTCTATAACTATGATGGTCATTAAATGGTTGAAATATTTTACTTATATTCCCGATGTCTTTTTGATTGCAAAATGTTTAGATCCCTCTATGAAATTGGAAGGGGTTTGTGGTCTATTAGACTTGTATTACAGTTATCTTCGTGAAATGACATTTGGAGGGGGTGAGCGTGGTGAAGACTCTTTTGAATTGCCTAATATTGCATATGTTAAAACTTCTCTAGATACGATATTGAAAGTGCTTTTTCAAGAATATGAATCTAAGTATTCGGATAGAGGGTAATCATCTAGGCCTAGTCAAAGACCAAGAAGCTCTTTTAATCTAGGAATAGATTCTAGTTCGTAGCCGCACAAAGACTTCAAAGTTTCCTTCAAAATCGGGGCACGGGTAGTAATATAGCGATGAACTTGATATCTATCTTAGCGAACCCAAAAGTACAGATTTAGCAGGTGAAGGGCCAAATGATGTTGATGTTTTGCAATGGTGTTCGAGGAGGCAAAACCAATACCCGATTTTAGCAATGATGGCGAGGGAGATCTTAGCCGTTCCGGCATCAATAGTCTCGGTGGAACAAGCTTTCAGTGTTGGAGGCTACGTGCTCGATGAAAGAAGATCGGTGATGACGCCAAGAAACCTAGAAGCTCAAGTTTTACTCAAAGATTATACATTGGCCGAAATGCGTGAACAAGAAAATAATTGGGATGAAATATTTGCGGAGTATCCCATAAGCACAACCGAGGCCGAAAGCACAGACACCGACTCTATAGCCACTACTGAAACCGATGAATTTGAAGATGATTGGGACTTTGACGCCGACATCAACGGGTAGTCCTAAATAATTTTAGACGAGTATTCTTTTTCCTTACTTGGTATTTTTCCCATTGGGTTTTCGCCAAGAAGGTTTTAACGAGGCTCGGCCCTTGAGTTTTCAAACTTTGTGAATTCCAAGGGTTTTAGGATTTCGAGTTTTAAATAATAATATATTTCCATTTGTAATTGATTACACTGTTTACACATTGTTTTAAATGAAGACATATATTATTTTATTTCGATTTTATACATTACATTGATGATTTATGTGTTTCATTTCAATTAAAAAAAAAAAACGGTTCGGACTAGAATCGGTTGAGCAGGAACCGAATGTCCACGCTACGGCTCGACCTGTGTGCCAGGCGACGGCTCACTTTCCAAACCTAACCGGCGGTTTCGGGCCCAGTTCCGAACCGGAACCGGCCCGTGAACACGTCTAAGTGATCCCACCTCGCAAAAACGAGAAATAAATACAGGAACAATAGCAACGGACGCACACCCCACACACTAACGCATCCTTTTGCAGCAGTAGGAGTAGGAAGAGGATGAGTAAGCTAAATACGTCGAGCTCCGAATTGGATTTGGATCGCCCTAATATCGAGGACTATCTACCATCTGGATCCATTCAAGAGCCCCATGGCAAGCTCCGCCTGTAATTCCTTTCCCCACTCTCTCTCTTTCTTCTCTGCATGTAATGATATGATTATTTGCCTATTCCAAACGCGTCGCGTCTAAGGTTATTGTATTACATCGTATTTAGGCGTGATTTGATCGATATTTCGCCAACTCTGACCGAGGCAGCTGGCGCCATTGTCGATGTGAGTTTTCTGCCCTTCGTCTTGTACAATTTGATGTGGTGTCCGCCTTTGGGTTTGTCAGTGCTGAAATGCTAATTTGATGGATTAGGTCTAATAATCCGATTACCTCAATTAAATCTATTTTTCATATGCTGCTCTTTACTTTTGGGAGGGTATAATTTTATTTCTTCTTTGCTGATCTGTTGCCTTGCCTGAGTAGTAATTTTGCTAGTTGGAGCGCTGCAGGAATTTGATTTCGATGATGTTTAACTTCAGTATGGTTTATGTTAACTCAGATATTTTGTCTATATATTGTACTTCTTATCTGTGTGTGAATTTGATTTGGTTCGCACAAGTCTCGGTATTGTCGCCCCCTTTGTTTCGTGTTAGTTATGTCGTAGTGCTTAACCTCTGAAAAAATATAGCATCATATAATTATAACTCCTATTATTTTTATTATTTCTCATTCTTGACTGCAGGATTCTTTCACAAGATGCTTCAAGTCAAATCCCCCCGAACCCTGGAACTGGAATATATACTTGTTCCCTTTGTGGTGCTTGGGAGTTGTTGTGAGATATATGATTCTGTTCCCATTAAGGTGAACTTTTTGCCTATGCATTCGATGATTGTTTTGAGGAAGAAAAGTACATTATATATATTTGGCTTTATTCCAAAGGGATAGATGAAATGAAATGAGTCTTCCCGTCCCAGGTTAACAGCTCTAAGCCTAGTCTGATTGTCTTGCAAAAATTACCAATAACTGATCCTACTCCTATGTTAGAATGAAAAATTATAAAATACTCTTGACAATTTTGCTTCCTATAATGTGGTGTACTTTCTCACATTATTAGTAGTTAAGAGAAATGTGGTCTTTTTTGTATGTGCACGACTGAATATATATTACAGTGTTGGATCTACCCATTGCAGTAATTTAATGCAGCGTCCTGCTTTTGCCTTTCATGCACATCTTGATGTATTTTACTTCAATGCAGGGTAACAGTGTTGACCATAGGATGGATTATATTTCTCTCTTGCTATTTTCCTGTGCATTTCCTGTTGAAAGGACATGAGAAATTAAGAAAAAGAATAGAGGTATGACTAGTTAAATTTCTCTTTGAGCCATGTGTTGTAACTCTTGGGTTTTGAGACTCTTTGCATGAGTTCTAGGCATGTGTCTTGCTTTGTCTGAATATGGGCCTTGATGCCATTATTCTTCTTTTCTATTGCTTTATTAATATGCTATGTTACTCGGACTCGGCAAAAATGGTGCCACACTTGTGTCCGCCGGATACGACACGGATCCGGGTGTGGGATCTGCACCGGGTTCTTCAGTTTTCCTGCGGACACGGCAGTTTTCCGGTGGTGTGGGATGGTGCGGTGGGGCTTCTGCGACTGGATTTGGTGGTTTGATTCTATGAATTACGCCAATACTCTTCTTTCCGATGTTGAAAGATCAAGAATCTACTGTTTCAATTGAGAATTGAAAATGCAAAATTGGGAAAATAGATGAAGTTTGAGAGGAGAAGAAGCGAGTTGCGACGCCGACGAGGATGAAAAATGGCGGCTGTCAGAAATGGGTTGCTGTTCTTTCAATTTAATGCCAAATATCTTACAATCTACAAAAAATAATATATATCATATAATTGTTCAAAACGTATCCCCGCACCCGTATCCTAATTTCGGATCCTTATCGGCCGTGTCCAAGTATCCTACATTTTGAAATTTGAAGTGTCGGGCACATATCCCCGCACCAGTGTCCGACACCCGCACCCGAGTCCGAGTAACATAGTTAATATGTCTATCACTTGTGCGCAGCTTAGCTTCATATTCATATTTTGATCCAGGAAATCTTGATACACTGACCTATTACAGTTATTACTCTAGGTAGCTCAGTAGAACTTTGAGTTTCACAGAGAGAGAGAGAGAGTTGGGAGGGGGAAGGGGATTATAGTTCTGTTTTTGGAAACATATACAGTGTTAATTATTAGTACTATGACTGATCAGTTTTTTCCTCCTGAAGATAAGTGATGATGCCATACAGGGACTTTTCTTGACTGTCTCATGTTTTTGCTCACTCTTCAGAGAGGTCTTGTGGAGCTGATTTGCAGTTTCTTTGTGGCATCATGGACTGGAGTTGTCAAGTACCACGGTCCACGTCCTAGCATGCGGCCTAAGCAGGTGGACTGTGTACATGGGAATTAAATAATGTAGATTTATGTGTGTAGTTAACTGAGATTAGCTCATATCGGTGGATATATGAATTTAGTAATTTATTTTGCAGGTTTTTGTTGCTAATCATACATCCATGATTGACTTCATTGTTTTGGAGCAAATGACTGCATTTGCAGTGATTATGCAGAAGCATCCTGGGTGGGTTGGTAAGTTTCTCCTAGTGATACACAAATCCATGGGGATTTCTATAGCAATTGCCTATCATTTTTTAATGCTAAACCTTGTAAATTATAAATTATTTGGATTGTTTAAATGTGCAATCTCTTGATTATCTTATTATCTATCTTCTGAAAACTGGTCAATTATGTTCGTTGTAGATTTTATGTCTTTGTAGGATAGGAAATACTCTTGGACGAGTATAGGCACTTGATGCATTTGAAACCTTTCCTTGTGCTATTGTGTTAAATTGAACAAATGGGTCTTTGAACTGGAACTGTGACACTAATTTTCATAAACTAATTAGTGAAATAATGGATTTTGCAGAAAGTTTTTCACTTGTGTATACTGTGGAAGTTTTGATTTCCTTATTTGTTCTTAGTGTTGGTAGAAGATTTAGACTGGCTTCAATGACAGTGGTCTCATTTATTGGGTTGGGATGGGGATGCATATCAGGTGAATTTTAACCTTAATATTGTTCATTTATCTTATTATGTTGTCCCACACAAGGACTATTGCAGAGCACTATTCTGGAAAGTCTAGGGTGTATCTGGTTCAACCGTACAGAGTCCAAGGATCGTGATATGGTCACAACAAAGTATGCTTTACTACAAAGAGATCACTTATTTCAAATCGTATCATTTTCCTCACTCTGTATGTCTTTTTTTTTTTTTTTTTTTTTCAGGCTAAGAGAACATGTCCATGGTGCTGATAACAATCCTCTTCTTATATTCCCAGAAGGAACTTGTGTGAATAATCACTACACTGTGATGTTTAAGAAGGTTTTACTTATTCGCATGCCTACTACAGTTATATATCCAGTTTGTTGTCTGGCATTTAAATCCCTTATTTCTTCCTCCCTTTGTTGTCCCTTCTAATCAATTAATATTATTGGCGGTGGTAAAGCTAATTGTACTTTACCATAGCTTCCCGTCCTCTATAAACATATCTGACTTTTCTATGAGTTTTCCTAGTGATTTTCTCTTAGAAATGTTAAAGGAGGTAAGTTATATGCTGCGTATAAAAGTTAAGTTTTGTTAAAATGTAGTTCACATATATGCATGGTAAGTGCCTTACTGTTCATTTAAGTTATTCATCATTATTTTATTGTCATTTTCTTATGGTTTAGGGTGCATTTGAACTTAACTGCACTGTCTGTCCAATTGCAATCAAGTACAACAAGATTTTTGTGGATGCCTTCTGGAACAGCCGAAAGTAAGTTTTGTCATGGTGCTCTTTGTTATTCCAATTACACTTGTTCAAATGTCGCTACTGATTTTTATACCACTTCTCTCATTCTGTGGCGCTTTCCATGGTGCTATCCTTGTGGCTGAACTTGCTTCCATGGAATGTTCTCATTTGATATGGCTGAGCTTGCTTTCTATGAAATCCTGATGATACTTTGTTGCTTTCTATTTTTGATAATGATGGTGCTTGCACACTGGTCCCAAGAAACCAAATTTCATCATTTCAGAGATCTATTGAAAACATAATTGAATCTTTTTTGCAGGCAGTCCTTCACAACGCACTTGTTGCAGCTTATGACCTCCTGGGCTGTTGTCTGTGATGTGTGGTACCTAGAGCCTCAAAATAAAAAACCAGATGAAACAGCAATTGAATTTGCTGAGAGGTTTGCATCATGTTGTCAGTGCATGACACTATTTGGTATTCTATTTGGTATTTGAAATAGACATGTAATGAGACCGATGTTTCTTCTAGGGTAAGGGACATTATTTCTGTTCGAGCTGGCCTGAAAAAGGTGCCCTGGGATGGATATTTGAAATATAGTCGCCCGAAAACCTCGCAATGTGAGAGCAAGTAAGTATTTGCACATGGTTAATATCTTTCATCTGTGCTTGCAATCTTGCGTGTTGATGCTTGAAGATTGAATATTCTCATAAGAATGTTTTTTCTAGGGAAATTGCCATACATTTGATTTCTTGGTGGTTGTACCAATTGACTAATTGACTGTGTGATGAACTACCATTGAATTGTTAGCCAACCAAAGTTTTAGAGTTTTGAAAAAGGTGGTGTGGTAGTGAACAGCCCGGGCCCAAGAAGGGAAACAATGTCAGGGCCATTTTTTAAGTTTACTTGTGTTGTCATTATGTTACAGCTTCACCTGCATGCATTATTCTATGATTCTATTGAAACAAAAATATTTTACTTTCTGTTACCTAATAGAATGAATGATAAATTGAACATAGAATCTTGCTGATCTCTCTACTCTTTACATTTGCAGGCAACAAAGCTTTGCTGAGTCAATTCTCCGTCGCCTGGAAGAGAAATAGATCACAAAATTTGATTTTGCCTTCTATTGTCTTTATTTGGATGCAGATTGTCAACTGTCTCAAAAAGAACTTCTTGCTGTAATAGTCTTTCATTGCCTCAACGGAAAGTAAAATCTTTTGTATATATCATGCGCTTTAGTGCTCAATCTCGGTTACAGCACAAGATCGAGGGCATTCAAGACATTGACACTTGAACAAAATACTGTGCTTATAGATGCTAGTAACTTTTGTTGGAAAAGAATTGAGAAAAGAGGTTTCAGAGTGCAATTTGTTGGAATAATATTCTGCTGTGGTAGTCTGAAATTTATTGGAACGGAATCAAGGATTATTCCAAGCAAAAAGGTGAAGAGCAATGTCATTGCCTAGATAAATTATTAAGTTTCTTTCCTAATTATTTATCTATATGAGCTGAACAGATATTTAAGCTTGAAACTGGAAGCAGATAAATACATCCAACATCAGTATGATTTATGTGCAAGCAAACCATCATCTCTATTTAAGCAATGTTAGTTTGACTATTTTTCTATATATTCTCCTTGCTTGCAACAATTACAAACAATGGGGTTTCGGAATTGGCTCGTTTATTTTGCCATAAAAAAGGCGCCCAAATCCAGAAGAAGGCGGAGTTTTCGCCATCCTAAATGCAAGTCTCAAGGACTGAACAAGATCGCGCTGTGCATATTGCATTACCACTATAGTATATAAGTAGCATCCATCTATTTGCACAAATCACAGAAAGTGTAAGAATTTTAAACTGCACAAATTCGAAATGTCATACAATTTCCATAATTTGGGGCAAGAAAGAACAATACTTGAATTTTCTTCTTGATTCTCTTTTTACTAAGTCATGTCCTTAGTAAGACGGCTCAATCATTATTTTACTCGCTGGGCGTCTTCTCTGGGCAGCACAAAAATCAATTTATGTCAAATGAAAATAATCATTACAAGAAGGGCAGCTTTAAGGCTTCCTGACAAGCCACCAAATAGTCCAGAAGTCCAGGAGATGTTAGAGATTTCATTCAAGATTTGCAATGACAGCATCCACAACTTCTTGGGTGGTGCTGGTGCCACCGAGATCCTTTGTCCGGTATTTACCTTCTGATATGACACGCTTCACTGCGGTTTCTAGTCGGTCAGCAAATGAAGGGAATTGCAAGTGTCTTAGCATCATTGCTGAAGAAAGGAGCAAAGCTACTGGATTTGCCTTCTTTTGCTCTAATAATTTCTCGTTTCCTACATTACCCGCAGAAGCACCTTGCTCAAAAACGGCATGATCAGCACCCACATTCCCTGAAAGCCATCAAAGTCACACCTATTATTTAGGTAGTGCAGAAGTAATATCATCATTATTCTATGTCACACAGTGTGTGTGTCCAGTGATACTATAGAGATGCAGTTCCCACGAGCACCATCAACACCTCAAATCGGAAAATCTAAAATCTGGAAAAGCCCTCCCTACTTATGAGTTATGACATGTTCAACATACATATTTTCAGCACTAAATAGGAAAAACTTATCAAATCCACTCATATTACGTACCTCCAGGCATGACACCAGTACCGCCAGCAATACCAGCAGCTATATTGGAGATCAGGTTCCCATAGAGATTTGGAGTGACCTACAAAATTAAAACTGCAGGTTGACAAATCGCGGGCAGAAGACTTAAATGGAAGTAGTGGAAAGACTTTAAAGTGTAAAATATTTCACATGGGATCTTTAAGGGTACAGTTAGACCCAGGAAACCCAACAATTTTTTTCTAACAAATAAATTATGGAAAAAATGATAAGAGTTTCAAGATTCCCGCCTCCATTTGCATTTTCCCCCCAACTTTTCACAAAACAATAAACATAAACACACACACAAAAAAAATGAAATGGTTGATAATGCCATCTGGTAGATGATAGAGGAGAGCATCTTTTGCAGGCTAGATATGAATTAAGAGGGCTTCCAATAAGTTTCCTATCTTAGCTTGTCTCATGATTCATGACATTACCACTCTACCTATAGTTCCAGGAGTTCATGCTACAATGTTCTCTTGAAAAGAAGTTTGGGTGACTTAAATAATAAGAAAGAACTCAAGATGGAGGCTCAAAAATTACTATGGAGGGCCAAGTTTTGTTCAGGAGCATCTCAATATATTGAAAGATCCAAGATACAACTGCATATGCAACCAATCACTTGAACTTTAAGTTATAGATTCAAATGGAATATATTTCCTAATTTTGTGAGAGGAAAGAAATCTAAACTTTGTAAGTTCTAATATACAAGTTGATACGAAACTCCATGCTTTCATTTTGAATCAGAAGAAAATAAGGCACAACTTATACATCTCTAATTGAAGTACCATCAGCAGGACCGAAAGTAATACAGTCCAAGTAAGAGAAAATACAGATCACTTGGTCCCTTACCATAACATCAAACTGCTCGGGCTTGGAAACAAGTTGCATGGAGCAGTTATCCACGATCATCTCATTGTACTTGATACCAGGGTACTTGCTAGCAATTTCACGACATGATTCTAAAAATAAACCATCTGCAAGTTTCATAATATTTGCTTTATGCACAGCAGTCACCTGCCTGCGGTTGTTGAGATAGGCATACTCAAACGCATATTTTGCAATTCGCTCGGAACAGAACTTTGTTATCACCTATAATATGGAATTTATCAGAATGAGAGATATTTTCTGATGATCAGCCTAAATATGCACAATCACATGAAAACCTAAAAGTAACATATGAAGGTTTGCAGTCATAGGATAATAACATACACCAAAAAGTGACTAGATAATAGGATTTGAAGTCATATATTCGTAAGTCGGAGCAGAAAGTGTTTCTATATGGAGCACGTTTTAAAATAAATATAATTTGCAGAACTCAAGACTAGATTCTAAAAATTGGAAAAGCATAGGATATTAATTCTATCGTTCAAATAGATGAGTATAGGCTTATAAAACTTCTATCTCATGTCCAAGACCCTTTGTATTCACTTAAGGGATCAGTTATTACCAAGTAAGGCTATTGCATCCCACACCACTTATTTGTTTCAATTTATCATCTATTCCTGTCGAGTGGCATACAATCCTCAAAGCTAGTCAGACAATCTGATTTTCTGTCTTCAACTAATTCATCCCAGCCTCACAGTTATCACTATGAAAAGCTAATTTCTAAATTCAGCAAATTGCATACCCCAAGTAGAAACACCATTCGGCACTAACGATACTAAACTGGAGCAGCAGCAAGTAGCAAAGAAAACACGAACATAACATAACATAAAAATATCAAAAAAACACCTTCAAGCTTTCTACGACTCCAGGAACAACCTCGTGCTCGAGGCCGGCGTACTCGCCCTCCGTATTCTCCCGAATCACGACGATATCGACGTTGTCGTGCCGAGTGGGAAGCCCCTGAAGATTAAAGCAATGGACCAGTGAAGCATAGAGATCGAGCTCCTTCCTCATCAACACATTCAGCGAGCTCACACCTCCACCCACCGGCGTCTTAAGTCCACCCTTGAGACAGACTTTATTCTTCTTAATCGACTCAAACACCTCCGGCGGCACGGTCTTCATATCGCCATGGACATCGTATTTCTCGAAGTAGACCGGCGCGTGCATAGCCTCCATCACCTGCTCCACGGCGCCTGTTACGAGCGGCCCGACGCCGTCTCCGGGTATCAGTGTGACGGGACGCGGGGTTCCGTCACCGGGTCGGGGCATGTACGTCACGGATCGGGTCGTGGTAGTGGATCCGCCGCCAGAGAGTAGCTTCTTGAAGATTGGAAGTGTTCGCCTCGACATCTTTACTAGCAAAGATAGTGCCAACTTTAGGGAGGAGATTTAAATTTGTGATACTAGGGTTAGACTGTGGGAATTGGGGGCGGGATGTGGCTGCGACGGTGACGGTGGCTGATGAAGAACAGAAGAATAAGAAGAAGAGGATGGAGAAAAAGGAGAGAAATCGGGTGGAAAGATGAGGGAAATTATTATTATTATTATTATTATTATTAAGGAAAAAAGGTGCAAATTTTCCTTCAACTTAATTGGCTTTAAAAAATACACACACCAAGGTTTTTTATTTTTTTTTCTTTTTTAAGTTCATTTAATTAACGTCCGAAAATTATTTTAATGGTCGTTTCAAAAAATAAATATTTTAATGGTAATTTTCTTTTATTCTTTCTTCACTCTTTTTTTTTTTATTGATACTTTTCTTTGCCCCACGGCCCTTGGCCAGTAGTCAACTCATAATGGCCCGATCATCTACGAAGAGTTATGCTTCAAGTAATACACAACATTAATTGTATATTATAATTAGTATTATATTATATACTCAACTCATAATGCCTCGATCGATCGATCATCACTACCAAGAACTACGAGTCTACTAAGACTTGTTTCACAAGTCATAATTTCGGGGGAGTAACATGACTTATTTTCACCAAAACTACTTTTCAGCTAACTAGTACGCTGATTTATGCGATACATGATTAAGATAATACTAAAAATTAATTTAAACATGTAATTGTAATTACAATTTTTAAATAATTATATATTTTATAAATAATTATTAAATCAAAGTAAGACTATCCCCATTAGTGACCTAATTCAACTCAACTCCCACAATAAAATATGAGAAATTATATAAAATAGCCACTTAAGTTAATAAAAACAAAATAGTAGCCACTAAGTTAATATTATATAAATTATAGCCACTATTTGTATGAAAAAACTAGTTTACCCTTTAAGTTTACCCGCAATGTGAACATGGAGCGAGAGTATCTTCATGCGTTGTTCGTACCATCATGAAAGGCGCGAATCACGCGAATAAGATCTACTCGCTCCATTCGCGCCTTCCGTTTTCTAGTACATGTCGTGGGGCGAGTGGTGCGAATGGAGCGAACGGTGCGAGTTGAGGTGGTGCGAGTGGAGCAAATGGAGGTGGTGCGAACAGAGCGAGTGGAGCGAATGTTGCGAATGGAAAGGTTAGGACGGTGATGGTGTGAATGGTGTGAATCGAAAAAAGGGTATTTTTATAAGAGTGACTAGTATTTATATATTTTTAAGTTAGTGACTACTATTTTATTTTTATTAACTTAAGTGGCTATTATAATATTTCACTCATAAAATATCTCTCTTCCACATACACAACACAACCCCTTTCCAATCCAACCTAAAATAATTTCCTTTTTGTTTTATTTTTAAAATGATATTAGCCATTATAATTTTTATTTTATTTAAAATTTGTAAAAATACTCCCCATCTTCATAAGTCCTTAATCCTTTTGTGCTGCCACCACTTTCTCGATCATCACCCGCTTCTGAAGCGATGATAAGCTCCACTTATTATGTTTACTCGTAACTTCATCAAATACAATCTAGATTTAAAATTTGCTATACCTGCTGTTAGAACCGGTGTACACGTCCTTTCTTGATTACAATATGAAACAAGAAATGTAGGAGAATGAGATTACAAAATGAACTAAATTAAAATTACAAAATAAAATAACAAACTCAAGTGATAAGTCGAGTCGAAGGAATCCTTCTCCCCGCAAGACGAATAACGCCCCGGTAGTGCTCTCGGTTTGGCGGTTCGTCCCCAAAGGTGAAACGACTTCGTCTCGACGAATGTAGCACCACATCCGGCGAGCTCCGGCGAACAAGACGAAGAACAAGAATTTGAGCTGACACTATGAACTATTCTAAATTTTCATATGCAAAGTAAAACTCATTTTTTTTATTTGACCGTATGAAAACCATGCAATGACAAATCTATATATAGACTCAATCACACATGAGGAAATAACTACACCTAATGGTGTATTAACAACCTTGTGGTCGGTTTTGCTAATCAAATTAGCTGTTACATGGCATTGAAATTGGATGTTTCAAAATTCAGAATTAATTCTCATCAGAGGTTTCACATTTGAGAATTGAATCTCATCAATTGGCGGCGGTTTCAAATAACCACTCACGTTCTTCATGACTGCCCAAGAGTTGGTATTAAACAACCAATCAATTAATTTATGCATTTAGCTAATGTGTGTTGCAAAATTGGGCCAACAATTTGCGTACAATTAAACAATACAATGTTTAATTTATAAAGATTGATAATCGGGCTGAACCCAACTATCAATACAATCTGATTCAAGAATTAAATCATTTAAGTCCAAACCAAATTCAAGGCCCACGACTTACAATTATATAGCTCGAACCCAAGCTCGTTACTTTATTATGGTTTAACCATAATAATGAATTTGCCTATAACAAATTCATCTTCAACACACCACACAAACACCCAATTTAAACCATCCATATCTCACTCACCGAAAATAGGTTTTGAGACTACGAATATACCACGTTCATCTACTTGGTACGTAGATTAACTTCCAATATTTATTTCCACAAAATAAATATTATCCAGTAATTGATTCTTCAAAACCAATTTTCCAACAATCCCCCACATGAGTGAGAAAGCCGTATGGAAATGTATGCAGACACTTAGCTCAGTTCTCAAAAGACGCTATTGCATTTGGATAGATGGCTTGTGACTTTGAACCTTCCATAGTCAACATATTCGAGTATACTGGCGGCCTAGTGGACGCGATCCCTTGAACTAGTCCTCCTTGGTGTATACCGAGTCAATAATATTGACACAATAGTGTCTCAATCCTCATCCGTTCTCATGTTTGTGTCCATTACAGGCCCTGGAACACCCTTTGGATTCATAAGTGCAACGTCGAAGCGGCCCACACTTCACACTTATATAGGTGATTCTTATTTCAAGTATCCTGCTATACTTCACCTCCTCGAGGTATCCAAGAATCATTAAAAGTCAAAGACTTAACCTCACCACATGCAGGTTGCTAAACACTCATTGTTCTCAGGGAATAGGTGAATTTGAGTGTTTTTCTCACGGACTCTTATAGCTTCGTTTTCCCATTGAACCAAGTTCTTGGGATCCTCCAGTCATCATGGTTGGGTTTCCACTATAATCATCCTTAAGATGTGGATTTTAGTCCCATTCCTTCTAACAGTTTATACATTTGATCTCGATGTATGCTTTTAGTCAGCGGATCTGCTAGATTATCTATTGATCTTGTATATTCAATTGAGATAACCCCACTCGTGATCAAATGTCTCACAGTATTACGTCGACGACGAATGTGTCGAGACTTACCGTTATACAAACCACTCTGTGCTCGTCCAATAGCTGCTTGACTATCACAGTGAATCATCACTGATGACACAGGTTTTGACCAACATGGAATATCCTCGAGAATTTTTTTAAGCCATTCTGCTTCTTCACCAGCTTTATCTAAAGCTATGAACTCTGATTCCATGGTGGACCTTGCTATACAAGTTTGTTTCGTGGATTTTCACGACACAACACCACCCCCAACAGTAAATACATAGCCACTCGTTGAAAACGAGTCCTTCGCATCTGATATCCAATTAGCATCATTGTACCCTTCAAGTACAGGGGGATCTCTTGTATAGTGAATTGCAAAATTCTAAGTATATTTTAAATATCTCAGAACTCGTTCAAGAGCTTTCCAATGTTCTTTACTTGGATTGCTCATAAACCTACTTAATTTGTTCACCGGACATACTAAATCAGGACGAGTACAGTTTGTGATATACATCAAACTCCCAATACTCTTAGCATATTCTTCTTGAGCAACAGGTTCCCCCTCATGTTTGTTCAAGTGAACATTAAGCTCCCATGGAGTCTTAGCTATGGGCTTATCGAAAGCGTTGAATTTCTTAAGGACTTTCTCAACATAGTGAGATTGTGTCAAAGCAATTCCAACCGAGGTTTTTAGAATTTTAATTCCAAGAATAACATCGGCTAAGCTCATATCCTTCATGCTAAAATTCTTACTTAACATGCGTTTTGTTTCTCCAATCACATGAGAGTTACTACCCATGATCAACATGTCATCTACATATAGACAAACTATAACGTAACCGTTATCCGAGTTCTTAATGTAAACACATTTATCACACTCGTTGATTTTGAAGCCATTTGATAACATTCTTTTGTCAAATTTCAAATGCCATTGAAGCGGAGCTTTCTTCAAACCATATAAAGATCGTTGGAGTTTGCAGACCTTGTGCTCTTGCCCAGGTACTACAAACCCTTCAGGTTGCTTCATATATATTTCGTCTTCCAACTCACCGTACAAGAATGCAGTTTTCACATCCATTTGATGAATCTCAAGATTGTGCAAGGCAGCAATCGCAAGAAGCATCCTAATGGACGTGATCCTTATTACCGGTGAGTAAGTATCAAAGAAGTCATATCATTCTTTTTGTCTAAAGCCCTGCACAACAAGTCTGGCTTTGTACTTATCGATAGTACCATCAGCTTTATACGTTTTCTTTAGGATCCATTTGCATCCTAAAGCTTTACAACCAGGTGGAAGATCTACTAACACCCAAGTGTGATTCTGCATAATAGAATCAATTTCACTATCGATAGCTTCTTTCCAAAGAGCTACATCTGGACCAGATAAAGCCTCTTTGATCGTCACCGGTTCGCCATCTAACATTAAGACAACGTAATCCAGTCCAAATATTTTTGCCTTTCTAACTCTATTACCACGCTCGATTCTATATCCACAGGATTAGATCTCGGTATTTTCCTATTAGGCGGTCCAAAAAATATCGGATTAGAACTCGTGGCTTCGCCTACAGGTTCAGAACTTATAGCTTCGACTACAGATTTAGAACTTGTAGCTTCTTCTTCAAATCTCTTCCTAGAGCTTTGATCAATCTTATCCTTATTTGGATAGATATTTTCAAAGAATATTGCATTCCTTGACTCAATCGTTGTTCCTACGTGCACATCGGATATCTCCGATCTATGTACTAGGAAACGATAGGTACTACTATTAAGTGCATAACCAATAAAGATACAATCAACCGTTTTAGGCCCAATTGCAACTTGTTTTGGAAATGGCACTTCAACCTTAGCTAGACACCCCCACACTTTGAGGTATTTATAGAAAGGTTTTCTACCTTTCCATAGTTCATAGGGAGTCACGTTTTTCCCTTTGAGTGTAATCTTGTTCAAGATATAATTGACTTCAAGAACAAAAAATAGATGCAATTTTTATTAGCACTTGCTTATTGTGGACTCATGTCCTTACACTTTAAACAACAATTACATCTTCGTCTCATTCGTCGAAGTCCTTCTCGACATTGTAGACACTGTTCTTAGCCTTTTTCTTATTCGGCTCATCATAATCAATAGTCTTGCCCTTGTTTTTAGTACTTGGGCAAGATCGCTTATTGGAAGTTCCAACACTTTCCTTGATCATGTTTGCCTTAGCTTCCATAAAAGCTTTGGCCTCGTCGATCCGATATTTCCGGTCCAACGCCTCCCAAATCAACTTGGAGGTCTTAATACCGGAGTACACAGAATAGAGACAATCCGCTAAACTGTGCAACAAGACGATTTTACATGTGGAATCGCCTTTCCTCCAAGTATCGTATCCCACAAGCACATGGATATTTGTCTCGCCCTCACTAGGCGGAGGCACCTCCTCATCACGGAGGTAGTTGGCTAGTCCCAAAGTGGTGATGTAAAACAACATCTTTTGGGACCACCTTTTAAAATCAGTCCCCGAGAAGTTCGGAGGCTTCTCTGCTACAGGCATCCTTACCGATGTATGGAGATGAGCCATCACGGACAAGAATCCGCCCGTTTTCCCAAACAGATGAACAACAGAGTCAATAGTTGAGCTGTCTGTTTCCCCAAACAGAAAGGATACAACAGTGGCAGCAGCAGTTGCGGAGTTGGTGGAACCCATAGTAATTGACTCGTTGGCTAGAACGGTTGACGCCATTTCTCCAAGCAAAGGTTTAAAGTTTCGAAAGTTTTTAATCAAAATTATTAGTTCAAACTCGATCTCCTTCGAACAGACGTGCAGCAGCTTATCTGTCTTGCGATTGTTAGAACCGGTGTACACGTCCTTTCTTGATTACAATATGAAACAAGAAATGTAGGAGAATGAGATTACAAAATGAACTAAATTAAAATTACAAAATAAAATAACAAACTCAAGTGATAAGTAGAGTCGAATGAATCCATCTCCCCGCAAGACGAATAACGCCCCGGTAGTGCTCTCGGTTTGGCGGTTCGTCCCCAAAGGTGAAACGACTTCGTCTCGACGGATGTAGCACCACATCCGGCGAGCTCCGGCGAACTAGACGAAGAACGAGAATTTGAGCTGACACTATGAACTATTCTAAGTTTTCATATGCAAAGTAAAACTCATTTTTTTTTATTTGACCGTATGAAAACCATGCAATGACAAATCTATATATAGGCTCAATCACACATGAGGAAATAACTACACCTAATGGTGTATTAACAACCTTGTTGTCGATTTTGCTAATCAAATTAGCTGTTACATGGCATTGAAATTGAATGTTTCAAAATTGAGAATTAATTCTCATCAGAGGTTTCACATTTGAGAATTGAATCTCATCAATTGGCGGCGGTTTCAAATAACCACTCACGTGCTTCATGACTGCCCAAGAGTTGGTATTAAACAACCAATCAATTAATTTATGCATTTAGCTAATGTGTGTTGCAAAATTGGGCCAACAATTTGCGTACAATTAAACAATACAATGTTTAATTTATAAAAATTGATAATCGGGCTGAACCCAACTATCAATACAATCTGATTCAAGAATTAAATCATTTAAGTCCAAACCAAATTCAAGGCCCACGACTTACAATTATACAGCTCGAACCCAAGCTCGTTACTTTATTATGGTTTAACCATAATAATGAATTTGCCTATAACAAATTCATCTTCAACACACCACACAAACACTCAATTTAAATCATCCATATCTCACTCACCGAAAATAGGTTTTGAGACTACGAATATACCACGTTCATCTACTTGGTACGTAGATTAACTTCCAATATTTATTTCCACAAAATAAATATTATCCAGTAATTGATTCTTCAAAACCAATTTTCCAACACCTGCTTCATAAATTTTTCTAGCATTTGCTTCCCTACAAGCAGAAATTCACTTGCTAGCATTTTCATTAAATCGTTTCCAACAACCTTTCATTGAATCAATATTTCTTGGATTGAGTTCGTCCAGATTTTATTGTTGAGCTTCGTGACCCTCTTTTGATTTTTTCCGGACACTATCTTCGCTAACCAAGATCCAAGATGACATAAGGGCATCTACAATTGGTAGGTCTCTCAATATTCTATTAATATTTGTTGTACTTTTTGTGGGGTCCCAATCATTGAGAGACCGGTCTTTAAATCGTCTCCAATGGTAGCGGTCTCTCAACCCCCCTGTCTCTCATTATTTAATTGTATTTTATTTTTATTTTTATATTTTATATTTATTTTGAATAATAAAAATAATTATAATTATAATTAAAATACCATATTGTATTGAAACATTGAAAAATTACAATACAATAAAGAAAAATACAATGATATTAAAATTAAGGAGTTCTACAGCCCCCTCACGATCTCAGTGCACATACACCCTCGTTAGAATTGAACTCTCTTGAGCTTCGCGCTCCTAACGACGTTTTTGTACTATTTCAACCACTCGCTGAGCTAGCTCTAACGCCCTCTCCTGACGCTTGTTCTCTTCATCATGATTGAAGAAACTTTCGGGTCAAGACATTATTGCGGACAAATTGAGAAAGAATGAGTGTTGAAGATGAGTGAATAGAGTAGAAGATGAGTGAAATGAATTGAAATGAAATGTAGTATTTATAGATTGGAAGTATGATAGGAAAAAAAAATCAAACTAGTCGTGGGCATTTTTTCGGCCGTTGGCCATTTTTTTTTAATACTGAAAATAAAAAAGGGGAAGGTGACACATGGCAGAAGCACAACGGGGGAGGGAGGTCGCGACCCATGTCGCAAACGGGACCGGGCTTGCGCCCTACCCCCGATCTCCAACAGTCTTGAGACCGCCCCCTACGGTTGGCCCTCGGTCGCAAATCTGGTGACCGGCCTTGCGACCTAGCCGCTGTAGGTGCAAGGGCTACATTTTCTTTCACGCACCAAACTATATTTTTTGGGAAAAAGGTGCAAATACCCTCCTCATGTTGGCAGCGCTAGGCAAATACCCCCTTGAACTTTGTTTAGGCGCAAATTCACCATTCCCTAAAGTTTTCAGGTGCAATTAACCCCTCATTGTGATGAAAACGACACTTCCGTTAGCAAAAAAAATATTTTTAATTTATTTTTATTCTTGTGGGACCCTCACAATTCCCAACGGTTATATACTATATAATTGGTGCTAAAAGCTCAAATTAGGAAATAAATTATTTCGAACCCTAGCTCACAACTATCAAAATTCAGGTGAGGTTCTCTGATAATTTGCACGAAAAAGGATGACGAACCACTTGAAGAAGATGAGATCATCAATATCAACAACAAATAGTTGGCTTGGATTGCAAAGTATTGGAGAACTTCGTCTGAGTTTTGATAGTTGTGAGCTATGGTTCGAAACAATTTTTTTCTAATTTGAGCTTTTAGCACCAATTAATTCTTGAGAATTGTAAGGGTCCCACAAGAATAAAAATGAATCAAAATTTTTTTTTTTTGCCAACGGAAGTGTGTTTCCGTCACGGCAAGGGGGTAATTGCACTCAAAAACTTCAGGGAATGGTGAATTTGCACCTAAACAAAGTTCAGGGGTATTTGCCTAGCGCTGCCAACATGAGGGGAGTATTTGCACATTTTCCCTATTTTTTGCCCCCTTCTGATTTTTATTTGGGTGTTCAACATCTTGAAACAAATTGTGAGAGATATTTTGTGAAGTTGGAAGTTCTGAAAATTGAGAGTTTTGATAGTACTGAGAATTTTGAACGTCTAAGGAAACAATATCTCTTAATTAATTACTCTCTCCGTTCTTTAATAAGTGTCCTACTCCTTCAAAACACACATATTAAGAAAATTGATAATTTACTCTTTACCCTTAATTAATATCATAGGAAACATAAACAAGTTGATAATCTGCATTAATGACAATGATATAATGGGAAGTTTTACATTATTTTTCTCTAGAATTTTGAAATAGGACACTTATTGAGAAACAAAAAAATGAACTAAAAATGACACTTATTAAAAAACGGAGGGAGTATAAATCAATAAATTAGTACAATCTAAAATTAATTTACTAACTAACCAATCCAACCGATCAAGACCCTTCTGCACAATATTTTGCGCCAACAATTCCCAGGTATGTCATCTTCCATATTTCTTTACTCTCTCTGTTTTTTTTTTTAATGATAATACTGTAATTTGGGGAATGAAAATTGCATAATCTCCATTCATAAATTAATAAGATCTAACATATAAAATTTACAAGCTCATAGTGTGCAATTTTTAACCTTAAAAATTACAAGCGCATAAGATCATATCATCGTGTAAATTTTTTTGAAGGAAAATAATTAATATATTAGTAATATTTATCTAACTAAATATTGCTTTTGAGAATTCTATTTACAAGCTTATAGCTTGTATAACGACAACAACATTAATTATATAAAAAAAAAAAACAAATTTTCATAACAATTCGAATTTCAAAACTATTTGTCTTTACCAACCAACTATATGTTGAAAGGCGGTTTACAAAATTGCTAAAAACTAACTAAAGCCTTAAATTAAATTGAATATTTGTACGTATTGTGTCGGGTTGTACGTAGTGTAATTCTATATACTGTATATTCCCTAAAAAAAAAAAGAATTCTGTATCTGTATACGTATTATTTTCTGTTGGGAAAATTAATAGAGTTTTGATTGGATACCAAAACCCAGCTGACCCCAACCGAATAGATGATCGCACAAGCCTAAGCGCTTTTCAGCTCACCTGTTTGAGCTTATAGAGTTTCTTAGTTTACAGGTAGATTCGCTGAAGACAATTGAAGACAGCAGAAGACACAGCTATGCAGACAGCTTAAGAACTCAGCAGAGCAGACTCAGCAGAGCAAGACCAAGCAGAGTCAAAGATCTTACAGTATCAAGACCCAGCTCAGTGACGGAAACCCAGCTTAGTGTCAAAGACCCAGCTCAGTGTAAAAGACCCAGCTTAGTGTCGTTGACACAGCTCAGGTCTAAAAGCACAGCTCAGGTCAGTGACACAGCTCAGGTTGAAAACACAGCTCAGGTTGATGATACAGCACAGGTCTAAAGACAGCTCATAATCAAGACACAGCAGAGTCCAAGCCGCTGAAGATACAGCAGAGACGCTTAGCAACTCGAAGACGAAGACCTTCTCAAAGACAAGATCCCGATATCAGAAGATCTTATCTGACGCAGTCAGATTAGAGAAGAACTAGCTTCTGCAGATGCAGACCTACTTCGTAGGTAAAGAACAAAAGTCAACAAGAGTAGGTAAGATTCAAACGGCTCTCTTCCAACGGCTAGTTTGAATCTCCACCTATATATATCTCTCCTCCACCATTGAAGAGGAGAGGCTGGCAAGACGACTGAAGAAATAGAAGAAAATAGAAAAATGAACAACAATCTTCAAAGCTAAATCTTTCAAGAACACCCAGCCAGTCAGCTGTGTTCTTAGTTGTTCACATATTCAGTCATAGGCAGAATAGATCAGAATAAATATCTTAAGCCTAGTTTGAACGAGTTCATCATACTCCTTGTTCTTCATTGTAAGAACTCGTTCATAGTTGGAAAACCATACCCAAACCCAAACCCATAAAGGTTAGGTAAAGGTACGCTTGCTCGAAGCGTGTAATTCGAGTGGTTAGGTTCTTCGGTGCCGGAAGCGAAGGTGTAGGCTTGACGGTGCCCGCAATGGCTTGTTGGAACACAGCTCGGGTTAGAGTTGTGAAGTTGCTTGGTACTTGGAAACCAAGTGGTAGTGAATTACCAGTGAATCTGGTCGTGGATGTAGAAGGGGTTACTCCGAACCACGTTAAAAATGCTCTGTTATTTATCGCTTTGTTTTATGCATGTTACTAACCTTCATGAGCATACATTTCAATCTGCATAAACTGACTAACTGAAAAGTGAAACAGAGCTTTGCAATATATTTGAAGCAACAGACGGACTTTCCAAATCCACCACATTCCGCACACACACACACAACCAGCTGTGTCGATCAAGCTGCCATCCAGCTGGATCGAACACGACATTCTACGAAAAGAGTTTTAACTTGGAAAAGTTTTTAAACCTTGGTGTATTCACCCTCCCTCTACACCAAGGTATCCGTCTTGGGACCAATAATTGGTATCAGAGCAGTGGTTCAAAAGATCACTGTATCTGTCAAGTCAGCATTTCATTGCTGATAGTGGTCACCTGAACAGATCCTTCATCGCTTCAATTTTAAAATCATTATATTGCTTACTGTCGTGGAATCTTCCTTGTGCATGAAACATCCGACATTCTATGTCGATGATTATCAGATCTGGAAGTTCCAACTCAATAGGTTTCTGAGTGCTCTTCACGACATGATGTGGGATGTTATCTTTAACGGACCCATCATCATAAACTCAGAAAGTCAAGCAGAAGACTGAATGGTCAGGAGCTTGAAGATGGCCTAAGCGGTATCAAATCAAAGAATGGCTCCAGCCAATGCTTACACAGCTGGAACCTAACCATCGAGGTATCTAAGAGGTCGTACTCAATCAAGCCAGCTCTCCAAGCTCAGTCTGATCAGAAAAGAAAACTGATCGGCAACTCAAAGACAAAGAGAAGCAGCGGATCTCAGCTGGACACAAAGCTCAAAGGCGGCAGACAAATCCAGCTGACTGGAATCAGTTAAAGATAGCAATGTCATCCAGCACAGACATCAAGGAATGCAATGCAAAGAGCAGGAAATCGAAGACTCTACCCCGCAAAGCAGCAGTGAACTCAGCTGATCATGGAACAGCTGACTGTCTTCTCAAGATCAGAGATCAAGTTGACAGATGAACGTAATTGTTGAGAAAATCACTGGCTCAAGTGAAGTAGGAATCAGCTGAGAAAAGACAGCCACCTACTATCAAATTCAGGGAAAACTCCACCGAGCTGGAAATCGACACAGCTGTGATATCAGCTGTGGGCAAAGTCAATCCAGTAGAAGATTCAAGTGGAGAATCAAGAGAAAAATCCAGCTGAACTTTCAAATATCATCCTCTGGATATCAAACAAAGCTGGATCAAACGTGGATCGCAGAATCCAGAAGAGGAATCTAGCTGAGGGGGAACTCAGTTCAGCAGATTCACCAACAATTGGATTTCATCAATTGGTCTCATCATAAGTCCAGCAGAATCATCAAGAAAAGCATCCAATAGGAAATACTCAGCTGGATCCCCGTGTGTCATCAAGAAGGAATCAGACACAGCTGGACTAACTCAGCAAGAACCCCAAGGATTTCAAGATAAAATTATCAAGTCAGGGGGAATCAAACCCAGCTGGATCCCAAAGCAGAAGATTTACTCAGCTGAAGGGAGAAACTCAGTCAAGCAAAAGAAAAGACATCCGCGACATCAGCTGACTTTTTGGTCCAAGCTGACAGGAATGTGTCTCATGCATTTATTTTTCTAAGGAATATACTATTTAAGTCCAATTATTTTGAATTCCAATGTTAAGCGGACATATGTTCCTTAGTTAAATTGCTTGATAAGTTTCCATTCTCATCGCATTAATTATAAAGACTGCTGAGTACTGAAGCACGGCAGGATCGAGGCAGAATGTCAAGCGTTTGAACTGCCTCACGCGCGGTTACACTCGCCGTAAACACGTCAGAACGTGATGAGTGAATCTCTCCCAGCCGTTGATCAGAATACCAGCTGTCTAAATCTCAACCGATGATCAATTATGGTAGTTGATATACATGAAAAAGATACGGAGAATTCTTCTATCTTTATCTCTGCGAATTTCAAATCTTCAAGTCATCTATCTATCATCTGCAAATTCCTCGCTCGATCAAAATCAACAGATTGCAGAGATGGCTCCCAAGAAATCAACCGCAGGAATGAACCAGTTCGAAGTTCTGATGACAAAATTATCATTTGAAAGTTGTCTTTCAACCGCCAACCTTCCAGTTTCAGAACTAAAAGAGATGGTGGATCTAGTTTCGGACTCCGGTCTCTTGCTATGGGCAACCTCCATGCCTAAACTTATGCTGAAGAGAGATGCTGCCCTCTTCTACCTCAACATCATTGATGAAGACGGATTCTACTCATCTTCATTTGACATGATCGTCAAAGGCACAGACGGAAAGTTTGATTCAGCAACCGTCAACAAGATGCTACGAAAGGTGTTCAACCTACCCAGAGAAGGAGAATTCATCCCAGATGATTACAGTCGTGAAGAAGTGGATGAATTCCTTAGCCAAGAGATGCTTATCACCCCAGAGCCGTACAGAGCAAGCATGTCAAAGCTCATTCTCAAACCAAAGTACAGGCTGCTGCTGGATATCACACAAAAATGCATCTTAGGGATAGCTGGATCTCAAGGAGAGATAAGTATTCCAAAGCTCAAGCCGATGATTGCTATGATCAAAGGCGCAAACGTCAACTGGTTTGATTTCTTACTCAACAGATTAGTCAAGGAGTCAGAGAAGATCAAGTTCAACTCCACCAGGACGACGTATTCAACCTCAGAGCCACTGTATCTATGCTCTAAGATCTCTTTCTTGATAGAGCAAGCTGTGAAAGGGCACACAGTAAAGTGGACTGATTCAGAACCGTTTCCAGAAACGAAGATCCTCTTCCAGAGAATAAGTCAAATCAATGATCTTCTGAAGAAACAGCCTGCTGTGAGCAAAGGCAAGAAGCAGCTGGAAGAAACAAAGACAGATGTCCCAGCTAAGAAGATTCAGAGAAAAAGGAAGACAGCTGACCCCAAACCAGCTGGAGGTCCAGCTGAGAAGAAAAAGAAGACAGCTGTCATTCCACCAACAAAGGCGAAACCTTCCTCTGAAGAAACTCCAAGTCAAGCAATGGTGATTCTCTCCCCACAGCCAGTGTCGGCCTTCAATCAATACGGATCAAATGTCTTGGCTGATATGGGATTGAATGATGATTCATCATCTAGTTCAGATGACGAGCTGGACATTTCAAAGAGTCAGACAACTCTTCCCAGCTCACCCCAGCTCTCACCGCCTCACAACTCTCCGCCCAAACAGCCTTCTCCTCCACCCAGCTCCCCAGATTCATCTCTTGTAAACGTACAGGGAAATATTCAACTGGCTGAAGCTCCTTCACAGCCAACTGATGACCAAACTGAACCCTCTAATCCCAGCTCACCCCCAAAACAACCATCACCCAAAGCTCAAATCTCCACAGAATCAGAAGATAGTGATTCTACTGCTTCTACATCATTCAACTCTTCTGGCTCAGCCTTCATGGAAGCTATGTACGAGGAGCTACGCATCGCAGGGATCAAGAGTGTTCTAACTCAGTATCCCATCTTGGCGCACCTGCCAATTGCCCTCATCAAAGTTGCAGATCTCAAATTCTATTTGGCCACCAAGATGGCGACATGGTACCAGAATGAGCAGCTGATCGAGACCTTCTCGTATGAGAAATTGAAGACAGATGAAGCATGCCTCCAGCACACGTTTGACTTTGGAAGTCTGGAAGATGCTTACTTACATCAAAATGATCTCATCAGAGGAATTATCGAAGTATCTCAGCAATACCCCAAGCCGCACCCAGCAGACGTCTGGGAATCAGCCAACAAGCTTCTAACAGCAGCGGGATGAGAGACATCTTGTGAAGATGTTATGTCCAAAGAAGTCACAGCTGAGATTACCAAGGACGTTGTACCAGATGACACAGCTGAGGTGATGATCATTGAAGAAACAGCTGATGCAACAGCTGAACCAGAGGCAGCAGTCCCACCAAGTCCAATTGCCGATGACACTCGCGCACTGGTCGAGCTCGAGGCAAACAAACCAATCATGTTGATTTTGCAACTCTAACGGACTCAGCTGTCGAGCTTTCAACCGCCATGAAAGAAGCAATATCTAAAGAGGTTGAAGAAATTCTTTTTCAAGACAGACTGAAGTCTCAAGTGGATGTCATTATGAGATTCACAGCTCTAGACTGTCAAGTTCGAGAGCTACAGCGGACAATTGATGAAGTCCATAAATTTGCTCAAGATTTACAAGAAAGTACCAGTCTAGATCTCAAGCAATCTCTTGTCTCTCAAAGAATTGATCAATCGCACCTTCTAGAAAAGAGAGTTCCTGAGATTGTAACAAGACATCAAGCTCCACTGGTCGACGACATAGCAAATATTTCAAGCCAGCTGGAAGCTCTCAAAAAGTCCACTCTCTCCAACAGCTCTGACATCCACCAACTCTTCAACTTATATAAAGATCTGGATGCTCAGTTCAGAGCTGGAAGCAGCAGCAATGCTCAGCTGAACATCGCCACAGCTGACAACTCAGTCAAGCTTGCTGATGTTGAAGCCACACTCACCAAGCTCAACGCAACAGTCATTAACCTCTCCGCCTCCCTTGTTGATAATGCCAAAAAGGGGGAAGATACGAATAAAGCGGGAAAAACAATGGAGAGGGAAGCTGCAGCTCAGGGGGAACCTGTGCAGCCAATTCAATCTGAAATCAACGACTTCGCCAAAGAGCTGGATGAGGAAGAGCCAGAGCCAACTGCAGCAGCCAAAGCAGTCAAAGAGACATGGAGAAAGAAGATGGTTGCTCTTGCCAAAGCCTGTGGACATAAGCCAGAAGAATACAAGGACTATCACTGGCTGTGTAACTTCCACAATGAGCAAAGAAGAGAAATGCAAGAGCTGGACAAAATCATCAAGAAGAAAGCCGAATCGCTCCAGCCTGCTGAGAAAAAGCAGAGGAAGAAAAGGCTAAGCTACAGGCAAGCTAGGAAGAAACAAGCAGCTTCAAGTATTCCAAGATCCGACAAGAGGAACCCAGATGAAATCAATGAAAACTGGGAACAATGCAAAACAGAATTCATCAAAGAATTCTACTACCTAAATCAATACAAAGGTATGGATCATGAAACTGCATTCAAAGAATACTTGCTCGAACTTCATGAAGAAGATCCAATGATGGCAAGATCATTAGCCCTAGCTGCCAAGAGAAACGACATCCAGCTCAAAGCTCCAAAAGTCAAGCAATTGAAGCCTCCAACTATAGCTGGAACGAATCTTCCTGACAAAGCCCAGATTATCAAAGAAGTTCATCACTGGGCTGGCGAAAGAGGAATCTCCAAGTCTAAAAATCAAGATGAATGGAGAAACTTGGAAGAATTCATCTTCAACAGATATGGTCTCAAAACTGACCATCAAATGGACGAACAGAGGAAGCAGAGTTGAAGACCCAGTCATCTGGGAATTTTTGCCTTTTGAATTTTTGTAAAATGTAAAATTGTAATATTATCTTTTATTAATGAAAGAATCGTTTTTGCTCTCAAGCTCATCATGATGACAATAACTCTTTGTCTAGGCACTGAACTCTGAATTTAATATACCTGCTGTGTATGTTTAAACTTTTGAAAACCCGTTTTCTTGTTAAGGGGGAAGTAAATTGTTTTTCTCAGTTAGGTTTTGGCATCATCAAAAAGGGGAAATTGTTGGGAAAATTAATAGAGTTTTGATTGGATACCAAAACCCAGCTGACCCCAACCGAGTAGATGATCGCACAAGCCTAAGCGCTTTTCAGCTCACCTGTTTGAGCTTATAGAGTTTCTTAGTTTACAGGTAGATTCGTTGAAGACAACTGAAGACAGCAGAAGACACAGCTAAGCAGACAGCTTGCTCGAAGCGTGTAATTCGAGTGGTTAGATCTTACAGTATCAAGACCCAGCTCAGTGACGGAAACCCAGCTTAGTGTCAAAGACCCAGCTCAGTGTAAAAGACCCAGCTTAGTGTCGTTGACACAGCTCAGGTCTAAAAACACAGCTCAGGTTGAAGACACAGCTCAGGTTGATGATACAGCACAGGTCTAAAGACAGCTCAGAATCAAGACACAGCAAAGTCCAAGCCGCTGAAGATACAGCAGAGACGCTTAGCAGCTCGAAGACGAAGACCTTCTCAAAGACAAGATCCCGATATCAGAAGATCTTATCTGACGCAGTCAGATCAGAGAAGAACTAGCACGCGGATGCGGACCTACTTCGTAGGTAAAGAACGAAGTCAACAAGAGTAGGTAAGATTCAAACGGCTCTCTTCCAACGCTAGTTTGAATCTCCACCTATATATCTCTCCTCACCATTGAAGAGGAGAGGTGACAACGGCGAAGAAATAGAAGAAAACAGAAAAATGAACAACGATCTTCAAAGCCAAATCTTTCAAGAACACCCAGCCAGTCAGATGTGTTCTTAGTTGTTCACATATTCAGTCATAGGCAGAATAGATCAGAATAAATATCTTAAGCCTAGTTTGAACGAGTTCATCATACTCATATCTTCATTGTAAGAACTCGTTCATAGTTGGAAAACCGTACCCAAACCCGAGCAAACCTGGAAAGGTTAGGTAAAGGTACGGCTTGCTCGAAGCGTGTAATTCGAGTGGTTAGGTTCTTGATCTTACCGGAGCGAAGGTGTAGGCTTGACGTGCCGCATGGCTTGTTGGAACACAGCTCGGGTTAGAGTTGTGAAGTTGCTTTGTACTTGGAAACCAAGTGGTAGTGAATTACCAGTGAATCTGGTCGTGGATGTAGGAGGGGTTACTCCGAACCACGTTAAAAATGCTCTGTTATTTATCGCTTTGTTTTATGTATGTTACTAACCTTCATGAACATACATTTCAATCTGCATCGACTAAGCGAAAAGTGAAACGAGAAACGCAATATATTTGAAGCAACAGACGGACTTTCCAAATCCACCACATTCCGCACACACACACACAACCAACCTGTTGATCAAATTTATCATCCAAATTTGGATCAAACAATGAAATTTCTCGAAAGAATTTTAACTTGGAAAAGTTTTTAAACCTTGATGTATTCACCCTCTCTACACCAAGGTATCCGTGTTGGCACCAATATTTTCTATTGTTCTAGCATAAATCATTCATAGAACTTGTGTCGGGTTGTACGTATTGACCTTTTTCTAGTTATTCTGTAATTTGTTTACTCCCAATTCCACTATACTTCCTTTTTTCTTCTCCAATCTCAATTGCTTTCCTCGCATGATCCCCCGTTTTAATGAACTGTAAATCTCATCATAATTTGTATTAGCATCTGCTATTGTTCATAGACCAGCTCGACGTGATTTTTTTTAAGATTTGAACTGTAGGGTTAGGGGGGTTTTGATCGATTGTCTATATCTAGAATTCAATGGGTGCGGAGGGCGAGTCTAGCGTGAATGTGGGTGGAGCTGAGGTGGTTAATGTAAATATCCGATGCTCCAATGGCTCCAAATTTTATGTCAAAACGAGCCTCGAGTCTACGGTCGCTGAATTCAAAGGTTTGCTAGCGCAGAATTGTGATGTGCTAGCTGAACAACAGCGTTTGATTTATAAAGGTCGGATCCTGAAGGACGATCAAACCCTAGCAAGCTACGGTAATTGTTTCTCATTAAGTTTACTAATTTTTGTGATTTTTGGAATGCTGTGATCTTTGTGTATACATTGCCTCCTTTATCGAGCAGATAGTAGTTAAACACGCCGTTTTGATTGATTTATATTGTTGTAGAACAAGTTCTATGAATGATTTATGCTATTACTTGACTTCCGTTTTTGGTTTGATTGCAAATTTCTTAGTTTAGCCTTTCTTTTTGGGATTCCTACAACGACTAGCTGGAGATGGCCGGTGCAATACATCTTGGAAAATCAGAATAAATGTTGTTGGAATCTGGAAATATTTTCCTTCTAATTAGCCACACAGTTCATCTATTTATTGTATTGAAGATGGATTAAGTGATGGCGCAGAAGTGGAAATGAAATGGATTATGAATACTAGGCCTACAGGCTCTTTGTTAATTGTTACTATCCGCAATGACACAGTGAAAATTTGGGCACAAGTTAGTTTATAGTGTAGCACACAATGAATTTTTTTGGTCGGCCAGGTTTGCTGTGATGTCTGGTGATGATGATGGTTTTCTGTGTTTAAAGCCTGAGAAGAGGCATATGGATAATGATGTTGATTTCAAGCTTTGCACGAATAATTTGTTTTATAAAATCAGGCACCTGTAATTATGAGCTTCAAGATAGGGCCATAGGGGAGAACTGGCAGATGCAGACATACATAATATGCACTCATAATTTGATAGAAATTAAGCATGTTGCTATTTAAATGTGCCATGCTTCTGACACCTCAGGTTGAATTATTATGTCGTACTTTGAACATGGTGCCGTAACACGCATCAAAGTTAGATATTACTTCATTTCACTCTCCTATTACAAGAGGGAGTAATTGTCATCAATAATGTGAGAGGATTTTGTATAATGAGCACAAATTCCTTAGATCTTCACAAACCATTGACCTTCTATTGAGGTTTATGCTGTTATGTCTGAAAGTTGTGAATAATGCAATTATTCGGATGTAAGTTCTCAATGTTTATCATCACTGATGGACTGAAAGTTGCATGTTCTGAAGAAACACTTAATTAGATCAATTGTGTTGCCTCATAATGATGGTCCTCGAAACTCATTGATCTTAGCATGTAATGAATCAACCTTCATATTTCAAATCCACGCTGCAAAGTCTTTCGTCATATTAGTCCTATTTCAGCAGATGTGAATAAACTCCTTGGAGGCTCAATATGGAGGTTCCCAAATGGGAAATTTCCTCCATGCCCCTGAATAATTCATAGACTTCATCATCTTTGATCCTCCATTTTCCTTAATGATGGCTCATTTACTTCTTTTAAATAGGTTTGCAGTCAGATCATACAGTCCATATGGTTCGTGGCTCTGCACCAGCTTCCACTCCATCCTTTACTGCACCTGCAAGCACTAGGACCACTGATGGTGTTGCTGCAGCCACACATGGTGGTGCTGGCCCCAATACAGGTGGTATTGGGGTGGCTGGTGCGGGTGCATCCCTATTCCCAGGGCTTGGTTAGGTGCATTTAATGGAACTGGGGCATCAGGATTATTTGGAGCTGGACTTCCTGAGTATGAGCAGGTGCAGCAGCAACTAACTCAGAACCCTAATATGATGAGAGAGATGATGAACATGCCTGCAATTCAAAGTTTAATGAACAATCCTGAGATTATGCGCAGCTTGATTATGAGTAACCCTCAGATGCGTGAAATAATTGAGCGGAACCCTGAACTTGCTCACATCCTTAATGATCCCAGTATTCTTCGGCAAACACTGGAAGCTTCAAGGAACCCGGAACTAATGCGTGAGATGATGCGAAACACTGACAGGGCAATGAGCAATATTGAATCTTCCCCTGAAGGATTTAACATGCTAAGACGCATGTATGAAAATGTCCAGGAACCATTTCTCAATGCGACCACGATGAGCAGCGGTGCAGCCACTGATACTGGATCAAATCCATTTGCAGCTCTCTTAGGAAATCAGGCTGGCTCCCAAACCAGAGATAGACCTAATTCGTCAAGTGCTGATCCTCAAATGACTACAGGGACCACTGTTCCAAATGCCAATCCACTTCCCAACCCATGGAATAATACTGGTAGACTTTTTTATTTGTTTGACACATTTCATTCGATCTCTTATGCTCACACCGATTTACTGATCGTATGTCTTTGATTTTATTAGAGAACACCTCCAATTACCGGGGTGGTTACCAAATACGCATACATATGTCCACTGTAGTGTTGTGGTCAGAAACTTTTATCCACGCCTCTTCATTTCCAGTTGTGGCATGGAAAAGATTCCCTGCCCTTTTTTTCTGGGATTTTAACAATTGCCCTCCTGAACTTTGCCTAACTTTTTTTTTTCTCTTTTCACTCTGCCATCTAAACTTTGTCTTTCTCCAGTTGCCACCAGAAACTTTGCCACTAATACACACAGACAAAGTGAAAAAACACAAAGTTCGTGTGATCAATTGTAAACATCCCTTAAATATTAATTGTTGCGTGATATTCCTAGTCTAGCTGGAGATTTCTTCATCTGTCAGCTGCTTGCAGTAGTCTAACTTTCCAATTAATGCACTTTTTAAAAAAAAAAAAAATTTGCACACTTACACATTTTAGTTTCAAACTCAGTTTTCTTATGTAGTCAAGTTCTTGCAGCTTCTAATTGCTTGATTTAGATTGACACTTATATTTGATTGTATGCTCTTCTGGTTTGTAATGTCATATTTAGGAGGTTCTCAAACAAATAATGCTGCAAGAACTAATCCAAGTGGCAATGCAACTCTACCCTCTATTGCTGGATTAGGAGGCCTCGGTCTTCCTGAATTAGAGCGCATGGGAATGCCAGATGCCTCTGCATTAAACCAGTTATTGCAAAACCCAGCTGTGTCACAGATGATGCAGAGCTTGCTTTTCAACCCTCAATACATGGATCAGGTACTGTTTTATTACAGAATATAATTATCTGGTAGTGCTGCTTTGGCTTTAACTTGTGCTGAAATCACATCTTTATCACAGATGTTCAATCTATTCAATCTAAACCCACAACTTCGTGGCATGCTCGACACGAACCCTCAATTAAGAGAAATGATGCAAAACCCAGAAACATTTCCAGAGTTGACATCACCTGCTACTATGCAGGTATTTGTCTTCTGGTGTTATGGTCTTTTATTCTCACTTGGGGACTTGAGCATGCTGCAGTATGGGTTGATTTGATACCATTATGAATCACTTAAGGTGTATTGTATTCTCCTTTCATGCATGCATATATTCACAGGTTGATACACGTATGAGTCTTAAATATTGAAATGAATTATTTTCCAGTAAATAGTATATCCTGTACAAATATTTCATAGTGACGTATGTGTACCGTAGCTGCTGTATACATTAGTAACATTGACCGTATGATATTCCAGTATTAGCAATCAGATTTTAATTCACTTTATAATATTGACACCTCTAGGATATAGAAACTATTACATAGCAATGTTCTGAAAAGAGGATTAGTGGACTGCTTCATTCGATTGAAAAAAGCCAAGCTGATGGGAGATTGGAGCCTAGCCCCCAGATGGTCCAGGGAAGTTTTAGGCAGCACAGGGTTGGCCGTTTGGGGTCTAAGCAGGCATTACATAACACTATTATATAGCCTTTGGACATCTTAGTAACATTATCAGCAATTGCCAAAAGTAGTAACACCCTGGTTTACTGGCAAAAAGTTTTGGTCATTCAACTTGAGAGTTGGCTGTGTTTAGAAGTTAAACGCTACTGATTTGGTACTCTACATTTCAGTTGACCAAATGACTTTTACATAGCTTTTGTGATATAAATACTTTAGATTTGTCTGGTTGTGGTATTTCTCTTTATTGACTTATGAATATAGCTCAATCAGTAGCACCTTCATATCAACTTATAATTTTTTTTCATCCTTTTATTTTATGAGCAAATGATGGCTTTGCAACAACAGCTCTCTCAACTTACTCGACAACAATCAACCCAGTGAGTGACATTCTTTTTAGAGCTTACTGTTGTTAAGCTGATCTGACCACTTTCCTTACTTTTCTTGAGCATGATCTGTATAACTGGCATATTTATTGAGCTTTATGATAACTATTTCATTTCGTGCATTTAAATTTCTGAAGAATATTAAACTAAACAGCTGGCATAAGTTACATAAAAGCATAGATGGCTATAGTATAAACCATATGCTATCTACTACGACACTGATCTGTAAATGCCATTCCATTTGACTTTTATGTGACATCACATGTGTAGACATGTAACTTAGCTACAATGTCTACGTTTTACTATTTGACAGTGGATTTTGATTGTTTAAGAAAGTTCAAGTTAGAGTGATGTCTGATGTGTGGCATAAGTTTCCCTTTCTAGTTTTCTTTTGATGGTGTCTGATTGAATCTAACTTAGAAGATTTTGCATGCCTCTGATACATTTTGTCCCGGCGCGCTTTTCTTTTACTAAGAATCTATTATGCATCTTATGAACTTATGTGTCAATCCTTTTGTTGTAGGGAAGGATCTCAGCTTGGTCAGACTGCAGGTATAAACAACATTTATTATGAAGCAACAGATATTAATTTAGAGAATCAGAAAATTTCATTGACATAGACGGATGTCTGTTTCGTTGTATTTCTAAATCTACATGTACCATTCCACAGCACTTTATGTTTTCAAATTCAGGTAACCAAAATAATATGGGTTTGGAATTGCTGATGAATATGTTTGGCGGACTAGGAGGTGGTAATTTGACTGCTCCGAATGTTCCTGATGGTAGCCACACTCTCTATTTACTTCACTACACTGCCTTGCTTATTGTCACCTTTTCTCCTTTTCATCTTTAAGTGACAAATCTTGCTTGTTCGTGTAGTGCCTCCTGAAGAACTGTATGCAACTCAACTATTGCAGCTGCAAGAGATGGGTTTCTTTGACTCACAAGAAAATATAAGAGCACTCCGAGCTACAGAAGGAAATGTTCATGCAGCCGTTGAGCGACTTCTGGGAAATAATGGCCTATAGAAATAACTTCTTTTCTTTTAACATTTTGAGATCCACGGAAATGTATAACTAGCCATCATCAAGTCCTTCACATGCAGCATATTACAATTTGAGCCATTTTATGCCTGAGAAGTGAGAACAAAGATTTGGTTTCTATTTCTAGGGCTGTGAACTTGCTGATGAAGGTCTTTTTTCATATGATTCGCATTCATAGACATGTAGCTATCTGTTGACTTGCATTCGTAGACATGTAGCTATCTGTGTTCATACAATCTTAAGAATATTTTTATAGTTTGTGAAAATGTGAATGTTACTGTTATTTCCCATTGGAGAAGCTAAGACAGATTGCTCTCAACAGTGTTAAGATTTTTGCTTTACAGTGCAATATATAATAGCTGATATAATTTTGCTTATTACAGTAACTGTATAAATGCTTATACTTGAGTTTTCCCTATAAGTGGAAAAGAGTATTAGGAAATTCAATTACACTGTACAATTATCCTCATTAATAAAATAATTTTGAGCATATACCATAATCATAGCATAGGCAGAGCGTATAATTTTCAGGATTATATATGAATTCCTATTTGTATATACTGTAAATATAGAAAATACGGAGTATATATTTTGGGAACACGAGAGTATATAGTAATTTGTTCATGCATTATAGTTAATTTGTTCATGCATTGCAAAGTATTCAGAAATTCGCATTCAATTATATTAATATGGAAGTATATCTACAAAATTTGATTTAAACCTGTGAATGATTCTCCACCAATAGGTTGAAAAACAAAGTATTATGGATACGATTCTCTTTAATTTGAATTTGAATGTTTTTTTTTCAAGAAAAAAAAAATGGTGCGTGGGGCGGAAGGAATTATGAATCTGGTCCGCGATCAATAAAAAAAAAAAAAACGCACACACACACACCACAACAACAACTTAATTTCAATTTTCGAAAGAAAGATGGAGAAAATTTGGGGAAAGGGATATAGCTTGGTAACTGAAATATAACTACTCTACATAGTGCTCTCTCTCTCTCTAAAAGAGAGAGAACATTAATAACCGCTGCATAACCAAACCTAGATCGTACTTAAAGGCCGCACTCCCCCATTCTCTTACACTTTTTTCGGTTCACAATCTGAATGGCGAACACCACCACCAACATCGACAACTACCTTTTCTCTGATACTCATTTCACCTCTCTCGCCTTGTCCTCTCACTCCGCCCACAAAAACCCTAGAAAGAAGCGCACCAAGTTTCTCAGAATGTCCGCCGCCGACAAGCCCAAACCCACCGTCAAAAAACCCGACCCCTCCGCCCCCAAAATCACCGACCCATGCAGCGAGTGCGGCAAAAGATTCTGGTCCGATAAGGCCCTCTACGGCCACATGCGCTGCCACCCCGAGCGCCAGTGGCGCGGAATTAAGCGCCCGCCCACCTTCCGCCGCCCCACAGACCAAGACTCGGAGGAGGATCACGACGTGGCGGTGTGCTTGCTCATGCTGGCCAACGGTCCCGCCGCTTCTGATACCACTGCCTGCACCGTCAGCCAACCCACGCCGGAATATTCCGAGTCGGACAGGGATCCCGATCAGAATGTGGCTGACGCGGCGGTCGGCCCTCCATCCGCCTCCAACTACGGGCGGTTCGAGTGCTCCAGTTGCAAAAAAGTGTTCGGCTCGCACCAGGCTTTGGGGGGTCATAGAGCAAGCCACAAGAACGTCAAGGGCTGTTATGCAATTACCAAGAATATTGACGGGGAGGTGCAGGAAGGGTGCTGCTCTGGAGAGATGATGATGATGATGACGGTGCTCAAGGATAATTGCAATAGCACTGGTAACAATAATAATATTAATATTAACGGAGGACACAAATGCAGCATCTGTTTTAGGGTTTTCTCTAGCGGTCAGGCTCTGGGCGGCCACATGAGGTGCCACTGGGAGAAGGCGGAGGAGCAACCGTCTAAGGTTTGCGAGTTTGATCTCAATTTGGCTGTGCCGCCGCTCCAAGATGATGATGATGCTTCTTCTTTGCCTTACTCTGCCGGCGGCCTCGCTTTGGATTTGAGGTTAGGGTTTTGAAGAAATTAATTCATGTTGGATAATGATGCTAGTACGTAATTGGGTGTTGTATTAATTAGATACTTGTTCAGTCAGTATAGTTTATGTTGTATGCAGAAAATATATGGATGGAACCACTTTTTTAGGGTTTAATTGTTTGATGTTTCGATCCCCAAATTCGGGAGTTGAAACTTCAATTGGAATATTGTGGATATAATAGCTTGATTTCAGTATATATAGTAGTTCTAATGAATGATGACACACAGATTTATACGTACAACTTCTTAC
This sequence comes from Agastache rugosa, assembly GCA_031470985.1. Classification (NCBI taxonomy): domain Eukaryota; kingdom Viridiplantae; phylum Streptophyta; class Magnoliopsida; order Lamiales; family Lamiaceae; genus Agastache; species Agastache rugosa. The sequence continues at coordinate 12,765,676 of CM062609.1, forward strand.
TATGTGATCGATTCATTTATGCGACACAGGAATTTGAGGACTTAATTTCTTTACTTATGATTTCTGAGAATCAACCTAAACTAGCTGTCATTGTTACCCCTTTTTGTTCATATTACATACCCACGCATGTTAATAATTAAATATTCAAGTGTTAAATCAATTAATGAACAGTATATATTACCAGCTCATGATCATATGTATGATCATTTGCTGTCCTTTTGCTAAATAGAACCTGTTTTATATACCATCATTCTTATGTAATACTCCCTCCGACCCAATAGCAAGGTCTCACTTTCCTTTTTTGGCTATCCCAATAGCAAGGTCTCATTCCAAAAATGGAAATAATTAACTCTTCAAAAGCTGTAGGACCTATCACTTTTTCTCCACTTTTTCTCCTTTTACTCTTGTTTCTTAATAACCGTGCCCAGAACAAGTGAGACCTTACTATTGGGACGGAGGGAATATATACAAATAGTCTCTACAGCTGAGGGATTCATCTAAAATTAATTAATGAGGTTAATTTTAAGACAATCAATATTTTGTCTAATGAAGAAAATAAAACTGATCATAAGCTGCATAACACATACATGAATGACTGAGAGAGATTAATTACTCCCTCCGTTCCACAAAATTAGTCTCTTGTTTCTTTTTGAGATGTTCCAAAACATAGTCCACTTTTTTATTGGAATTTGATTAAAATATTCTTTTACTAAAATAACCTTATTTTGAAAAAAATTGAAAATGATGTATGGAGTATTAAATAAGGATAAAATAGAACATTTACATAGAGATTATGATTTTTCAAAACAAATTAAATGCATTTTCTTAAGTTTTGTGAAAATTAAAGGAATACTAAATTTGTGGGACAGAAGGAGTGATATTTTTTGTAGGTTTAGATATATATACAATTGTCAAGTGAGTTCTTTTTATTCCTGACTCCATAAATCAATGAAATCAGCAAGTAATACCCTATATCTCTCTCCTAATAAGTGTCCAAAGGTCGCCAAAGTTTTTGTCCATGAATAAATGTCTTATTTCAGAATTATATGTAAAAATTATGCTAAACTATCAAATCTACCCTTTAACTCAAGGCAATTTATTTACTTTTTCAATTTTCCATGCAACAATTAAGGGTAAATAATAGTGTCAATGTACCCACTATTATAGTGTACACATTTTGACGTCTGGAGACACATCTTCGGAGACGGAGGGAGTAAGTCACATGACTGATTCAGTTTAACTGGTGAGGTTCTTTCTTCTCAAAGATTTTGTACATATAAGTGATACAACTGCTGTCAGGTCTAATTATTAACTAGTTAATTGCAGAATTAAATTGAAATATTCCAATTTATCAGTTAATTGCTCTATGTAAGAAATTCAAAATTTGGATTCTGAGCAGACTATTTGGAGATTGGCTATAATTAGTTAGTTACAACCAGCCTTACGTGGCTTAATTACGAAGTTTTGGCTAAATTTGTATGATATTAATTACTCATCATTTAATGCTTTTGGTACGAGCTAGTAAAGTATATGAAGCTTAAATCTCCGAAGCTTCGGTTGAATTAAGCTGAATACAGAGGTTCGTTAAACGGTACAATTGTTTGAAATTTAAAAATAATCCCACGTCTTAATTTCAAAACAAATAATAATAATAATAATAATAATAATAATAATAATAATAATAATAATAATAATAATAATAATAATAATAATAATAATAATAATAATAATAATAAATAATGGCATGTCTTATTGCAGTCGCATATAGCGTATAGGCGAATATCACATTATGAATTATGATCCCACACTCTTTGATTGTAATTGGCAGGGTTTGACCGTTCGAGGTTTGAACTTTTGACTCTCCCATTACTGATTTCATTAATTACAGAATATACCCAACTATTTTCTTTAAAATATACTCCCTCCCATTTTTAATATAAGACTTTTTAGATTTGTGCACACAAATTAAGAAAATTTTATTTTGTCAAATTTATCCTTAATAAATGATGAATTGAAATTAGTGAATAGTGAAAAATGTGAATTTGAGGTGAATTAATTAGGGGCAATTATGGATTTAGGAGCTTAAAGAAAGCTAGAAAGACTTATATTTTTCAAAAGTTATAAAACTCTAAAAAGACTTATATTAAAAATGGGAGGGAGTATATTATCAAATAAATCAATACACCACTATATAGGTGAAACCTCTGAACCACACAAAGATAGATCACTACACCACCAAATAATGTGAAAACTATATTATACTACAAGCGGAATTGTTTATATTTAACTAGCGTGCAACCCGTCGAAAATCGATGGGGATTCAATATTTAATAAAATTATTAAAAATGTTATGTTTAATATGTTTGGTAGTACTTATATGAATTTTTTTAGATGAAAATCTTTAGTTTCTAATTAAATTTAATAAAATCATTAGTTACTTTTGTTACTCATGATAGAATTTATTTTTTGATATACTCTTTTAATTTTACTTCGTTTATATAAACGACCCTCTTATTTGCATGTCCAATATTTTATTTTTATTTTCATTTTCATTTTAGTTTCTTTTATTACTTCTTTCTCTCTATATATTTTATAAGATATTGATTGACTAATAAGCTCGTTTAGAATTTAATTATATATATGTACGTACATGTTTCAAATCCGTTTAAAAATTAATTTTACTATTTGTTCCCATCTCAAACTCATATCGTAAACTTGCTAATAATTCAAAATTATTTAATTCAAATGAAATACATGAATGATACATGATTTGCTAGCTCTCTATCAAGGGATTTTATCTCCATATCCATTTAAAGTAGTTTTGGCATGTCCCATTAATTAATCAATTCCATCCAATGCACATCAAGTACATTCATGCAATTTAAAGATATACTTTCATATACCTGTTCTGACTCTCGTTGCAACTCTCGTCATCTTCATATAATTTTTTTCCCTAGAAATAATACTTGGAATTTCAAAAATATACGAATAATCTTGTTATTAAATTTCAAATTCACTGGTCCAAATTTTCTAACCTAAATACAACATTATTTTGCAATATATAAGCATGACCATTAAAAATAATTTAATATTATTTCGGAGTGATAATATTTCGATAATTGATCGAAAAGAGTATTTCTTTGATTTTATTTCACTTTCTTTAGTTGCAAGAAATCAATAGAAATCAAACTATTTTTTTACTTCACAATCTGTCAAAGATTTCATTATATACGATGTTAATTATTGTGTACGTCTGATCATCTCATCAGAAAGTTAAATTTCGAGAATTATCCCTACGTGTATATATATACAAATTCGAGAATTATAATTGAGAATACGTATTGTTGAGATTTTTCTTTTATTTACGTCAATTTAATTTTTTTTAAAAATTAAACAAATTAATATTGACAACTTGATAATTGATCAAATTAAAATTATCAATAAAATAAAACTATTTATATGGCCAACAAATTAATTTGTCAAATTATATTGGTTGTGCAAAATAATTGCGAAATGGAAAAATACACATGGATTGTGAGTATTTATATAGGTTCTCCAAGAGTGAAGTTTTATTAAGAATCAATATGGGATGAGAAAATTTATATTAAATATACATAGAATAAATGAATAAACATGCTCAAAATGAGGATTAAAAATAAATAAGAATATTGAAAGGAGAGAGCGCCACGTAGAACCTCGAATTAAGGAGACACTACAAGAAATTGAACTTTTACCCACACATAATCAGCCACACATAATAATGTGTGACAATTTAACCACACATAATTTAGACATGTGTAGGTAAATTAAGAAGTCACATTTTGTTAGTTGTTGACATTTAATATGTGTGGCGAAATATATCTCGTCACATTTATATTTTAGTATTATATTTTTTTTATATTTTATTTAACTAGTCATTTTTGTATATGATAACGTGGAAATTTGATACAACGAATTCGCCACACATAATTATAAATTATTTATGTGTGGCTAATGACTCATATAGTTACTATTATATTGACATTTAATAAGTGTGATAAAAAATTTATAATCACATTTATATTTCAGTTAATTTTTTATTTATTAGAAGATAAAAAAATTTAAATTTCAAAAAAGAAAATAAAGTCAAAAGCAATCAAAAGTTTGCCAGGAAATAAATAGATTCAAGAAAATAAAAACTCGAACCAAAAAACTTGAAATTTTTCACTTTCCCCGCCCAGCACCAAAAACAATCCCCCCAAAAATGAACCCGCTTAAACCAAAAATATGAAAGAAGACTGGATACCGCTCTTTTGTTTAACTCAACGCCTGATAATTATATTGTCCCATTCATGTATATCTCTTTCATAGTTCTAATCTTGTTCCTCAATTTTCTTCTTCTGCAATTAGTTTTCAAAAGGTTAGATTACAGAGGAAAAAAGATTAAGATGAACATCCATGGCTGCAGAGGCATCGGTGGTGAAGGGCTAACTTGAAACCTTGCAGACGGCAAGGGCAACATCCATGGCCGCTAGCTTAGCCACTTGCTTCTTGTCGTAAATCCATTCCACTAATTCTCTCCCAATCCTTTTCTCTCTTTTCGATCTAATCGATTTTACCATTATTATTTCGTATATGCTTTGATTGAATAGTTATTTACCATCATTATTTTGTTTATGCTTTAATTGAATGATTATTCTTAAATTTGGCAGCAACAAATTTGCTGCAGAAAAAGGAGAAAAAGAAAGGAAGAAAATTGCCGTCAGATATTCAATACTTCGAATTGTAGGATTGGGTTCGAGACTGGTAGTCCGAACGAATCTTAATCTGTAAAGTATTGAAACAGCTTTGACTTGGTAGAGAGGAGAGCGACAGTTTTGATTTTCCTATCTTCCCAATTCTCATGAAAATGGATCTTTCCTATCTTGATTTCGTTTCAGAACAATAACAAACGTCTGGGTTCAGCGGCATAATTATAGCACAGTTGTGGCAGCGTAGGTTGGGATGTCTTCGTGCATCAGTTAATTATCTTCTTTACTCACGATAATTCGAACTACTCTTATTGGTATTTAGCCCCATAAATTATAATCTATATACTGACTTATTGCTCTGTTGCAGAAATATGATTAAAGTTTAGATTATCTGATTTCCCCTGTTTTTTTTTTGTTCGAAACGAGTAATCGAATAAGCTAATTTATGAAAGTTTAGTTTGATGAAACTGAATTGGTATGGTTGGTCTTGTGTTTCTTAACAAGCTTTTTGTGTCTACAATAAATGAAATATATGCCAGTCATTGAAATAGTTATGTTGATGATATTTCTCTTATTTGCACCAAAATCAAATATTGTCATTTTGATTGTTCATTCTAGTATTTGCAGATTTTGCTGTGATTGCTATTGTTTCTCACCTTGCTCTCCATGCCAATGTCAGGAAGTTCTTTCGTAATTTTACTGCTAATGAAATTAAACACTATTTTTTATCTTCAAAAGACTGTTAAAGTTGCTTCAGTTCTCTTTATATTTTTTACTGCATCTATTATCCATCTAGAGAGACCAAACACTTTTAAGTTCTGAATGCAGCTGCTTATTGACAATATCAGTAGACCAGCTCCAAATATCACACATCTATTGCTTAAGTTTGACGTAGATGGCCCTGTTGAGAGGACACTACTTGAACCAAAGATTCAGTACAGGTTATTATTAACTATTTTCACTAAGAGTCCATTTACTGCACATATTTGTAGATTGAACTGATTTATTTTGCTTCACTTGTTAAACTCGTAACGTGTCATTTTTGCATCTTACAGTTGTTTGAAGGTCATTCTTGATATTCTGGATAAACTTTTGATGCCAGATGTCAATGCTTCGCTTCTTGAGTTTGGTTTACAGGTTGAGAGAGCTAATATTTATGTTTCTTGTTCATGAGTGAGTTATGTCGATGTTGGACCCATCTGCTTTGTACTTTTGTCAGCTTAAGCTAAGTACTTTTTTGCAGCTCCTTCATGAACTATGCGTGGATCCACTGACTTCTTTAGTTTATACTACAATACTCACCTTTGACAATCAATGGGTATGAATTAGTTTATACTTCAATTAATTCAACATTTTTGCTTTTATCTCTTATAATATGATGCTTGTATCTATCTATCCATCTCGAGTCACTCATCTCATTAAGTAAGATGTGTGGATGATGACATCCATGCTAAAGGGAATTCATAATAAGCAGTGTCATTGCGCAAACATGTAATAGCCAATATTTCTATCTTTTTATTTAAATTTGAATCTATGATTAAATGGATTGTACTCTGTTAACATCTGATAGTATGTTAGCTAGTGCATTTTGTTGATGTATTTTTTTACTCTTAATGGCAGGTTTTGGATTAATGGCCAAAGCCTAATAACTGAAACTAATATTCTTTTCAGCTGAGGTTCGTGGTGTGTTCACGTAATGATTTTGGTAAATGGAGCTTTTTCTGGGCCGGCCTGAACTGGAGGTAAGATTTAAGCTAATTATATGAGGAGATAATTGATAAATATGTTATGTTTCTAAAGGCTTCTTTTTCAGCCGTAGCTTATTGTTCTGTCTATTAGCTTGACTAGTATTTCTGTTTTACTTGTTCAATGTCCAGATTCCAAATAGTTTTGGGAGCATATTACATTGCAGCTGATCTTCTACGCCATATACTACACTAACAAATGTGTAGATGACAAGTCGATGAATATGGAGACAAGAAGTGCAACATAAGATGTGTATGTGAGAGCTAGAAGTTTTTGTATCTTCGAGAAGCATATTAGGTCTTGCCACAGTAGTTAAAATTTAGAATTGTTTATAGTTGGCATATAGGTATAGTATAGATATTGTGTACTATGATTTATCGATTGCTACTTAGAAAAATTTCTATGCTATAATCTTGTTGTATTTCATGTGTTGTTCGTATTTATATCTAATTTGTGATATTACATTTTTAATATATAATTTACACACAATAATCTATTTACATCCACAAATAACAATATTTTCTATAATATTCAAATTAAAATCATAATATTTTCACTAATATTAATACAAAAAAAAATCATTACCTACACATAATTTATATAGCAATTACCCACACATACAAAGTGACGTGTCAATTGCACGCCATGTCATTATACACATCATTTCCACCTCATCGTTACACCATAATAAAATCATGTTTATCCACACATAAAAGATATTTTTAGTGACATATACATGTGTAGGTAAATGTTTGATGATTTATCCACACATTCATATAAGTGTGGGTAAAACCTTTTCTCTACAGAAAAATAACCACACATGTTGACGTTTGCATTATGTGTGGGTAAAAATCTATTCTCACACATAAGCATACTTTTAGCTACATATGTATGTGTGGGTAAATACTATGAATTCTTGTAGTGAGAAAACTCGAATCCGCAATCGCTTTAATAATATATAGACGAGCTCTTCAAATTTGATGTATTTTTCCAAAAAGTATAATAATATTAGTACAATATTTAGATATAGTAAATATCAAATATATTCCTTTCAAAAAAAATATCGAATATATTCATAGGATTTAGAAATAAAATTATCATAGAATGAATAATTTGGGTAACAGCTTTTTTCAGGAAGTAAAACGAACAATTCTAAAAAAAAAGTTGATACACAATTGAATCTCGACACCAACATGAGCCAAACAAAATAAATAAAAAAACAAAATAAACTTATACACATTTTAATTTCGACACCAATATGAGAATAAATAAATTAAGTATCCATCGATCATATATCATATATTTATATCTTACAAGACAAACATGCATAAAGAATAATCAAACTCACATAGGAGAAACAAATTGTGGAAACGGAAACACAAATCAGAACTAAAGTTTGAAGGTAGTTTTTTCAATCGTAGTTTCAATAAAATTGTACGAATCACATATATTTATATAGGCGATGAATACAGCTTTTTTATTTCCTTATATATTTATTTACGTGTTGAAAAAGTTTTTGAAGCTTTTGATAGATGAATATTTGTTTAGGCGATGCATATTTATTTCTTTAAATAAGTCTTTATAAAGTATATATTTAGAATATTTAATATGTAAATAGAATAAAAAGTTAATAGTAAAATAAAATAAAATAAATGAGTTATGATGATGAGAAGATGATAAAAACTTTCGTGAACTTTATTATAACTTGAAATAGAATAAAAAATCAATAAAAATATATTTTTCAAAATCTTTGGGCCTTAATAGATTATCTTTCTACCAAATTAATAAATATTAGTACCAAATTAGTAGATATCTAACTTTTTAATTTCTTTTTCTTAGACGTCATTATGAATTAATATATGAAAAACCTACTTCAAATAAAAATAAATTAACTTAAACCCTTTTTAGTAGATTTGGAAGAAGTGATCGTCCGTGCAAATATATCTCATCTTCACAAGATTGTAAATTCATTATTATAAGTGTACACGATTTTTTAAGGGTTATTTACCATATATTTCAGCTTATAAATATATTTACCTGTTGAAAAAGATTTTTATGCTTTGTGTAAGATTTTATGCTCTATAGTTTATTATGGAAGGTTTAATACTATTAAAATACAATAATAATACAATCTAGAGATTTTGCCATTATTTTCATGCTATATTTATTACCATAATTGCATCCTATACATATTTTTCCATCTATTAAATATATTAAAGATAATAATAAAATAAATAAAAAAGGCTTATAATGAGGATTTAAGATAAATAGGAATACCGAATGGAGAGAGCGCCACGTAGGACCCCGAATCAAGGGAAGGCCTAGAATCCGCAATCGTTTTAATAATATACTAGTGTGTATCCCGTCGAAAATCGACGGCGAACTATATTATTAAAATAAAATATATTAATAAGGTTGTTTCTTCGATTTATTGTACTTCTTACACATATATTTTATTTTTATTATTATTTTGCAATATATAAGCATGAACATTAAAATAATTTGATATTATTTCGGAGTGATAATATTTCGATAATTGATCAAAAAGAGTGTTTCTCTGATTTTATTTCACTTTCTTTAATTGCAAGAAATCAATAGAAATCAAACTATTTTTTTTACTTCACAATCTGTCAAATATTTCATTACATACATCGTTAATTATTGTGTACGTTTGATCATCTCGTCACAAAGCTAAATTTCGAGAATTATCCCTACGTGTATATATATACAAATCCAAGAATGATAATTGAGAATACATATTTTTGAGATTTTTCTTTTATTTACGTCAATTTAAAAATTTGTTAAATTAAACAAATTAATATTGACAACTACATAATTGATCAAATTAAAATTGTCAATAAAAATAAAACTATTTATTTGGCCAATAAATTAATTTTCCAAATTATATTGGTTGTGTAAAATAATTGCGGAATGAAAAAAATACACATGAATTGTGAGTATTTATATAGGTTCCCCAGCAATGACGTTTTATTAAAAATCAATGTGGGATGAGAAAATCTATATTAAATATACATAGAATAAATGTATAAAAATGCTCAAATTAAGGATTAAAGATAAATAAGAATACTAAAAGGAGAGAGTGCCACGTACGACCTTGAATTAAGGAGAGGTCCCGAATCCGTAATCGTTTAATATATATATATATATATATATATATATATATATGGATGGATGGATCGATGGATTATCAGGTATGTGTAACGGAAATTAAAAATCTTATATTTATCACATATGTGTAACCGAAATTAAAAATCTTGGAAATAAGATATCATCGAATTTTAATTGTATGTGATAAAGATTTATTGATCATGATATCTAGAAGTTTTTATTTAGGACTATTAACTCTAGATAATATGTTATTTTAATTATAAATTATCTCTCTGAGTTGTGGAATGCACGTAAATCAGCCACCAAATAAACACACTCTTTTGGCTTCTAATTAAGAATTAACTCGGCAAAATATAACGGATCCTAACCCGGAATGGAAGCCTCACTTGTTAAGAACGGCGAATTTAGTTGCCCATAATTTAACTTTTATTTTGCTAAGAATTGTACATACTTCTATGTGGACGACAGACTTTCCCTTTGGGGTAAGGAATCTGGCATTCGAGGATTTGAATGAATTTTCAATTCATTTTGGCTTAAAAATTTAAAAGCTATTTTCCTTTGGATGGAAATATGCAGGCGCGACGAAGATCTCCTAAATCAACATCTCCTCCAAAAAAAAAAACAAAAAAATCAACATTGCTATTTGCTCCTATAAAAAGGAAAACAATCGACAAAATATAACAATATCGTATTTTTTTTTGTACCTGTAATTAGAGAATATGAAACAGTTTTAGTGGATTATATATGTAATAAATTTGTTAATTTCTTAATTAATTTCATTTTCATGCTTGGGTTAATATCACTTTCGATCCCAATCTTTAACATTTTTATCAATTATATTTCAATCTTTAAAACTTATCAATTAATTTATCTGGACTTTTCAATGTGCAGCAATTCTATAATCGAAACAATCGAAGAGATATAAAAACTCAAAATTGATTGAGGACTAAAGCTCACAGTCAGGTTATCTACTCATGCAATGGAGATGCCTGTGTACAAATATCACAAATTTGAATCTCACAAATACTTTATAAATGTAGCATAGTGCGATTAATGTGCTATTTCGAATAGCGTTATCAGGTTATCATTGTCACAATAAATATACAATTATGTATATGAACATATTCACACAAAATTTTTAGTGCAGCATCAGTACTTGAGGAATTTAATTACTATCATCTTTACTTATCCTTCATCGTTTTGCACTAACAAATTGGTGGGAGTCCTACATAAACTAGTTGGAACTAATTAAATAATACATAAAGATTATGTGTATATGCATGTGGTATACGCAATATATTATATATACACTTTTTGGTGTAAAAATTAATGGAAAGAAAGCCTAATTAGTGGTCTCAACTACTGCATCAGGAGGCAACGTGGACTAATTAATTAACCTCCTTAATCAAATGAGTGATGCTATTCGGACATAAATGTCCGGACATAATTTAGCTAGTTTAGGTAAATGAATCGGTTCGATCCGTTTAACTAATTTATTTAATTTTGTAATTTCTCCACATTCATTCAATTTATTATTTTTTGAGTAATTTAATTCAAGTGAATGCATAAATATCTATTAAGTAATAGTATTTACGAAAAATTAGTGAAAATCACAAAATAACTTTATTAGTTTAATTTCGTATTTTTTATATTCATATTTCTCTCTTTAAAAATGGCGGTTTAGATTAATTAAGTAAATACATTAGAGTACTAACCAACACCATTATTTTATTTGATAAATTATAAGTTAATATATTCATTTTATGTCCGGACATATATGTCCAAAAAGTATTAGTGTAATCAAATATTTCAACCGCTCGAACTAAATAAACAATTAATTGTTGCGTAGGCAATTGGTGTTTCCTCGTAAGCAACAAATCAACCTTAATTTTGATGATCCTGTTGCATTTTCTTAATTTCCACAAACTTTGCAAGTGCGTAAATGGGGAGATCGATATATTTGCAAGAGTGGAAGATTAAGGCTAAACACAATTCCCCTAATCAATTGATGGCGTGGAATGCAGCTGGAAGTGACAAACTAATGAAGAACTAAATTCAACTTAATTAATTACTAATATTATACTAATGAGTTACTAGTCTTATAAAAGGGTAGTAACAATTAATTAATAATATATATGAATGATTAATATTTTTGGTGTTGGTGTGAGGACAAGCTAGAGTGGAGATGCGGCGGCTAGCAGTTAGTAAATGGGGATCAGAGGGGACGTCGCTTTTGGCCCTCCACGCATTTGAGAGTCATTTTGAGGCTTATATTAATTACTATATATATTTATAATTTTTTTTTCTTATACATATATGTATCAACTATTCCAATCTGACCTTTTAAACGAAAAAGATCAGATTCCTTCCAGATATTAATGGACGAGTTAACGTCATGATCATGGGACTCAAAAGTAAATGTTTTGTAATTAATTATATCGATTGACTTTGATCGCTTGAGATCGTCTTTTTTCCATTTTTGGTGTCTACTTATGCCCCGCCATTAATATTTTTTTTAGATTTTTTTTTCATTCTTATAATTATTCTTAAATATTTAGTTTGCAATTTTTAGTTAAAAATTGATTTTTAGGACTACTTATTCCATAATTAGGATATAGTATAATTTTGTGTAAGCTTCAGTTCTTAGTAATAAATGCTACTTAGTGTTTATTACTCCCTCCGTCCCCAAAAACTATATTACATGTTGATCGGCACGAGTTTTAAAAAATATTTGGTTGAAAGTGTGTTGAGTGGAAAAATGACCCACACTTTAAGAAATGTGTGGTGCATGTTTGTTGAATGAAAAATGGGATCCATTATTTAAAAATATGAGGTATATGTTTGAAGGAGTTGTGTGGGGTTCATGTCCCAAAATAGAAAGTGATACACTTTTCGGGACGGACAGAAATGGAATTAGTGATACAATTTTCAGGGACACAAGGATTATATAATAATATCTTTTATTTTTTGTAATAAATATTACTCCCTCCGTCCCAGGTCAGTGTGGTTCAACTAATATACTCCCTCCGTTTTTTAATAAGTGTCCTTTTTAGCTCATTTTTTTGTTTCTCAATAAGTGTCATATTTCAAAAATTCTAGAGAAAAATAATGTAAAACTTCCCATTATATCCTTGTCATTAATGCAGATTATCAACTTGTTTATGTTTCCTATGATATTAATTAAGGGTAAAGAGTAAATTATCAATTTTCTTAATATGTGTGTTTTGAAGGAGTAGGACACTTATTAAAGAACGGAGGGAGTACCTCACAACAAATTAAAAATACACCACACTTTTGGGGAACGGATGGAGTATTAAAAATAATAAAATTAATCACGGTGGGATGCGTAAAATTGTGGGATACACGTCCGAACTGGACTTCGCGAGCGAGCTACATAATTATAAGTTTAGCAAGTTCAAATTGTATGACATACACATTAAAATGCACAATAACAATTTTAAAACAAATGTACATGCATTCTCTAAATTTAGGATGTTTATCACACAAAGGAAGAAATAAGAATGTTTGTATATATATTTAGGATGTTTATATAGAAAGGAAGAAAGAAGAATGTTTGTATAAACATACTATATTACAGTATAATTAAGTGTTTGATTAGAAGTTAGAAGGGCCATAAAAGTAGGGTTAGGTGCAGCAAAACTATGTGCAACCTCCCGGAGCCGAAGAAGACATGTTTAACCTAGTTTCCGCGCGCATAATTAATTACTTCTAGCTACTCCTACCTTTCATTGTCTTTGTTTCATTGTTTGAGTGGGAAAACATAATTAAAAATAAAAAATATATAAAATAAGAGGTCACTTGGGAAACTGGTTTACCGACTAAAAATCCACAAGACGGGAAGAAGATTTTCTTGCTACAATCACTTGTAAAAATTAACTTAACTGTTCGCAAAGTAATATCCCAATCAATATAGGAGTATTATTTATTCTTTGATAAAGTATTAGTACACTTATACTGTTATACAATGATGGTATTGCACAAACGAGGAACATACATACGTGTATATATAGAGAGAGGTGATGTGCTACACACCTTTCGTGGGCACCTTTCTCGTTTCGTCCGTATTACCATTATTCTATTTAATTTTTGATATTGTGTTTTATTCTAATATCTTAGAAATTGTTATTAAAATCGTGAAATTTACAAATCAATCAAAATCAAAGCTCGATTTTTTCTTTTTCCCCTTAACTTAAAAGAAATGAACAAATAGGTCAAATCGAGCTTTGATTTTTATTGATATGTAAATTCAATGATTTCAATAATAAGGTATTATAATAAAACACAATATCAAAAATTAAATGGAATAGTGTTAATACGGACGAAACGAGAGTGGTGCCCGCGAAAGGTGCTCACGGAAGGTGTGTAGCACATCACCTATATATATATATATATATATATATATATATATATATATATATATATATATATATAGGGAGATGATCATATAGGAACTCATCTTTATATGAGTCTGTAGAAACCATGCATTTTTATCACATTGGTTAATGCACAAATTGAATTATTTTAATGCACAAATTCATATTAATGAAAAAATTGAACATTTGTGCATTGAGTTACTGTAATTTGTGTTATTTATCTTATTTGTGCAGTAAAGTATTGCATTTTGTGCCTTTTCAAAGTGATAAAATACATGGTTCTACGGACTCATATAAGGATGAGTTCCTACCAGATCCACACCATATATGTATATATATGTATATAGAGGAATGATATGCTGTTCACCTTCCGTGAGCACCTTTCGTGGGCACCGATCACCGTTCGTCCATATTAGCATCATTCTTTTTAATTTTTTTATTGATTTATATTCTAATAATACCCTAAAAATTAATATTTAAATCATTAAATATACAAAATACATAAAATTAAAGCTCGATTTGTCTTATTATTCGTTTCTTTGAAGTTAGAGGGAAAATGAACAAATTGAGCTTTGATTTTTATGTATTTTATATATTTAATTATTCAAATATTATTTTTTAGGGTATTAGAATATAAATCAATAAAAAAATTAAAAAGAATGATGTTAATATGGACGAACAGTGATCGGTGCCCACAAAAGGTGCCCACAAAAGGTGAGCGGCATATCATTCCATATATATATATATATATATATATATATGGGTTGGTTCGCATACAAAATAATTTTCTCGTGAAAAATAATAATAATGCATTTTATGTACTAAAATAATATTTTATGTAGACTTAATAGTGTGAAATGGCCAAACAATATAGTAAAAACTAAATTTTGTCACCCAACTTAATTTTTATAAATTTTGTCATTGTTTGGGGAAAACTCCCCATATTGCCTTTACTTTATGATAAAGTCACCAACATAGTACAACACACTCTCTCTCTCTACTTTTTGGATTTGAATCTCTCTGCTAACTTCCATGGTCGGCTGCTTCTTTCTCTCTCCTCAACGCTTTTTTTTCAGCTGTCTTTTTTGGTTTTCGATCGCTGGCGTTTTTTTTCCGTTTATCATCTCCGACGTTATGCAGCGGCAGCAGATTTTGTGTTTTTATTTCCAGAATACTATTTCTGTGTTTTTTTATAATCGTTGCGATAATCGGCGTTTGTTTTCCGTTCATAGTCGTCGAGATCGTCGGTGATTGTTTTTCCGTTCATAGTCGTTGAGATCGTCTTCTCCGTTGGCTTTTAGGCTGTGTTTAGGGTTTAGGTTTTAATTCCAGATTGCTGTATATTTTTTTGCATTCTGATCGGTATTACTTCTGCTGCATTTTGTTGTTTCGATTTTTTTGTTCCGATGGTGGTAACGCACGTTAGAGCTTATTCCGGTGTCGTTGTGATTGTTATTAGTTTTGTTTGCCTGCGATTTAACGTGAATATTTCAGTGTTTGGCTTGAATATTATGATGGTGTGATTGATATGTGGTGTGTGGCACTCCGTCGTGAAAATCGCATTTCGTACCGGTGTACAAATGCAAGATAGTGGTGATCCGAATATATGATTTTCGTACCAGAGTACCACACTATTTGCATATGTACACGGGTGAGAGTACCAGATTCGGTGCCAACTAAGAGAGTGTTACGATAGTACGAAAATCATATATTCGCACCGGAGTACCAACTAAGAGAGTGTTACGAAAGTACGAAAATCATATATTCACACCGGAGTACCAACTAAGAGATTGCTACGATAGTACGAAAATCTCATATTCGTACCGGTGTACAAATGCAAGATAGTGGTGGTACAAATATATGATTTTCGTACCAGAGTACCACACTTTTTGCATGTGTACACGGATGAGAGTACAAGATATTCGCACCGGAGTACCAACTAAGAGAGTGTTTACGATAGTACGAATTCATAATGATATAGATACGAAATATGTCAGTTCGTTACGTTAGTACTGTGAGTACCTGACCTATCTGTCTCTTTTTATTTTCATGCAGACAAGACATTCTTCTCTAATTGTTGCCCATGGTGGAGTGTGGAATAACAACATATACGAGGGTGGACGAAAAGAGTATATTCCTATACTGGTTAGTGGTATAGGGTACGAAGATTTATTGAAGAAGCTTGAATTGTGATTGAGGAAGAATAAGAGCATGTACATGTTTGATATAGATGCATTAGTTAAGTCTTCGGCTGGTGAAACTATGAGGATGAAGATAACTGATGATTTTGAGTTGTCTTGTTTGATGGAGTTATTGGAATTACCTATCATACACGTTAATGTTTGTCGTAGAAATTACGAATCTCCACACAGTATGATGAATAATATGTTAACTGGTCAGAATGTGTCGGAGCGGAATTTTGATGATGGTGGCGCCAATGATGATGATGATGCAGGTTTTGATTTTGGGTGGGGCAATTTTATGTCTGATAGTAATTCCGTTGATGAAGTTGATGACAGTTCCAATGTTGGTGATGCCCCTCATGATTATAGTGTGAGAGATGGCAACATTGTGCCACAGTTGGATGAGTCGATTGAGACCAATGAAGATAATAATGGAGTTCGGCGACATTGGATTGTCGCTGGTGCTACGTACAATGCCTCTCTTCCATGTGATAAATAATGTCTACCAGATGATATTCTGTGTACGGAGGAACTCGCTCGGGGTGGCACATTTTCTAACAAGAAGAAGATGATTGTAGCACTTGGGATATATAACATGAGAAAGCATTTCCAGTGCGTTGCAGTGCACTCAAATAAGATTAGATACCATGTTGTATGCAAATAAAAAGAAAGATGTGGGTTCATCATGCGTGCAAGATCAGTAGGGAGTGCGTGGAGAATATACAGATGGAGTCCACACAGTTGTGAGGCTGACTTGAGATATCATTCTCATCCAAAAGTACACTCTAGAGTTCTTGCTGGATATTTTGAACCTAATTTGTTAGAATATGGTGCTGTTCTTAGGCAGAGGGATATTCAAGGTCAGATACGAAGGGAATTTGGTGTAAATGTAAATTATCAAGCTGCTTTGTCCGGGAGGAACCATGCACTAAGCGCGACTTATGGCGACGCAGACAAGTCTTTTCAGGTTTTTGTATAGTATTTGCGACTGTAACGTGTGGTACAAATTTAATAAATTCGTTTCGGAGTACTGCTACTGGGGCATTTTTTACACCATTACGAATACACCATAGCATGGTACTCTTGTACAAATATCATATATTCGTACAGGGAGTACCACAGTTATGGCGTATTTAGCAACGACGCACCACAGTATAACCCTTGCAAAAGCATTTTAAATCCAGTACGTTTGGTACGTTTTTGTTAAGTTCGTACCACGTG
This sequence comes from Agastache rugosa, assembly GCA_031470985.1. Lineage (NCBI taxonomy): Eukaryota > Viridiplantae > Streptophyta > Magnoliopsida > Lamiales > Lamiaceae > Agastache > Agastache rugosa. The sequence goes on from CM062609.1 coordinate 12,783,079, forward strand.
TTCGTACGATTTATATTATTTCGCTCCATGCGTACCATTCGTGTCTCCCCTTCCTATATGCATCATGTAGGAGGTACGAAATATAACATTTCGAACCATTCGTACCGAAATGATTTTATACTTACCCTCGTGCAGTGTATCAACTTCTTCACATTTTCACCACACTCTGGCAGCAGCCCCACCTCAAACATGCTCAGCCTTTCGAGTTCCTCGTACGGCACCACTTCCTCGGCCGAGGGATCAAACGTGCTGCCTTGTTCATAACCACTATGCAATGACGTCCACACATCATCAATTGCATCCTAATAATATTAGAACAAACCACGAGAATTAGCATCAAATATATTCGTGAATTAATGTACGTTTAGAAATGAGATAGAAAATTACCATCAACATAGTGCCGGTCACAGCAACTGTTGGGTCAGCCTGTTGCAAACCGGCATCAATTGGACGTGTTTCTAGTATGCTTAGGTATGAATCTATGTGCTTGTTGCAAAGTTGCTTTGTAACATCAATTATTTCCTCGAAGAACTCTTTACCGACAGCCCATGGGATCCCTACGTTCCTTCTACAAAATATATTATTAATTGTTTATTCTTCAATGTCATGTATATGTTGTAGAAAAATTAGCCAAACTTACAATTTCGGGTTGTCAGTCACCATGAAAACATCAAAACTATCGCGCCCCGCCCGTACGTCATTTATGAGGTATGGACTCCGGCATGCGGGAGCAGGATACCTTGTCCTCAGTAGGCGTGCAATAACGTTTTCATTCAGATTTGCATTTGCAAGTGCTGGTGCATAAGAAATCAATGCGGATGCCGGCTGCGTGATCCAGGATTGTGTTCCTCCTCCCCATTCAGCTTCCAGCGTCGCTTGTGACCAGTACAGTTCTGGAATGTGAGGGCTGGTGGGAATTTGTTCATCAGCTGGGACGGCCTGGACATCACGAATAGTACGAATTAGCATTTTCGTACCCGAGGTAACATGTGTCGGTGTGATAAGAGGAGAAGGATATGTGAAGGTTAATGTACGAATATTTTCTATTCGTACCACGAGTACCATGTACACGGTACGAATATCATGTTTTCGTACCATAAGTACCGTTTATTCGCACAATGAGTACCAAGTAGTTGGTACTCATGGTACGAAATCTAAATTATTCGTACGATGAGTAACATTGTATATGCATGGTATGGTACGATTTATAATTCGCATCATACACATCTGTGTGTACGTATGGTACGATTTGTAATAATTCGTACCATGCGTACATATCAACAAGAGCAACAGACATTGACATTTTTATATGCATTGTATTGGCTACAAATCATGCCAAAACATAATGCAAAATACATATAATATTGTTCGTAGATAGTGACAGAAAAAAAAAGCATAAATAATTGTTTCATAAAGCATCACAAGCTCCGGAATACCAAATGCATGCGCATGCCTAATCCTCCATATGCATGCCGTGAGTACCTTGTCAAGTTTAATACTTTGGATGACAGAGTCAACAATTCATTCGTTGTCTGACCTGTAAGTCCGGTGATGTTGCTCCTGCCGTTGCTACTGCTTCTGTTGGTGCTTCTGCTGTTGCTTCTGCAGCTGATGCTGCTACCGTTAGGGATGTAAACGTATCGAATCGAATCGAATATCATTGTAAACGAATCGAATTCATGAACCATTTTCAAATTTGAATTCGAATTCGAATCATATTCGAATATTAAATTTGATTTGAATTCGAATATTCGAATAATTTCACGAATTCGAATCGAATATCGAATCTATATAGAAAGGAGATGAAGAACGAATTTTCATAAATCTGTAATGGAATGCGATGAAAAACGATAATAAGAATGATGGTAGATGCGAGACAATGTAAAATAGTTAGATGAGAGATAAAGACTGTGACTTACATCCGCACTAATGAAGAGATTATAGTAATGCAGTACATATCCCTTAAGGAAAATTTTGACCTTATTTTAAAATGAGCTTAAAGATGAGTCAAACAACATATTTTAATGTGTATATATATCTATATAAATATGTATTTGTGAATATTAAATATATATGTATATAATCGAATATTTAATCGAATATTTTTGAATATCGAATCGAATATCATGATTTTGAATTTGTATTTGATAACTAATCGAATCGAAAAATGTATTTGATAACTAATTCGAATCATAAATTTTTGAATTCGAATTTCAAAAATTCGAATCGAATACCGAACCGAACCAAAATTATTCGATTCGTATACAACCCTAGCTGCCGTTGCTTCTGTTGTTTCTGCTTGTGCCGCTGCTTCTGCTGATGTTGCTGCTGTTGTTGGTGGTGTTTCTGTTGGTGTTCTTTCTTGTTATTCTTCTTGCGGTTGGTCTTCTGTTAGTCTTTCGAGCTCCGTGTCTGCTGCAACTGGTGTGGGTGGTGATGCCCGTGCGGGTGTGTTTTCCATAATCTGGTCCTGCTGCTGATGCACCACCCAATCTTCAAGCTCGTTAAATACCGTGTGGTGGTGCGTATCCATGTGCACATATGCTTCTAGAATCTTTTTCAAGACGTAGTCCCCAACATCTCGCACAAGATTCTCATGGTGAATTTTGAGAAGGCCCTCTATCTCTTTGAGCAGGACATTCCTTTCTGGAGCAACGAGAGTGTTGGTAGCAGTGTGAATTGCAGCACTGGTGCCAGCACCTTGAGTAGCAGCATCAGAAGTAGTAGCCCAAGCACGGGCGGCAGCAGCACGAGTCGCAGCAACATTACCCTCATCTCCGGATAGAGCATCTTTTTTCCTCTTCTTCTTATTCTCGTTCACATTATATTTGAATGAGAATAGATGCCCTTCTGGGTCATCATCCAGAGATTTCCAGTATTTTTTCTTGATTTCCTTCTTGTCTGGCTTCAGGGTAGTTTTGACCTAAAAGAACAGTATATATTTTAGGTTTAATTTCAAAAAAAAAAAGTAAAGCATGCAAGCGTAACAAAATCAAATCTTTTACATCATCAACTTCAATATCATCTTTGTCGGTGGTCTTCGAATACGCAAACCTTAACAGACGAGGCCTCCTGCGCTGCACAAGCCTACCCCCTATATGCTGACCTATGTATGGAATGGCACAGAATATCCATGCCTGGGAAATTGGATGCGGAAAGATAAGATGTTATATATGTAACGGCTAGTACGAATTTAAGTAATCATACTAAGAGTACCGGTACTCTGGATACAAATATAGTATATTTCGTACCAATTGAACCATAATGGCGATACGAATATCATGAGTTAGTATTATATATGTAACGACTGGAACGAATTTAAGTAATCGTACTAAAATTACCTGTAATCTTGTTACGAATATAGACATTTCGTACCATTTGAACCATATTGACGACACGAATATCATGAGTTCGTATTAATAGTACCAAGCAGGATGAGATGATTTCGTTTTACAGCCCCAATTTAAGGCACTAGTAATACGATTTACATAATATTCGTAACACGAGTACCTGTACACTTGATAAGAAATTTAAGAGAGTGTCACATAGAACAGGGATGGTACGATTATTCTATATTTCGCAACATGCGTATGATTAGTTTCTTGATGAGAATTGTTAATTGAAAACATACCAAGAAGGCGGTGGTGTTTTCGGTAAGATGATAGCAGGGCCCCGATGCTGCCGCAGACGGTGTGGTTCTGGCACTGTCAATAGCCAATTTTAATATCTGGTACGAGATGCTGCCCCATGAGAATCTATCCCAAGCTTGGGATAGATTCCCATGGGGCAGCATCTTGTCTTCCACCAATACCCAGAGCCAAGTGTTAATCTTATACTTGGCTTGTTCATGACCAAGCACATAGTGGCATGCTATGAGCATTTTTGCTATTTTCACATAATCGGAGACATCAGCTCCATTAATTCTCATGCTTGCAATAAATCGATTCAACAACTGCAGCGGGGTAATTGGAGTGCTCTGGAAAAGCCTAGCGTACGTAGAATTCTCCGGAATAGGATGTTCATTGTATGGATCAAAAGTAGGGTTGCCGAAGCGCAACTCACTAACCAAAGCAAATTCAACACGAGAAAACCTCAAAATCTTCTCATTGATCTTAAAAAACAGAGTTGTCGGATCTGGATCATTCTTTATCGTGATGACCTGGCGAGACACCACGAAATGCAGTACTTTGCCCTGTCTTGTGATAGAGTTTGGGAGGCCCATGAAGAACCCATGAACTGAGCTCACGAGTTCCGTTATGGCATCAGCACCAAAACCATTCAATATCCTACGAACATCACCTATGACTTCGCTACTCTCGATGATCATCACCTTGTGGCCTATCAGCCATAGAATACCTCTTGTATTGCTATCCAACCTTCAAAGAATAAACACAGAAGCTTGTTTAAAACTGTACAATATTATTCTATTACACATGCAGTCCAAGTACGAAAGGAAAGAAGCTCATATATTCGTACGAGTCTACCACTCCAAAGTCTTGGTACGTCGGGTTTTTATACGTGAATTTCGTACCGGGGGAACAACGCAAATGTGGTAATAGACCGATACGAAATTGATACATCTATACACCAGAGCACGTATTACGTGAAATTCGTGCTGGAGTACCACCACATTAAGCGGTACCCAGTATGAAAATCACATTTTTTCGTACTGGAGATTATCATCTTACAAGCAAACTACCCAGAAATGCGAGCAAACAATTACAAACCACACTGGTACGATTAGAACACGGTACGAAATCGAAGTTGAAACAAATCAAACTACTTTACCCGCCAAAAATTCAAAAAGAAAATACAAATAAAATCTAGAAAAATAAGAATGAATATCCAGATCCAGATTTATATGATTTTTATAAGAAATTACCAGCATTTCGCCGTACGGATCGCTGGACGATGGTTGTACGTTTCCGCCATTTCCGGATACGGCAAGTGAGTCGTCGGCGGCAGATCTATTTTCTTCCGACGCTATGATTTTCCGACGAACTGGATGTATGCGCGGCGGCGTGTAGTGGTGGTTGGTGTTTGCGAGGTGGTGTGCGACGAACTTTGCGGTGGTTATGGAGGCGAAGCGATAATCGACGTGCGGTGGTCTAGGGAAGGAGGAATGTTGCAGTAGCGCGGAGATGAAAAGACAGCGATGGTTATGGAGTTATGGCGTGGACGACGGTAGATCTCTAGTCGAAGACGATGACGAAGACGGCGGCCGAAATCTCGAGAATGAGGGAGGTAAATCGACAGAGAGAGAAGACGGAGGAGAGAGAAGACGGAAGGAAGAGAGAGAAATGGTTACTTTTTGTGGGTGGAAAGTAAAAAGTAATTTCCGTTATCCATAAGGGCAAGATGGTCCGAAATTTGAAAATATTGCCAAAATTTATAAAAATTAAGTTGGGTGACAAAATTTAGTTTTTACTATCTTGTATGGTTATTTCCCATTTTCACTCTTTTATGTATTATTACAATGCAGTGTCATAATAATGCATTTTTGAGTTATTGCAATGCATTGTTACGATAATGCATTTCATATTTAATTATAATGTAACGATCAATGACAACCGTAGATCTACGAAGATCAATGATCCAGATCACTTCTTATTTCTTATAAAAAAAGACTTTTACACATGATCTCATCCGGATCAATGCAGTTATATTGATTATTATGGCGGAGTGAGTTGAATGTACACGAGATTAATGTAATGTAAGAGGTTGGAGGAGTTTGCGTAAGCATCAATAATATACTCCTACATACTTTATAAATAATATATTATAATTGGAAATTAATAAGGCGATGGATGGAGTTTAATTAATTAAAGCCACTTGTGCCTGACGTCAGATAAAATAATGTATCCACAATGACTAAAGAATCTTTTCGCATATACATTACAGTTACACACACCTAGACCTGGAGTACAAATTACACCCATTGTTAATTAATTAATTAATGAAACAAATGGATGAAACGACTAACCAGAGTTAAAAGTCAACTGCATAAGCTCTCCTGATCATAATATATATATCTATATATATCTATATATATATATATATATATAAACAAACTAATCATAGTATAAGAGTATAATTATAATTATAAATAGAGAAATAGTATAGTATAAGTTTAGATACTGAAATTCATTTGTCAGTGTGACGCTGCGGGCGGTGGCATTAATTAATTGCTGATAATTAAGCCTGCTATGCATTATAAATAGAATTATACATGTATTCTTGCAATTAAGTTTATTTTTATTTAAAATTAAAAGAAAGAGAGGGAGAATTTCTGTTGGTGGGTCCCAACTCCCAATGCATCTCATAGCATAGCACAGTCTGCATAAAATAAAAAGAGATTCCACATTCAATTCGCCATTATATTCTTACTACATCTCATTTTCTGCCATCATTAACGCTTCCATCTTTCCACCCAAAATACTACACCTCTCAAAGCTAGATTACGTGTCAGCAACAAACCTAATAACTTCTTCTTCTTCTTCTTCTTCCTTTCAGAGAGAGAGAGAGAGATTTAGTGAACTAATTTCTGTGTGGATGATGGAGTCGTTAGAATTATGAGAGGTAACGTCCCGACCATATCAATTATGCACCCTTTACTTCAGTCACTTTTTTTTTTTTGAAAGGTTTACTTCAGTCACTTTCATTTTCTTCTTTTTGGTACTGTTTCTTCTTAGCAACCTCTAAATCGTGCCAGTGTTTTTTGCCTCTGCTTCTGTTCTCATAATTACTTAATTTGATACCTATGTAGTAGTATCTCTTAATTTTGATATTAATTCTTCTAATTTATATTGTAGCTTAAACTGATCTATTCATTTCACCTTTTGATCTTCATTCAAACAATATTGATTTTCTCCTCTATTTCCTATCATCAAGATTTCTCTATCTTTATTGTGCTAAGATTTATCTCAAGAAAGCAACATCACTTGATAAAATTAAATGCCCTCTCTCTCTCTAATCTATATATATGCAGCATAGGCCATGAAATGATTTGTATATTGATGGTGGATTTTTACATTTCTTTGATTAGATTATTTACTTAATTAATATGATCGAAATATAATGCAGTTGGAAATAAGTTGATGATGTTTGGCTCACGTGGAGAGGGAGTGATCGGGTTTTGGAAGATAAAGGAAAGCAATCCTCCTTGGAAGTTCCTCTTCTTGTTTTTCATATTCAGGCTGCTTCTATGTTTTGGATCCTGATTCCTTTTATGCAGTTTCTTGAATTAATATATATAGATATATGAATGAACAATATTAACCATGGGAGATGGTGCCTTGTCACCTAATATTTCAGACATCGCCATAGATTTTGATCTCATAGATGAACTCTTGTTTGATGGATTCTGGTTAGAAGCTACTGATGCTTCCACTTTCCAAACCGATTTCAACTCCACCTCTTCCAATACCAATCAACAACAACAACATTTCTCAAAAGCAACTGCAAAATCAATTTTCTTTAGTCATCACCAACCTATTAGCAACCCGAAAATGGATGAAATTTCTTCCAGTCATGAATTGCACAACAATGGAAAGCAAACTGCCGGCTTTCCGGATGAAGAATCCCAAGCACTGACTGCAAGGTTATGGGTTGGACCGAGCAGAAACGAAGGGCATGATAAGTCTGTGAAGAAGAGGTTGGTGCAGGCCATCAACTTCCTCAAAGAATCGACACGAGATAAGGATGTCCTAGTTCAGATCTGGATTCCTGTGAAGAAACAAGGGAAGCAAGTGCTGATAACTAGCAACAAACTGTTTTCACTGAATCCAAGCTGCAAGAATCTTGCAAACTACAGGGATGTTTCCTTGACTTATCAGTTCGTAGCGGATGAGAATTGTACGGAGTTTGTTGGCTTGCCTGGCCGTGTGTTCTTGAACAGGCTGCCTGAATGGACTCCGGATGTTCGCTTCTTCAGAAGAGAGGAGTATCCGCGTGTTACACACGCGCAGCAATGCAACGTTAGAGGATCTCTTGCACTTCCAGTTTTGGAGCATGGTAGTGGTATTTGCTTGGGCGTGGTTGAGATTGTGTCTACTCATCAGAAGCTCGATTTTCACCCCGAGCTCCAAAATGTCTGCAAAGCTCTGGAGGTTGTGTCTGCTTCTTCTCATGTCTTGTCTTTCTGTTTCTGATCATTCTTTTTTGAGTTAGAGAGTTGAAATCCAATGCATGTGGTGTGCCAATTTGTCATAAGAGCTTTTGTTTATATGATCATTCTTATTAAAATCTGTCATTCTTCTGTATGCTGTTACTAATTTACACAACATTGATAGTTTTTCATAATTTTACGCGTCTCCTTTAATGACATGTAAGCGAGTGATATAATTCTCTGATTGGAAGTCTAAAATATCGAACCATAGAAAGAACTCTAATATATGGTGATAGTGTGGTTTTACTTAAATCTTTCATCAAGGCAGAGGATTTCATCTTTCTCTTTTAAATTGTTTTTCAAGTGCAGGCTGTTGATTTGAAGAGTTCTAACATTCTGAGTCCTTACAATATAGAGGTAACAAACAACCTCTAATCCTTTCCATCAACTCGAGACCTTTTATTGATACATACAATGTTTTATATCAGGAGCGCGATGATTCTTACCAAGGCACTCTAGCAGAGATCAGGAATGCTATGAAATTTGCTTGCAATGTGTATAAACTACCTCTGGCACAGGTATGGGCATCATGTCTCCACCAACGAAAAGGTGGTTGCCGGCATTCTGATGAGAATTTTGCACGCTGTGTCTCAACAATCGACTCAGCTTGCTACGTTGCTGATGCACAAGTTAGTGGCTTTCACGAGGCGTGTTCGGAGCACCATTTGCTCAAAGGTGAAGGTGTTTCAGGGAAAGCATTCCTCACAAATCAATCATGTTTTGCTCAGGACATAACAGCTTTCACTAAAACAGAATATCCTCTTGCGCATCATGCCAGGGTGTTCGATTTGTGTGCTTCTGCTGCTATACGCCTCAGAAGTACATGCAACGAAACAACTGATTTTGTGTTGGAGTTCTTCCTGCCACTGAACTGCAAAGGTGCTCAAGATCAAATGATAATGCTCCAGTCCTTATCCTCTGTTATACAAGAAATGTGCCAGAGTTTACGAGTAATCACAGATGAGGAGTTGGTTCGAGAAACTTCAGGCAGAGAGAGAGGCAGCACCTCAGCTGGTATATTAGTTGATGAGAAGCGACCAAAGTTAATTTCTCCTTCCGAGGATTCCTCACACGGTGCTTCACCCCACGTTATGAGCACGATAGATCCCCATCACGAGGGTGAAGGAGGTTCTGTTTCTGGTAAGTTTAAGGTTGAGTCAGGTTTTGACATGCATCATGTGCCAGCAACTTTAGAACAGGGCCAATTTCAGCAGGATTCAGGACCAAGAACGAGTGACGAGTCCTTGACAATTGGGAATCTCTCTCTACGTGCTACAACAAGCGAAAGGAAACAGAAAAGAACTGACAAGACTATTAGCTTGGAAGTTCTTAGGCAGCATTTTGCTGGGAGCTTAAAAGAAGCAGCCAAAAGCATTGGAGGTATGATTTATCAATCTGTGCAGTATTTATATAGTTGCATGCCAGTTGTCAGTTTAAGGTGAAGAATGAAGATTGCTTAAACCTTGTTTTTCTATTTCAGTTTGCCCAACTACCTTAAAAAGAATATGCAGACATCATGGGATCACACGGTGGCCATCCCGGAAGATTAAGAAAGTTGGCCGCTCATTGAAGAAGCTTCAACTCGTGATCAATTCTGTCCACGATGGCGAGGGTTCCATTCAGCTCAGTTCCTTCTACAACAATTTCCCACAACTCGTCTCACCAAATGTAGCAGGAACTAGTCACTTGTCGAATTCAAAGACGAGTTCTCATTTGCAGGAGGCGAACAATCTGCCTGAGGGCAATCTGTTGAGTGCTGCCACCACTTCTTCAAAATCGCCTTCCTCCTCTGGTAGTCACAGCTCCAGCTCAAGTTACTGTTGCTCTACCGGTGTGAAGCAATCATCTTTATCCACAGAAGAGAATGGAGGGATGTTAAAGAAAGCAAGGAGTGACGCAGAACTGCATGGAAAAGGCCAAGAGAAAGAGAAAACTAAGCTTATGATTAGATCATACAGTCACAAGCTTTTGAGTGAAATTACTGCTATTGGAGCTTCAGCTGTGCCAGAGAACAGCAACCGGGAAAATCACGAGGGTGCTTATAAAGTAAGAGTTGCTTTTGGGGAAGAAAAGATCCGGCTCAGCCTGCAACCGTACTGGGATTTTAAACATCTACGAGAAGAGATATTGACGCGTTTCAGCATCGACAATGGCGCTAGTGTTAATTTGAAGTATCTTGATGATGATGATGAGTGGGTGCTTCTGACTTGTGATGATGATCTTGAAGAATGTAGGGATATACACAGATCTTCGAAGAGCCGAACAGTTAAATTGTCTGTCAATCATCCCAATCTTGGAAGTTCATTTGGTAGTGATGCGCCATACTAGAGTGGCTTTTACCATTAATTAAGGTTGTTTTGATGAAGACCAAATGTTCTTTTTTTTTTCTTTTTTTTGTTACTTTGCATTTTGTAGGTGCTAGAAACACCTACTTATGTAAGAATATGTGCAGTATACCATTAATTAAGGTGGTTTGATGTTGATGAAGACCAAATGTTTTTTTTTTTTTTTTACTTTGCATTTTGTAGGTGCTAGAAACACCTACTTATGTAAGAATATGTGCAATATGTTATAAACAGGGCAAAGATAAAGGTTTATTTTCTAGTTTTTACTTAATTTTATGTTTCTCTTACAATTTCCAATGGTTTTTGGTATAATTCTTGTATGTTAAAAAGCCATTAAAATCTGTATTCAACATATAACACCATACAACAATGACTACAATTTTCTAATTACTTATCCTACTCTGCTTCTGCGATTTTAAAAAATGGACATACTTTCACTACATGGTTGAAATATGTCTGTCTGTAAACTAATGACTACCTCTATATCAAGCACATAATGATACACATATGGTGAAAATTTGACTCTCTCCCCCCCCCCCCCCCCTCTTATACTGTTACAAGCTTTTGTGCAAGCCAAAAAAAGAAAAGGCAAACAGAGAGTACACACAAAGAGCACTCTCAACACGCAGAGTGATTAGGCGCGTGGTGGGAGTGGATAGGCTCGATTAACTTCCTGCCTCGGGTGATTTGGGGAACGATACTGCAGATGTTGTTGCACGCGTCTATCAGCCGCATGATAACTAGAATGCACTCTAGGCTGTCTAGGCCTCTCATTAGCAGTATCAATTGCTTCTAGTGTTTCAACAATTTCCTGCATCGATGGTCTGTTTTTCGGTTCATTTTCAATACAATTGAGAGCAAGCTGAGCTATTTGTAATGCAGATCTAGAAGGATATCTTCCTTCCAAATGTGAATCCATCACACTCTTCAACTTCCTCCTGTCTTGTAAATTTGGCTTTATCCAATCAACCAGATTATGTTGTTTTGGTGGACGGTTCGTGTCAAGAGCACGAAGCCCCGTCAGCATTTCCACTAGCACCACACCAAATCCATAAACATCGCTCTTCACATACAAATGCCCTGATACAGCAATGTCATTACAACATCAGCATTGTTTTTGTCCAAAAGCTCATAACATTTAGTAGTATCTATCTACCTGTTGCAACGTACTCCGGTGCAGCATAGCCGTGTGTTCCCATAACCTGTGTCGACACATGAGACTTACTAGCTGTAGGACCCATCTTTGCCAGCCCGAAATCAGATAACTTGGCATGATACAACTGAGAGCACAAAATTAGACCAGATCAGAACAATGTGATCATGGGCTAGTAGCTACCTACACATAAATGTGAGGAGTGAGAAAGTTAGTTACCCCATCTAGCAATATGTTTGATGCCTTGAAGTCTCTATAGATGACTTTTCTATCCGATCCATGCAAGAATCCAAGACCTCGAGCTGCTCCGATCAATATCTTGAGCCTTGTATCCCAAGGAAGTGGCTGAACAGCAGCACCCCCTAAATATCACCACCAAATTCATTAACATTCTTACAACAACAAATGAATTTGCAGTTTCACATAATGTAGTGGTAAATTTAATCCCTTACTTCCAAAAAGATGGTTTTCAAGGCTGCCTTTCTGCATGAATTCATACACAAGCAGCAATTCTTTCTCATCCCAACAGTAGCCCAACAGCTTAACCAGATTCGGATGAATAAGTCTACCAAGAAAATTTACCTCAGACTGCAAGCACACGCACAAACATGACTCCCTCAAATTTAGTAACATAATTATTAGTATTATTGTAATAATTGGAAAATGAAGAGCAGAAAGAAAAACCTGCCATTCTTGAAAACCTTGGAGGCTTTCAGGATTCAACTTCTTAACAGCAATAACTGACGATGCAGAAGTGCCATTTCTGGAGTCGAGCCAGCCTTTGTATACTTTCCCAAATCCGCCCTCTCCGACAACGGTATCGCTTCGGAAGTTTCTAGTAGCTGCCCTCAGTTCTGAGAAGGTAAAGATCCTCAAATTGGGGTGGGGCAGCATCTGCCCTCTCGGGCTCAGACTCACACTCGCCGCCGCCCAGAATCCGCTGCTGTCGCTCGACGACGTCGTCGTGTTGCTGGTGGTCTGCGATACTGCCACTGCCCAAAAAACATCATTAGTAGTCAGACAAGAGATGATATCATGTCGTCTGTGTGTTTGCGTACCTGAACTGAGTTGACCGGTGGTCGGAGGGGTTTGATCAACAGACCCAGAACTCCAGCAGATTCCCATATCTCTCGCCTTGATCAAAACAAAACTGCTCGAATTCAAATTTGGTTGATCTTGATCAATCGTGGATTAGGACCTCTGCATGATGTCTGCTGCTTGATTTCTTGTTGATGATGGAAAAAAAACGAGTGCTAAATTTATTGACTGTTATGTATATTGATAGGGAGTGGCTTTGATATTTAGTAATATTGTTAACTGTTAATGTTAATTGATGATGGAAATGAAATAAAGAGAATGAAATACTAATAATGGGGGAGTTTATGTTCATGTCAATGTTCATGTTGATGGAATGAGTCGTGGTTTGCATTTATAATTTTATATATTATTATAGAAATAGAAAAAAAAAATGAAGTCAAAGTCAAACGGCGTGTAGCTGCAACTTTGAATATCGACGCGATCGCCGTCAATTGGGTATTGATCTTGAATTATCCCTACTAAATTTCATATCTGTACCCACAATTACAGGCCAAGCGTAGAGTAGTTACCATGAATATCACTCCTAATAATCCAAAACTCAGAAAATGACACTTCACTTTTGAAGTCAAAACACATGAATTGAATGCTGCAATCTTCACATTATCTTAGCCCAAGCTACATCATTGGCAAAGCAGTAGTAGGACAAATTCTTTCTTTATTTCAGACTCTTTCAAAACACGGTTTTTTCATTTGTTTTATTTTGTACCTTTTTTTCTGTCCCCCTTCAGTATGAGGTTTCTTTATTTTGACTTTGTATTATGCAACATATTTCCATTCATTCTGTCATAATGATTTATTGTGAGCCATTCAGCTTGAATCTTGAATTTCAAGAAACCAAACATAACCTATAGTTTTGTATATGATACATGGGTCGGTACTCGGTAAGGCCATATTCCTGCAACTTTTATATCTAAATTTGAATTATTATATTGCTGAGGAACAACTTAATCTATATATTTATTAATTATTTTTGAGGATATATTATCAATTAGGGAAAATGCATATAAATACATGAACTTTGATCTCCCTTTCATTTTACACATGACTTTTGAACTTTCCCTCTAAAATCACAACCTTTTGATTTTGTTCAAATTTTCCATAATTTTAAATTTCGCCCAAATTAAAACTGACTTGGCGCTTATGTGGCAGTCGGGCATGTGCCGATCTCTTTGCCGTCCGACAAATTAAACGATACAATTTTTTAAAAATGCAGTATGATGTCGTTTCATGCGAAATTAGGGTGAAAATTCGTACGTCATACTGCATTGTTAAAAACTATTTGTTTAATTTGGCGAATGGTTGAGAGGTCTCCACTACCACATAAGCGCTAGTCAACTTTAATTTGGGTGGAATTTAAAACTATGAAAAAATTGAACAAAAAAAAAGGTTGTGATTTTAGGGGAAAATTTCAAAAGTCATGTGCAAAATAAAAAGGGGACTAAAGTTCATGTATTTATATACATTTTCCTTATCAATTATTAGTAGTGAGTGTTACATGAATTTTTCAAATTCACCGATCAATCAAAACTGATATATATATGATTTTCACAAACTAATTATGTATTCCTCCTCCCTCCCTCGCAAGAACTTTTATTCTCAAATATTCTGACACGAATATTAAGAAATGAGTTGTTTATTATAAAATTGAAAAATAGAAAATAACTTTAAGTAGCATATTTCTATCAAATGAGGAGCAGGAGAGAACATTTTTTTTTTGCATGACATAATGTGTAATTTAGAAATTTTGTTGAAGGTATTCATTATGTATCATGATATATTATAGTTTCCATATTACTTATGGGACTAATTTGTAGGGACGACTAAATAAGGAAATTGAGATTAAATTCTTGAGACGAAGGAAATATATGAGTTGACATTATAATTCAAAGACGCAAAATTCCCTGCAATTCAAGAATTACAAAATGTCCACATTAAGTAATATATACTCCCTTCCAATCCGAACGAGTGTGCTATTCGGAAATAAAATAAAACTTGTCTAATACTCCCCTCGTCCATCAAGAATGTAGTAATAATTCTGTTTTTATACGTCCACAAAGAATGTGTACTTTCTATTTTAGTAGATGATCACATCACTTCCTTATATTTTAAGCCTGGTCACACAATTTCAAAATAGTGTGTCCCTTTCTCCACTCAAATAACATTTATCTTGTTTTTCCTAAAACACGTGTCACCCCAAATATGGCACACTCTTGATGGATGGAGGGAATAATAAATATCATGTTTTAAAATTTTATTTAAAAATAATGTCAAATTTCTTAAGCCTTGTACTTTGTTCAACTTTAATAGTTGTTCGGCTTTTCATAAGATTTATAATAAATTTATACATCTAATTTATTTATAATATTTATACATCTAATTTATAATAAATTTATACATCTAATTTATTTATAATATTTGACAGTACCAAATACTTGTTCGGAGATGGGAAAGTATTTTCCTCATGTTTTTCTTATTTTTGTGTTTTTCCTTTCAATTTCCGTGCGTGTAACACGGATATTTTGTTGGTGACTCGAGGAATGTAACGAGGATGTCTGATTTCATTGACTTTGATATATGACAATTAATGCTTTTACATCAACATCCACAATCGATTAGTTGACTCTTTATCTAACACTCAACTAATCCAACCCTACTCCATATCTTCACATATTTTTAAATTTGGAGCAATTTCTTTTTCAATCCAGCACCAGAATCCTGCTCTATTATACACATTTGAATAGTATTGCTCTAAACTTGGAGCAACACTATTCATTGCTCTACTCTATTTACAATTAATGTTCTTGTTATAATTATTATTCCTTGTTATATTTATTATTTTTTGTGTTCTTTAATTATTTTGTTCTAAAATATTATATTATAGTTATATTTCTAAACATATTATACCGATGTTAAAATTACAAAAAATTATTTAAAAAACACAATTACTCCCTCCGTCCCATGATAAGTGGCTACTTTCTTTTGGGCACGGGTATTTAGGAGAAAAGTGTTTAAAAGGTAAAAAGATAAAAAGTGGTGGAGCCCACATCTTTTGTGTGAGAGAGGGTGTTTCCATATTAGGAAAGTGGCCACTTATGATGGGACATCCCAATAAGGAAATGTGGCCACTTATGGCGGGACGGAGGGAGTACATAAAATACAAGATAAACAAAAAAAAATACAATTACATAATAGAAGCATAAAAACAAAGTCGATACATTTAATTTCTAATAAAAGCCATCTCCGCAATGTCTCACCCCATCTAAAAATAAATTCTAGAATAAATCAGAAGTACTAGTGTTGGCTTGTTTCCGCTTTCGAATAATATCTTGTTGCTCTGATCGGAAGTAATCACATGTTTCAGGATCATCAATCGTGGCCAAAAGTAGAATATTTTGTTTTTGTGCAAAAATATAGAGTAGACTGCTGGAGATGACTTACTGATTTTGCTGTATTTTTGTGCTGAAATTGCTGTATTTTGGTGCGAACTACTGGAGATGGCCTAAACAATTACATATTCCACAATAATGTATGTAGATATATATTTAAATTATTTAAGATTGAGGTGGATGGTCTCGTGGTTTAAAGTTACAATTTTAAATCCAACATCGATTATGATATATAAACAGGGTTTACCCGGAGCATATTCTCGAATAGTGACATTAATTTCTTTTTTATTTTCTATATAAATATGTTTTGAACGTCAATCTTTGGCAATAAAAAGCTTATGTGGCTCACCGAATACTAAAATAAAACGGCGTCGTTTGGTTCCATGTTGGATTATATTTTCCACATCACTCTGAATATTTCAATATTAGAATCCAAGTCAGCGTCCGACGAGCCATGCACATAATCTTTCTGTCACTAGAAATTGAAGCCTCAGACATTTTTGTTGGTTTTTGTAATAGTTCGGATACTTAATTATAATTATATTTAATTAGTTTGTGATGTTAAAATGTAAATACTTTAGTTATTGAAGTGTAATTTATCCATTAAATAAAGAGTTCATACATTATTTTATCTCAATAATAAAGTTAAGTGCCAATTTTATTCCAATCAATAAGAAAGACATATATTTTGCAAAAGTTATAAAAGTCTAAAAATACTTATATTAAAAATGGGATGGAGTAATAATTTCTTACCTAATAAATAAGTCTCGCATTAATTTTTTACAAGGTCCTTTTTCTGATGCCGAAAAATATAGCAGACAATCATAGTCACATACTCCCTCCGTTCCAATATTCATGACATGTATTCCTTTTTTTGCCGTTCCATATAACATGACCTGTTTCCTTTTTGGGTTAATATAAAGCTTACTTAGGTCATAATTAAAGAACTTTATTGAATAAAAAAAGTACTTTATTGACTAAATGATTAAATAATGAATAAAAACTACACTAAACATATGTGTCACACACCTTTTCATCCCTAATTTTCTTCTCCTTAATACTCGTGTCCAAAAGAAATAAGCCATGAATATTGAGACAGAGGGAGTAGTATTTACACTCAAATAATTTTCCAAGTCATCAGAACCACATAAATTTATATGCATTATATAGAAAATAAAAAAGAAATTAATGTCACTATTCGAGAATATGCTCGAGGTAAACCCTGTTTATATATCATAATCGATGTTGGATTTATAGGATAGTGCTCTTTGGACACACTGTGGCCAGCCATACAAGCTACAAAAGGTAATATAGGTTTTGAAAAGAAAATATACCTTAATTGGGGAATCATAAATCCTAAGGGAAAATGTGATTATTTCCATTTTTAGAGTTAACTTTTCTTTTTCTTACGCATGTGGCCGGCCACAGTGTGGCCGAATAACTTTATTGATCAATTTTATGGTAGTTCGAGTATTTTAATTGCAATCATGTTTAGTTCATGATATTTCCTTTAAAAATTAAACTGTATTTATCCCTATTTTATTGACATTACCATCTGAGATATTTTCACAAGAAGAATAAATCTGGGTGGCCATAATATGGCCAGCCATAATATCCTTAAAATTTTAAAAAATCGATCGGTTTAATTTGAATCGGTTAGGAGATTTTTTTGTACTAAGAGCACTCCCAACAGTTCACTCAAAACCAATTTTAACTCTAAATTTAGGCTAAAATAATAAAAAGTATGCTAAAAAGTTCTTCCAACGGATCTCTCAAATTGTGTAAGCCCCACAAAAATATTTACACCTCCCTATAATTCTTCTCAGATTTACACCTCCTAAACCTTCTCTTATCTCACAAATTGAGTTGGACCCACAATTTTTCCAAACTAATTAATAGGAAATAGGATAATTGATGTATGCATTTATAAAATAGGAGTTAGAAATAGTATAGGGGAAATTTTAAAAGCAAATTTGGAAGTAAATTTTTAAGAATTCTGATAGGAATGCTTTAATATGTCCATGTATTATTGTTAGCATAGATTCTCCTACTTTAATTTGAAAATATTTTCTTTTATATATTTGATAACAAGATTATCCTATTTAAATTTAAAAATATTTTCTTTTATATATTTGGTAACAGATCATTAAATTGATATAAAAAATATTATAAAAATAAAATCTAAGAAAAATAAGGATCATGTTTCTTAATTGCATAAAAATTTGAACCGGGTTCTTAAAAAAAAAAAACATCTGCAGCGCTCATCTACCGTTTTCAATTCCAGTAACTCCAACCAAGTCTCCTCCCATGGATGAATATCACCGTCTTATGCATGATTTATTTGGTGACATAGTCTCCCAAGAGACTCGTATGACAGACAACTCTCAAGATTTCGTTGACGATGACGCCCAAGATATACGTGTTTAATTGCACGCTCTTTTATTCTATTTTTTTAGTTTTCTTTTTCTTCAGCTTTTTAATTTCACCTTATTTTTTTTCTCGGGTTTTTGTTTCCTACTTTACAAACCAAAATAAAGGAAACATTTTTTTTGGGGTACAAATCAAAATTCTGATGAAGTTCGAGAGTAAAAGTCAAGTATTTATTGAATCAAAGTTCTTGACATGGATTAGGATTAGCATGCAATTAGAATTTCATATACCATTTGGAACAAAAATAAACAAACATAGAATTTGATGATGTATGAAGACGGAAGGATGAAGAAGGGGAAAAAAAAAGATGAAGAAAATGGAAGAAATCGCTTAAAAATTTAGAAGAGTTTTGTGTTGATTTTTGTTTAACTAATTAATGAAAATTACAATTTATATTGGTGCAAATAAAGATTTGATTTGAAATGTAGTTTTAGAAATAATCTTGGATTAATTTTTGTATAAATAACAATAAGGGTATGCATGTAAATTAATAATTTAATTAATATTTATTAATTATAATTGATATACAATTACTTATATATTCTTATATGGTCGTTCATAATATTGCCATTTAGCAAAGCTCTTTGAAGAACTGTGTGCAAAGTGGATGTTTTGACCCAAAAATCAATGGGCAAAAATATCAAAACTTCCAAATTGAATTCATCTTCTAATCTCAATTTACAATTTTAAATCCATAAATACCAGTCTTAGATATTTTCCATATTTGATCAAGTATAGAGTTTTATGTTTAGTTTGCCCCGTGTACAATGTTTCACTTTATTTATTAGAATTCCTAAAATGTAATATTTGAAGGTTCATGAAAAATAATGCTTAATTTGTTAATTTAGATAATTTATTGTCTAAAATTTTGCTCAATTCTTCAAAATTCCCGTTCTTTCGGAGATATCCAAACACTAAACCTCATCTAAAAAAAAAGTCTAAAAGTTCAATTCTTACCGTTATCCACCTCCACCCCACAACTAAAATAAATAAATTCTTCAGAATTCACCAAATTGTATTGCCAACTAAACAATTTAGGTCGAATGAAAAGACGAGATTAGATCTGGGCCAAGAGAGATAAATGAGTGAAAAAATCAGAACATGGATGGTCAAATTCGGAATTAACAAATCTGAAGAACCAATAGAATTGACGTGTGGCGCACATTCACAAAATAAAAGAAAAATGAGAAAACAATTAATGTTTTGGAAATAATTAGTGGTTAACCCATCCTATGAATATCATAATCATATACTCCCTCCGTCCCCAATTAAGTGTCCCCAGCTGTCAAAATGCGTATATCAAGGTAGTGGGTAAAATGACTTATTTTATCCCTAATTATTACATGGAAAAATGAAAAAGTAAACTTTTTGGAATAAGACAAGGGATAAATATGACAATTTGACATAACTTTTGCATAGAAATATGAAATAGGACACTTATTCGGGGACAAAAATTTTGACGGATCGGGACACTAATTTGGGGACGGAGGGAGTAATACAAGTGGGGAATGAATGGGCTTGACTGCAAATGTTAATTAACAATTTAACAGTCCAAATTAAGCCCTTCTATCGGCCGTCGCCTTGCCGGCGGTGGGGAGAATCTTTCAACTCTGCTTTCGTGCCGTGCCCCTTGGAAGCGGTTACATCTTTTTCAACTCAATAATAATAATAATATCTCTTATTCTTCTTCGACAGCGTTATTTTCAAATGACTAAACAAATTTTGTCTACCTATAATTAATAATTATAGGTACCCAACCACCTATGACGAAGGCGGCGGTTGACGCTCGCCAAGTGGGGACGAGGTTTGTATAGGTATGATCCGCATAACGCTCATTATCAAATATTGTCTTTCTGTTAGAAATAGAAAACAGAGAAAAATTATACTAGAAGTCTTTTCGTCAAAATTTAGAATGAATGAATGGAACTTTTAAGTTAGATGTGCATAAATTTTCTCCTTAATATATCCCTACTTAATATCAACTGCAGAAATTATGTGCATTGCATTGCATGTATAACCTCTTATTTTATATAATTAATTTATAAACAGTGAAATATTTGAAGATAATAAAATTTGTAATACTATCCAACATGTTTATGCTAGATTTATATAATATTCGGGCTCTAACATCATAAATATCGTTATTCAAATTATTGAGATAATTACTAAAGATAAATATAAATTTTAAGTTTATCATAAATCTAATATGTCATACATTATTGTCCTTAAATTAATAAATCTATTTTTATTTTTTATTTTGAATTATGTGACTTAAGTGTGAAAAGAGAAGGAAAAGTATATATTTGAGGAGAAATTCTATTAGGAATATACATGTTACTATATACATCTCTCACCTGTAAAAATATTATCACATGAGAGATGATATTTGTATATGTACATTACATTCCTAATAGAACTTGGCTATATTTGGAATGTAGAGGATATTTCAAGAAACCCAAATAATATACTCCCTTCGTCAGTGGGACGTTTCTTTTGAGCATGAGAATGAAGAAGAAATTTTAAAGAATTAATAGTAGAACCCATCTTTATGTGAGAAGAGGTGATTTTCATAAAAGTAAATGGATTACTTGGATGGAATAAATTAAAGAGAAAAGTGTCTCAATTACCGTGGAATGGAGGGAGTATAAAAAACAAACAAACAATTAAGCAAATTAGAGAGAGATGCTAAAAAGAGGACCCAAACTGCATTTTTTGGACAGAGACTCAGAGAGAGAGAGAGAGAGAGAGTGGTGATTCATATAATAATCAGAACCCTAAATGAAAATTGCAAACCAACATTTTGAGAAATACAAATATGTGCATAGCGGTGTTCGCATGGAGAAGTCACCCAATCTACCCCTTCATTTTATTGCTCAACAGAGATGAATTCTACAGTCGGTGTGCTCATACCACATAATTTCCTTCTCTCTATCTTCTTCTAGTCTCGGATAGAGCTGAATTAACTTTTTTGTTGTGTCTGAAAACTCAAAATTGTTGGTTGATTGTGTATATGACAGGCCGACGACACCGCTGGGGTGGTGGCAGGACGGTTCAATACTCGGCGGAAGAGATGAGCAGGCCGGCGGAACCTGGTTGGCTTGCGCTAGGAATGGAAAGCTTGCCTTTCTCACCAACGTCAGGGAAACCCAATCCCGTTCACAACTCAAAACCAGAGGAGATCTCCCCCTTCGCTTCTTCCTGGTGATTCAATTCAAGCATATTTTTTCATTAATTTGCTTAAAATGAGTTAGTTACCACTATTTTAGCCTACTGTTTCACTGAACTGTATATTGATAAATCAAATCCCTTTCGAATGCTCTGTATTAGTTCTTTTGCCGGCAATCGCATAAGTAATTTAGTATGATTATTTTTCCTGGCAATATAGTAATGTGCTAGTAGTACTCACATTGCATCTGTTTTCAGAGTAGGAAAAGTCCCAAAGAATTTGGTGAGGAACTCATGGAAGAAGCGGACCAGTTCAATGGTTTCAATTTAATCGTTGCTGATCTTTGCTCAATGAGCATGGTTTACATTACCAATAGGCCAAAAGATGATGGTCTCTGTGTCGCAGAAGTTTCTCCTGGTATTCATGTCCTGTCGAATGCAAAGCTGGACACGCCCTGGCCCAAGGTTACATCTTCCTAATCCTATCTACTGCTACAAATTCAAATACAATGATGCTTTATTTCTATTATACGCCAATCGGTTGTGGATGATTGATTAACAACACTACCTGTGTGATCTGCATCTTATTTTGCTTAAGAGTCAGGCTTGAATGTTGTACAATTTGTCAAGTTGCAATGTTGAATGATCTTGATGGATAGAGTGCCTGATTGAAGTTTTACCGTCTCCTACATTTCAAGGAGCAAGATGAAGTTATTAAAAGTAAATGGCAATATTATGATTTGTTCCATTAGTTTGTGATTTAGCTCTGATCATACAAGAATTTTCTTGTGATGACATATCACACTGCACTAGTAAGTAGTAACCATCTTCTTGGCAGATGAGATGGTCTAGCTATTGAGTGGATAGAACATGTACAAGTTGCCTATTATGGAGGCAACAAGGAATGAAAAATAGTGTGTGAAACAGAACCTGACCAACCTCGCTTGCTTTCATTTCATAAGATTGTGGTCGTATTACAATTGCAATTTGGTTGCTATTCAGGAATAGATACCTTTTTCTCTTTTGCTAATCCAATAATAGCAATCACCTTGCTATTTGTTGTGCTGGTAATTTAATGTGAGACGATCATGGAATCTGTACATAACTGGGGTTCATGCCACAATAGAAGCTGACCAAAAGATCTCTTACAGTTACAGATAACATGGAAGTAAGTAATAGTTCTACTTCTAACCTTATTGCCAAGATGTTACACTTGCTGATGGCTTTGCATCAATTCTAGCTACCGAGGCAACACATAAAACTATTTATTTTTTAGTTCAATTTGAGGAGCTCATCAAGTTTGACACTATTTCATTCCATTTCAAGGATTAATCGTAGCTTGCTGCTACACTCATTAGTTCAGTCTTTGTGCTCTCTGATCTTATCATCATACTTTGCATTGAATAACCATATAACTTTTACTGCTGTCGCCTTCTTTACTTTTACATTTTCTTTGTATTATGCATATTCTCCAATGTAGTAACTAGTTTTTGAGTACTCGACTTGCAGGCTCAAAGATTGAGACGTGGTTTTGAGGATGTTTTGGGAAAATTAACTGAGGCAGAAATCTCATTGAAAGAGATCACTAAAATGCTAATGAGCGACACCACTAAGGACGATAGCGAGCTGCCTGGCATTTACCCTCGCGACTTTGAATACCTCTTGAGTGCCATTTTCGTGGAAGCAAATACAGCTTTGGTAATACTTTGCGCCTATTATTTGGTACAATTTTTATACGATGAATGCATAGTTGAGAGCACTCAAATCATAATCACAGGGACAGTATGGGACTCGAAGCACTTCAGCAGTGGTTCTAAGAAGAGGTGGAGCATTATCCTTTTACGAAACTTATCTGGAAAATGATGCATGGAGGGACCATACAATCAACTTTAGTATTCAAACAGATGAAGCTGCACCATAATTCATTCAACAAATATCTGTACTATAAGTGTCCCTTAATTAATCTTAATCATTGCCCCCCTTCTTGTATTGTATATGTCCCTTGTACTTCAATTTTTGTTCCTTAACTAAACCATATTAATCTTCTTGTGGTTGATGGCTAATCGAATTAATTTGCTGCTGAGCAGAAAGTAGAAGGAAGCGATTAAGGAAACAGGAATTTAACCACCAGAAGGAACTATAAATAAAAAGATGGATACATTACATCCTGGGCTTATTCAAATTCAAAACAGAAGCATATACACAAAATATTAGAGTGAAGAGTGAAGAGTGATCAGGCAGCGCATGTAGGGCAGGAGCAGCCGGCACCTCACCTGCAGAAGGCCTTGCCGGTGCCCCCGGTCTCCGACTTGGAGCAGGTGTAGGGGTTGCAGCTGCAGTGCTCCCCGCAAGAGCACTGCTTGTGGTCGACGGTGGAGCCATTTTCACCTCCAGTGGCGCAGCTACAAGTCGTACCACCGGGGCACGGCGATGGGCACCCGCACCTATCATCATCGAACACCACACCACTTCCTCTCATGTCCGCCATTTCTTTCAAATTCAGAAAATGCATGGGTAGCTACCATCCCCACCGTCCGTTATTTATATCCGCCTACACCGACTTAGAATCCGAACGTGGCAAATCAAAGTACACTTGTCGCGGGCGGACAAGTGATGCTTATTTCATTCATATTCATCTTGTATTTGACTTCCCATCCCATGCATGCACATATCTGCTTTTGCTGGTACTTGTGGGCCTCCGCCTTCTTACAGACTCTTGGTCCATTAAGGTGTTTTCTGCTTCGTGTTTAAAAAAACTATATTAAAAAGCAGGCCCAACATTAGTTTTAGGGCCCCAATAAACTTTTTCGTTGCTATATACTTTCTTTGTCTATGATAAACATGCGCCTCAAATATTTTTTTGTCCGTCCACTAAAAACACACACATTTTATTTATAAAGTATGATCCACCATCTTTTCTTATCCATTATCCTCTTTCTTTCAACTTATTTACAAAATTTATCGGCTATGGCCCATCACAATTTTCTCTTTCTCCGAACGTGAGATTCTTTCTCCACTCACAATACCTAATAATACATTTCTTAAAACCCGTAACATGATCAATTGCATATTAATGGCGAATGGAGGGAGTATTAATATCAGGAGAGTTTTACTTTAATTAAATCGATCGTTTTCAAGCATATCAATAGTGTAGTGCTTTTGCATCTAAATGTTTCTCTCTGCAAAGAGGGTTCTACTACATTTTCACACAATGTACAGAGACAAAAAAAAGGGTCGAGATACGCGATTAACTAACTTGGAACTATCGACTTTTCCATATTTACTTATTGATCCAAAAAAAATACTACTACTACTTAATTAAGTATTTAAATTATTGAACTCTTCATAAGTGTGTCTTGATTTTCAATTTATGGAAATAAAAAACACACGTGGCATGGCTGAAGTTGAGCTAGTTTCAACAAAAAGTTCAAAATGAGCTGATATCAAAATGAAAACGATGTTGTTTTGATCAATGCTAGCTTATTTTTAAATCTTTTTGTTAAAATTTAGCTCAACTTCCAGCATGGCATATGTGTTTCCTGTAGTTGGAAATTGAACTCATGAACACCATTGTCCAATAGCTAAGATATTGAATTATTATTTTCTTTACATCATGATGTAATTTGTGAAAAAGGTCAATAATTTAAATATTAAAGTGCAGCTATTCCAAAAATATCTATCGGCTCCATGTGCATTTAAATTTGTGGATTTAATTACAACTACTTTCCTAGGTGGATTCATACAAGATATTTTCCTCCAAATAATACAACCACTATATGCAATTCTAAAGAGTAAACATGTAGTTTTGTACGGACGTGCACATTATTAAATCATGTTTTCGCTCTTTTTGCGCCCCACCAATCGCTAAAGGAAGAGGAATTGAGTCCACTGCCTTTTTTTTTTGTTTTTTGCCCCGAATTAATTAACAACACATATACATTAGTATCATATGTATGTTGCACTTTACTACATCTATCGTAGTATAAGTCGAATGTTCCTACAACTTTGTCATAGTTCACCCACTCCAACCCTAACACGGCATTCTATCAACTGCAAAGGAGCACCACTTGAATAATCTTAATTGTCGACCAAATAAATAATACTACTAGTAGTTATTTTATTATTAGTAATGTCATTGCCATTCAAATTCACAGCTCTAAATGAAATTGGATAATATGTTTGTTAAATTTTAAACTTAATGAAGATGTCATTTAATTTTGTTCATAAGAAAAAAAACTCTTAATTCATGAATTTGAACGGCAATTATATTAAGTAATAATTATATAATTTTTAAAGAATTAAAATTAATTGGGCTTCTTGACAGAATAAAATTATTCAAATGTTTATTATTTGCAAAATAGTTTAAATAATAAAAAATTTACTTATAAGATCAAGTAATTTTTGGCGAGTTTTGTTCATATGGCTCGTTGGATTGTCCATGTAAGCAAAACACGTGCAAATACATGGATTTAAATACATAGAAGACCGTCGAGCCCAAGGCCAAATGGGAAAAAGGCTACTCGCGGCGCATATTAGACTACACAGATACAACGACCCCGTCTCCAACTACAGAAAAGGTCTCGAGCTAGATCGATCCCGACAATGATGCCCTCAAGTCGGGCCTAGCCGATACCGAGGCGGCTCTTTGCCAAGTTTCAGTCGAGGGGGCCGAGGGAGGATGTAGAGATGCCGTCTTCTTCCAGTGATGGGTCTCCGAGGAAGTCGAATTCAACAGCGGGGATCCCAAGCCTTTGAAGGTGGAAAGAATGTCGAAAAAGGAGCCATACACTACAAAAAAACCAAAATTTACCGACGGATTTACTGACGGACATCAAATCCCTCAGTAAATACCGACGGATTTGTGACGGAAATATAGCGGGTCGGCTAAAAAATATTTACTGACGGATTTCCGACGGGTTTCCGACGGACATTTGGCGGGGTAATTCGCGCCGAAATTACCGACGGATTTACCAACGGATTTTCCGTCACAAATCCGTCAGAAATCCGTTTGGGGAACCACTTCGTCAAACGAGAATTTACTAACGGAAAATCCGTCACAAATCCGTCGGTAATTTACTGACGGATCAGATTTCCGTCGCTAAATCCTTTAGCTACGAATGAAATCACGAGAGAACATTTCCGTCGGTAAGTGATTTACCGACGGATTTTCATGATTTTACCGTCGGTAAAGTGCGAGATTTTTGTAGTGATAGCCAATTGCTGATGAGGAGAAAGAGAAAGAGAAACAGAAGGAAGAAAGAGGGAGGAGAGAGAGAATCAGACGTGAGAAAGGAGGGTGGAGAGAGAAAGAGACTAGAGAAAGATGATAAATATAGAAATGAATTAAGAAAAAAGAAATTTGGAGATGAAGGATTTGTTTTTTTAAATTCATGTGTAATTACACGTGTCTTGCTTACGTGGACAATCCGACGAGCCATATGAACAAAACTCACCGAAAATTACTTACGGGACAATGTTATAAAAACTTGAAACGTTGAGATATTATTGCAAATTTGTCGAAAGGTTGGAATGAAAAGTGATCTTTTTCCATTTAAATAATACTCATAATAATTGGGCATGGAGAGGAGAGGAGAGGGGGTCCCTTGCTTAGCTGTTTCTCTCGCAAGTGTGTTTAACTTTGATGGCTCAAGTTCAACTCAATTCAATTGCAGTTTTTTTCTCACATCTCTCTTGCTAGGTATCATCATCATCATCACATGTCATCATTTCTGTTTCCCACCAGGCAAGCCCACCCCAATTCCAATTGGGGTAGAGAGAGAGGGAGAGAGAATTAACGAAAATACAAATAATATATATATATATAGAGTTTGGTTCACGTACAAAATATTTTTCCCGTAAAAAATAATAATAATGCATTATATGTACTAAAATAATGTATTTTATGTCTTATTACAATGCACTGTTATAATAATGCATTTTTAATTTATTACAATGCATTGTTACGATAATGCATTTCATGTTTAATTATAATGCACCGGTCAATAACAACCGTAGATCTACAAAGATCAATGGTCCAAATCACTTCTTATTTCTTACGAGAAAATGGTTTTACATATGATCTCTTTCCTATATATATATATCCAAATATGTAAGACGTACTACAACTGAAAATCTTCTCAGTCGTCCTCCGAATTCCAGCTGCATTCCTCCTGTAATACATGTATACTACAATCCACAGATAGCGACTGCCTTTCTTCATACATGTCTTTTTCGTCTTTCTGTTATTTATTTATTTAGTTATGATTTTAAGAAAAAGCTATATATATATATGGTGTGGATCTTGTAGGAATTCATCCTTATATGAGTATGTAGGAACCATGTATTATTATCACTTCGAAAATGTACAAAATGCAATACTTTAATGTACAAATATGACAAATGATAAATTACAGTAGCTTAATGCACAAATATTTAATACATTTGTAATGCACAACCTGTAATGATATAATGCACAAATTAAATATCGACAATAGGGGTGTCTAAACGGGTCGGGTAGGGTACCCTACCCGAAAATGTCGGGTATCCGACCCCTATTTTTTCAAATTTATTATACCCTATCCCGACCCTATATTAAAAATAGGGTATCCCAATCGAGTATTAGGGTATCCAAATTATCCAATATTATTTAATTTATGTTCTATGTTATGCCTAAAATAAATTATTCAACATTATTCAATTTATGTCTTACACTATATATATGCAATGTCTAATATATATAGAAGAACAATACGATATATTCATACATCATGTTGTATTATTGATTTATAAAGTCGGATCACATTATATCAAATTTAAATTATAAACTACTAAACTCGTAGCAATGACCATAACAATCTGTAACCAAAAGAAACAAGAAATGTATAACAATTTAAAATTAAAAAATGTCACCAACACTATTAATCATAAACTAAAACCATAAATATATCTCATAGGTTTGTATCCTAAAAGTTAATTAACTTAATTTAAAGTAATATAATATAGTATAAATTCAAAACTCGGGTATATTCGGGTACCAGAATCGGGCGTCGGGTATACCCGATACCCGAAATTTTTAAAAAACTCAACCCGTATCCTGACCCGTTTACCCGAATATGCGGGTATCGGGTATCGATACAACACTACCCGATTACCCGCCACCCGTTTAGACAGCCCTAATCAACAATACATTAAAAATATTAACGGATCAATTTTTTCATTAACATGAATTTGTGCATTAAAATAGTGCAATTTGTGCATTAACTTATCTCATAAATTGCATGGTTCCTACGCACTCATATAAAGATGAGTTCCTATATAATCCTCCTATCTATTATTAATACGAAAATAAAGCTACTCCATCCAAAAAAGCTCCGTTCCGGTTTTCCTTTATTCTGGTAATTTATCTAATTTTAATTCATATACATTCTAATTTTTATTTTTATTAATTAAAATTTTATTAATTTCATGTTCTTGAAATATCAAATGTTTATCTATTAATCGCATCTCATATTTATCTTTCCCTCTATTTAATTAATTTATTCTATTATGCATATTAAAAAAATAATAATTTCATAATGCATTCTTATAAATCTTGAAATATCACATGTTTATCTATTAATCACATCTCATATTTATCTTTCCCTCTATTTAATTAATTTATTCTAATATGCATATTAAAAAAAATTCGGAATGCATTCTTATAAATCATTATTTTATACATTCTTAATTCATATATAATAATCTATAGAAAATTTGTTAATGAAAATCCCTATAAAGACTAAATAAATATATTTAATCAACATGTCTATATGGAATCCTTTTCATTTTTCATTCATGTTTTTCTAAAAATTTCGATTAGTACTTTCTAGAAAATATATACATTGAATCAAATGTGGGATAAGTAGCTAAAAAAAAGAACAAAAAAAAACTTGAAGATGTAATTATATTTTTTCCGCATTTTTGCAAAGATTAGAGATATCAATTTAACATGAACTAACGAGACAGTTCAAATATACTTAAAAAGAAGTATTTTTACTAATTTTAATTAATATTAACTTTGTTTAGATTTTTATCAAGTAATTTAGCATAAACCAACGAGACAGTTCAAATAACATAGAAAGAATGATTTTTACTAATTTTAATTAATATTACTTTGAAGATGTAAATATTTTTTTCGCATTTTGTCAAAAATTAGAGATATCGATTTAGCATGAAACAACGAGACGGATCAAACATACTTAAGAAGAAGGAATTTTATAAATTTTAATTTATATTAACTTTGTTTAGAATTTTATCAAGTAATTTTGCATAAACCAACGAGACGGTTCAAATAACATAGAAAAAAGGATTTTTACTAATTTTAATTAATTTTACTTGGAGTGTTCATATTTTTATCGAGTATTACTCAACGGATTTGAGACGAGTAAGTACAGTAAAATCACTATTTTAACCGAGATTAGGACGAACATGTAGAAAAATTATAAACAAATTTAGATTTAAAAAAACATAATGAATGAGTATACTCGATCCATTATCATTCCTAATTATAAATTTAGATACGTGAAATAAAATTAATTTTCTATGTTTGATTAATAATTAACACGAACAATATCACAACTTTTAAATAAGATATAAACTTATTTTTAAAATATATACATATAAATTAAAATATAAAAGTTATTTTCCGTCGAATTTCGACGGGCTACTTACTAGTATCTATTACTAATACGAAAATAAAGTTGCCCCTTCCACGGTGCTTCGTTCAGATTTTCCTTTATTCTGGTAATTTGTCTAATTTTATTTCATATATATTCTAATTTTTATTTTTATTAATTCATATTCCTGAAATATCACATGTTTATCTTTTAATCACATCTCATATTTATCTCTTCATCTATTTAATTAATTTATCCTATTATGCATATTAAAATAACAAGGGGCAACTCTTTTTAAATACCAAACCATAAAACATACTCCATCCGTCCCACCGAATATGACCTATTTGTTTTCGGCACGGAGATTAAGAAAAAAGGAATTAGGTGTAATAAAGTGTTAATAAAGTGCTTTTTTGGTCAACAATGTACTACTAAAGTGCTTTTTTAGCTTAAAGTAAGCTCTAATTCTTTTCCGAAAAGGAAACAGGCCATATTCGGTGGGACGACCCAAAATGGAAAACATGACATATTCGATGGGACGTAGGTAGTATAAGTTATAGATCCCCAACTATAAGACTATAAGTTTTTTATACCAAA
This sequence comes from Agastache rugosa, assembly GCA_031470985.1. NCBI lineage: Eukaryota > Viridiplantae > Streptophyta > Magnoliopsida > Lamiales > Lamiaceae > Agastache > Agastache rugosa. The sequence continues at coordinate 12,814,074 of CM062609.1, forward strand.
ATAAATAAAAAGACTAAAGTACCCTTACTCATCCACTAAAAGATAAAAGAAATAAAAAAACAACAAAAAAACAAAAGAAACATAACCCTAAGAAATCGGTCCCCCCACCCCCAACCCCACGCTCTCTCTCTCTCTTGGACCACTGAAACAGAAAAAACACCCACACGAAGACGACAGCAGCGACCGTCGTGTTCCACCATCGACGGCCAATTATGAGTGGAAGCGAGACCGAATCCGACCATGCTGAGGAGTCACCGGCGTCTTCATCGGCATCCGAGCAAGAACCTTTAGTAAATGAACCGCCAGTGAGTGTCCTAACCTACAATTTTTTTTTAGAATGAAATTGTTCATATACATGTTTAAGCATACTTAATTGAAGTTTATGATGAATGTAAAGAGTTTTATGTGCTTGGGTAGTGTTAATTTAAATTTTAATGTTGAATTTTGGTGTATTTTTTCTCCCACGGTTGGTGCCCACGGTGGGTTTTTTTCTTCCCACGGTGGTGGTGAGTAGATAACTATCTAGGAACAAAAAACTATCTATTTTAATGTTAATGAAGCGGTTGTGGCCTTGTGTATGTGTTGTATGGTTAAATCGGATAAACTGAAAAAAAAGGGTAAAACACGGTACTGACTTAAGCACACGATCGCTGCACACGGTCGTGTGCCTATCGTGTGCAATGACCGTGTGCGAGGCGTGGGCACGGTGACACGGTCGTGTGCCAATCGTGTTACACGACCGTGTGCGAGGTGTGGGCACGGTGAGAGGCACGATCGTGTACACCACCGTGCCCACGATCGCCCATCGTGCCCACGGTCGTGGCCTGTACCGTGTGCATAATAACAACCCATTATGGGTTCGTTCTGGATGTTCGTGTTATCGATTTGTGTGTTGTTTGATTCTCGACTACCTTATTTTAACATTAATAACTACGCAACACTTAATATATACGCAACCATATAACGTTCGTCTAATTCATTTGTGTACGAGACACTTCATATGTACTAGTACATGACTATGTACTTATATCTTGAAATTCTATAAGTTGTACACAACTTTTAATGAATTTTGTTAATTCATTCCATAACATTGTGAACATGTATGTTGTTAGCAAATAATAGTTATTAGATAATAAATAACATGGAAATTCGTTATGCAGGATGTATTTTATTGTGAAATGGTACGTGTTCTTATGCACACGGTAGAATCCACAATCGTGGCACGTCACCTGGTAGCCACCGTGGCCGCACACGGTGGTTACGGTGGCTTCCGTGTTCCCACACGGTGGACACGGTGAACACCTGAAAGCACACGGCTGCAGACCACCGTGGGAATCTCTTCCACCGTGGTCTTGATTGGACACGGTGGAAGTATACGATGGTTACCACCGTGGGCAACCACCGTGGACACGGTTGGTGCACACGATGGTTACCACCGTGGGCAGCCACCGTGTTATTGAGTCAGACTCTAAATAGTAAGCAGAAACCCTATTTTTTCAAATCTAACAATACATAACACTCACATAATGTCACACGACGCTGAATGAATAATAAAATAGTCACAAATAGTCTGAAAATGCTACATATCAAACCGGTTGGGACATTCCCTTTTGTCATGGTCTTCTAGACCACAAATGCTACATCTCTTTTTTCGGCGTCGCCTTTGCCTCGATTGTGTTCCCTCCGTCTCTTGTGTTTGTGTTTCTTGAGAATGGATGTTCAAGTCTACACCACATATGGGAATTGATGCATTACAAGATTTTCTGTTATGGCCCCTACAATGACACCTACCGCACACCTGCGGACATCTACTTGTCGCCACTTTTTCAACTGTGGACCATGCACGACTCATTCTTGTTCGTCCGTCCTGACGAACCTCGTCCATATGGAGACAGACGACTGAAGAGATCTCCGACGGCACATTCCACTCATCCGGATGTGGTATTGGATGAATATGCTCATTGTAAGTTTCTACAAAGCCGGCCTGCTTGAAATAAGGACTGACAAAATCATAGACTGACAAACCGTTTCCTGCACGCCTGTTACAATAAGCAATCGCGTCACACACATACAAAATTATCAACAAGAATTTAAGATATATAAAATAATGAACAATTACCTTATAGCAGCAACAGCATGACGACATGGAATCATATCCAAATCGAGCTCCCGACACGCACATGTCCACTTTCCAAGGTCGACCTGATAAAAAACATTGTCTTCTTCGACTTTATAGATATTTGGGGTTATACATCGAACTTTAAGCCGGATACTGGCTTGCACGGATGAAGAAAGCTTTTTAAAAGCATTCACTGTCAACTCATGATCTCTCGATGCAGCTTCTGCACGCTTCTCATCGAACCAATTCTCCAAAATTAAACGAAACATCTCAATCATCGAGCACACAGGTATACGCCTCGCTCATACCATACGGGAGTTCAAGCATTCAGCTGCATTGGAGGTCAAGAAGCCATAGCGTCGTACCGGACACTTCGACCTAGCCCACCTCTCCGGTCCAATTTCAGAAAGCCGTCTATGAGCCCCGTTTGGGCTTTCAACCTGCAGTTTTGAAAAGTGCATTTCAAAGTCTTCATGACGATGACAGTATGCTGCTTGCCTGAAGAGTGCGGCTGCATGAGCACCATAGGACGTTAGATTTTTCTGAAGATGGTGATAGCACAACCCGTGAAATGCCGTCGGATATACGGCCTTAACAGCATTCTCAATGCTCTTATGTTGGTCACTCACAATAAGTAAATCTTGTGGAGGATTGTAGCACCTGCGCAAGTTATAGAGAAAATAAGTCCATGTCTCATCATTCTCTTTTGGACCTAGGCCAATTGCAAGAGGGAAGACTTACTCGTTCCCATCCAACGTCACGGCAACAAATAAAACTCCATTGTTCCTCCCCTTAAGGTAAGTCCCGTCTACTATAATCACCGGCCGAAGACAAGTAGCAAATGCTCGAATACTCTGTCCGAGGGCAACGAACATGTGACAGAGCAAACCCTCACCATTCGTCTCCAAGTTATAAACCGTCCCAGGATTGCGCTTCTTCAACAAATATAGATACGATGGTATTCCCTAATACGACGTGTCAAATTTGCCGTACGTGTTCTCTATGGCTATGTTCCTCGTTCGGAGAGCGAAACTGTATAGCATATCAATACCGAACTCTCTACGCATCTCTGCAATCATTTCCTTTGGCCTCAATGTGACCCCCTCACCGGTCAATCTTTTAGCAAAATAAAAGGCAGCAACCTCAGAAGTAACCGACCGTGCAACATGACGATTCAAATTCATGTGACATGTGTGATCCATGTTCAACTTAGTAATTCTCCACAGCACACACCCTAAACGTGCAGTTTTCTCTACCACTCCTGCAGATGAAGACCATTCGTTTGGCAGCGGAACGATCAATGGTACACTCCAAAAAGTTCTCCAAATGATACATTCCCACAGTTATCCTCAACTCTACCTTCGATCAGAATGTGGACCCCAATACGAGCTCACCACGTACTGGTGGAGGCTGCTCAACCGGTACCCCAAAGTCCCAAAGATCGTCACAGTCGGGAAATAGAATGATCCAATTGCGCACTGCATGCTCATGCCCAGGCTCACTTCCAGATTGATGGTCCGATGAGAAGTTCCGGTGATCCAAAATCCTGTCCATTTGTGCCGGCTGTCGAACCCAAGCAAGAAACTCTGTAGTCAGTGACTTAAGCAAATCTGTACGACGATCTTCATCTTCGTCTTCAGACGTAGACACCTCACCATCTTCCTCATATTTCTCTTCTTCTTCATCTTCCTCATGATTGGACGGCATGCTATGATCTATGTGATCGTGCTCTACTTCGGAGCTGCTACCACCCACATTAACCTCGGAAATGGTCGAACTACCATTGTCAACATAAACCTCCGAATTCTCTTTGTGTTCCACTAACAATCGAAGTAACTCGATATCGCTCCGCAATAGAACTCTTACTTTGTTGCCGTTGGTCATGTGTGTCAAGTACCACAATATGTATTCTGTCTCTTTTCGACCGCCCAAACCCTCTCTAATAACCTCCAAGAGGTTAGCCCGCTTAACTTGACTCGCATCGATGTAGACAAAAAATGAATCTCCGCCTACATACGTTGATCTCTCCCAACGACCACCGTGATGTATCAAAACACGCTGCCATGACATCTGAGAATCACAAAACAATAAAAAACACATCAGAAAAACGTCCAAAAATAGTGCTAGGGCATCATCTGCCTGCACACGATCTCTGCCCACGGTGGCTCACGATCGTGTGCAGAGATCGTGGGTATGTTCTCGTGCCGACGATCTCGCACAGAATTCATGCCCACGGTGGCACACAATCGTGTGCAGCGATCGTGGGTGGATTTCGTGCCCACGATCTTGCACAGAAATGTGTCCACGGTTGGTAGCCATCACTTTTAAACCCTATATTCTAATTCACACGATCATGGAAATATTTTTTGACTTATTTTGCTCATAAATGTATTTCTAAACCTGCAGATATACTTTCTTGTACATAAATATCAATAATTTCTCATATTACATGCATTATTTCTACGATCGTGTGCAAGATCAGTACGACCGTGTGCAGTGGTCGTGTGGTCAAGAACTCGCGTAAAAAATAATTTCGGGAGGATGATACTTTGCAACATACCTTTTCTATGAACTCAGAAACACGTCGCGCGGATATTTCAACTCCAACTCCTGCTCTTTTCGAAATATCGTGTGATTTTTAGATTGAATTTTGGAGACCTAGATAACTTTGTGTGTGTGCGTTTACAGAGAGAACTGCGTTTTTTCTTCTTTCCTTTGTAACAAAAGGCAGCAAGTTACAAGTTGTTGTAGGATATTAATGAAAACAAACTACCTCTTACACAAAATTGAATGTGGTAGTTTGAAGTTGAAGAAATTAAATGGAAATTTGAATGAAAGAATTTGATTTTATTTTATAAATATTTTCTAATTATTTTTCAGAAATTTTGGGAATTTTGGAGGGGATGGCCGACAAAAAACAAAAACAAAAAAATATAACTTAACACCAATAACTTTTTTAAGGGTATTTTAGTCTTTTAACTCATTTTGGTATAAAAAACTTATACTCTTATGGATGAGGCTATATAACTTATTAACTTTGTGGATTGGTATTTAAAAATAGATTTACTCAAATAACAATAACTTCTGAATACATTCTTATAAATCATTATTTTATACATTTTTAATTCATATATAATAATCTATAGAAAATTTGTAAATGAAAATCCCTATGAAGACTAATTAAATATATTCAACATGTCTATATAGATACCTTTTCATTTTTCATTCATATTTTTCTAAAAACTTCGATTAGTGTTTTCTAGAAAATATATACATTGAATCAAATGTGGGATAGGTAGCTAAAGAAAAGAACAAAAAAATTTGAAGATGTAAACATATTTTTTTCCGCATTTTGCCAAAGATTAGAGATATCGATTTAACATGAACTAACGAGACGATTCAAATATAATACTTAAAATGGTAATTTTCACTTAAATATCTGAACTATTCAACTTTTCACAATTGTATTCCAAACTATTAAAAATATCAATTAAATGGCCAAACTATTGAAATTTTCACAACTGTATTCCAAACTATTAAAAATATCAATTAAATGGCCAAACTATTAAAATGTAAACATATTTTTTTCCACATTTTGGCAAAGATTAGAGATATCGATTTAACATTAATTTTAATTAATATTAACTTTGTTTATATTTTTATCGAGTAATTTAGCATAAACCAACGAAACGGTTCAAATAACTTTAGAAAAATTAGAACGAACATGTAGAAAAATTCTAAACAAATTTAGATTTTAAAAAAATACATAATGAATGAGTATACCCTATCCATTATCATTCATAATTATAAATTTAGATACGTGAAATAATTAATTTTCTAAATTTGATTAATAATTAACGCGAACAATATCACAATTTTTAAATAAGATATAAAATTATTTTTAAAATATATACATATAAATTAAAACATAAAGTTATTTTTCGTTGAATTTCGACGGGCTACTTACTAGTTTAATTTCAAAAGAACACATAACCAAAAATTTGATTACACAGATTGCACAAAGTTAGTCGTATATAAAAATGAAAGGTTTACCAAAAAATTAATTATATCTATTAAATTATTATGGTATATCAAAACAACACCAGACACAATAATAATACATATAAGTAAATTGTCATACTCGTGCCTCAATCTTTTACGACTAAATACATATGTATATGAATTTATTAAATTATAATTTAACATGGAGTGATACCGTGCAAAACAATGTGCGGGTGTAAGTTTAGTATTATATGTCCTTAGTACGGTAAGAGATAATTGATTTATAGGGTATAAAATGTTTTTTTAATTTCAACTTTTTATGAGAAAATAATTATATTATATCTTCATACGTTTCTTACTTTGTATATTCAATTCAAACTCTTAATTCAATATATTATATTTAATGATACATATATATATAAATATATATTGATATTGAGGTATTTTATTGTTATTTAAAAAATCTAATATTTATATGCATGCAAGGTTTGTTGGGTCTTTTCCTTTTATATTTCCTTAGTTACAAGTTTTTACTTCTATTCACATATACTCTGTTATAAATTATATTATCACTATATCTTTGATATATTTGGCAAAAAAAGTTTATCAATTGGTAAATTGCACGATATTAAAAATTGAATAGCCAATCCATATCCATATATTATTAAAACGATTGCGATTCGAGACCTCTCTTTAATTCGAGATGCTACGTGGCGCTCTCTCCTTTCAGTATTCTTATTTATTTTTAATCCTTATTTTGAGCATTTTTATTCATTTATTGTATGTATATTTAATATATATTTTCTCATCCCACATTGATTCTTAATAAAACTTCATTCTTGGAGAACCTATATAAATACTCACAATCCATGTGTATTTTTCTATTCCGCAATTATTTTGCACAACCAATATAATTTGGCAAATTAATTTGTTGGCCAAATAAATAGTTTTATTTTTATTGACAATTTTAATTTGATGAATTATGTAGTTGTCAATATTAATTTGTTTAATTTAATAAATTTTTAAATCGACGTAAATAAAAGAAAAATCTTAAAAATACGTATTCTCAATTATAATTTTTGAATTTGTATATATATATATACGTAGGGATAATTCTCAAAATTTAACTTTGTGACGAGATGATCAGACGTACACAATAATTAACGATGTATATAATAATTTTTTTTGACATATTGTAAAGTAAAAAAAATAGTTTGATTTCTATTGATTTCTTGCAACTAAAGAAAGTGAAATAAAATCAAAGAAACACTATTTTTGATCAATTATTGAAATATTATTAATCCGAAATAATATTAAATTATTTTTAATGTTCATGCTTATATATTGCAAAAATAATAATAAAAATAAAAATATTTGTCAAAGAAGTACAATAAAATCGAAGAAACAACCTTATTAATATATTTTATTTTAATAATATAGTTTGCCGTTGATTTTCAACGGGATACACACTAGAATATATATATATATATATATATAATTAAAAATGGATATATATATATCCATTTTTCAGGTTTTATCGATTTATTTTTTACCGTACACAGGCACTGCCCCCTCCGAAATTTCCTGTTTTTTTGTACTCATATACGGAGTAATACCCTAACTCCTAAGCTGAAGCTCAAAGCAGTGTTAATTTAATTTGTCAACTAGACGGTTGACCACGTCCAATAGTTGGTGTTGTTTATCCTATTTTGTATTTTTAATTAATATTTTTAATTAAAAAATAATAAATTTAAATTGTAATTAGTTAAAAAAAATTAAAAGAAATAGGATGAACTGCATCTAGGTCTGCCAATTAAAAAATTTACAAACTGATTAACTTATACTCCCTTTGTTCCCGAATAACTTGTGGCAGGTGAAATGATACGAGCTTTAAGAAAATATGGTAAAAAGTTATTTGAGTGGATGAATGGTTCCACATTTAAGTTAAAATGAAGGTTAAAATTTTAAATGTTATAGTGGATCATATCTATAAAAAAAAAGTACAAGTTCTTTAAGGACGGATCAAAAAGAAGATAAGTGGTGTTGTGATGGGTGTTGGGGGGGGGGGGGGGTGGGGGATTCGAAAGGTCGCCGGTGGCAACTGGCAAGGAACGGCCAGTCTCGGGGATGGTTGGTGATTATGGTAATGTGAGATTAAATTTAGAGGTGCAAAATCATAAATAGATTGGTATATTCAATCGGAATTTCATAAATCTTAGTTTGAGCCTAGTAATTTAATTGAGTTACACACGTGTCAGCCACGTCAACTGATTAATTTGTCCATGTTGGATTTTGATTCCAGCTACGTCAAATTAATGACATCGATTTTCTTTTCCAATAGTTGTTTGTATTTTATTGGAACCATGACCCATTTGAATAAAATATGGTATGTTTAGAAGTCAAATTATGATATACTAATATTGTTACACTTGACTGAAAGTAATTGGTCAAACACTGATGTATGGAACAAGATGGTAGTGGTGGTAGGCTAGGCGTGAGGCTTAACTCAGTCTCTTAATGAAAAACCATACAAGTACGCGCTTATTCAACGTTAATACTGTACTAGAAATTTAAAAATAAAAAATAAAAGAAATGAAATAAATGGGGCCCTCTAATGATATACTAATACAAAAAGATTAGCAACTTGTGAGATAACCTCGTAAAAGCCCGGCCAAAAATTATAAATGTGCATAATATTGGTGGGCTCGGCGTCCTTTCTCCACTCCAATATTTATATTAATTCATATTCTCGAAAAAAGAGGAAAAGGAAAGAAAAATATATACTTTCCATTTAAAATAAAGAGTAAAATAAAATTCAAATAGAGCAAGATGCCATGACCTACACTCCCAAACTTAAACTAAAATTTTAGAAGATAGTGTAAGAGCTCGTTTGGTATCTATATACGTATATCAGGTATTAGTATGAATATGACTCATATCTATAATTTGTATTTGGTATATCAGTATATAGATATCAAATTGATATCTTTGATATACCAGATATACTAATATTCAATATTTTCATATACCAGTTTTTTCTAGTGTATGACTCGTATCTTTTATTTTCTTCCCACTTGATATTAGTCGATATCTTCAGCATACCAAACATAGATATCATATATCAATCTGATACTCATACCTGATATCTAACACTCATACCCATACTTGATATCCGATATACTGTTGTATGAATAACAAACGGGCCCTAAAGTCTCAATCTTGATATGTGATAGTAATATATTTTGCTTCATGTAAATGAAAAACAATATTACACGAAGAAAGAATAATAACGTCAAGACTAGTGCTGCTTGTACGTAGTTATATCTTATGGAGTACTCCCTCCGTCCCCAATTAAGTGTTTCCAGCCGTCAAAATACGTATACCAAGGTAGTGGATAAAATAACTTATTTTATTCATAATTATTGCATGAAAAAAAATGAAAAAGTAAACTTTTTAGAATAAGACAAGAGGTAAATATGACAATTTGATATAACTTTTACATAGAAATATGAAATAGGACACTTAATCGGGGACAAATTTTGACGGCTCGGAACACTTATTGGGGGAGAGAGGGAGTATACAACAAAATCATTCATACAATTTATGTACTACGAGTCTACACCGCCCCATCCCCCTTGGGATAACATAACATCACCCCAATAAATCAATTAATAATGCTTTGTAGAAGTAATAAACAACCGAAAGTTGTCTTTGATTTCTGAGAATTTATATGGGGTTTGGGGACAAATGAATAAAAAAATAGTAAAATTATATAGAATTCAATCGAGAGCATTGGGGCCCGCACATGCTTTGAGAATGGGGCTCCATATCCACTGCACCAAATACTTCCTTCCTCTCCGCCCGTTTAAATTGTAGGTCCGCCCATCTCTGTCCCTCATCACCTGACCGATATACCCTCCGCCGCCGCCGGTTCCGTACAGCCCCTCGCACAGATCCCCTATCTCCGTCGGCGCCGTCGGGTCCTCCCCGGCGTACCATGCGTTCACCAGCGGATTCGACGAAAGCTCCGCCAGCTCGTGCGCTATGACGCTGATCATCCCGTCTACGCCAACGTCGCCGTTGGGCGGCCGCAGCGGAGCCGTGCCGCCGCCGGCCATGTAGCCGGGGACCGCGAAGGGGTAGGCGCACACCTCCGGGCACTGCTTGGCGGAGTTGCCGACCCAGGCGTAGGGCAGAGTGTAGCCCACCATGGAAGGGAAGGTGAAGTAGTGGAAGCCGCAGACGGCGCGGCAGAAATCCTGCATGGTGACGTCGGTGGCGGTGAGGACGAGGTAGATGCCGTTCTTGTGGTCGACGGGGAAGGGCTTGGATCGGACGGCGGAGGCAATGACCTCCTGGATGGAGAGGCGGGTGAGCTGGGTGCCGTGGGAGTAGAGGTGGTCGGAGTACTCGCCGGCGATGAGGATGGAGCGGGAGATATTAGCGCCGGTCTGGTCGGTGTAGAGGGTGACGGTGCGCCACCAGTCGGAGACGGAGGGGGAGGGGGCTGCGCGGTGGTTGAAGGTGGAGATGGAGAGGAGGAAGTCCTTGATGAGGAGCTGGTGGGAGGGGGCCCACTTGCCGTACCAGATGAGGTAGATGTTGATCGGCGAGGAGAGGACGGGGCCCATGTGGTACCGGAGGTTCACTAGGTCGGAAGAGCCCTCGAATTTGTTGGAGGCGGAGAGAGCTCTGGGAGGGAGCTGCGGGTTGAACAATGTATCGCCGCCGCCGCCTGCTGGTCGTAATTTGAGACGCTGTAGGGTGACATTTTGAGAATGAGCTACAGCGATTAATGAAGCAAAGAATAGAAAGTTTATCAGCATATTGGCGGCGGAGAAATGGAGGGGAGTGGTAGAGGACTAGGAGGAGTCGAGGAGAGTTATAAAGTAAATTAGGAGGTGAGAGAGAGAGAGAGAGTAAAGTAAATTTGGGGGGTTTGAGAGAGAAAATGATGGAATTGAATATGGGCTGGTGACAGCTGCCATTGTTTATGTGCTGGTGGGCACTCCTCTTCTTGTTCCTTTATTTTTTTCTTACTTGGAATCTCATCTCATTTCATCTCATCTAGAAAATAGTGAAACGAGTTAACGGCCAGTGGTGGATGCACTTTAATGCCACGGGAATTACGAAACCAATTTCAACGTTTCACCTAACTGCTTAATTCTACTATTTCTATATTTCTCAAATCCTGGGACCAACCAATAGATGCATTCCCAATGCTGGATAGAGTATTATTTATGGATTGAACATGGTCTCCTTAATATATCGCTACCTTCTTAAATTCTAATAAAATCTTGCCAATCTCCCATTTTTTTTTAATATTATTACAAATATTAATACTCATACACCCCACCTAGGACTTTTTTGTGGCCGAGACTACTCGAACCTCTGACCTATTGGTCAACAGACAACCACTTCACCACTAGGTCATCCCCACTGGGACTGCCAATCTCCCATTTGATAACATTAATGAACATCATGCGTGAAGACAGATCAAGCAGTATTGTTGATTACGTACATAGTACTTACCAAATGCTAGTGCCACTGATATTTTTCGGCGCCGGCGTGGTGGTAGACTGGTCTGGTAGTATAGCAGTAAAAGAAAGATACTATGCTAGTAAAAACAAAGGAAAGGGGCTCAAATAGTAGAGATTTAGAGGCATGTGTAGTGCACAAGCAACTTGAATGTGCGATACTTATAAAGTATTTTAATTTAAAATTTAAATTTACAACACATTAAATTAAACACTTTATAAATTTCGCACATTCAAAGTGCAAGTGCTTGTGTACTACACCTTGTTGAAAGTAAGTATTTACTCAAATAACAAGACAAACAAATTAGGGTGTGCTGTGACAGTTATTGTCTCACTGACTATTGTACATCGATAAGTCAAAAAGCTGATGATGGCGACAAAATATCTTTCTTTACTCTACTCTACATGTATCAACAAGTATCTCTACTCTCTATGAGTTGAGAATTTAGATGCCCTGTTCTTTATCGCAAAATAAGGAATGGGCCTATGCCCTTTAACATATTGGGCTTTGCTGTTTTAAGACTTCACATACACTCACTCTGCCATTCGTCTGCTACACAACAGAATCCACATAAAATGTTGGTTACGGTTGTTTGTCTTATGGATGGATTAAGAGGTGTAGTTTATTAAACGGAGTAGAATATTAAAAAACTTGGCTTACTTTGTCTATTATTATTGGAATGGGCAAATTATGGTTTTATGTTTTTAAGATACTTCATAAGTTTATTAACCTGTTCTGTTCACAAGCTAATGAGCTAAAAATTAACAAACTCAAACTTAATTTATTTATATTTATGAGTCTCTCACCCAACAAACTCAAACAATAATATGATTAATTCAAAATCCTACATGGACGATTCGATATCATCCTATTTACTAGAAATCTACAATGTAGATTGTACACGTTGTCGATTGTAGTGGAACACGGGCTTCAGCTGCGAACACATGTAAAGAAAACTGGAAAAATCCAAATATACAAAATAAAAACCAAAAGATAGAACTGACTGGGGAGAAAAGGAGTGGACAAAGGTGATAACTGATAAGTGATATCCATAAGCATGGAGAGGAAAATGGACATAGAAACTTCAAACACAACCCCTGCTTTTTGGATCTCATCTCTGAATTGATTCTCATCAACATTTTCATTACATTAATGTTCTGCTCAATTCATATGCCCAAACACTAAAACCATCTGTACTTTTAGTTAATTCATACAACTATCATATTGAATTCTGCAAACTGACACAAAATGCAAAGCCTACAGGGAAATTCTAATGATAATATTTTATTAACATATACACCTATAATAAAATTTTCCAAAGCTACATTTACATATTCCTCAATCCTTTCTTGACAAAGCACATAGAAGAAAATGGTATGAAAACAGGTTGATGCTATGACTGACATTTGAGCTTGTTTAGCTAGCGGCACACACATGTTTCAAATAAAAACCTTAATGCGATACATCGGACCATTACAAAACATGCTCTTCTTTGTAATAATGTAAGAACAAGATGTTACAAATAGCTCCTCATAGGATTGATTATCCATGTAGAAATGAGAGTAATATTGTTGTAATCAATATATCGAGGAATGCACAACAAACGGCAATACCTATACATATACAAATTGGATTGGACTCTCTCCCTAATTAGGAGGCAAAAACATGTAAAGAAAGTTGCAAAAAACAAATAATGAGCTACTCAACAACCTTAACTATCTGTCTATCTCATACCTTAACGGAGAAAATCTCCTGAAGCGAGTACCAAGTTCCGGTAACTCCCAAGAAAATACCTAAGACGATGACACCCAAATCTAAACTAGCTCGCCTCCGGCTCATTTCATCCTTGAATGTCATATAATGAAACAGCGCAGGCAAAACGAAGCCCAGCACGCAGCAGGTGCTGCTTCCCACCAACGACAGGAAATCCGCGAAATTGGGAACAAACAAGGCTACCAAAGACACTACCAGCACGAGCAACCATCTCAGCCAAATGCAGTACCTCCCATCCCAGAACCTCCTCTCAAACACTTCATAAACTGGGTTCATCATCAGCGGGAAAGTAAAGAAGAGGTTTATGCATAGTCCTAGCTGGACTAAAGTGCTCAACAATCCCTTCCCCATGTTGGCTGTGATGATGTCCCTTGTGTCGGGACCGAAGGCAAAGTAACCCATAACTCCAAATGCGCTGTACATTGCTGCAATGAAGATCATGGTCAGGGCCAAGATTCTCCCGAATTTGGACCTGTCTTTCATCTCCGACTCCAGAGGTAAGGCCATCCCGACTCCTTCAAACGAGTAGACGGCCACGCCCAAGCCGTAGAAGAAGGTCGAGAAAGAGCCGAAAGCATCAACCGCCGGCATTTGTTTGGTGAAAATTAGGGCATCCTCAACCATTACCAACCCCATCGCGGCGAGGTCAACAATATCCGCGAAAATGCTCAGGGGAGCCAATAGGGTTAGCGAGGGAATCGAATTCAATCCCAATTCGAAAGGAAAACAGCCCCAAATGTACAAGCTTTTGGCGGAAATCCCATAAATCGAGGGGGCGGCGGCGGCCAGCGCCACGGAGGAACTGAAGAGATTGGCGAGGGTGTTGCCGATGAATATGAGGTAACCGACGCAGAAGCCTGCTTGGGAGAGGACGATCATTAGGTCGACGGCGGATCTGCCGACGTTGCCGCAGACGGCGAAGCCTAAATCGCCGAACGATGCGATTTTGGCGGAGGAGCAGACGGCGGAGTCGTCGATCTTCCTGCGGGTGCGAACGAGGAGCATCATGCCGTGGTAGGTGAGGATGGAGACGGCGAAAACCGTGATGAGGCTGGTGATCCAGCCGGTGCGCATGAAGGTGTAAGGGAGGCCGAGGACGCCGGCGCCGACGATGGCGATGAAGACATTGGCGAATGTTTTGGGTTGGGAGGAGAGGACGACGGGCTTGCCGTTGACGTTGCCGGACAACAATGGGGTGTCTGCTCGCGGCAGCGAATGCGTGGACGAACCACCGCCTTCGTTCTGCTTTCTTATCACCATTTCAACAACACCTCAAAACAATTATTTCTTGCAGAAATGGTTGATAGGTTTTGGTTATTGATGATGGGAAAGGGAAAGGGAAAGGGAAAGGGAAAGCGAAAAGAGATTTGAGATATTTTTTTTGAAGAGGAAAAAGTGGAGATAAGTTGGGAGAGAGGAGGAAGAGATATTTTGTTACAGTTTGGTTGCATACAAATATTTGGATTTAGGGAGAGGAGATGAATGGAGGAAATGGAGGCGGATTTGGGTCCAATAAATCGGCTCAGTCAAATTTTCCTACTTCGGCTCCTGGGGTAGGCCCCACCAATAACAGTCTAGGCTAGACCTGCCCACGGGCCCTGAACCGGCGGTTCCGGGCCCGAGCCCGCCGGTTACGGTTTCACCGAGAAATGTAACGCCCGCCTCATCGTACACGACGGCCGGAGCTTTGCTTAACTGGCGGTTCCGCCGAGAAACCCGCCCCGTTAAAAAACTCACTTAGAGCGGTTTTTTAATTTTTTTTTCTTATATATATATATATATATATATATATATAAAACATTGAAAATTAAGAAAATGAAACGTAAAATGAAAATGAACTAGTTTTTCATTAATACTTGAAAATTAAAATAAACATGACTAAATAGAAAATACAAGTACTTGAAAATTAAATTAAACATTACAAAATACATATTTCAATTTTCAACTACAAAATAGAGATTGCATTAGTAACATTACATACTCAATTTCCCATGTTTTCGGATGTGCTTTTTGAATGTGACGAACAAGGAAAAGATAGCCATCATTTTGAGTCACTTGAAAACTTTGTCGATAATTGCAATGAACTTCATAGGTTGGATTAGAATAGTCGGGAATGAGCACTACGGGTGTAGTGCTTGTTGAAAATATCAACCTTAATACTAGATCTAGGAGGCATTGTTGTATTTGTATTTTGTAGAATTGAAGTTGTCTTGAGAGAGAAAATTAAAGAAGAAAAAAATGAAGAAGATAGATAAGGTGAAGAGATGAGGAAGATTGAATGATAGATCATTAAGGTGAAGACGAAGAGGGAGTGAGAGTGAGTGAGAAAGGGTTAGGCTTGTGGTATTTATAGATAGAATTTAGGGTTTTGGAAAAATAATAATAATAATAATAATTAAAAACCGCCGGTTTACGCCGAACCGCTTCGGTTCAGGGCCGAAAAACCGGCGGTTAATTACGGATTGTTTTTGTATTTTTGGAGCACTTTTTTCAACTTTTGTAATTTTTTTTTTGTAATTAATTGTTGTATATATATATCTTAAGACAATATAAGCAAAAAAATTTAAATTTTACTTAGTAGTCATTGAATAAAAATATTAAATCATTTCTCATTAATATTGTTGAAATTACAATACTTGAAAAGTTGAAATGAAAAAAAAAAAAGGAAAAAAGACTTGAGCTCAATTTTAATATTAAAATTGAGTTGCCTACGTATCCTCATGTAGGAATCAAAGTCACGTAGCTCGATTACATTACATTACTCCCTACTCCCTAGTAGTTCTCGTCCACCGATCGATCACTCTCGGTGAACTCTTCGTTTGGGCTCTCGTCGCGATCATCCCAATCGAGCTCTTGAGCTCTAAGGTCGGCCCTCGACCAATCATCAAGCAACATTGTGGCTTCAATGTTTCTTGGTTTCATCGTTGATCTTCTTTGGTCCAACATGAGTCCGCCAATGCTAAAAGCTTGTTCGACCGAGACGGTGGATGCGGGGACGGCAAACAACTCTTTCGCCATGATAGAGAGTACGGGATACTCCGTTCTCTTTGACCACCACTTCATCACGTCGATTTGTGGAGCACTATCTTCAACACCAAAAACAAAACGACAACCCAAATACATATCTAATTCACTATTACCTCGCCCCAGGGAGTTCATAAGATCTATCTTGGTACATGCTACTTAATTGTTGAACTAAGTGATCTAAGGAGTTTAAATCAAGTGGTATAAATGAAGAGGTAGAAGTAGAAGAAATAGGTGCATTCATCAAGATCAATCAATACCATGAGTCATCCTATATTCGGCAAAAAGAGATCTTAAAGTTCTTTCTAAATCATCTTTTATTTGAGTAACATTAGGAATATCAAAGAAAATTATTTCTCCATCAATTCGTACATTTAAAAAGTCCATTTGCTTAAAAGCATTATAATAAATATCTAACATTTGACAAACACCATCATATTTCCATTTAGGATCTAAGCACTTGGGCCTACTAGAAAAACATCCCGAATATTTCTAAAATATTTTAGCCATTTTTGAACCATAAAATAAATCACACCTTGCAAATTGGGTTTACTAAAACAATTTTTAAAGCTAAGTGCAATATACATGCAATGTTCCAACACACGAACGGAAGCATACAATAATAAACACCGATAATTGAACGGTGGCATTATTAAAAACCTTTAACAATTGATATAAATCCATGCATTGGTCCCAATAAGAAGGTAATAAAGTCAATTGAACCGTCGCAAATTAACTTTTCTAAAAATTCGCATAAATAATCTTTATACTCTAAAGTAGAATTAAGCATTTCATAAAGTGGAATTCCAACGATGTGATACATCTCTAACAAAACTCCTATGTTGAATATTCTTATGACGACAATATTTTTGCCATTTTTTACCTAAAGTTATATTTGTATGCAAAAGGGCAACGACTTTTCTAATTGGCATAACCGATTCATTAAAAATTTCAAGTCCAACTTGAACACATAAATTCAAAATATGACAAATGCATCTACTATGAAAATATTTTCCTTGGAAAGATGGATTACATGCTTCAATGAGTTCGGGAATACTAGCGGTGTTGGCGGATGCATTATCAAAACCAACCGAAAATACTTTATTAATCAATTGGTATTCATTTAAAACGGTTATAATTATTAAAGCAATATTAGTGGCCGTGTGTGGATCATCGAACTCCCTAAATGCAATTAAACGTTTTTGTAGTATCCATTTATCATCAACCCAATGACATGTTATTCCCATGTAATTATTTTGATGAAAACAATCCGTCCAAATATCGGCACAAATAGAAACTTTATGGTCTAAGTTTATCAAATATTTCATTAATTCCATTTTTTTATCAAAAGCTTGTCTTCTAATTCGTCTAAGCATATTACTTCTACTAATTTTTTTAGCGGCGGGACAATATGCATCTTTTATACTTTCTTGATAGGTTATTTTATCGGCAAATGTAAAAGGTTGTTTTTCCATAGCACAATATCTAGCCATAACATCTTCGGCATGTGGATGATCATATTTAAATAAAGGGTGAGAAGACGTACCCGTCGCCGAGAAAAGCGGTGCCACGAATTTGAGTTTGTGTTGATGCAATCCCGTATTCTCCCGGATGACACGTCTCCACGCGTGTCGCCTTAGTGTGCCATAGCCTCCTCCATGCGTCCATTTGTAGACGTTATTGCAATCGTTGCAATAGGCGTTGTATTTTGGAGGATCTCCGGGCTTGTCGCTAGGTGCCGGGGCTCTAGGCATTTTTTTAAAATGCTTAGTAAAGATATCCGACACAAGAGGTCGAGCCGTCGGTTTGTTTGGCGGCGCTTCGACTTCTTCTTCTTCGTTGGATTGTTCTTGAGATTGCCGAAGCATCTCCTCCTCTTGACGATGAACTTGCTCGGCAAACTCTCGATCCTCTTGTTGTTGAAGTTGTTCCGCATACGCCCTTGATATTTCTTCGGCGGCCATTGCTCGAGCTTGCCGAGCCGATCTTCCTCCTCTTTTGGATCGACGAGGAGCATCATCTTGATTTTCGGCAACGCCTTTGCCCTTATCGACACGAGAGGAGGTCGACATTATGGAATATTGTTATGGATGGATTGGTGAAGTGTGTGGTGCGCAGAGAAGTTGAGAACTTGAGCACAAAATTAACACAAAAACGGAAGAATTTGAAAGAACAAAATAATAGATTGAATCTTGAAATTAAATAGAGAGATATGAGAATTGGTGTGATTATTTGAGAGATTATAGTGTGGTATTTATAGGGTAAAATGGGGGGGAAGGGAGGGGAGAGGGCGAGCGATCGGCCATTTTTCTAGCCGTTGAAGCCGTCGCTCCTGACGCCATTACGCTTCTTGTGCTTTGTCGTCTTCTTCCCGTTGGAACCCGGTTCGGTTCCGCGGTTAACCGCCGGTTCAACGGTTAACCGCCCGGTTCCAACGGTTAACCGCCGGTTTGACCGTTCGAACCGGCCGCCACGTCACATTTTTTTTTTTTAATAATTCCGGTTAACCGCCGGTTTTAACCGGCGGTTAACCGGCGGTCACGGTTTGAACGAAGGCAGGCCCGGAACCGGCCCTTGAGCTCACGGTTCCGGTTACGGTTCCGGCCCGTTGACTGCCGGGCCGGTTAAAAAACCGTTGACCGGCGGGCCGGTTCCGGTTAGGCCCGCCGGGCCCTCCAGTTTGGGCAGGTCTAGTCTAGGCTGTCTAGCTCGCCAAAAGTTAAATTAGCGATTTCGCCTCGCGTCTATTTAATTACTACTACTATTATTTTGATTAGTATAATGCTCTTTAAATAAACACAATTATAATTAGCAACTAACAAAATAAATTAATCAACGAAGTAGTAAACAACAGCACTAGTTGTCACGTTTTGATAACTTATAACCCGGAGCTCTATTTAGGCTATTTTAGAAAGCGACTTAGAGCATGTACAGCGGGGGCGCTGCTCGGTCGCCACTCTCTCCGCCCAGGCGCCTCCCCCCTCACCCCGTTGGCGACCACCCTCCGGTCGCCCAGCTGGACGGGAGTGCGACCACCCCAACACCCTCCTCTCTCTTGTCTTCTTCTTCATTTTATTTTAGTTTATTTTTTTTTTCTACAGATTAAAAAAAAACAGAAAAAATGGCAGCAACTAGGGGTGTAAATTCGGGACGGGACGGGACGGGTACCCTACCCGGAATTTTCGGGTACCCGTACCCAAATTTCTCAAAATTTGCTACCCGTACCCGTCCCGTTTTAAAAAAACGGGTACCCAATACCCGGACCGGGTTTATGCGGGTCGGGATCGCATACCCGTATGTACCTATTTTAAAAAAAAAAATATCAAAACTTATTTTTGGATATTTTCCTATCTGTTTTCTTCATATTTTTTCATATTTTTTCAATAAATAAATCTAAGGAGTGGGGCGACGTCGACGATAAGAGAGGGATGAGTTGAATGACAGTGGAACGATGGCGAAGGTGTGAGAGAGAGAGGAGATGAGAAATTGTGAATTGGGAGTGTGAGCATGAGAGAGAGAGAGAGATGCAGCGTGCATATTTTCTATTTTGTAAAACATTTCATAAAATAATTAAGAATAATATAAAAAGAATATAATATATAAACGTGATGGTCCCTGAGCAAGGTATTTGGTGTAGAGGGGGGGTGAATACACCAAATAGATTTTTCGAAAACTTTTTCAAGTTAAATCACAGAGTTGGTGAGCTCAGTTATCGATCCAGCTGGGGAGGGTCAGCTGGGTAAATAACTCAGCTGGCGGTGCGGAAAGTGGTGGTTTGAAAACTTAGCTCGGTTACTTAGAAAAACTCAGTTTGACAAGATTAACTTTAGGTTTTCAGCTTAGTCAAGTTGTGCAACTTTTAGAGAGACACAGCTGTCTTTGGAGAGCAGCTGCGTATGCAGTTTTGATCAAATATGCAATGTTATGAAAGAGTTAGTACAAAACTGAATATAAAGAGAAAGTAAAGTGCACGCAAGTTTTTTACGTGGTTCGGAGTAACACCTCCTACGTCCACGACCAGGTTCACTGGTAATCCACTACCACTTGGTTTCCAAGTACCAAGCAACTTCACAACTCTAACCCGAGCTGTGTTCCAACAGTTTGCGGGCACTGTCAAGCCTAACCTTTCAGTTTACGGGTACTGAAAAAAACCTTACACACTTGAATTTCCCGCTTCAAGCAAGCGTAACCTTGACCTAACCTTTCTGGGTAAGAGGGGTTTGGTTTGGGGTTCCAACTGTGAACGAGTTCTTACAATTAAGAACTTTAGAGTATGATGAACTCGTTCGAAATCTAGGCTTAAGATATACAAAGATTTTGGCCTAGGGATCAGACGAAAAACTAAGCAGTTTCTGAACTAGAAACACTTCAAGATAAAGTGTTCTTTGAACTGTGTAGAACTGCTTGAGAGCTTTTGAAAGATTGAGGATTTCAGAGAATGAAAGCTTGTAGAGAGTTTTTCGTTTTTGATCCTGAGGTTGAAGACGGGTTTATATAGGTAGAGATTCAAGACTAGCCGTTGGAGGAGCCGTTTGAATCTTACCTACTCTTCTTAAATTCAAGATCTGCCGTTGGGCGAATCTGCACCTCTCTTCATTTGTGTCACATCCTAGGTCCTGAAGTCTAGGATGCTGATTTGGCAATCCCTCATTGGTCGAGGCATGTTGACTTCCTCTGACGCCGGGATCTTCTGCCTTTGGAGCTGGCTTTTGAATTCAGAGCTGGACTGACTTGAAGTGATGTCTTCAGTTAGTTCCCTTTGTTCTGTATAGCTGGACCGGCTGTGTTTTGAACTCAGCTCGAATTCTTTTCAGCTTGATCATGCTCTGCTGGAGGACTCAGTTGAAGATTGATGCCTGCTGTCTTTCGCTAGCTGACTCCTGCTGTAGACACAGCTGGGTCGACTGCTGTCTTCCGCTTTCTTAACCTGTAAACCTAGAAAATCTAAAGCTCAAACAGGCGAGCTGGAAAACACTATTTAGGTTGACGCGATCATCTATTCGGTTGGAGAATCAGTTGGGTTTTGGTATCAAATCGAAGCCTTATAATTTTCCCAACAATTTCACCCTTTTTGATGATGTCAAAACCTAACTGAGACAACTTATGACGCAGAAAAACTTGTGTTTTATTAATGTAAGAATATACATTATAACACAGGAAAAAGAAAGAAAAAAAAATCTTCAAATCTTCAGTCTTCAATCCTTCAGTCTTCAATCCCAGTTGGCTGGGTCTTCTCTTCTGCATCCGTTGCTTCTTTATTTTGACTCGTCTTCTTCAGCTGATTCTGATTCAGCTGGTTCCTCTAGCTCAACAGTTTGCCTCTTCTTTGACTTGTCTCTTCTCCCTTACTTCTCCCTTTTTGGCATGATCAAACAGGGTGGGAGAGATACACCATCGGCTGTTGCGATGTTTTAGTTTGGCGAAACTATGGTCTTCAGCTCTGAGCAGCGAGGTTTGGAGTCTTGGTGGCTCAGCTGTTGTATTAGCTGGCACTTCTTCAGTAGCATTAGCCTCAGCTGTGATTGCAGACACAACGTCCTTGGCCTGATTCAGCTGGGGCAGTCCAGCTGAGTGCTTGGAGGGATGAGTTGGCACGGGAGATAGCATCTTCTGAGTCGGGCACAACTTCATTCCTTGCAAATTTTGCTTCTTCAGACTTCTTAGATTGAATGAGAAAGTCTGATTCAGCACTTGAGGGACTTGTGTTCAGCTCATATCATCATCATCCAGCTGCAAGTGATCATTGGCTGGGTGATGTTTCTCATTTGAGCTTAGTGCAGGGGCTTGAGCATCTTTCATCGGAAGATCTCGAAGCTGGTGTCCCTGTGGAGCTGAAGGAAACTGAGGAGAAGCCGGTTGAAGTATTCCATCTGTCTTGGGGTTTAAGCTTGGTTGACCAGCTGGAATACTCCGTTGCGGTGTTGGTGACGATGATGTTCACGCAGGCGCATGAACTTCTCCTCCACCGTAAGAAACGACCGCTTGTGGGCCTTCTGCTCCTCGGAGAGTAATTACGAATTCTCTCATAATGTCAGCTGGCTTCTCAGCTGACTGACTGAGCACCTTTGACTTGAGTCTTCTGTTTGAAGACGGTGCTTCAGCATGTTTTGTCTCCTCAAGTTGTCTCCAATTCCCAGCTGGGACGGAGATAGATGCATGCTGCTTTGTCTCCTGCATCTTTTTCTGTGCCTCCTGTGGTGGAGCAAGAGCTTTGACATGACTGCTCTTGAAGACTCCGGCTTTATCAACATCTGGTCCAGATCCGTTGACGTTGATTTTTGCATCCCAGGGAGTTGTATGTCTCGTTCTCTCTTTTATGTTGAGAGAAACAGTGGGGCGGAGGAGGTCTTTTTCCTTTGACATTCCCAGGAAGTTTTCTGCACCTTCCTGGTGAATGACGTTCTTGAACTTTGCAGTCTCTCACTGCGTTGGCCTGGATCTGTCTATGAGCTTCACCTTCTTCTGGACTTTCGTCTTCTTTGAGGTTCCTGAGAGTTAAGCAACTCTTATCTTGAAGCTTTGACAGATTCTTCAAGTTTGATCGGCTTCGGGAGATATCTTTCTGGATTCCTTGTTCTTCTTCTGCAACTTTTGTTAGTAGAGACAAATAATACCAATTGATGGAAATAAGAAAGAATGCCGAGAAACTTTTTAGGGATGATGCAATGCTTTACGTATATCTTCTAGCATATTTATAGAGCTTTCTTGATGAATGGACGATCAAGATTTGTCTATTGATAAGAAGATCTACGACTAGGAGTGATTCTCGCATCATGTCAATTTCTTGATTAGAAGATGCGAGTTAATGCACGAGAGAGAACGGTTGAGGCATTTTGACTTTTGCCTCGAAACTCCCATGATTCAATTCTATACAGACTTTTAATTAAATTTGATTAGATTTGACAAGATATGAGTTGACTGAAAACAGATTGAGTAGGTGTAGTTAATGTTGTTGCAAACCTCTCAGCTGATCATTGTAGTCAGCTGATACCTCAGTTGAGTGGGTGTGCTAGGTGATCGTGGTTCCAGCTGGTTCCCCCTTAGCTGAATAATCCTTCACTTTCAGCATCTGGTTTAGCTGGATTCTTTCTCAGCTGATTTCAGTGACGTTGATTCTGAATTACAGTTGTCTGCTTGCATTCAGCTGGGTCTTCTTCCATTCAGCTGGGTCTACTTCCATTCAGCTGGGTCTTCTTCCTTTCAGCTGGGTGAAGCATCGTCTGGGTTGAGTAGTCCAAGTAATCCGCACATCATTTTGAATCTTGTTTCTATCAGCGGTTTTGTGAGAATATCAGCCCGCTGTATATCTGTGTGAATTTTCTCAACAATCACATCCCTCTTTTCTACGTGATCTCTGATGAAATGATGTCGTACGTCTACATGCTTGCATCTTGTGTGAAGTACTGGATTCTCTGAAATGGCAATCGCACTTGAGCTATCACAGAAAATTGGAACCTGTCCAGTTTTCACTTCATAGTCATCCAGTTGATGTTTCAGCTAGAGAATTTGTGAGCAGCAGCTTCCAGCGGCCATATATTCTGCTTTTGTCGTGGAAGTTGCGACGCACATTTGCTTCTTTGAAAACCATGAAATCAACTTACTTCCTAAGAACTGACAAGTTCCTGAAGTTGATTTTCTGTCCAACCGATCTCCAGCGAAGTCTGAGTCTGAGTATCCAGTTAGCTGTAGATTGTCTTCAGCTGGGTACCACAGCCCAACATTCTGAGTTCCTTTGAGATATTTGAGAATATTCTTGGCTGCTTGCATGTGTGCTTCCTTTGGATCAACTTGAAATCTGGCACACACTCCGACGGCGAAAGAGATGTCTGGACGACTTGCTGTAAGATACAGTAGGGATCCTATTATCCCTCTGTATTTGCTGGAATCAACTGACTTCCCTTCAGTTCCTGGTTCAATCTTCCAGTTGGTGTTCATTGGAATCTTTACAGTTCTGCTGGATTGAACTCCATACTTGGTGATCAAGTCTTTCACGTATTTGGATTGATTTATGAAAATCCCTTCTGATGATTGCTTGACTTGAAGTCCTAGGAAGAAACTCATTTCTCCCATCATGGACATTTGGAACTTCTCTGGCATCATCTCTCCAAATCTTTGGCATAAGAAGTTTGATCTTGATCCAAAGATGATGTCGTCTACATAGATTTGAACAACCAGGATATCTTCTCCTGACTTGATGGTGAAGAGAGTTCTGTCTACTGAGCTCTTCTTGAATCCTTTGGATACGAGAAAATTTGACAGAGTGTCATATCAAGCTCGAGGTGCTTGCTTCAATCCATAAAGAGCCTTCTTTAGCTTGTAGACTTTATTTCCTTCTACTTCAAATCCTGGAGGTTGTTCAACGTAGACATCTTCTTTGATTTCTCCATTTAAGAATGCACACTTCACATCCATTTGATAGACCTTGAATTTGTGATGTGCTGCATAGGCGAGAAAGAGTCTGATTGCTTCCAATCGTGCTACTGGAGCAAATGATTCTTCGAAGTCAATTCCTTCCTGCTGAATGTAGCCCTTGGCAACCAGTTGAGCTTTGTTTCTGATGACGATTCCCAGGGTATCCAATTTATTCTTGAATATCCATTTTAGTCCTATGACTTTGACTTCTTGAGGTCTGTCGACCAATTCCCAGACACAATTTCTGAGAAATTCGTTCAGCTCTTCTTGCATGGCGTTAGTCCAAGGTACGCTCTTCAAAGCTTCGAGAATTGATTGAGGCTCTGGCACTTGAGCTACGTAACACGCCATTAGAGCTGTGTCTTCATCATAGACCGTCAGTTCTAGCTCTACTGAGAGTTGAGCTGTGTCAGCTGCTTCTTGATGATCCGATGAAGCTTGAGCAGCTGAGCTTCTGGTTTTGACTTGGTCAGTTGGTTCTCCAATGATTGCTGATGCTGGATGATCTTCAATCCATCTTCTCCTCTTACGAATTTCTTCTTCCAGTTGATTGATGCTTGACGTGGCTAAATTTCGTCTGACTTGGAGTTGCTCAGAAGTTAAGTCTTGAGAGATTGGTTCTCTTTGATTTAGATTTTGAGGAGACTTCTGTAGAGACTCAGCTGGAGATGGAGCTGGGGATTCAGCTGTGTCTGGATATCCAGCTGATGATGTTCCCCCTTGATTTGTCGTTGAAGGTTCTTCTCGATTTCCAGCTGGTAGAGTTTCTTGGTTGATTTGAAGTTCCTCCTCTGGCTCATCGTCCCAAATTAATGGTTCGGCCAGATTCCTGATTCTATTTTCTTGAGCTCTTCTCTGAATCAGTCTTGAAGATTCTCCTTCATTTCTTCGTTTGATAAACTCTCTATATTCGAAGGAGGATTCGTCAAAAGTAACATGTGGAGTTACCTCGACTATTTGAGTTCTTCTGTTGAAGACTCTGTATGCTTTACTCACAGCGGAGTAACCAAAGAATACTCTTCGGTCTGTCTTCACGTCGAACGTCTTGAGCTGTGTCTTCCCATTGTTAAGGATGTGACATTTGGATCCGAATACCTTAAAATATCCTATGTATGGTTTTCTGTTGTTCCATAGCTCATACGGTGTCTTTCCTTGCCTTGATGTGAGTATGGAGCAATTCTGAGTGAAGCAAGCTGTGTTGATTGCTTCAGCCCAGAACTTCTTTGGAATGGCAGAGCTAGCTAGCATTGAGGTAGCTGCTTCCTTGAGAGTTCTGTTTCTTCTTTCTGCTACACCATTCTGCTGAGGTGTGCGTGCTGCAGATGTTTGATGTTGAACTCCGTTCTTCTCGCAGTAATCATAAATAGTTTCATTCAGAAACTCCGTTCCACGATCTGATCTTATTGACATTATCTTGCACTCCTTCTGTGTTGATAATCTTTCCAGCAGGATAGGCAGCTTAGTCCTGGTTTCGCTCTTCTGGTACAAGAATGATACCCATGTGAATCTTGAGAAATCATCCACTACGACCAGAGTATATTTTCTGCCATTGAAGCTTGCTGGAGTAACTGGACCAAAAAGATCCATGTGAAGGAGTTGAAGTACTCGATCAGTTGACTGAACTGGCTTGAGAGAGAATGAAATTCTTGTCTGCTTTCCTTGTTGACACGCGCTGCACATATGACTTTTGTCATATACTTGATCTGGAATTCCATTAGCGAGCTGGTTCCTAGCCAGTTTGTTGATTGTCTTGAAGTTGAGATGATTCAGCCGTCTGTGCCACAGCTAGCTGACTTCATTGCTGCTTTTCGATACAAGACAAGTCTCCGGAGGGCTGCTGTTCCAGTCAGCAAAATACATATTTCCTTCTCTTTTCCCTCTTAGGAGTATCTGCTTGGTTTCCCTGTGCTTCACTGTGCATCCCTGTGCATCAAACTTGACAGAAAAACCGTTGTCGCAGAATTGGCTAATGGAAAGCAAGTTGTGTTGCAATCCTTGTACATAAGAAACATTTGGGATTATAACATTTCTAGTTTTAAATGTACCATAACCTTTGGTTAGGCCTTTGGAGTTGTCACCAAATGTTACTTGTGGACCTGTACGCTCGATATACTCCTGGAGTAGATGCTTTAGGTACGTCATGTGCTTGGAACATCCACTGTCCAAGTACCATAGCGTTCTCATCGACTCCTCAGAGATGCGTCGATTCCTTGCAACCTAAACAAAAAATTAAAATTCAGGTACCCAGTTTTAATTGGGTCCTTGTGGGTTAGACAGAGATCCTTTGACGACCCAGATCTGCTTGATGACTCGAATTGGGTCATTTGATCTGATAATTCTCCCAGCTGAGTCGATATACACATTCTTTGTGTTCTTCGGTTGTTGCTGGCGGGGTCTTGATCTCAGTGTCTTCCCGTTTTGATGTCTTGATTTCTTTTGGTTTCCAGCTGTGTGCCTAGCTGAGACGTTCCTTTGTCTCTGCTGTCTCATGTGATGCTGAGGCTGGAAATGATTATCCAGCTGGTACTCATATGAGTGATATCCAGCTGGGTATCTCTGATATCTCGGTTGATATCGTTCAACGTGCTGTTGCTGTTGCTGTTGCTGGTATCTGTAAAGTCCAGTCTGTTGTCTTCGTTGAGGTTGAGCACGTTGCTGTCTGAGTTGAGCTTGAGGTTGTCGCACAGCTGACCTTCTTGATGCCTGCTGTGTCCTTGACGGAGCTTGAGGATGTTTCACAGCTGATCTTCCTGACGTCTGTTGTGTCCTCAACTGTGATGCTGAGTTGCTGGGATTGGATGTTCTTTTGCTCGTACAAACATTACCTTAGTTTCACTTGTGGAGG
Organism: Agastache rugosa; assembly: GCA_031470985.1. Classification (NCBI taxonomy): domain Eukaryota; kingdom Viridiplantae; phylum Streptophyta; class Magnoliopsida; order Lamiales; family Lamiaceae; genus Agastache; species Agastache rugosa. The sequence goes on from CM062609.1 coordinate 12,841,787, forward strand.
CAATGTTTGAGACATCCTTTGATTCGTTGTATCCCAGTCCCACTTTGAGTGCTGCTGGACGTTGAGCACTAATGATCTCGTCCATTGTTGACGTGGCTTTGATGAGAGCTACTATCTTCTTAGATAGTACCTCTTCGGTGCTTTTCAGCTCAATGATCTCAGCTGACTTCTTTTCCGATTCAGCTGTGACCTTTTCCACATCTTCCATCAGCTGTTTCTTCTCACAGTAGAATTCCTTCATCAGCTGATCTTGTTTCACTATTTTGTCTTTTAGTGAAACAACTTCCTGTTGGAGCTGTGTTGTATCAGCTGCGTCTGATACCTTTGTCTTTTCCAGTTCTGCCTTCAACTCGGCATTCTCACACATAATGACGTCAAGGATCTCTTGAAGCTCCTTGGAATCGTTCATTACTTTTTCTACTAGACTCCAATCAGGTAGTCCAGATTCTGAGACCTGTGTAGAGTGTTCGTATGATGGTGAGATGTTAGATAGATTTTGAGTTCGAGACATTACCTCATCTTCATCGATGTCGTCTGTTTGTCCCATGAAGCATGTATCCCAATCAGGTTCATCATGGGCCATCAGGGCTTCTTCTTCCGAGTCTGAAAATGGCATGTCATCTATTTTGTTGCACTCTGATTCCTCATCGGCGATATAAGCTCTCCTTCTGTCAGCTGCCTTAGCTTTCAGTTGGTGTTTGTCTTTCTTGGACAGCTTTGGACAATCTAGCCGATAGTGTCCTGGTTCCTTGCAGTTGAAGCAACCTTCTTCTGTTCGTTTGTCAGCTGACTTCTCATCAGCTGCTGCGTACTTGTCTCTGTAAGTTCTTGCGAACTTCTTGTATTTGCCCTTGCTGGTGTTGAGTCTGTTGTACTTTTTGACCAGCATGGCTATTTCTTCAAGTAGCTCTTCCTTGCTCATGTCCTTCTTATCCTTCTTCGATGACTCAGCTGACTGCATGTATGCGGATTTGTCAGAGTTGGCTCTGAACGCAATCTCCTTTGTTGCAGGTGTCAGCTCTCCATCATTCTGATTGCTTGATGATTCTTTCATTGTAATCTTCAAGTTGTACTCGTTGGCTTTGAGCAGAGAGTATAATCTTTCAGTTGAAAGATCACCTAAGTCACTTCGACTTTGGTGTACCACCTTATATGTGTTCCATTCAGCTGTGAGCGCTGAAAGAACTTTTAGATTCTTTTTTCGCTGGGTGTATTTCCCAGTTCTGATGGTTTCTATTTCCACCACAATATTGGAGAATCTGAGTTCCATCCCTTCGATGGACTCGTTGACCAGCTGCTTGAAGTTATCAAACTTCTGGCATGCAATCGTGAATTTATTCTCCTTTATCTCCTCCGACCCTTCGCATAGCTTTGCTAGGGTTTCCCACATCTCCTTTGCGGTTTTGCAGTTGATGATTTTGCTGAGGTAGGCATTGGAGACCGTTGAAGATATGGTGTTCCTCGCGAAACTGTCTAGTCCAGCCTGCTTTCTTTCTTCTGAGGTGTGCTCACTCTTGGGTTTGGGAATGAGCTGATATCTTGGTTGTTCGCCATCTTGAGTTGGGACAAGCTCGTTCCCTAATTTGTATATGATGATGGGTCCGTCTGTGATGACGTCCCACATCATATCGTGATGCGCACAGAGAAAGCTCTTCAGTCTGAACTTCCATATTGCATAATCGTCTACCGAGAAGGTGGGAAGATTCCTGTTAAGATAAGAATCCATAGAAATATGCAGTATGTAATAATATGAGTTTTTCACAAAGAGGATCTGTTCAGATGACCACTGACAGATTGTCAAGAGAGATATCTTGATACAGAAACGGTGGTCTGTTGAACCACTGCTCTGATACCAATTGATGGTCCCTGAGCAAGGTATTTGGTGTAGAAGGGGGGTGAATACACCAAATAGATTTTTCGAAAACTTTTTCAAGTTAAATCACAGAGTTGGTGAGCTCAGTTATCGATCCAGCTGGGGAGGGTCAGCTGGGTAAATAACTCAGCTGGCGGTGCGGAAAGTGGTGGTTTGAAAACTTAGCTCGGTTACTTAGAAAAACTCAGTTTGACAAGATTAACTTTAGGTTTTCAGCTTAGTCAAGTTGTGCAACTTTTAGAGAGACATAAATCTTTGGAGAAAGCGCGTATGCAGTTTTGATCAAATATGCAATGTTATGAAAGAGTTAGTACAAAACTGAATATAAAGAGAAAGTAAAGTGCACGCAAGTTTTTTACGTGGTTCGGAGTAACACCTCCTACGTCCACGACCAGGTTCACTGGTAATCCACTACCACTTGGTTTCCAAGTACCAAGCAACTTCACAACTCTAACCCGAGCTGTGTTCCAACAAGCCATGCGGCACCGTCAAGCCTAACCTTTCGCCTTTACGGTGCGAAAAAACCTTACACACTTGAATTTCCCGCTTCAAGCAAGCGTAACCTTGACCTAACCTTTCTGGGTAAGAGGGGTTTGGTTTGGGGTTCCAACTGTGAACGAGTTCTTACAATTAAGAACTTTAGAGTATGATGAACTCGTTCGAAATCTAGGCTTAAGATATACAAAGATTTTGGCCTAGGGATCAGACGAAAAACTAAGCAGTTTCTGAACTAGAAACACTTCAAGATAAAGTGTTCTTTGAACTGTGTAGAACTGCTTGAGAGCTTTTGAAAGATTGAGGATTTCAGAGAATGAAAGCTTGTAGAGAGTTTTTCGTTTTTTATCCTGAGGTTGAAGACGGGTTTATATAGGTAGAGATTCAAGACTAGCCGTTGGAGGAGCCGTTTGAATCTTACCTACTCTTCTTAAATTCAAGATCTGCCGTTGGGCGAATCTGCACCTCTCTTCATTTGTGTCACATCCTAGGTCCTGAAGTCTAGGATGCTGATTTGGCAATCCCTCATTGGTCGAGGCATGTTGACTTCCTCTGACGCCGGGATCTTCTGCCTTTGGAGCTGGCTTTTGAATTCAGAGCTGGATTGACTTGAAGTGATGTCTTCAGTTAGTTCCCTTTGTTCTGTACAGCTGGACCGGCTGTGTTTTGAACTCAACTCGAATTCTCTTCAGCTTGATCATGCTCTGCTGGAGGACTCAGCTGAAGATTGATGCCTGTTGTCTTTCGCTAGCTGACTTCTGCTGTAGACACAGCTGGGTCGACTGCTGTCTTCCGCTTCCTTAACCTGTAAACCTAGAAAATCTAAAGCTCAAACAGACGAGTTGGAAAATACTATTTAGGTTGACGCGATCATCTATTTGGTTGGAGAATCAGTTGGGTTTTGGTATCAAATCGAAACCTTATAATTTTCCCAACAAAACGGTTGACAGGGTATACGGGACGGGACGGGTAACCCGTTACCCGGAACAACTTCAATCCTCTATCCGGTAACCCGTCCTGTGCCCGAAAAATTCGGGTAACGGGTACCCAATACCCGGAAAATTACGGGACGGGTTCGGGTTACCCGGAAACCCGTAACCCGAATTTACACCCCTAGCAGCAACGGCTAGAATGCAACCAACGGCTACTTTCATTTTTCCTTCTATAAATACTACATCTCATTTCAATCCATTTCACTTATATTCTACTCTATTCACTCATTTTCAATACTCATTCTCTCTCAATATCCTCAACATATTTTCAATTAGCAATAAAATGTCTTGGTCCGAAAGTGTTTTCAATCTCGATGAAGAGCAGAAGCGCGTTGATAGGGCAATGGAGCTGACGCATCAAGCCGTTGAAATAGTGCAAAAAAGTCTTGAGGAGAGCGAAACTCGACGGAGATCAATTCCAGCAAAGTGTACGTGCACCGAGACCGTGAGGGGACCGCCGAACGCCTCATGCGCGATTATTTTGCCGAAAATCCGACGTCGGGCAAAAACGTATTTCGCCGCCGGTTTCGCATGAGCAAGAATATGTTCATACGCATAGCGGAGACATTGCGAGCTCAGGAACCTTCCTTTCAACAACGCCCAGATGCAACTGGTAGATTGGGGCACCACCCATATGTTAAATGGATTGTGGGCTTTGAGGTAACTCGCAAACGGTGGATCTACCAATCAGTATGACGAGTATTTGCACATGGGCGAGTCAATGGGGATAGAAATTCTCAAGAATTTCTGCGCCATCAGATCCGCATTCGGCGAGGAATACTTATGGAGGCCGACGAGCAGTGACGTGGCCAGACTCATAGCGCTGCACGAAATTAAACATGGATTCCCTGGTATGCTTGAAAGCATCGACTGTATGCATTGGGCATGGAAAAATTATCCAACAGAGAGGAGAGGTGCGTACACAACCAAAAGAAAGGGATATCCCACACTAATCCTTGAAGCGGTGGCCTCCCAAAATTTGTGGATTTGGCATGCTTTCATCGGTGTCGCCGGCTCCAACAACGACATCAATGTGTTGAATCAGTCCAACATTTTCAACGACGTCCTGCATGGGAGAGCGCCGACGGTCACCTTCGTTGCAAAGGCCACGAGTACGGAATGGGCTATTATCTAGCCGATGACATCTATTCGCGTTGGGCCACATTCGTCAAGACGCTCTCGCAGCCAACTGATCCGAAAAGACAGCGGTTCGCTCGGATGCAAGAAGCTACACGTAAGGACGTTGAAAAGGGTTTTCGGCGTTCTCCAAGCTCGTTGGGAAATTATAAAAGGGCATGCACGCTCGTGTTTTCGAGAATATTTATGCGACATCATGTATGCTTGCATCTAGAGTTGTCGGGCCGGGCCGGCCCAAGCCCGAAACGGGCTTTTTAGTGAGTAGCCCAGCTCGGCCCAGGCCTATTAATGGAGCGGGCCGGGCCTGTGCCGGGCCTTCCTAAAAAATAAAGCCCACTTTTGGCCATGAAGAACAAAGCCCGGAATGGGCTCGGGTCGGGCCCGATTCTGGCTGGAAATTGGCCCATATGCGGCCCATTTCAATGGTTGGCCCAAGCCCAGGCCCGCACATTTATTGAATCGGGTCGGGTCTGGGCCGGCCCGGCCCAGTTGACATCTCTACTTGCATCATTATGCATAACATGATCATTGAAGATGAAAGAGAGGGAGCAACTCACTTTGATGCAGAACAAAGCACGGAGGGTGACCGAAATATCAACCCGACGACGGTTTCATGAGGTGGAATCGCTGCGTTTATAACATATACCGAGAGACAAGCGCGTCTTCACGATGCGAAAGCCCACGAACGTCTTGAAAACGATTTAATTGAGGAAATTTGGACACGTTTCGGTCCACTCAACTAGTTCTAGCTAAATTTTAATATTATTGTATTTTTATTTATTGTATTGTAATTTTCCAATGTTTCAATACAATATGGTATTTTAATTATAATTATTCTAATTATTCAAAATAAATATAAAATATAAAAATAAAAATAAGATACAATTAAATAATGAAAGACCGGGGTGAGAGACCGATGCCATTGTAGATAATTTTGAACCCGATCTTCCAATCATTTGAACCCCACTTAAAGTGCACAAAATATTAATAATATATTGGGAGACTACCCAAAATTGTACATGCTCTTAGAGAGTCCTGTTCGCCGGCTTGAGATGCTCGGGCGATGGGACGCCGCATTGACGAGACGACACGGACAAGACGTGTCTCACCCTAGCGGAACGGCTCGATCAGCAAAATGTGGGGAGCGTGCATAGCACGCGTCCATTTGAAAAATATAAGCAACGGCTAGTTGGCGATGGTAGTTGAATTGTGTCGTTTTGATCGGCGGCAACGGTTATTTTGACCGAATTTTATTTATTCTATTATCTATAATCTATATAAACTATAATAGCAAGCCCGTGCTATTTTTAGAAAGTTCTTTTTTCAGGTTTTTTTTAATTTGTTTTCAATATTCAATTTCTAGAAATTATATATTAAATGTTATATAATAATTGTGCATTTACATTTCCAATCATCTAATTAATTTTTTGCATAATATTAGTTGTGGTTATACACGTAATTATAATTTGTAAGACAGTGTGTATAATTAGATCTCCTTTTAATATATTTTAAGTTTTTGACAGTACATTAAACGTATTTTACTAAATAATGACAGATACGTCATATATATGTGTTGTTTCTGTACTATTCTAAAATATATATTTTTTAAATATTGGTATTAATTACTGATTTACATATATTTACGCTCACCTAAATTGGCAATATCATATTTAAATCTTTATAGATAAACTAAAAACTTTATCAATTTCCAGAGGATTAATACAAAATATGTCTATCAACTCAGACGTATATATATTTCGTACGAAAAAAAATAAAATAAGCTCATTTCAAGCCTCAAATCTTCCTATAATCTATATAATATATATAAATCATCCGTTTTCAATTAGTTCATTATACATAATAGATTAAATAATTAATTTCAATTTTGAAGATAGGTGCTGCATCAATCATTTATGAATTCATTCATCATAAATGTAATGACAAATATATTGGCATTAATATTGCATAGATTGAACCGAAAAATTGGCAATATCATAATAATTAAATCTTTATATATTAACTAAAAACTTTATCAATTTCCAGAGGATTAATACAAAATATGTCTATCAACTCAGACGTATATATATTTCGTACGAAAAAAATTAAAATAAGCTCATTTCAACCCTCAAATCTTCCTATAATCTATATAATATATATAAATCATACGTTTTCAATTAGTTCATTATAGATAATATATTAAATAATCTTCATAATATATAAAAGCAAGTCCGGCTTGCCGTTTATAGTAACTTTCATTTTCAATTACAATTATTCCGTTTTTGAAAATAATTTATTTAATTATTTATTATTTACCAATCAACTAATTAATATTTGGACGTTACAAAGGCATAATTTGTGGGAAAAAAATTTAATTATAATAATAAATTTTCCATTTTTATACTATTTTCTACCTATAAATTCTAGAATTTTGCAAACGATTTCATTCACAATTCATATTATTTGTACTCTTTCATTCCGATTTTTCCGATTAGAGGACGTATGAATGATAAGAAAGAGATTACTGCACAAAGAGCATTTGATGTAAAGTTTTTAAATAAACAACGCGCACATCAACTCTTTGCAGAAACGCCATCTTGGAGAAAGATCATATCTCCTAAGCATCAATGATCAGATTTGGGAGCGACAACTTCATCAATTTTTTTGTTAAGGATTACAGTAACATCCATAGAAATCTATCCCTATTATATATAAGCATGTATTTGTCTCTTTAGAGAGTAATATGATCGATGTTACTACCAATGTAATTGGATCAACTCACACTTTAGTGTTTGTATGATTCTAAATTTATTAAAATTATAAATTTGTTATACAATATTGAAATTTATTGAATGTTGTTTCATAATTTTCTATTTACAAAAGTAATCATGTAATCGCTCTAAATATATATATATTTAAGTCTTATTAGATTGTCAACCATTTCTTTCACTGAGTTGCACTACTTTATTTTTTATTTGTAATATATCTATATATATATATATATATGTTAAAATATAATTTTTTTATGTCTGTGGAAATATGTGGCTGTTTATTTTTTTTAATTTTATAATAGGTTTCTTTTTCTTATATTTAAGGTTATTGGTTAAAGTGTTTGCTATATTGTTCGTGTAGAAATTGACTATTTTCCTTTTGATAGCTATCTATTTAAATGTATCAATATATAACACTTTTAACACAAAATGATGTTCTTTTATTCCAAATGACAATTTCTGTACTGTCATACACACAAATGAGGGTAATAAATTTTCATTTTCGTGTCTAAAAAATAAAATTCAACATGTTTTGTGTTATTAATTAGCAACTTTAGAAAAACATATAATTACATTTTATATATACATGTTCGAGAGCTAAATAAATTTATATTAAAGTATGTTTCTAATATTTACATTTAATTTATTAACTTATTCCCTTGCATCCGCTTTCGATCGGCAGCCACCAATTTGCTGATCTATTAAAAAAAATTGGAACCAACTAACTATTCACAATTTTCCTACTGATTAAAAACATGTCTTTATATCCAGTACGACTATCTCAAAAAAGAAAACAATATATATCGATTGATTTATGTGTATATATAAATATGTATAGATTTAAAATATATATGTCTATTGAAAATAGACACATAGAGAATGAATTATAATACAATAACTACAATTACAATACAAATATGCAGTGTTACTAACTAACGCATTCAATTCGCAATAATACTAAAAATTAAAGTTATCATGATTCATGAGTAACATCCTAAAAAATATCTAGATGATAAATCATATTTTTAATTAATATTATGAAAATACTTTCAGCAATTAGAACTGGAGTTCTCTGCAGCCAAGAAGGAACTCCATTATCGAAAATAGGAAAACTTGGAAATGGAACATATAAGAAGTTTAGATTCACACTCTATAATAGCTGTTTCATTGGTTTGTATCGATTTTACATCGGGATTATTGTGTATTCAGTGTTTTTAGATCAGAATATACAAATTGAAGTTATGGTCCAACAAAATGTAATATAGTAAGATTCTTCTTTTCAAAAAAAGTAATGTCTTTGAGAGCTTCAATTAGATATCTATAATGTTTACTTTAATTTCCAAAAGGTTATACACATATTCAATCAACCTATATACATAACAATATATTTTACCACTAGAGTTTATATTGAAAATGACGCAGGATTTGTTTTTCTCAGTATTTTTGAACCTTAGAGTTTGTTCATCTACAATCAATTTGTTATTCTCAAGTTTTATTTTTTTTATTTTATATTTTGATAAAATAATTCTTTTAATTTTTGAAAGTAAGTTCTTTTATTTGAGTCTTTATTGTTTACATAAGACTTACTTACTTTGGCAGAAAAAATATTAATTTTTGCAACTCAAGACACAACAAATATTTTAAAAAAGAGAAACTAAAGTTCACAAAAAGATTGTTTTCACTTTAAAATTATACAAATAATTAATCAATAAACAAAAAAATTCTTAGAGTAAAAGTTTGATCTTTCAATAAATTATTCTCGATGAAAAACGACTACCTTACCAAAAAATGTGCTACTTAAGTAATTTGTTTCATAAAACAAAACACTAATGAACATATTCTAAAATAGACTTTATTTATATCTTCGATTTACGTTGATTGTCATATTGTATTGGTATTTCTCACTCTTATTAGCTTATAAACACAACCCAATAATTACTCCTTATTATTAAAATAAATTAATACAAATAACCACATGTAGAGAGATGAATCAATTTTCAGCAATAAGATTAATAGTATCCTAAATTATTCAATTTTATATTACAAATGAAACCACACAATTCATTAACTACTCTATATTATTAGACCATATTATAAAGACCTATAATTATTTTTAGAGAATGCATTGAATTTTCCATAATAAAATTAATAAAGAATTTGATGGCTTTTGGGAGAAGATATATTAAAAGCTATGTATAAATGGTTATGGGATGAAACCATTATACAAAAATTTGGCAAACAGTTAGAGGGTTTGTTAGACGATGATAGAGAATACATCGACGACATTATAGAGGCAAGTCATTGGAGTACCACACATTCTTTGAGACATATGTTTGCAAATCTACTATTTGCTAATTCAATGAACATATCGGAGATTATTTGGGAAAAATGTTGGAAGAATCTTTTAGATGATATTCTATACATACAGCGGAATCGTTTACAAAGTTCAAGTATTATTTTTATATGGTCAACTATACATCTCTGTATCGAGGGTACGGAGTCGAAATGGTTTGAAGATACTGATATGCGATAAAGAGAATAAGAGCAGTGCATGTACAACGAACATTGTTTACAATGAAAATTTTCAAATTTTATACATATATGAACTTTGAACGAAATTTTAATTTATATTGTTTGATACTTTTCATATATATATATATATATATATATATATATATATATATTCCTTACTTATATTTTTATATTGTTTTACAAAAAAAAAATTCAAAATTCAACTTACTCCGTGCATCGCACGGTGTAGTACTAGTTATACCTAAAATTCACATCATTCTCTATTTCTTCTCCAATTTCATCTTCAAATGGATCCAAAGATTACATGTCTTCATCTTGATTTCCCGATATGTCTCTATTTTCAGTTTTTATTTAAATTAATATAATTTTTTATTTTTATTTAAGTTATTGTAATTTTCATTTTTTTAATTAATAAAAAATTCTATTTTGCAAAATTAATTTTATTGCGTCTTCATTGTGCCCCCATTATAGCAGGAGGCGCATTGATGGGGGCCACAACCCATTGATCGCAAGGATTGTGGATGGTATTATAATGATAATGGTGACAGAAAGAAATCATACCAGCTTGACGGATATGGATAACAATTAAGCTGCCATCCGCATAAAAATAAACTGCAAAATTTGTGCTTATTTCAAAAATAGCAAAACTTTTGGTGGAGGCATTTCGATCACAAGTAGGCAGCCTATCCTAAAAGATGCGGGCATTACGAAAACCTACAGCACACCAAATTTGGTACTCCCTTCGTCCCATTTCTTTTGGACACGGTTATTAAGGAAAAGGGTAAAAAGATAGAAAAGTAGTTGGTCCCACTACTTTTGAAGAATAAATTATTTCCTTATTTGAAAACGAGACGTTATTGATGGGACAAACCAAAAAGTAAAATGAGACGTTATGAATGGGACGAGGGAGTACTATCTAAGCATTTCAGTTTGAAATAAATTTAAAATAAATACTCCCTCCATTCCATTATGATTGGTTTGATTGTCGTATTTTAACAATGATATCCTCTAAAAATTACCTTTTCTTTCATTTTTTATCATATTCAACTCAATTTCTTAACATGTGTGCCTAATCAAACGAACCAATTAAAATAGGACAGAGGAAGTATTTCATTTCTGAATCCTAGAATAAAATTTTATTAAAATTCCCATTTTATTCATATAAGCAATACAAATTCCTTACTTTTTCAACCTGCTCAAAAAGTAAAGAGCAGCCTGTCCCCTTCTCAGTTTATGGAAATTCTATCATATCCTAAAAAAAAAGTACTTTTTTGAATTTTCTAAGGGGTAAAGAATTTTTCAAGCCTTGGTATATGAATTTTGAAGAGTGGAGACACTTGTTGAAAGATGGAGACAGTATATCAGAAAGCCAGCTGCTCGTATACATATCATTTTTCAAAAGGATCAATGTTCATTTCAACTTGTCGACAATATAGTTCAAGGTTTGAAATTCTTACACTCTTGTACGGAGATCAAATAGTCTCAATCACAAATGTTTGTTGGGCCACAAACTACATCAATCAACCAACATATGGATACTATAATGAAATTGGTCCAACTATAAGAAGAAAGCTTACTCTCATTTTCATGTAGATATTACATTTCTTCACCACTTGACCTAAACCCTGTTACATTAGAATATAAAATAGGCACGCACGCTCAGCAGCCCAAGACCATGACTGCCAACTATGAGGTTCAATCAGTGAACAGCTCTAGTGAGAGAGAGGTCAAAATTTATCACACATAATTTAACAAATTCTAGGATATTCTGTACTCAATCGCTCCGTTTCCGTTTTGAAGATGTATCTTGGTGATCGGCAGTTGGATCTCCACTAGTAATAGGAGCCTCATCCTTGGATTTGAATGTCCAACCAGGAAAGTCCAACTCTGAGAACAAAGATGCGGGAGTCGTCTTGTAGAATGCCAAAGGCACCTGTTTCACCCTTCGTCTAATCTGTATAAATCATTCCCAAGAAAATCCTTTTAGTACTAATAATGGCATTCCAACAAATACAAGTTCGTCACAGAAAATCAAACAACAGCAAGTGGTTGAGATTAATTGAATATATGATAATAAGTGATTCAGAAGATTTTAATGAAACAGATTACCTCATCACTGAAAATTGTTGCGTATGAACCCGAACTAAAATCTTTAACTGCAATTTCAGGAGTTCTACCTCTTACAGCCAAATCATTCTCTAGGGACAAAACGAATCTGATCACATGAGAGGAATATACTAGTCAGCAATAGTGGGAAAGTTGAAGGCATGCCCACAATAAAGGCAATAGGAATGTACAAAAGACGATTAAATGTAGCGCATACCTTGAAACTGGAGGGCTGTAATGATGACGAAGAGTGTTGATCTCCCAGAGAGAGCTTCCTGCTCAGTCATTGCCACAATTATACATCAGTTTTCTTTAAACACAGAATGAGCTACAGGAGAAATGAATTACATGAAGTACAATTGAGTTCACACCCTCGAGGTCTATGATTAAGTTGGAAGATTTGAATTGGTGGAAAGGATTGCCTTTGGGAAATGAGCATTACAAGGACATTTAGATTAGTAATGAGATATGATTTATTTACCACTGCAGATCTGAACAGCAAGGATTCATGGTGAAGTCACTTAGTTTCTACACCCATATATTTTTTTTATCATCTTTATAAATTGCTATGTCCTTCTAGAAGATGTTTCATGTTTTGCTCATGGCACCATATTGCAGCATGAAAGTGCAACAACCTTGGATATATTGCAGCTTCAGAGTCATGGCAGTTTTCTTCTTCTTCTTTGTTGTTGTTGTTGTTTTAAGAGTGTTGGGTAGTTTTTTACTCCATATGTCCCACTATTAATGGCTCACTTTCCTTTTTGGGTTGTCCCGCTATTAATGCTTGGACCCAAAATGGCAAAAATTAACTCTTCAAAAAGTGTGGACCCTACCACTTTTCTATCTTTTACACCTTCTTAATTCTCGTGCCCAACAGTAACGAGCCATTAATAGCGGGACGGAGGGAGTAATTTTAATGGGTAGTTGATAAGATGGTATTGCAAACCCTTGACAACTATGTAAAATATCATATTCCCCAACTCAGACTCTGAACAAAAAAGATGGTCAGAATTTCATACAACAAAAACTAGATTAGAAAAGTAATGAAGAATATAGTGACGAGATGAATAAAGGCAGGAGTCTATGGCAGACACACAAAAACGACTAAAAATAGGAAATAACTTACTCATGGCATTGGTAAGTTTAGGATCGCTTTCCTCATTTTTGAAGTGATCAATTCCTGGCTTCTCATCAAACAAATCCTTGTTCACACTGCAGCCTTTCTCATCCTCAGGACTGCTGTTTTCTTCCTTAGAAGTATCTGTAGTGGTATCCGCACCAACTTCCTACACAGTATCACTAAGTCAGCTTGTCATTATATTAAAGGAATGCATAAATGGGATTACATTAGACACATATGTGCTCTTTGCATTGAAATGGTCTTCTGAAATATGTATCTTTAATTTTCTGCTTCAGTGCTTCCTCTTTTTGTGATGAATAAATACTATGGTCTGGAGATTAGGATAGATTCTAAAGCAAGTGTCCAATCATAAACCATGCATGATATAATAATCTATATACTTTAGCTGTAAGAGCATTCACAGGCAGCTAAACATTCCCAGAGTTACTGTCATACAAAAATCTCTGTCTCGTTTGGAACTGTTTGCAGTACTTAGTTTTCCAGGATTCTGGCATGTTCATTCAAAGCGGCTATAGTACACCATATGATGGAAAACTAAGAACTCAAGATATGAAGTTTCGTGGCATTTGTCCTAAAATAACTATACATATATCTAAGCACAATAGAGTGGATCACAAACATCAAGAACTTAATGATCACTTTGAACTCATGAGCTAATTTGAAACAAAGACCAAAATTGTCCAGATACAGAGGAGCCATAGCCAACGGTGTTTTGCAATCACATACTCTATAATACCATGCAGGCAACCAAGAACGTGTACGCACCGGATCCTAAAGTCTTCCAAGGGTCAATCACTCTAGGATTACTGCCTATTATTGACAATTCTCGATGATAGAAGTTCGAGGGGAAAAACCTACAGATTGGAGCACTAAGACTTTAGCTCAATAGCCTCAATCATAAATCATAATTTGCTAAAGGTTTGGCAGTTTCAATGGTAAAAGTTCTATGGGCCATTATGTCCGTTGATTACTTTCTTCCCACTGCTAGCCAAGCAACAGGTTCTACACAGGGAGAATCATGTGGCCCTCTCTCTAATATTACCTGATTGCTGAGAAGTGCATGAATCTTAATCATTTATAACCTATATGTTTAATATATTCCTCCTATCATAAAGGGATTAGGAGGCAAAAAGAGAAAGTTACAACTTACAAGATATCTGACGTGGTGAAAGTAAGGATTTGAGATTAAATTGGCTTTCATGGAAAACAGATACAAAATACAAAAAGTTACATGTCTCCACTGATATAATCACAAAATGGCTAAAAAAAAGAAAACACGGTTGCTCTTACCTTATGCACCAGAAAATTAATTGAAGGATGTCTTTGTAGAAGGTTATGAACCAAAGCAATGATGACAAGTGCTCCTGAAGGAGGAGCTAAGAGTGCAAGTCTGCTCAGTTTCTTGCAGAATGCAGCAGCCAGATATGCTGGAAGGAGCGATGATTTCAAGCACGAGTCCAGCAGCTGAGGATGACGTATTACATAAAAATATAATTAGTACTATTATACAGCCGTGTGATAAAAAAACACTATTTGAGAAAGGTATAATGACATTTATCTTTTCCGCATTGTGCATCTGACATATTATAAGCACAATGCAGTGATAGCGACAGCTACATCTTTCAACACATAAATAAATATCAATCAGTGCAAATAGAGGACATTTTTTTGAGTTTTTACAGGCACATATATTGGGTAATTTCATGAAATTTCATCAATTCAGCTAAAGCCTTAGATCAAAATCCCTCTATCCAGACAGCACAAACCATTCTTTACTCTTGATAGCAAAATGCTAGAAATGATCCTAGTGAGAGAATATGTGCCTAGCTCATAAGACCTAGATAATACCTCCATGTACCACATATAAGGGGTCCTTATACATGGCATGAAGATTTTTCACTCTCATCGTGCAGTCCATTTAGGTAAAATGATATTGTAGTACACTAGGCAGTCAAATTCAGAACTTCAAATGGATTGTGGCAGAACAATCTGACAGGTTCATATAATCACCTTCCAGTAGTTTCAGCTCATCATCATCATGGACTGAAAACCATTTTGGGTCACTTCAGCTACACGATCAGGGAAATATCATAGGTTCTCTAAACATCCTAAAAGGTTATGCAGGATATTTTAGTAAGATGAACAAAATTTTAAAGACAGGGGGAAAAAGGGCAGTAGCTTTTGTAAAACTGCAGTGTTAGCACATCAACAACTTGATATCTCATGTACACGCCTACAGGAATACATAGCACTTCCGATATATTATGTAAACTGGAGAGCGTAATGAAGATAAATGCAAGTAATATTCTTTGTTTGGCTATTGTATCTTCTTCAACATGCCTAAAGATGGGTACAACTTGGCCATAACATACTCTCAAGTTTAACAACCAGCAGTGAGTAGCTTATAAAATTCACATAAAACAAATACAAATTCAACGAGACTGTATATCACTTACCTGGAAGAATTTTGATCGATGCTTTGCCATAAACACAGAGGGCTCCAACAGAGCGTAAAGTTTATTATAGAAGTTGGGATACTCAAGGCCATGTTGTGTCATCAGTATAAACAGGCTGCTAAGAGCCATAACACTGACAACACCACCTATGTCATAGGATCGTGTCAAGAAATCACTGCAGATGAATAAGCCAGAATAACTATTCAGTGTGAGAAAGCAAACATCAATTATACAAGACCTCACAAAGTTCAGAGCAAATCACCATAGCATGATCGGATTTGAGAGGTAAGGAATGACAGATTGATGAAGTGTAACAAGAACCTGAAGTAAATATGACATTGTAATATCCATGTCAAATAAAAAATAGCACAGGAAACTGTTATGAATCAATCAGCAAATTGATTTTTGCCTGACATCATGGCAAAAAGAAGATTAAGTAAAGAGATTTGGTGAAAAAAACTTCATAATTCACTTGTTAAAATAATGGGGCCCCAAGTACTTCTCCACAAGACTATCAGCTGCAAAATTTAGTTGTTAAAATTTTTATGCAATGAATTTAAAATGTAATCAAAGAATGCAGGGCTGAAAATGGAGCAAGATATTTATAGGTTGATGCTAATTATTAATCAAACTAATTGTGCATCTTATAAACTGAAACGTTACATAATTTGTATTTGAGAATGAATATTTAAATGAAAGAAAATTCATTATAGAGCAGTCCATGGACCCATTAACAAACATATTTAACTTTACCTCTTTGTATACATCAAGAGGAAGAGGCAAACCGAGGAATGATATCCATGCTTTAGTAAATTTCAGTTTCATTTTCTTTGCAGCATTTTTAGAAGACAAAACCTGTAAAGTACCAATTTTGAGGATGCTCAGAAGGAAACTGAAGTCAAATATATTTTTTAAAGATGAATACTCAGTGTTCTAGATTTAGTCCAGAGAACTTACCTTGTCATTGGATTTTTTACACTTGCCCTCTTTGTCCTGTGAGGAAAGAAGTTCTTTGTCATTTCTTTTCCCAATTAAAGTGCCTGATATATACAGAGAAGAGGAAAAACAACACTATTGTTAACAAAAAGTTCATTAAGTTGATTAAGATGCACCGGAAACTTGCAAGTAAGAGCTAACAGAGCTAATTTATGTGGGAACACTGGGAAGCATTCATCATGTTCAAAAAGTAAAATATTTAATATGCTTATATCTCTGAGTGACAACTCAAATTATTATTATTAAGTCAAAAGACTCAAAACCACTAAAATCGTCCAAATAGTACTAGTAGAAAAAAGATAAAATCTATTATTTTAACAAGATATCTGTCACTACAATCTTTGTTCTTAATGAATTGTTCCACCTTATCAAAGGAAGAAAGGGAAGGAGTGATCTCGTAACTAACTGCTGCAGCCTCACAGAGTTCCATGCAATCCGAATAAAGAAATGTGCACCTCAAATTCGCAAATTGAATAAAAAATCCATGGAATTAAAGAATATTTTGTCCATTAGTTCAAATGCTAATTGAGTGACAACAAGTTGCACAGCAAAATACTAAGATACATTCACCACAAAACATAATTGACAGGAAAAATTAGCACAGTGAAAGACGTAAAATATTACCTGAATCATTCAACATCTCTAACTTCTCCTCTACACCTTCCAATGGTTGGATGCGGGCTAATAAATTATATATCTTTTGAATGGAAAGTTCCATGCTACATATACAACATGAGAATAAGTATAAGCACCTTAAAAACTAGGAAAATATAGAATGTTTGCCCTAAAACAGTAAACAAAACACCACCTTTCAGGTATCATACATCATATCCTAAGTCCTAACAGGTTGTAAATCTCCTATCTTTCCCAGATATTATTCTTGAACTGAACTGAAACTTACAATTCTTTTATATGTATAAGTATCAATTATTTTGAACAAATTAATCTTGCATCCTGTGCATGTACTGGATTTTCCATGAGTACCGAACCTCAGTTGAGATTTTGAGCACATTAAAGTTTGGTTAGAATGTGCAGAAATCAGATACTATCGTGATCAATACTTAAAGATAATTAGTACAAACATGTTCACTGGGGCCATGTACTGGACAAACATATTCTTTGGTACTTATAATTAGCACCTCTTCACTGGTGCCATGATTGTAAAGAGATATGTGTAGGTGAGGTCATTAGCTGTCACACGAGGTTGATGGTCAGATATATATCCCTCTTGCACTCACTTCATTACCATTTGTGCTTAAAGAACAGATCATGCATTTGAGCATTTGAGCATTTTCCATCACTTTATTTAACAACTAGTGGAAAAGGGAAATATCTGCAATAATAATGCTAATGTGTACTTGTAAATTGTAATAATACTTGGGCGGGCTAGATTGGTAATGTCCTTAAAAAGTGTTCAAATCACAACATGACTATATAATTAACCGATTTCAGTCACTTCATTTCAGACAACAACTGCAATGAGAAACTAACATCCACTAACCTTGGTCTTGACAGGAGATCATTCACATCTTGACTTACTTCTTTGTATTCTGTCGGAGAAAACAAGATTCCTTTTAATGAGATACAAATACAAATTTTGACCCTATTAATGGTATAAGATACCACTAAGTCTATGTCCATTGATGAATAGCATAAGAGTATAAGAGAATTGAACCTTCTATTTCCAAAGTTCGAGCCAGCTTTTCGAGGGAACTGTAAGTGAAGTACCTGTACAATACAATTGTATCTCGGCAATGAGGTCCGGCAGATACACATTTCATGTGGGGAAAGGGGCGAGGGGGAAAATGTCATAAAATAGACTTGGAGCAATAAGGAAACCATTAATTCCTCTCAAGGACTTTGATAGCATCATTCGAAGTTCTTTGGCTGCACGTTATGTCTAACTTTTAATGTGCACTGAGTGGTCAAAAGATGTGCTCAAGAAAATATGAACTTACCGAACATCAACATAATTGAAATATTTCTCAGCTAGAAAATCCAAAACAATGTCGTCAACACCCAGTTCAGACTGAACCTGCAATAATAAGACACAATTCAATAAGTAAAAAAAATATGAGATGGCATTCAATAAACATGGGTCTTTATTATGAAATTCACAGGGAAAAAAAGAATAAAAAGAGGAAGGAGAAAACAACCATAAAAGAAAGAATATGCAATCGAACTTACAATAGCCCGGAGAAGTTTGTGATAAATTGCGGTATGGAACTTTCCCGCATTTCCTGCCTTCACAAATTCCATTATGGAATCAAGCACAACTTCCTGCATAGAAAAGAAAATCCTGATTGCATTACAGAGCTGGTGAATCCCGTACCTAAAACTGGGGGAAAATAAACAGATAAGTAATTGTACCCGAAGAGCACCGTCGGCTTGTGAGGATACGACGAGATCAATGAGGCACTGTGTGAACTCGTCAAACTTGGGGCGCAGCCACGCTAGGTAAATGAACTCAGGGTCTGGGTGGGAATCGGGATGTTTGAAGGAGGAAGAGGGAAGTTTGGGGATGAGAGGAGTGAAGAAAGATTGGAGTGAGAGGAGAGATTCGAGGGCGTATTGTGGAGGAGAATTGGGGTTGATGAAGGCGAGGAGAAGGGGGAGGTTATTGACGTGAGCTCTAGAGGTCAGCAGCTGCTGTCCCATGGTTTTCAACTCCGATAGACTATGCTTCTCTCTCTTCTGCTTCTTTAGCTTCTTCTTCTCCGATACAACGGACGCCATGGCTGCCGGTTAGAGACTAGTGAGGCGCCCGGGGGGAGAGAGAGAAGGGTTTAAGGGTTTAGCCGTTTTGTTGTTAGGGATTGATTTGAGTGGCGGATTATTGAGAAGGATTAATCCATACTTTACCCCCTACTTTTATTCAATACTATCACTTTGCACCAACATACTTTAAATAACTACCATTTTATCCTCTCTCTTTTTTCTTTTTCTTTTTTTGAGAAAATTTAATGTAAGTATTAGTACATTTTTTCTTTTTCCTTTTTTTTTAGTTTATTTTATCATTTTTCCTTTTTACTTATTTATTTTTAATACATTTGATTATTTCATAAGTACAATTATATTGTTTTGTTAGTTAATCAATTTTATTAGGATTGATTTTTCATAATAGGATTTTATTTATTATAATTCATTTTTTTATTCGTACTTTTTAGTTAATTTTGTATTAGGTTTAATTCTTCATAATTAAAGTTTAGTAATATCCTTTATTTTCAATTTTTAAATAATTTTTAGTTAATCATTTTATTTTTCCTTTTCTTTAATTTTTTTTTGTATTATTGCATTATTAAAACAAAGTAAGATTTTATTATAAACATAGTAAATCTATTTATAAAATAATAGTAGTAATTATGATATACTCAATTCTAAATAAATGATTAGTTATAAAGTAAAGTTTTGAAAGATAAAAATATTAATATATTCTGATTATAAAAAATCAACATTAATAAAAATGATTAAATGAGAAAAATAGGAATTAGAAAGAGGCAAATATTAACTATTTTCAAGAAGATATAGTGTAAGTAAATAAGTCAGAGACATATTCGAGACCTTATTTTCCCGGCCGGGGTTTAATACGACCGTCTTAGACTCTCAATTGCTTCGTGGACAAAAGGGCCCTAGTTTGAAAAATAAATGCAACTCCCAGTTTCTTCATCATTTTCACTCACTTATCAATCTCCAATACTCTTCCATCTTCTTTTTTTTTGGAATTGGAGGATGAGGGATTTGAATTCGTACTCGGGTTTCTCACCCTTACAAAGGAAAAAAATACCAATTGTGCTACATGATATTACTCTTCCATCTTAGTTGGACTGTTTTCACAAAAGGAGGAACAAAACGTATATCACAATTGAAACTATATTCCTCTTTCCTAAAACTAATTCTGAGCTGCTACACCCACACCTCTGCAGGGTAAAAACAGAAACTAGAGAGGAGCAATATCCCAAAACCAAAGATTTTCTAGTTATTGGCATCATCATTCTTCCTGGCCTTGGCACCAATGGCGAAGAAGTCTACAATGACTTCAATGGGCATGCCCTTGGTTTCAGGAACCTTGAAGTGTACAAAAGCCCAAGATATAATGCTCGCCAATGCATACATGCTGAAACATCCGCCGAGGCCAATGGAGGAGAGCATCAATGGCAACGTGTAGGTGACTATGATGTTGCAAACCCAGAATGTGAGGGCACAAATAGGCATGCAGATGGCTCGGACTTTTGTTGGAAATATCTCAGCGCACAGAATGTTTGGAATGGGGCCGTACCCCATGGCGAAGAAGCTGCTGTAGAAAAGCACGCTAGCAGTTGACACGGCTGCCTTAATGATGTCGCTCACCTGCACCAGTCTTATCATCACTAGAATGAGGAGTGATGCTGTTAGTACTGGATTCGTCGTTAGCAGCAAACCCCTGAGAGCAACAACAGTAATATTGTATATATATGTATTAGGCACTGGAACTGATCAATTCTGATCTGATCAGATGATGAAATGAAACATCATTACCTTCTGCCGGATGAATCCATAAGCTTCATGGCAATGGTAACAGCAGGGAGCATTAGCAAGGTCATCACAGCACTGATAAAGAGAGAGGCTGATTCTGAGCTCATCCCCAAATCTGATAAAAGTACTTGAACACCTGCTTGCTCCAGAATTTGAGGAGTATAATACAGAACCGCGTTTATGCCTAAGAACTGCATCACATCACAACACAACACAACACAAAACTATTGTAATCCACTTTTTGTGAATTAAGTGACAATAACAAAATCTCAAAGCATAAGCAGACACAAGCTGTACAAGACATAATTAAGTCACATAGCTCATAAATGATATCTCAATATAAAACAACTACAAGTATGTGATATATATATATATATATATATATATATATATACCTGCTGCATCATCTGGATCCCCATCCCCACCAATAATGCATTTTTGACACCAGGTTCGAGTAGATCACTCAAGCGAGGACCTTCTGTGGCAGCTGCAGACGGACGAACCATTCCCGGTCGCATTAGCTGCTGTGGTGATATAGCAGATTGACTCACCAAAGCAGCAGCCCTAATGAACTCTCCATCTGCAGGGTCCCTCCAAGAGCCAGGGGCACTATCCTCATGCAAATACACTCTTCGAAAGCTCCCTTGTTTCTGCCCATCTGGACCATCTCCCTCTTTCCACTTCCATGCAAGCTGCCAACCACCCCCTATGCCTGTGCTGTCACCTCCTTCCCCAAGGACACTTGGTAAACGGCTTCCCTGACCAAACCTCGAGCTTCTGGTGGAAAAGGATCGAGCAACGTTGCCCACATTCCCCATACTCGTTCCCTGCCGGGATATCAGTGGGGTACGTGAGTCATCACACTCACTCACAGCACCAGATGGATATTCTTCATCATGTCTTGCAGAGGCAGCCTCGCCCCATTCTTCGGTTCTGGGATGGTGTCCATGTTCACTGAAAACGCTACCAAGTTGGGACAAGAGTGTGCTTCCTGGCTCTGTGAGCTTCTCATGGACACTGTCCATAAGAGAGACAACGGGGTCGACAAGAAAAGAACTCTGCCTTCCTTGTTCACATGCAGCACCAACAGCACTACCCGTAATGCTTTCTGATACACGTAAGGCAACCATTGAGGTGATCCCATCAGGACCCATAATTTTTATTTCTTCCTTTTCTGCTCTTTGATCCTCTTCATCCAACATATCTGGAGGCCCAATTACATACTCCTCAATGGTTGTTCCCCCACCTACTTCTAGTCCTTCAACTAGCAAAGCCATCTCTCCTGCTTGTCAAGAAAAGTTTTAGAATTGGATCCAACTTTAGTCAGAAACAAAAATGTTACATACTCTATGTTACCAAGAAAGATAGGGATAAAGCTACTATTTCAATCAATTAAGATTTGTTAACAAAATAAAGGATCCTTGCTGAGCTATGTAGTATAATGTAGTAAAACTAGCAAGCAAGCAGGTCTAATGATATTTATACAAGAATGATGCAGAAGAACCTTGATTGTCTTCAAAAGAGTTGTAAAATTCATAAACTATACGAAGAACTGACCTGCGACATCTTCTTTCCCACGAAGTCTCTGCAGAGCCTTGGTGGCTTCCATAGTTCGGCATTTACTGAGAAGCCATCTTGGGGACTCGGGCAAGTAAAATATTGTGAATGCATAGAAGACAATGGAGGGAGCAAAAAGAATACCGAGAATAAGTCTCCAGCTTGAAGCGTTGTCGAACAAGGACATGAAGAAAACAAAGGTATTACCGGCAAACAATCCACCTGTGTACATAAACTGAGGAATAGTACTCAAAAGGCCTCTCACTTCAGGCGGCGCCATCTCGGAGATATACATAGGCACGAATGTGACGGCCAAGCCGATGGCGCAGCCAGCTAACAGCCGCGCAAACAGCAGTAGATAAACATTTGGAGACCACAGCATTAGAGCGCCGCTGACAATATATACGAGAGATGAGGCCGTTAGCATCGGACGGCGGCCGAGCCAATCGGAAAGGCCGCCGGCGCACATGGTGATGACGGTGGCTCCGATGAGCGGCAGGGCCACTGTTAGCCCTACCATGCTAGGTTTATCTTCCCATCTGAATTCCCTTTTTATATGGACGATCACACCTGATTATAATTTCAAACAATGTCGGAACTTTAATTTCATCCAAATTAGGAAGAATCGATACAGATTTTACATCAGATATTGAGCAATTTTGAGAATGGTGTTACCTCCGACGACGGCGTTATCCCATCCTTGTATCAAATTGCCAACCGCAGCGACAAGGGCTACGAGCACAGATGTATTCATCTTCCTTTTGTAACAAATTTACTTGAATCGAACTGAAACAACACCAAAATAAAAAATAAATAATTGAATCACAAACAGCACCAAAATTGATTAGCTATGGCGGCGATCGATCGCCTAGTATTGGGTGTATGTTCTAGGCTCTAAGTGGCCAAAACGTAAAGATGTATATTTTCGGAGTCAGCATTACAATGTGAGAAAATAAGGGCTTTTTTTGGGGGGGGAAGAGGGAATAAAGGCTTGAGAAAATGGAAAAACGAAGAGGGGACAGAAGTTGAAAATATGAATGGCTTTAACAGAGGCGAAGCGCCCGCCACCTTGCATGCTCTGCCTCCAAAACTCAGTCGTGCTTCTATATTTGAGTCGAGAGTGGAATGAATGGGCAGGCTTGCGCCACGCCTCACAATATATTATTGCCAAAACATAGAATTCCACTATTCTATTATTAAATATTTAAACAACTTTCATTAAGACAGTTGATTTAGTAAAATTTTAAATATTAAAAATATTAATTTTCATAGAATTCCACTCTCTACATTTTATATTGTTTATAGGTGATTGATATGATGAAACGTGAAATGAATGGAATAGGCATTCACATATTTATTACCATTCCTATTATTATCATATCATATGTATGCAATATATCCCACGGTAATAATCATAAAAATCACTGTCCTAATCAATTTTTGAAGCCTATCTCTATGATTCTATATTTCTATTTCCAATTTCCTCTCTCTTTGACACGTTAGAATCCTGCAGACATCTAAGGAAAGAATCCATTTATTTACCTTTTAACTTTGCCCTCTACTTACCCTAAAAAAAAAAACTTTGCCCTCTACTTTTCTCAATTTTAAGTAGGACAAATTAATTTCGATAATTTAGTAATAAATTTATCGAAATAACTATATAAACCCGTCTTCAAATTTTTCCATAAGTGTACTTATAAGGGACTGCACGTTGTAGACGGGTTTATATAAGGGACTGTACGTTGAGGACAAATTTTTCACTCTCATCGTGCAGTCCGTTTATAAATTTATATACATGAAATAATTAATTTTCACCCCCCTCTACACCAAAGACTCAGCTCAGGGACCATCAATTGGTATCAGAGCAGTGGTTCAAAAGATTGTTGTTTCTGAATCAAGAGATTTGTCTTGACAATCTGTCAGTTGTCAACTGAACATATCCTCTTTTGGAAAAACTCATATTATTTCATACTGTGCATATCTCCATGGATTCTTATCTTAATAGGAACCTTCCCACCTTCTCGGTCGACGATTATACAATCTGGAAGTTCAGATTAAAAAGCTTTCTTTGTGCGCATCATGACATGATGTGGGACGTCATCACAGACGGACCCACCATCATTTACAAACAAGGAAACGAGCTTGTTCCAGCTCAAGATGGTGGACAGCCAACGTATCAGCTCATTCCCAAGTCAAAGAATGAACATACCTCAGAAGAAAGGAAGCAAGCTGGATTAGACAGCTTCGAGAGGAACACCATCTCGTCAACAGTCTCCAACGTCTACCTCAGCAAGATCATCAACTGCAACACCGCAAAGGAGATGTGGGAAACCCTAGCCAAGCTATGCGAAGGGTCAGAGGAGATAAAGAAAAATAAATTCACAATCGCCTGCCAGAAGTTTGATAACTTCAAGCAGCTTGTCAACGAGTCCATCGAAGGGATGGAACTCAGATTCTCAAATATCGTGGTAGAAATTGAAACCATCAGAACTGGGAAATACACCCAGCGTGAAAAGAACCTAAAAGTCCTTTCAGCGCTCAGCTGAATGGAACACATACAAGGTAGTACGCCAAAGTCGAAGTGACTTGGGTGATCTTTCAACTGAAAGATTATTCTCCCTGCTTAAAGCCAACGAATACAACTTGAAGATTACCATGAAAGAATCTTCAAGCAATCAGAATGATGAAGAGCTGACACCTGCGCCAAAGGAGATTGCATTCAGAGCTAACTCTGAAAAATCCACATACATGCAGTCAGCTGAGTCATCAAAGAAAGACAAGAAGGACATGAGCAATGAAGAACTACTTGAAGAGATAGCCATGCTGGTCAAAAACTACAACAGACTCAACACCAGCAAGGACAAGTACAAGAAGTTCGCAAGAACTTACAGAGACAAGTACGCAAAGAATGATAAGAAGTCACCGACAAACGAACAGACGAAGGATGCTTCAACCGGCAAGGAATCGTGACACTACAAAGGATCGTCCTAAGCTATCCAAGAAAGATAAAGACCAACTGAAAGCTAAGGCAGCTGACAGAAGGAGAGCCTACATCACCGACGAGGAGTCGGAGTGCAACAAAATAGAGGATAACATGCCATTTTCATACTCAGAAGAAGAAGCACTGATGGCTCATGATGAACCTGAATGGGATACATGCTTCATGGGACAGACAGATGGAATTGATGAAGATGAGGTAATGTCAAGAACTCAAAATCTATCTAACCTCTCACCATCACACGAACACTCTACACAGGTTTCAGAATCAGGGCTACCTGATTAGAGTTTAGTAGAGAAGGTTATGAACGATTCCAAGGAGCTTCAAGAGATTCTTGACATCATAATGTGTGAGAATGCCGAGCTGAAGGTGAAACTGGAAAAGAAAAAGGTATCAGAAGCAACTGATACAACACAGCTCCAAGAGGAAGTTATTTCACTAAAAGACAAAATAGTGAAACAAGATCAGCTGATGAAAGACTTCTACTATGAAAAGAAACAGCTGATGTAAGAATTGGAAAAGGCCACAGCTGAATCAGAAAAGAAGTCAGCTGAGATTATAAAGCTGAAAAGTTCCCAAGATGTACTATCTAAGAAGATGGTAGCTCTCATCAAAGCTACAACAACAATGGACGAAATCATAAGTGCACAACGTCCAGCAGCACTCAAAGCAGGACTGGGTTACAATGAATCGAAGGATGCCATAAACATTGCTTCCACTAGTGGAACAAAGGTAATGTTTGTAAGAGCAAAAGAAAACCCAATTCCAGCAACTCAGCAACGAACGTTGAGGACACAGTAGGCATTAAAAAGACCAGCTGTGAGACAACCTCAAGCACAGATCAGACAGCAACGTGCTCAAACTCAACAAAGACAGCAGACTGGACAGTTCAGATAGCAGCAACATCAACAACATGTCGAAAGATATCAACCGAGATATCAAAGGAGATACCCAGCTGGATATCACTCATATGATCACCAGCTGGAGCACCAATTCCGGCCGAGGTATCACAAGAAACAACAGAGACAAAGGAACGTCTCAGCTGGATACCGAAAAAGACCAGGACATCAACAAAGACATCAAGTTGGGAAGATACTGAGATCAAGACCCCACCAGCAACAACCGAAGAACACAAAGAATGTGTATATCGACTCAACTGGAAGGATCATCAGATCAAATGACCCAATTCGAGTCATCAAGCAGATCTGGGTCGTAAAAGGATCTCTGTCTAACCCACAAGGACCCAATTAAAACTGGGTACCTAAATTTTGATCTTTTTTATAGGTTGCAAGGGAACGACGCATCATTGAGGAGTCGATGAGAACGCTATGATACTTGGACAGTGGATGTTCCAAGCACATGACGCACTTAAAGCATCTACTCCATAAGTATATCGAGCGTCAGGCCCACAAGTAACATTTGGTGACAACTCCAAAGGTCTAACCAAAGGTTATGGTACATTTAAAACTAAAAATGTTATAATCCCAAATGTTTTTTATGTACAAGGACTGCAACATAACTTGTTTTCCATTAGCCAATTCTGCGACAACGGTTTTTCTGTCAAGTTTGATGCACAGGGATGCACAGTGAAGCACAGGGAAACCAAGCAGATACTACTAAGAGGAAAAAGAGAAGGAAATATGTATTTCACTGACTGGAACGGCAGCCCTCCTGAGACTTGTCTTGTATCGAAAAGCAGCAATGAAGTCAGCTGGCTGTGGCACAGACGGCTGAATCATCTCAACTTCAAGACAATCAACAAACTGGCTAGAAACCAGCTCGCTAATGGAATTCCAGATCAAGTTTATGACAAGAGTCATATTTGCAGCGCTTGTCAACAAGGAAAACAGACAAAGATTTCATTTTCTCTCAAGCCGACGCCCTCAACTGATCGAGTTCTTCAACTCCTACACATGGATCTTTTTGGTCCAGTTACTCCAGCAAGCTTAAATGGCATAAAATATACTCTGGTCATAGTGGATGACTTCTCAAGATTCACATGGGTGTCATTCCTGTACCAGAAGAGCGAAACAAGGACTAAGCTGCCAATCCTGCTGGAAAGGTTGTCAACTTAGAAGGAGTGCAAGATAATGTCAATCAGATCAGATCGAGGAACGGAGTTTCTGAATGAAACTATTTATGAATACTGCGAGAAGAACGGAGTTCAACATCAAACCTCAGCAGCACGCACACCTCAGCAGAATGGTGTAGCAGAGAGAAGAAACAGAACACTCAAAGAAGCAGCTACCTCAATGCTAGTCAGCTCTGCCATTCCAAAGAAGTTCTGGGCCGAGGCAATCAACACAGCATGCTTCACTCAGAATCGCTCTATACTCACAACAAGGCAAGGAAAGACGTCATATGAGCTATGGAATAACAGAATACCATACATTGGATATTTCAAGGTCTTCGGATCCAAATGTCATATCCTAAATAATGGAAAAACACAGCTCAAGACGTTCGACGCGAAGACTGACCGAGGAGTATTCCTTGGTTACTCTGCTATGAGTAAATCATACAGAGTCTTCAACAGAAGAACTCAAACTGTCGAAGTAACTCCACATGTTACCTTTGACGAATCATCATTCGAATATAGAGATTCTATCAAATGAAGAAATGAAGGAGAATCTTCAAGGCAGATTCAAACAAGAGCTCAAGAGAATCGAATCAGGAATCTGGCCAAACCATTAATATGGGATGATGAGCTAGAAGAGAAACCTCAAATCAATCGGGAAGCTCCACCAGCTGGAAATCAAGAGGAACCTCCAACGCCAAATCAAGGGGGAATGCCATCAGCTGGAAATCCAGACACAGCTGAATCCCCAGTACTATCTCCAGCAGAGCTTCTACAGAAGTCACATCAAAACTCAATCCAAGGAGAGTCTCTTTCTCAAGACTTAACTCCAGAGCAACTTCAAGCCAGACGAAATCTAGCCACTTCTAGCATCAATCAGCTGGAAGAAAAAATTCATAAAAGAAGAAGATGGATTGAAGATCATCCATCATTAGCAATCATTGGAGAACCATCTGACCAAGTCAAAACCAGAAGCTCAGTTGCTCAAGCTACATCGGATCATCAAGAAGCAGCTGACTGTCTATGATGAAGACACAGCTCTAATGGCGTGTTATGTAGCTCAAGTGCCAGAGCCTCAAACAATTCTAGAAGCCTTAAAAAGTGTACCCTGGACAAACGCCATGCAGGAAGAGCTAAATGAATTCCTCAGAAATTGTGTCTGGGAATTGGTCGACAGACCTGAAGGAGTCAAAGTCATAGGACTCAAATAGATCTTCAAGAACAAACTGGATACCCTTGGAGTAATCATCATAAACAAAGCTCGACTAGTTGCCAAGGGCTACACACAGCAAGAAGGAATTGACTTCGAAGAATCATTTGCTCCAGTAGCACGATTGGAAGCAATCAGATTTTTTCTCGCTTATGCAGCACATCACAAATTCAAGGTTTATCAAATGGATGTAAAGTGTGCATTTTTAAATGGAGAAATTAAAGAAGATGTCTACGTTGAACAACCTCTAGGATTTGAAGTAGAAGGAAATAAAGTCTACAAGCTAAAGAATGCGCTTAATGGATTGAAACAAGCACCTCGAGCTTGGTATGATACTCTATCAAATTTCCTTGTATCCAAAGGATTCAAGAAGGGCTCAGTAGACAGAACACTCTTCACCATCAAGTTGGGAGAAGACATCCTGGTTGTTCAAATCTATGTAGACGACATCATCTTCGGATCAAGATCAACATTTTTATGCCAAAGATTTGGAGAGATAATGTCAAAACAGTTCCAAATGTCTATGATGGGAGAAATGAGCTTCTTCCTAGGACTTCCAAGTCAAGCAATCAGCAGAAGGGATTTTTATAAATCAATCCAAGTATGTGAAAGACTTGATCGCCAAGTATGGAGTTCAATCCAGCAGAACAGTGAAGATTCCGATGAACACCAACTGGAAGATTGAACCTGGAACTGAAGGGAAGTCAGTTGATTCCAGCAAATACAGAGGGATAATAGGTTCCCTGCTGTATCTAACAGCTAGTCGTCCAGACATCTCTTTTGCAGTCGGAGTGTGTGCCAGATTTCAAGTTGATCCAAAGGAAGTACACATGCAAGTAGCCAAGAACATTCTCAAATATCTCAAAGGAACTCAGAATGTTGGGCTGTGGTACCCAGCTGAAGACAATCTACAGCTGACTGGATATTTAGACTCAGACTTCGCTGGAGATCGGTTGGATAGAAAATCAACTTCAGGAACATGTCAGTTCCTAGGAAGCAAGTTGATCTCGTGGTTTTCAAAGAAGCAAACGTGCGTCGCAACCACCACAACAGAAGCAGAATATATGGCAGCTGGAAGCTGCTGCTCATAAATTCTCTGGCTGAAACATCAGCTGGATGACTATGAAGTGAAAACTGGACAAGTTCCAATTTTTTGTGATAGCTCAAGTGCGATTGCTATATCAGAAAATCCAGTACATCACACAAGATGCAAACATGTGGACGTGCGCCATCACTTTATCAGAGATCACGTGGAAAAGAAGGATGTGATTGTTGAGAAAATTCACACAGACATACAGCGGGCTGATATTCTCACAAAGCCGCTGATAGAAGCAAGATTCAAGATGTTGTGCGGATTACTTGGCTTACTCAATCCAGACGAAGCTACATCCAGCTGAATGGAAGCAGACCCAGCTAGAATTCAGAACCAACCTCAAAGAACCTAGCTGAGAAAGAATCAAGCTCAGCCAGACGCCTAAGTTGAAGGATTGTTCAGCTGAGGGAGAACCAGCTGGAAAAACGATCACTCAACACAGCTATTCACAACCGAGGTATCAACTGACTACGATGATCAGCTGAGAGGTTTGCAACATCATTACATACACCTACTCATTCTGTTTTAGACAGACATCAGTCTAATCAAATTTAATTAAAAGTCTACAAAGAACTGAATCATGGGAGTTTCAAAACGCCTCAACCGCCCTCTCACGCGCATTAACTCGCATTTTCTAAACAAGAAACTGACATGACATGAGAATCACTCCCAGTCGTAGATCTTCTTATCAAACTATAAATCTTGGTCGTCCATTCATCAAGAAAGTTGATATAAATATGCTAGAAGAGATACGCAAACATTTGCATAAACCCTAAAAAGTTTTCTTTTAGGCACTCTTTCTTCTTCCTCTCCTTTGTATTATTTGTTCTACTAACAAAAGTTGCAGAAGAAGAACATGGAATCTAGAAAGATATCTCCAGAAGCCGATCAACATGAAGAGTCTGTCAAAGCTTCACTATGAGAGTTGTTTAACTCTCAGAAACCACAAAAAGACGGAGTTCCAGGAGAAAATGAAGCTCATCGACAGATCCGGTCTAACGCAGTGGGTGACTACAAAGCTCAAGAACATCATTCACCAGGAAGTTGCAGAATTCTTCCTAGGAATGTCAAAGGAAAAAGACCTCCTCCGCCCCACTATTTCTCTCAAAATAAAAGAGAGAACAGGACACACAACTCCCTGGGATGTGGAAATTAACGTCAACAAGATTCTGACAAAGGAATTTAACCTGAGAGGAAGCCCAGTTAGAACTGGACGAGATGTTGATAAAGTCGGAGTCTTTAAGAGCAGACATGTCAAAACTCTTGCTCCACCACAGGAGGCACAGAAAAAGATGCAGGAGACAAAGCAGCATGCATCTACTTCCTTCTCAGCTGGGAAGAGGAAACAACTTGAGGAGACAAAACAGGCTGAAGCACCGTCTTTAAAGAGAAGACTCAAGTTAAAGGTGCTCAGTCAGTCAGCCGAGAAGCCAGCTGACATTGAGAGAGAATTCGTAACTACTCTCCGAGGAGCAGAAGGTCCACAAGCAGTGGTTTCTTACGGTGGAGAAGAAGTTCATGTGCCTGCGTGAACATCATCATCGCCACCACCACAACGACGTATTCCAGCTGATCAACTAAGCTTAGACCCCAATCAACTAAGCTTAAACCTCACAGCAGATGGAATACTTCAACCGCCTTCTCCTCAATTTCCTTCAGCTCAACAGGGACACCAGCTTCAAAATCAACTTATGGAAGTTGGAGCTCAAGCCCCTGCACCAAGCTCAAGTTGAAAGCATCATCCAGCCGGTGATCACTTGCAGCTAGATGATGAAAACATGAGCTGAACCCCATAACAACCACTTCAGAAGTGGAAGGGGAATACTTAAGTCCCTCAAGAGTTGCACGTGATGGCTCCATCTCAAGGTTTGAAGACCTCATGCTTAAAGGAGTCACAAGCGCAACTGAAGTGCTGAATCAGACTTTCTCATTCAATCTAATGAAGTCTGAAGAAACCAAATTGCAAGGAATGAAGTTGTGCCCTACTCAGAAGATGTCATCTCCAGTGCCAACTCATACCTCCAAGCACTCACCGGATGTACCATTGAAACAAAGGCGAAGCTGTGTCTACAATCACAGCTGAGTCTAATGCTATTGAGAAAGAGCCAACCAATGCAACAGCTGAGCCACCAAGACTCCAGACCTCGCTGCTCAGAGCTGACAATCGCAGCATAGCCAAACTAAACATCGCAACAGCTAATAATACAGCGAAGATCGCTGACGCAATTCAGGAAATTGCACAGCTCATGTTGGTCCCAAGACGGATACCTTGGTGTAGATGGGGGGTGAATACACCAAGGTTTAAAAACTTTTCCTGTT
Source organism: Agastache rugosa (assembly GCA_031470985.1). Taxonomy (NCBI): domain Eukaryota; kingdom Viridiplantae; phylum Streptophyta; class Magnoliopsida; order Lamiales; family Lamiaceae; genus Agastache; species Agastache rugosa. Next base: position 12,874,046 of record CM062609.1, read on the forward strand.
AAAAACTCTTTTGAGTGAGCTGGCTGTGTCCGATCCAGCTGGAAGGCAGCTTGATCGACACAGCTGGCTGTGTGCGGAATGTGGTGGGTTTGGAAAGTCTGTCTGTTACTTCAAATTATATTGCAAAGCTCTGTTTCACTTTTCAGTTAGTCAGTTTATGTAGCTTGAAATGTATGCGTGAGTGGTTAGCAGAATGCATAAAACAAAGCAGTGAAGAACAAAGAATTTTAACGTGGTTCGGAGTAACACCTCCTACGTCCACGACCAGATTCACTGGTAATTCACTACCACTTAGTTTCCAAGTACCAAGCAACTTCACAACTCTAACCTGAGTTGTGTTTCAACAGTTTACGGGCACTGTCAAGCCTACACCTCTCAGTTTGCGGGTACTGAAAAAACCTGACCACTCGAATTACACGCTCCGAGCAAGCGTACCTTGACCTAACCTTTCTGGGTTTGGGTTTGGGTAAGGGTTTTCCAACTATGAACGAGTTCTTACAATGAAGAACAAGGAGTATGATAAACTCGTTCAAACTAGGCTTAAGATATTTCTATTCTAATCTATTCTGCCTAAGACTGAATATGTGAACAACTAAGAACACAGCTGACTGGATGGGTGTTCTTGAAAGATTTGGCTTTAAAGATCGTTGTTCATTTTTCTGTTTGCTCTTTTATTTCTTCTGTCGTCTCGCCAGCCTCACCAGTCTTCTTCTCTCTTCAATGGTGAGAAGATAAATATAGGTGAAGATTCAAACTAGCCGTTGGAAGAGAGCCGTTTGAATCTTACCTACTTTCATTGACTTCTGGCCTTTAACCTATGAAGTAGGTCTGTAGCTTAGCCTTTTCTTCTTCTGCTTTTTCTCAGCAGGCTTGAGCAATTCGGCTTTCTTCTTGATAATCTTGTCCAGTTCCTGCATTTCTCTTCTTTGCTCGTTGTGAAAATTACACAGCCAGTGATAGTCCTTGTATTCTTCTGGCTTATGTCCACAAGCTTTGGCAAGAGCGACCATCTTCTCTCACCATGTCTCTTTGACTGCTTTGGTTGCTGCAGTTGGCTCTGGCTCTTCCTCATCCAGCTCTTTGGCAAAGTCGTCGATTTCCGATTGAATTGACTGCACAGGTTCCCCCTTAGCTGCAGTTTTCCTCTCCATTGTTTTTCCAGCTTCATTATTTTCTTTCCCCTTTTTGGCATTATCAACAAGGGAGGCAGAGAGGTTAAAGACTGTTGCATTGAGCTTGGCGAGAGCGGTTTCAATATCAGCGATCTTGGCTGAGTTGTCAGCTGTGGCGATGTTCAGCTGAGCATTGCTGCTGCTTCCAGCTTTGAATTAAGCATCCAGATCTTTATATAGATTAAAAAGTTGGCGGATGTTAGAGCTGTTGGAGAGAGTAGACTTTTTGATTGCTTCTAGCTCGCTTGAAAGATTTGCTATATCGTCGACCAGTGGAACTTGAAGTCTTGTTACAATCTCAGGAACTCTCTTCTCCAGAAGATGTGACTGATCAATGCTTTGAGAGACGAGAGATTGCTTGAGATCTAGACTTGTTCTTTCTTGTAAATCTTGAGCAAACTTATGGACTTCATCAATTGTCTGCTGTTGCTCTCTAACTTGACAGTCTAGAGCTGTGAATCGCAAGATAACATCGACTTGAGACTTCAGTCTGTCCTGGAAAAGAATTTCCTCAACCTGTTTGGCAATTTCTTCTTTCAGGGCGGTTGAGAGCTCGACAGTTGAGTCCGTTTGTGTCTTGGATTCGTGATGACTGGGTTTGTCTACCTCGAACTCGACTAGTGCGCGAGTGTCATCGGCAATTGGGCTTGGTGGGACAGTTTCTGCTGGCTTATCTGTTGCAGTAGTTGGCTCGTCTTCAATCACCATTGCCTCAGCTGTGTCGGCAGGGACAGCTTCCTTGGCATTCTCAACTGGAACAATCCAGCTGAGAGTATGGAGGTAAGAGTTGGCTCTTGCGATTACTTCCTCAGACGGCGGAACTTCATCTTGCTTGGCCTTCTGGATGAGAGTTTGGATCAGCTCGTCTTGTTGTATGAAAGTATCCTGAAGACTTCCAAATCCAAAGATCTCCTGCAGAGCTGATTCTTCGGCTTTGAGCTTAGCGAAAGAGTAGAACTCCACCAGTTCTTCATTTGCGTACCAAGTAGTCATCTTGGTAGCAAGGTAAAACTTGAAGTCGCTGACGGCGACTAGTGCGGCGGAGAGTGAAACTAGAGACGGGTATTGTTGCAATGCGCTCTTTAATCCTTGAAGTCTGAGGTCATCGAACCCCATGATAGTGGCAGCACGTGCAATGGTTCTGGGACTGAGGATTTCGATTTCCTCAGAAGAAGTGGGGCTAGAAGGTTTAGCTTGGTTTTCATCATCCAGCTGCAAAGGAGCGTCAGCTGGATGAGGCTTTCTTGGTGAACTGGGATTAGAAGAGAGTTCAGCTTGGGTGTTAGCTGGCTGTGAAGAAGCTTCAGCCAACTGAATATCTGTCTGCTCTCTTATAGGAGATGGTTCTTTGGGAGGAGAGCTGGGTGCTGAAATTTGGGTGTGAGGGAGAGGGGCGGTTTTAGGTACTGAAGAAGTGGGAGAGAAATCTGATAAGGGTACCTGAGGATGAAGTGGAAGGAGAAGAGATTGTTGTTGAGGAATTCCAACTGATGTGAAATCAGTTGGAGCGGGTTGTGAGGATGCTTGAAGAATCTGGCGAAGGGAAATAGCATCTTCTGGGTCAGGGTGAGGGACCACTACATGTGATTCTTCAGCTTCTTGTGATGTAATCACGAACTCCCTTCCATTGTCTGAGCTGGAGGAGGATCCCTGAGCTGTCTCCTTGTCACGCCCCAATTCCCGAGGGAAGACACGTATGTCAGGACATGACTGGCGGGGAAGTAAGAAGCGGGAAAGAAATAGGGGATTTTAATTTGCGGATAAATAAATAATATGTCCAATATTTTAGGCAACATATTCTTAATAATATAGACATATACGAGAGATAAATAGATCAATTATAATTAAACAATTATCAAATAATGGGGTCGGAATAGACCGAACTTCACCGTTAGCAAAAATAACACAAGTGGCCTGATGAACCGAACTACCATGCTAAACACAAATGACGGAGCCTGAGAGTTCAACTTGCCAAGTGGGGGTTGGTAAAACCAAACAATACCACAAAGTGGTTGAACAATCGTAGCACAACATGAGATAAAGCCGTAGAGCCTATGCTTGCCAAATCGAGTCAACCAAACCAACTCACTCGTGTGGTCGGATAAACCGTACTACACCACGACGGTCGGGAAGTCCGAGCGTCCAAGCAGGGCCGGCTAGTCCTGAAGCATTTATCGAAAAGCAAGAAGAAATAAACGGGGTCGAAAAACCGTACAACCCGCGATAAATAATAATTCCAAAAAGAGGTCAATTTTATTTAAAGCATAATAGTTCAAACACGACACAAATCAATTATTAGAGTATTAATGCAACGTAAGGCTGAAGTGCAGATTTCATAAAAAGTATAACAAGATAAAGAACATTCTTCTGTTCCTCGCCTCCGCCCGATCACTCCGACTTCTCATCCCGAAAACATTTTGAAAAGAGGCTCAAGTGAGTACTAATGTACTCGTGAGTAATATTTTATAAATAATTTTAATAAAAACTAAACAATTGGTATATCCAAGTTTTACTCGTAAGCTTAGAAGGTTTTAAAATATAAAGTCACTTCCAAGATACGTCAAACCTTTTTCATTTGCGCGCCAATCAATGCCGTTCTATAGTGTTATTCCTATCGTGGAACGGTTACATTTCCCGTTTCAACCACAGTAATAAGATCCCGGTCTTAACCCATCGGATCCAGAACATAAATCCTCGTTAGAAAACGATGGTGATCAACCCATCGAACTTCTAACCACGTGTACACAAATGCAATGCTAGTGTGTTAGACCAACAAAAGACCTTGCCGGTCGGTATTATAGGAACATTAAACACATAGAGCGCACTAAAATATTTCCATGGATAACCATTTTCTTTTACCTGAAATATCGGAGTTTATTAACTCAAAATAATTTTCATAAAATAAAACCCACTCGATAGATCGTGACGCGTCGGAGTATTTTGATTTGTGTCTGGACCTACAATACAAGCCTTAAGCTTAGTCACGAAGAAATATACTAGTATATTCAAATCTATTTTTCAGTAAATTCCTCGGGTTTTAAAATAATTTGATAAAAATAATTCTTGGCTAGGGCACCAACAATATCCTTAGTTTGTTTATATAAAACTTTATCATATAATAATTATAGAAATCTATATTTAGATAGATAAATAGATATCGAAAATATTATCTAGAATCAAGAATCTTTACCTTTAAAATCGAAGCACCAGAATACTAATACTTTAAAAGAGCCTTTAATATATATAGGAGTATGATCGAAACTTTATTTTGCCAGAAACTAAATTTTCGTTCACTATTTATAGATGAAAGAAACCTAGGGTGCTAGACTATAGCCTTGAACTATCATTACTCTATTTTAAATGAGATTCGAACACGTGTAGAAGTCAAGTGGGCAAGCTGCAAATTGGTAACCAATTAATTATATAAATTACGTACATTGTAATGTACATATATAAATGAATTGTCTGACTTTAAAAAGAATATATACGTATAAATACTAACTTTAATTTAATTAGTCATTATCAAATATAATAATATATATTAATTACATCATTAGTAATATAAATATATATATACTTATTTTTTTTTTCGTTTTGTGTAAATAAATAGTATATATATATATATATAGATAATGTATATATATTATATATTTAAAATTTTTTAGGTATAAGTTATATATATATTATGAATTAAATTCAATAGAATATATATATATATATAAACTACTCATTTTAAAAAGGTAATTTTACTAGAAAATAAATTAAAAAGCCCGATTTTGAAAATATAATTTTTCATTGGAAATCAAAAGATTTTCCCGAGATGCTACTTTCTTATTCTTAAATCCTAGAAATATCCAACTATTTTTATTTCTATTTCTATTCTCTATGACTTTTCTTAATTATTAAACTTATTAGAAAATTCAGGGGTATTACACTCCTCAGTGACTGATAGCCACTCAGTTTTCTTCTTTTGGACTGGGGAGGCTGTAGGAGTGGATTCCGATCCAGTTGGCTCATTAACTGGTTTCTCTGCTGCCTTCTCAGCTGGCTTGCTGGCTGCCTTGAATTTCAACTTTTTCTTGGCAGGTGGAGATCCAGCTGGCTGTGTCTCCTCCGGTTGCTACCTTTTTCCCGCTTGAGAGGGAGAGGCAGTCTGCTGCTTTGCCTCCTGCACCTTCTTCTTCCCTTCAGGGGCTGCCTTTTTCAACAAGTCAGTGAGCTGACTTGGCTTTTCGAAAAGTATTCTGGACACAGAAAATTCTTCTGTGTCATGCCACTTGATTTGCCTTCCAGTAGTGTAGCTTTCTATTATGCACACTACTTTGGTGCATAGGTAGATTGTCTCCCTACAGCTGTACCGGGTGAAGCTGTCATCTTCAAAATGAATCTTTTTAGATTCTTTTTCCAATTTTCCCATGAAGTAGGAGAACCAATCCACAGGGTCATTCCTGAGGTTGGCTATCATCGGTTTCAGCTTGGGTATGCTGATCTCTTCTTGAGATCCAGCGATACCGAGGATGCACTTCTGGGTGACATCCAGAAGTAGTCTGTACTTGGGCTTGAGCAGGAGCTTGGACATGCTCGCCCTGTATGGTTCTGGCTTGAACAACATCTTATCCAGTTCGACCTGGATTTTTTCTCTGGTGTAGTTATCTGGGGAGCGGTCACCAAGAGTCTTGAGGCCGAACAGCTTGTTCAACATCCGGTTGATGTTGATGTCAACATCCCACGGAGTTGTATGTCTAGTCTTCTCCTTGATTTGCAGAGAGACGTTGGAGCGGAGTCGATCATCTCGGTTAGTCATCTCTAGGAAGAACTCTGCCACTTTCCGGCAGAAGATGTTCTTTGGTCTTGCAGTCGCCCACTGCAAAAGTCCGGCATTTTCGATGAGATCCAACACCTCCTGGAACTCTGAGTTCTGGTAGTTCTTGAGAGTTAAACAACTCTCGAAATGAAGCTTTGACATCAAATTCTCAATCTGGCTTGCTCCTGGTGTTTTCTTCTTAGGGGCCATGATCTTCTTCTGTAGCAAGAGGTTAGAAAGACGAAGATACTAGGGGGCGAGTTTTCAAAGGGATTTTCAATAATCTGTGATATATAAATTTCAAAGATAGTATGAGTGATAGAAAATAAGGCGAAGATTTGCATAATTTAGATGTATATATCAATTTTCCATTTTGATGGACGGTTGAGATCTTGGCAATAGAATGGAAGATCTGCGGCTGAGAGTAATTTGCGTAACACGTCACAAGTCGTGTGTACATAGAGTGTAGGTCACGCGCGCGTGAGGTAGTCGAACTGTTCTGACTTCTGCCTCAGTTCTCTCTAGCTACAGTGTTCTGCATGCTTTTCATTAAATGCGATGGGATGGATAGCTTGCAGACTAATCCATTTAAGGAATGTTTGGGTATTTGAATTAAATTCAAATATTTTTATCCTTACATAGCATATTCCTTAGAAAATAAAATAAAATACAATAAAAAAATAACTTGCAAACCCGTCAGCTGATCATTGTAGTCGGCTGATACCACGGCTGTGTTTTCTTTATGTTGAATGAGCTTTTCTTCAGTTTTATTATCCAGATGAGCTTGATTCCCCCTCAGATGGTTTCCCTTATTAAACTGAGTTGAAAGATCCAGCTGGGTTTAAATTCTTCTACCCTGAAGTCCCATTATCCAGCTGTCTTGTTCCCCCTCAGCTGGATGAGGTTTCTTCATCCGGATTTGAGCAGTCCAAGTAATTCACACATCATCTTGATTTAGATTTCAGCATGTTGTGCTTTTGTGTGAATTTTCCCAATCAATGGAGTCCTTCAGATGTTGAGTAATCTCTTGGGTGCTTTTCATGTCGTCAGCTGGGTTAGAGAATCAGCTTGATTGCTCCGTTGGATCGGGTTTTTCTTCAGCTGGTGATTCCAGCTGAGTCTGTCTTTGTGAATGCATCCATCTAGGTATTCTTCTTGATTTTGCTGACTCTTTCCAGCTATGTAGAGTTTCCCCTTGAATTGATAAATTTGTTTTGTATTCATTGGGGTTTCTGCTGAGTTAGTCCAACATGGTGATCCAGCTGAGTATTTCCTGCTGGATGCTCTTCTTGATAATTCTGCTGGACTTGGATGAGATCAATTATTGATTTGAAACCAATTGTGGGTGAGTCTGCTGAACTGAGTTTTCCCTCAGCTAGATTCATCTTCTTGAATTGATAGCAGATGGCTTTTTCTTCAGCTGCATCCTACTTCCTTTGAGCGGAGATATTCTCATCATTGGCTCATTCCTTTGATAAGGTCAGCTGTCTCAAATCCAGCTGATTCATCTGTTGCTTCTGATTTCTTCTCGAGACCAATGTACTCAGCAGTGTGTCCAGCTGTGTTTGCTTTTCACGGCTGGGTTTGGGAGTCCCATGAAGCAGACAACTTTAATGAAATGCTTCATTTTCTGAGTCTTAAGAAAATACTTGATCTTCTTATTTTGCTCGACTTGAGCTTTTAAACTTTTTCTTTGGGAAGTCGACTCAGCTGGGGTTCTCTTTGGGTAGACTTGCTTGTCGAGGTGAACCTTCACGATCTTCTTGTACATTTCCTTGCTGTGTTCCAGCCTATTGATGTTTCGTATAGGCATAGCAACTTCTTCGTGCAATTCTTCTCTGCTCATATTTCTGTGCTCCTTGTTGGTCCTTCCAAGCTGAGCTGATTGAGCTGATCTTTCTTGATTTGCACTGAGAGCTGTCTCATTTGCTTTAGAAGTCGGCTCTGTTTGAGACATCTGGCTGGATGATTCTCCGTTTGTAATCCCCAGATCAAATTCGTTGGCTTTCAGGATGGAGAACAATTTTTCCGTCTCCAAGCTGCCAAGATCAGTTCTGCTTTGGTGAACTACTTTGTGTATACACCATTCTGAGGAAAGAGCTGCAAGAACATTCAAGTTCTTATCTCGAACTGTATATCTTCCAGTTCGGATCGTCTCGATCTCGATGACGAGGTTAGAGAATCTGAGCTCCATTTGCTCGATGGACTCACATGGGAGTTGCTTGAAATTGTCGAATTTCTGGCATGCAACTGAGAAGTTGTTTTCTTGAATTTCCTCTGAGCCTTCACACAGCTTGGCTAGAGTGTGCCACATCCCCTTAGCTGTCTCGCAGTTGATGATCTTGCTGAGATAAGCATCCGTCACCGTTGAGGCTATGACGTTGCGAGCGTAGCTGTCCAAACCAGCTTGATATAAATATGCTAGAAGAGATACGCAAACATTTGCATTAACCCTAAAAAGTTTTCGGCACTCTTTCTTCTTCCTCCCCTTTGTATTATTTGTTCTACTAACAAAAGTTGCAGAAGAAAAACATGGAATCTAGAAAGATATCTCCAGAAGCCGATCAACATGAAGAGTCTGTCAAAGCTTCACTATGAGAGTTGCTTAACTCTCAGGAACCACAAGAAGACGGAGTTCCAGAAGAAAATGAAGCTCATCGACAGATCCGGTCTAACGCAGTGGGTGACCGCAAAGCTCAAGAACATCATTCACCAGGAAGTTGCAGAATTCTTCCTAGGAATGTCAAAGGAAAAAGACCTCCTCCGCCCCACTATTTCTCTCAAAATAAAAGAGAGAACAGGACACACAACTCCCTGGGATGTGGAAATCAACGTCAACAAGATTCTGACAAAGGAATTCAACCTGAGAGGAAGCCCAGTTAGAACTGGACGAGATGTTGATAAAGCCGGAGTCTTTAAGAGCAGACATGTCAAAACTCTTGCTCCGCCACAGGAGGTACAGAAAAAGATGCAGGAGACAAAGCAGCATGCATCTACTTCCTTCCCAGCTGGGAAGAGGAAACAACTTGAGGAGACAAAATAAGCTGAAGCACCGTCTTCAAAGAGAAGACTCAAGTTAAAAGTGCTCAGTCAGTCAGCCGAGAAGCCAGTTGACATTGAGAGAGAATTCGTAACTACTCTCCGAGGAGCAGAAGGTCCACAAGCGGTGGTTTCTTACGGTAGAGAAGAAGTTAATGTGCCTGCGTGAACATCATCATCGCCACCACCACAACGACGTATTCCAGCTGATCAACTAAGCTTAGACCCCAATCAACTAAGCTTAAACCTCACAGCAGATGGAATACTTCAACCGTCTTCTCCTCAATTCCCTTCAGCTCAACAGGGACACCAGCTTCAAAATCAACTTATGGAAGTTGGAGCTCAAGCCCCTGCACCAAGCTCAAGTGGAAAGCATCATCCAGCCGGTGATCACTTGCAGCTGGATGATGAAAACATGAGCTGAACCCCATAAAAACCACTTCAGAAGTGGAAGGGGAATACTTAAGTCCCTCAAGAGTTGCACGTGATGCCTCCATCTCAAGGTTTGAAGACCTCATGCTTAAAGGAGTCACAAGCGCAACTGAAGTACTGAATCAGACTTTCTCATTCAATCTAATGAAGTCTGAAGAAGCCAAATTGCAAGGAATGAAGTTGTGCCCTACTCAGAAGATGTCATCTCCAGTGCCAACTCATATCTCCAAGCACTCAGCTGGATAGCCCCAGCTGAAACAGGCCAAGGAAGTTGTGTCTGCAATCACAGCTGAGGCTAATGCTATTGAAGAAGAGCCAACCAATGCAACATGATGGTCCCTGAGCTGGGTATTTGGTGTAGAGGGGGGGTGAATACACCAAATAGATTTTTCGAAACTTTTTCAAGTTAAATCACAGAGTTGGTGAGCTCAGTTATCGATCCAGCTGGGGAGGGTCAGCTGGGTAAATAACTCAGCTGGCGGTGTGGAAAGTGGTGGTTTGAAAACTTAGCTCAGTTACTTAGAAAAACTCAGTTTGGAAAGATTAACTTTATGTTTTCAGTTTAGTCAAGTTGTGCAACTTTCAGAGAGACACATCTGTCTTTGGAGATCAGCTGCGTGTGCAGTTTTGAACAAATATGCAATGATATGAAAGAGTTAGTACAAAACTGAATATAAAGAGAAAGTAAGGAGCACGCGAGTTTTTACGTGGTTCGGAGTAACACCTCCTACGTCCACGACCAGGTTCACTAGTAATCCACTACCACTTGGTTTCCAAGTACCAAGCAACTTCACAACTCTAACCCGAGCTGTGTTCCAACAAGCCATGCGGCAATCGTCAAGCCTACACCTTCAGTTTCCGGGTACTGAAGAACCTAACCACTCGAATTACACGCTTCGAGCAAGCGTACCTTTACCTAACCTTTCTGGGTTTGGGTTTGGGTATGGTTTTCCAACTATAAACGAGTTCTTACAATTAAGAACTTTAGAGTATGATGAACTCGTTCGAAATCTAGGCTTAAGATGTACAAAGAGTTTGGCCTAGGGAACAGACGAAAAACTAAGCAGTTTCTTAACTAAAAACACTTTAAGATAAAGTGTTCTTTGATCTATGTAGAACTGCTTGAGAGCTTTTGAAAGATTGATGATTTCAGATAATGAAAGCTTGTAGAGAGTTTTTCGTATCTGATCCTGAGGTTGAAGACGGGTTTATATAGGTAGAGATTCAAGACTAGCCGTTGGAGGAGCCGTTTGAATCTTACCTACTCTTCTTAAATTCAAGATCTGCCGTTGGGCGAATTTGCACCTGTCTTCATTTGTGTCACATCCTAGGTCCTGAAGTCTAGGATGCTGATTTGGCAATCCCTCATTGGTCGAGGTAGGTTGACTTCCTCTGATGCCGGGATCTTCTGCCTTTGGAGCTGGCTTTTGAATTCAGAGCTGGACTGTCTTGAAGTGTAGTCTTCAGATAATTCCCTTTGTTCTGCAATTTGGACCCATTGTGTTTTGAACTCGGCTCGAATTCTCTTCGACTTGATCGAGCTCTGTGGAGGACTCACCGAAGGTTGACGTCGTCGTCTTTTACTAGCCGACTCACTGGTCGACCGTCGTCTTCTCGTTAGCCGACTCACTGTAAACACAGCTGGGTCGACTGCTGTCTTCCGCTTCCTTAACCTGTAAGCCTAGAAAATCTAAAGCTCAAACAGGCGAGCTGGACAACACTATTTAGGTTGACGCGATCATCTATTCGGTTGGAGAATCAGTTGGGTTTTGGTATCAAATCAAAACCTTATAATTTTCCCAACACAACAGCTGAGCCACCAAGACTCCAGACCTCGCTGCTCAGAGCTGACAACCGCAGCATAGCCAAACTAAACATCGCAACAGTTGATAATACAGCGAAGATCGCTGATGCAATTCAGGAAATTGCATCGTTCATGTTGGTCCCAAGACGGATACCTTGGTGTAGAGGGGGGTGAATACACCAAGGTTTAAAAACTTTTCCAGTTAAAAACTCTTTTGAGTGAGCTGGCTGTGTCCGATCCAGCTGGAAGGCAGCTTGATCGACACAGCTGGCTGTGTGCGAAATGTGGTTGGTTTGGAAAGTCCGTCTGTTACTTCAAATTATATTGCAAAGCTCTGTTTCACTTTTCAGTTAGTCAGTTTATGCAGCTTGAAATGTATGCGTGAGAGGTTAGCAGAATGCATAAAACAAAGTAGTGAAGAACAAAGCAATTTTAACGTAGTTCGGAGTAACACCTCCTACGTCCACAACCAGATTCACTGGTAATTCACTACCACTTGGTTTCTAAGTACCAAGCAACTTCACAACTCTAACCTGAGTTGTGTTCCAACAGTTTACGGGCACTATCAAGCCTACACCTATCAGTTTGCGGGTACTGTAAAAACCTGACCACTCGAATTACACGCTCCGAGCAAGCGTACCTTGACCTAACCTTTCTGGGTTTGGGTTTAGGTAAGGATTTTCCAACTATGAACAAGTTCTTACAATGAAGAACAAGGAGTATGATGAACTCATTCAAACTAGGCTTAAGATATTTCTATTCTAATCTATTCTGCCTAAGACTGAATATGTGAACAACTGAGAACACAGATGACTGGCTGGGTGTTCTTGAAAGATTTGGCTTTAAAGATCGTTGTTCATTTTTCTGTTTGCTCTTTTATTTCTTCAGTCGTCTCGCCAAATTTCACCGCCTTCTTCTCTTCAATGGTGAGGAGATAAATATAGGTGAAGATTCAAACTAACCGTTGGAAGAGAGCCGTTTGAATCTTACCTACTTTCATTGACTTCTGGCCTTTAACCTACGAAGTAGGTCTGCATCTGCAGAAGCTATTTCTTCTCTGATTTGACCGCGTCAGACAAGATCTTCTGACATCGGGATCTTGTCTTGGAGAAGGTCTTCGTCTTTGAGCTGCTAAGCATTTCTGCTGTGTCTTCAGCAACTTGAACTCTGCTGCGTCTCGACTCTAAACTGTATCATCAACCTGAGTTGTGTCTTCAACCTGAGTTGTGTCATTAACCTGAGCTGTGACTCAGACCTGAGCTGTGTCATCGACACTAAGCTGGGTCTTTTACACTGAGCTGGGTCTTTGACACTGAGCTGGGTTTCCGTCACTGAGCTGGATCTTTGATACTGCTTGGTCTGCTCTGCTGAGTCTGCACTACTGAATATTTCAGCTGTGTCTGCTCAGCTGTGTCTTCTGCTGACTTCTGCGACTCTACCTGTGAACTAAGAAACTCTATAAGCTCAAACAGGTGAGCTGAAAAACGCTTAGGCTTGTGCAATCATCTACTCGGTTGGGGTCAGCTGGGTTTTGGTATCAAATCACTATTAATTTTCCCAACAGCTCAATAAGACGATGGTGTGTCTCTCCCGCCTTGTTGATCATGCCAAAAAGGGGGAAGATAATGAGACAAAGAAGAGGCAAACTGCTGAGCTAGAGGAACCAGCTGAATCAGCTGAAGGAGAAACGAGTCAAAAGAAAGAAGCAGCGGATGCAGAAGAGAAGACCCAGCCAGCTGGGATTGAAGATTGAAGAATTGAAGAATTTTTTTTTCTTTCTTTCTTTTTTCTCTGTTTATGCTGTAATTTCTTTCATTAATAAAACACAATTTTCTTTGCTGCTCAAAGCTCACCCTGATGACAATTACTTTTTGTTCAGGCTCTGAACTCTGAACTCTTTTCTGCTGATTTTTTTTACCCTCTTAAAACGTAGGGGGAAGCTAAGGGAAAGCTTCATAAGTTATCTCAGTTAGGTTTTGGCATCATCAAAAAAGGGGAAATTGTTGGGAAAATTATAAAGTTTTGATTTAATACCAAAACCTAACTGTTCTCCAACCGAGTAGATGATCGCATCAACCTAAGTAGTGTTTTCCAGCTCGCCTGTTTGAGCTCTAGATTTTCTAAGTTTACAGGTTCAGGAAGCGGAAGACAGCAGAAGATCCAAATTGTGTTTACGCAGAGTCTACTATCAGCTGAGTTTTCCAGCTGAGCTGAGTTCAAAATAGTTCAGGAAGCGGAAGACAGCAGAAGCTCAAGACAGCAGAAGATCAGCTATGTTTACAGCAGGAGTCAACTATCAGCTGAGTTTTCCAGCTGAGCTGAGTTCAAAAAACGGCGCAGGATCAAGCTGAAGATAAATCGAGCTGAGTTCAAGACACAGCTGGTCCAGCTGTACAGAATAAAGGGAACTAACTCTGAAGACGTCACTTCAAGTCAGTTTACCCAATCCAGCTCTAAATTCAAAAACCAGCTCCAAAGGCAGAGATCCCGGTGTCAGAGGAAGTCAATATACCTCGACCAATGAGGGATTGCCAAATCAGCATCCTAGACTTCAGAATCTAGGATGTGAATCTAATGAAGACAGGTGCAGAAACGCCCAACGGTAGATTTCGAATTTAAGAAGAGTAGGTAAGATTCAAACGACTCCTCCAACGGCTAGTCTTGAATCTCTACCTATATAAACCCGCCTTCAACCTCAGGATCAGATACGAAAAACCTTCTACAAGCTTTCAATTTCTAAATTCATCAAGCCTTCAAAAACTTACAAGCAGTTCTAAATAGTTCAAAGAACACTTTATCTTAAAGTGTTTCTAGTGCAGAAACTGCCCAGTTTTTCGTCTGATTCCTAGGCAGAAATCATTGTATATCTTAAGCCTAGATTTCGAACGAGTTCATCTAACTCTAAGTTCTTCATTGTAAGAACTCGTTTATAGTTGGAACCCCAAACCAAACCTCTCTTTACCCAGAAAGGTTAGATCAAGGTTACGCTTGCTTGAAGCGCGAAATTCAAGTGGTTGTAAGGTTTTTTCAGTACCCGTAAACTGAAAGGTTAGGCTTGACAGTACTCGTAAACTGTTGGAACACAGCTCGGGTTAGAGTTGTGAAGTTGCTTGGTACTTGAAAACCAATTGGTAGTGAATTACCAGTGAATCTGGTCGTGGACGTAGGAGGTGTTACTCCGAACCACGTAAAATCTCGTGTTATTTACTTTCTCGTTATTTTCAGATATTGTTCTAATTCCATTTGCATATTATTTCTTTATCAAATCTGCATACTCAGCTGCTCTCCAAAGACAGTTGTGTTTTGTTTTATAAACTTGCACAACTTGACTAAGTCGAAAACGTAAAGAGTATTTTCAAGCTGAGTTTTTCTAAGTAATCGAGCCAAGTTTTCAAACAATCACTTTCCGCACCGCCAGCTGAGTTATTAGCCCAGCTGACCTTCCTCAGCTGGATTCATAACTGAGCTCACAAACTCTGTTTTAAACTTGAAAAAGTTTTTAAAAATCTATCTTTGGTGTATTTACCCCCCTCTACAACAAAGACACAACTCAGGGACCATCAATAGATAATCAATTGTTGTATGTACTTATATTTAAAAATTTAGATAGTTTTATAAATTTAAACGAGTTTGTATAATGAACGAGTATTACAGTACGAGTTTGAAACGGGAACAAATAGTAAAATTAATTTTTAAATTAATTTGCGACATGTATGAATATATAAATTCTAAATGAGCTTCTTAGTCAATCAATATTTAAAAATATATAGATTTATTAACATATATTGATAATCATTATTATGGACCAAATTACATAGGATTTTCCTTTCTTTTTATTGAGAGCAATATTATAGTTTAATCTAAATAAACGAGTTGATACTTCAAATTTAATATTAATCTTAAATTCATAATTAAACGAGTTCCATAAATTGTATGAACTTCAAATTGATACTTCAAATTTAATTTTAATCTTTTATTATTTATATTATTCATTATTAATATTTACTTTATTATTTTCGAATTTAATTGAGACAAATAACCTATTATTTATAGTTTATTATTTTGATATTTTATAATTAAACATGTTCGATTAATTACGAATATTATTGTAGGGGACGAAACGGGTAGAATAATTACTTATAAATCGGACTTAAAATATGCACGATTATATATTTTATACTGATTTGATAGCTGAATCCTAGCTTCATCATCTTGGTTCATCGATATCCTCTACCACAACCAACGACTTAGACTGATTGGATGCTACTTTCGGTTAAATAACAAAAAAAAAACCAATGATTTTCTTGAATTTAATTAGAAAAACTAAAGATATTGACCTTAAAAAAATTTTCTATAATTATCAATCATATTGCATCTAATAATTTAGTTAAATAATGAATTTCCGTCGATTTTCGACAGGCTACACGCTAGTACTTATTAAAATTGTTCACAGCTTTAACTTTAAGAGAGAAGTTTGACACTTTCAACTTTTTTCTTTTGGTTTTGAAAAACGTGATCTTTTCCTCTTTATTTCTTTTCTTTATTTTATCATCTTCTTTTTCACCAACGCAGTAGCCGCCATTATCAAAATTCCACATTCAGCCCCTTCTCACCTCTAGTCTTAAGAGGCGTCGAGATGATGGGGCTGAAGCTTGGTCACGACAATTTCAACGGTTATAAAAAATGAAAAAAAAAAAACATCTTGGTAGGGGCTGCAGCCCCATGCTACCCCTTACTGCGTCCGCCCATGGTTGTAACAAAATTGACAGAAAAAAAAAACAAAAACACAAAAAAGGGGAAGAAAAAATTTTGAATTTTCTTGAATTGGGCCTTTGTGCCTAGTTGGTTGCTATTTGTAGGACGTGGAGTGGGGTGATATAATAAAAGCCCAGCAACATAAAAGTAGTGATTAGGGCTTCATGTAAAAAGATTAGGGCTCCAGACAAGCGATTTCTATTGGGCGTGTTAATTATGCGGGTGTTAGCATGTAAACGTGGAGCAATTTGAGAGCAACGACAAAAACCGGTGCAGCGTGGTATATATGCCACCACCAAGTCCCAACAATTTTGGAAACTGTCTTAGCTATGAGGGAGCAGCACTCAATTCGTTAAACTCCTCAACGTCAGACTCTGACACTATTTGGGGCCGGCGTTTGTGATGGAGGCTGGGCGGCGGCGGCGCAGCAGCAGCAGCATAGAGGAGTTCTCGAAGGGGTATTACGGGGTGTGTGCCGCTGGAGGAATGCTCAGCGCCGGAGCCACCCATCTCGCCATCACCCCTCTCGATGTCTTGAAGGTCAACATGCAGGTTTGCTCCTTTCCTCCATTTTCACCTCTCACTTGATCTATCTATTTATGTTCGATGTTGGTTTTCGTTGCGATTGTTATTTGTTAATGTTGGGACTCGTATGATGGTGATGGTGATGGTGAGGATAGTTTTTAGTTTTGAGGTATCAACTATCAACTATATGAACTACAACCAGATTCCATGTACATTTCATTTTTGAAAATCCATCTATCCCTAATTGCGCAAATGGACCTACAAATCTCGATATGCAGCCTTCTAATTTCCGTTGTTTCCTAGAAAATGATTTCTGGTTTTTTCTCCCTCTTTTCAACAACCATTCGTATCATATGATGTTCCCCTGAAAATCTGGAATGGCTCGGCTTCTTAACTGATCATATGCTGCGACTCACTCTTCTATTGCACTTTTATTTATTCCTTAGCTAATCCCTTAATTTCCCCCTTGTTTTTGGACCAGAATTATGTTATGTTCTTTGGTTATGTGGAGATGATTCTCATTGCATGTAGCTTCAAGTGAGGTTCCTCACGTCAATGAGAAATGTTGCAGAAAATTTTAAAAATAAAAGGGTGAATGCACCACCAAGGCCCATAGGCATTGGTTGTGTTTTCTGAGGTCTGGCTATCTTTGCTAATTTGTACATTTCAGGTCAATCCGATCAAATATCATGGCATCATGTCAGGGTTTAGTACTCTTTGCAGAGAAGAAGGTGCTTCTACTCTTTGGAGGGGTTGGTCTGGAAAACTTATTGGTTATGGTGTACAAGGTGGATGCAAATTTGGTCTTTATGAATATTTCAAGAAGCTCTATGGTGATCTACTAGTGAATCAGCACAAGGGTGTCATATTTTTCCTCAGCGCTGCATCTGCTCAAGTGTTTGCTGATGTTGCTCTCTGCCCATTTGAAGCTGTCAAAGTTCGAGTTCAATCGCAGCCAAGATTTGCCAAGGGCTTGGCCGATGGATTTCCTAAATTCTACGCTAATGAAGGGTTTTATGGGTAATAAAAGCCAGCCTAACTCTATCAAGTTCAATTTTAGATGTGAAGTCTGACCTTGGAAAATATTGACATGCATTGTGTTTAATTTGTTTGCAGATTCTACAGGGGACTTCTTCCACTCTGGGGTCGTAACCTTCCATGTAGGATCCTTGCTTCAATTATCTTCTCTTTATTTGATTGCTTAGTGTGCTTTATCTTACATTCGACTGCTTGGACTGTAAAAACTTTGTTTTGAAATTGGATGTTATTGGAGATATTGTTCAGCTTAGGCCTTTTAACTTTTATTAAAACTAGTCCTTCGGTCTTCAGCACATTTCCGGTAACCTGAGTTTATCTATTAATAAGAAAGCTACTTCCTTTGTCAGCAATTAAAGTAATTTTCTCCTTTGAAGAGTATCCACTTACAAAGTCCTGTTTCACCTATTTTGTACATTGTATACAATTTCCACTTTCAGCTTTGCCCTATAACTCTATGTCATCCAACATATTTGTCTTATGGTTTATTTGTGTCCTATTTAGTTCATAGAATTGATCTGCATGTCGCTTTCTCTATTGGTGTTCTTTCTATTGTGAACTATAGGCAGTCTTTCTCTGATAATGCATTCTTTCCGCTAAGTGAACTATAGGCAGTCTTAAGGAGTGGTTACATTATGCCATTTGGACCCCGAAAGATGATCTCTTCCACTAATCTCATCCCATGTTCTTCTGGGGTCCCTATCTATATCTAGGTCGAGTTTGTTTGGAACATTGAAAAGCTTTTCTTCTCACTGCATTAAGCGGTTAACTCCATCAGGACATCTAAAAGTGCACCAGGGCATTACAATCCGTACCTTATCACACATTTTATCTGCTTTAGGGAGATCACAATTGGTAGAGCTAAGGCTATTTTGTGATGTTAGGATTGGTGTAACTCTAATATGTACATTATAGTTTCAATCTACATGACATATATGACATTTAGGGCCGAGAGTATGCATTTTAATGTACAATAACTTCACTTTCTATGATACTATTGTTTAGTTGGACATCGTCATATGTTAGTTTTTACGCTACTGCTGACTGGCATAATTCTTTTGGCAGTCTCCATGTTTATGTTCACAACATTTGAGCATTCCGTGGATCTAATGCATCGCAAAGTTATACGAAGAAAGAGAGAAGATTGCTCAACGGCCCAACAACTTGCTGTGACATGTTTAGCTGGGTATTCAGCCGGAACTGTTAGTGCTGTGATCTCTAATCCTGCTGACAACATAGTTTCATCGCTTTACAATAAAAAGGCTGCAAGTGTAATGCAGGTACTCTTTTTGGGATTAAATCGCTTTTTGTACTGGTTCTCGTAGAAAGGAGTATTTGTACTGGTTCTCGTAGAAAGAAGGAGTATATGCTGACATGTTGTTCTTTCAGGCTGTAAAGAAGATCGGGCTTGCCAATTTGTTTACTAGAAGTCTCTCAGTTAGAATTGCAACTGTGGGTCCTGTTGTTACCATGCAATGGTTTCTCTACGACAGCTTCAAATTGTTAACTGGACTGTAAGTATAATCACTCAAGCTGTTCTTACTTTCTCTGCTAGCTATGTCAGGCTTCTTCTCATCAAGAAAACCTTACGTTTTTGGGTATACAGACCTGCTAGTGGAGGGGTGAAAAGGCATCTGAAAGATGCTGAATTACTTAGCTATCAGTCAGCACCGTAACAAAGCCAACTATTTTGTGTCTCCGGATATCCTCTGTTGCGAGAAAATCAAGAAATGGTCGTCTTTTGACATAGGCTTTAGAAATAACGAGACGAGTTTTTGTGAGTCGTGCTCTGCTGAGTTAGCTAGAGGGCAGTTTGTATTTTAGGCAAAGGTGTTATCTAATGTTTATCATAGACTGAAGATTGGTCCATGATAGTCACATCATACCTAATTATATAATGTGTTGATAGATCATTGTGATTGTAAATAAACCATGAAACTATAACAATGGTAATGGTAGAGGGCATTTTCCTGGCAAAGTGTTTTGCAATATATATTGATGAGTTCATTTAATTTCTCCATATCTTTTATTGGATAAGATTTGGTAGCTATACCTACATCTACTGACTACTGCCTCCATTAAGTAAGGTAATGGAGTCTGATTATAATGAGTTGAGAAACAATGGCAGTTTTCCTTTTAGACCTCCTCCTCTATTTCTATGGGGGCTTCTTCATCTATTGGAAATCAATTTTCATCTCTGTCGATGTTTCAACCAAATAAAATGGTTGATTGTATCCCCTTCACACGATCAATTGGTAGAGTAATGCTTTCTGCAAAACTATTTTAAGTGTGAATCTCATCAATATTTTAAATTGAGTAGTTTCCTAATGGTTATTACGTGGGACCTAGGTTTACCTAAAATAAACTTCCCTTGTCATCCAAAACATAAATGGTGGGACCTAGGTTTACCTAAAACAAACCTTTGAATAGTAATTGCAAACTTCCCTTGTCAACCAAAAGATAAATGATCGTGAAATAGAATATTCTTGAATGCATAATAATAGGTGAAATATAAGAATTTAAATAGTTATATAATTGTAATTCTCTCAAAAAAAAAGAAAAAGAAAGAGATATATATAAATACCTTGCAAGAATATGCACGATTAAAATCGATTTCCAATCGTGCGCACCACAAATGGGAAATTGGGAACAAATCGTCGTTCACCACAAACTGAAATTATATGACGTAATTTTTCTTATGAATTTCTTTTTTCCTTTTATGATTTTTTTCAATGTATGAAATCACGAGGCGACTCTAAGGAAGCTAAATGGTTAAAATCCTAAAGAAGTGAGTTCCTTTTTGTAGACCCCTTAAATAAAGTCATCAAATCAAACTCAATTAGCAGGCCCCTTAAATAAAGTCATCAAATCATTAATTAGAATTCTAAATCCTATAATACTTTAAAAATAAATTCTAGAAATCTATCTATTGGTCAAAAATACAAAAAAAGAATTTCGCAAAAATTTCTTTCTACTAATATGATTTCTTTTATTTATAATTAAATATAGCATTTACAGGGGAGATTGAGAACATTGATGGTTGGACGTTTAATAAAATTTAGATAATCAATTAATCGATTCTTCCAATATATATGTCAACTCCGACAGGGAGCAGTTTACTTCAAACTCAGGCCAGCAGTGGGCAATTTTTGCCTCTCTAGGTGGAAATAAAAAGAGAAAATGTGCAAAACCACTCTATGTTCAACAGTTCAACTGATGTAGCACGTACAATCCGAGATATTGATTTCAGACAAATACACCTAAATTGACTTAAGATTTGTACATTTTAACCATGACACCTCACATACGGCAGTCTAAGAATCGATTTGTTTTATTTTATTTGTCCAGGAGAAAACAACGAATAACATTTTCTGACATAATTTTGGCTGTGTGCGTGTCAATATCCCATGATGTGGGTATCCTCAAAAAGCTATCTTTATGGGTTGTTTGTTGAGATATGAAACCTCCGAAGGTACTGGACATCACGGCGATTCAATTAGGATTAGGGCATGTTTAACATTTTTTGGCTGCCCATACAGTCCATACATGGGCCCGTAGGCGAATTCTATTGCGACTAGGGTCAGGGCTTATTCAATTTTATTGGTATAAATATATGTTCTCTCCTTTATAATTGTATCCGAAAATCATATAGTCAAATTCTGGGCTTGGCAGCGCCTCAAACATAATTACATATCATAACGAACTGGATCAACAATTCTCATGTGCTTTATATTACTTTCATAATTATCTGTGTGCATATATTTCATAACAGTTTATCATACCTTCAATTTTTTGACATGATCGAAAAAGCTAATAATTTCAAGATTGCCACATATCATCCATCTATTGATGCAATAGAAGATGAAATATGGAGAGATAATAGAAAATTCGATTTTAAACGTTGTACCGTGCGTAGTCATGATTCCGACAATAGAAGGTTGGGGTTGCATGGGCATATGACCTAAAGAAAATTAAAAAATTAAATGAATTTTTTCGCATATGGTCATTTTAATTTTGTCCTGTCGTCGCAAAAAAATAAGTTGTAGTAGTATCAATTATCAGTCAATTTACATATATTCAATCCAAAATAATATTTGAAATTGGATTCACTCGTACGAACAAAATGTTGGGATGACTTTTAGCACATTGTACCCAATAAAAAAGAAGCAGCAGCAGCAAGCAGACGACAAAGGTAGAAAACCAATTATTAGTAAGCTAGTCAGCAGTCTGACCTTTCTGTTAGTGGCCTGCCTGCTCTATCTTCCTCAAACAATCTGCCTTGCATCAGTGCATGTCAGAAATTCAATTTAAAAAACACACACACACACACACACAATCTGCCTTACACGTCATCACCCCAATTTCTCGTTATGGAAACCTTTTCCACCTAAAATATATTTCAAAGTTTTCTAAATGTAAATCATATACTATAATTTTGTATTTTAATAAATGTTGTATTAATTATACCCTCCGTTCCAGGTTAGTGTTGTTCAACTAATATTTTATACCTCACAACAAATCAAATATGCACCACACTTTTGAGGGACGGAAAAAGTATTTACCAAAATCCACTAGTATTTATAGAAAAGGAGAATTATACATAAGTTTTCTAATATATCCTTAGTTAACTATTAAAAAAAGATTGTTAATTTCAAATAACATTAACTAAAAATATATATTTAATAATAAAAGTGTAATTTAATGTTGACAAAAAATTGTACTGTACCACAAATCTTGTAGGTTAGTTGTATTTTCCTTCTGTGAGAGATAGCGTGAATCTCAATTTTCTTCTACCTTCAATTGAAAAGAAAAGTGTACTACTATTATAACTATGAATAAATAAAAAGGATAATTTTTTTACGGATAAATATAATATCAGTTTTCACTCGAACCATTGTATGTCAATTATATTTCTGGCTGCATATTAAGTCGAGCACATGTGGCTGAGTCGCCCGTACCTGAGCTCGAGAAACTTTCCTTATACTGACCAAGAAAAACAAGTTCCAGAGGCATCTTCCATTCATATCGATTTGGGTTTTTCCGCACCATATTTTGATCTGCCTCTTCTTCGATCCGGAATTCCCAGCAAATCCCTGACAATGAGGAGCAAGCTCCGGCCCCCATTCTATCCACTAACCATGTAAAAAATGATGGGTGGAATGGCGCCTATACTCGGTCAATGGAGTCAACTGCTGGGTGGATTCGACCGCCAATTGTTTTGCTATTGGTGGCACATGGTCCCTGTATTTGGAAATGGTCAGAGAATTTTTCTTCATGCTTGAATAAATTGTACATTATGCAACCATGAATTATTTTTCGTAATTATATAACTTATTCCCTCCGTCCCATTTGAAATGGTTTGTTTATTTTCGGCACGAGTATTTAGAAGAATGGTGATTAAAGAATAAAGAGATAGAAAATGGTGAAACACACACATCTTTTTGTGAGATAAAATAATTTCCTTTTATGAAACAAATTATTTTAAATGAGATAATTTGAAAAGAAAACATGTCATTTCAAATGTCACGGGAATACTATCTTAAGCAAATGCACAACCTATTAAAAAAAAGTCAATGAGTTTACCACCTTGTCAAGTATTCCATTGTGGATTAGGAAACAATATACTTCACTAATTACACAACTGTTTAATACTTTTATATGATATGATTTAGCGTAATCTAATTTACTACTTTTATTTTATTAAGCAGTTCAATAAGGGTAGGTGTTCTTATTTTAGTGAACTTCTACTTCCCAATATGCGATCGTTTTCCCAATCTCCAACCAACACACACACTGGCACACATACATAAGGTGAGAGAGGTTATATATAATGTATGTGTAGAGATATTTGATGATTTTAGCCTTTTCAAGATTGTAAAGATAAATTATAGCACTCCATATTAAAAAGATAAATTATGGCACTTTTCACGAATTTTATTATGTGATTTCACGAATTTTGTTGTGTTGAATTCACAATTTTTTATCTGTGATTTCATAATTTACGAAATTCATGAATTTTATTATGCAAATTCACTATTTTTAATGTGTGATTTCATGAATTTTGTTGTGTAAATTCACCTGATTTCACTACTAATAATAACACTACTAATGTATTCACACATTTTTTTCCGTTCCATCACGCAAAAATAATTGTGATCTAATGCATCTAATTTCACACATTTTTTCACAATTTCACATAATAAAATTAGTGAATGAACCAGATCTAACGACATAATATTATTAAAATTCTCCCATGTATGTATATGTTTACGTATTAAACGCGGAGCGGTCGGACACACGTATATATACGAAGACCTTTGACTCAGTCCCCTCTCTCTCTCTACTTTATTTCCGGTAATGCTTCTTCAAAATTATTTTCTCAAGATCCCCGTTTTCCCCTTCTATACTAAAAAGACTCTTCCTTTTCCTCTCTTTTAATCCATCTCCGCATCTGCTTATATGATCTGCGTACGTATCTTCTTCCTTGCCTCCTATTTTATGGTATCTATTCCTGTTGGTGAACTTTCTTTCTCCATTTCTGCAATGATGTATGTATGTTTATTTCTTGTTTCGAGTTTGATTTGCTGGCGAGAATAATTTTCATTCTGGTGGAATGATCTCAATCACCATTTGAATTCATCGTGCCCGTCCTTTTATTGTCATCGCATGAAATGTTTATTGTTTCGTTTTTGTTTTGAATTAACTTTTGCGGTTGTGTTTGTGATTATCAATCAATATGGGGCTAATGGGGCGTATATCTCTATTCTATTTTATTCCTAATTTCCAGAAAACGGGATTATCGTAGAGAGTAATTGGATGGTGGAAAGGGGTAGAAAGAAATTGAGGAAAAGCGTAGGAAGGGAAGAGAGGTTGTTTGATGGGCAATACATGTCGGGGATCATTGGGAGGCAAACCTTTTGAGGGGTACACGGAGCCCGAAGAGCAGCTTAATTCGAAGCGCACACCTTCTTCCGCTCGCTCCAATTCCTCCGAGAGTACTTCTCCCACCGAATTGGCCTCCAAAGACAACCAACCAAACCACAAAAAGGACCCCAGTTTGCCACCTCTCATCAGTCCCAGCAAAGAAAGCATCATGACCCGCGGCATGGCTAACCAGGCTTACTTTGTTATGGGCCACAAGACTGCTAATATCCGAGATCTTTATGTGCTCGGTCATAAATTGGGACAGGGCCAGTTTGGCACAACTTATTTGTGCACTGAGATTGCAACGGGCCTCCAATTTGCTTGTAAATCGATATCAAAGAGGAAATTGATCTCCAAGGAGGACGTTGAGGATGTTAGAAGGGAGATTCAGATAATGCACCATCTGGCTGGTCACAAGAATATAGTCACCATTAAGGGGGCGTATGAGGACACTCTGTACGTTCACATTGTCATGGAGCTTTGTAATGGAGGTGAATTGTTTGACCGGATTATACAAAGGGGTCACTACAGCGAGCAAAAGGCAGCTGAGCTGACTAAGATCATTGTAGGAGTTGTTGAGGCTTGCCATTCACTTGGAGTTATGCATAGAGATCTTAAACCGGAGAACTTCTTGTTGGTGAACAAGGACGATGATTTCTCTCTTAAAGCTATTGATTTCGGACTCTCTGTTTTCTTCAAGCCAGGTACTAATCAGTTGTTTCTAATATGGCATCACTTGTATGCAGCTTTGCTATGTTCCAAACAGTAGGATGACGAAATAGCCTGCTTTGGGTGTTTGTTTAACTTCATTTGTTATTTGCTTCTTCAGGGCAGATTTTCACTGATGTGGTCGGAAGCCCATATTATGTTGCACCTGAAGTTCTATTGAAGCATTATGGCCCAGCAGCAGATGTGTGGACCGCAGGAGTCATACTCTACATATTGCTTAGTGGCGTGCCCCCCTTTTGGGCTGGTAATAAGTTTGTTTACCACCTAGTTTAGAGATTCATTTCTTGGTTCTGTACTGATGATTTCCGTTAATTGTTCAGAAACACAACAGGGAATATTTGATGCTGTTTTAAAAGGACACATTGACTTCGATTCTGACCCATGGCCACTGATATCAGAGAGTGCTAAGGATCTTATTCGGAAGATGTTGTGTATGCATCCTTCAGATCGTGTGACTGCTCATGAAGTATTAAGTGTGTTTGCTACCTTACTATCTTCTTGCAGACATTTTTTTATCTTCTATTTTGGATTCTTGGCACCTCTTTCATTACTCAGGCAGTTTAATCATTATGATATGTTTGATGTATCTTATATTCCTCTTTGCATGTCCCTCAACAATTCGAGAGGGTTTCTCTGATTTATCAGTGCAATAGTAAGATGGTCCTGTTGCACATGATTGTTGTGTGCCAAGGTTCTTGCACTGGAGACATATATCAATTCAATGATTTTTTCTTAAAAAGCCTTGGACTTACTTCGCTTGTGGAATTATTGAATAGTAACTGAGATAGTATTCCCAGTCAATCCTCTATGGACTTTTCTTGTTCGTATTTTTTATAATGCCAATCTAATAGTCTTGATATTTTTTTTCTAAAAACAATACCAGGTCATCCTTGGATATCTGAAAATGGCGTTGCTCCAGACCGAGCCCTGGATCCAGCTGTACTTTCTCGTCTTAAACAATTTTCTGCAATGAATAGGTTGAAGAAAATGGCTTTAAGGGTATGTAACAGGAACCGTATATTTTCTATAGCAATTTGCCTCATATGTTTTTGTGAATTTGAGTCTGTTGTCAGTTCAAGGCATATTCTATCTCTAATCATACACAAACATATATTGGTGTGGCAATGTTGCTTACTTACTGCGGAGGTGTGATATCACAAGATTTAAAAAATAAAATTAAGTGGGACTTCTACTCTTCCTCCAGGTAATAGCTGAAAGCTTGTCAGAAGAAGAAATTGCTGGCTTAAGAGAGATGTTTACGGCCATGGACACTGACAACAGTGGAGCGATCACATTTGATGAACTTAAAGCTGGTTTGAGAAAATATGGATCCACCCTAAAGGATACAGAAATTCGTGATCTTATGGATGCGGTATGACAGTTTTTTTGTCAGAAAGTTTCCAATTTCCATGCTTTAGGCTTCTAGTTTGGTTCTTCAGTTAGTGGGATTTTCTATCTATAAATTGAACGTGCTGTGAAGGAGGATTAAAACTGTACTTTCTTGTATTAGTATGTTCATGCCTATGGACTTAAATCACATTCATATATGAATTATTTGTATGTATAATAAGTTAATAATTCAATATAAATTATTTGCGCTGGATTTGGGATGCTGTCACTTCAGTATAGGTCAAATAACTAGCTACTATTATGGTTAAAGTTTTCACGAGATGCTTGCTATATTGTATCTGCAAATTAGTTTCATCTTAACATTCACCATTCAGTGCCAACCACCAATTATCATATAGAATTCTTCCTGTGGTTTCTGTGAGTTTGGTGTCTGAGATTTATTGGAAATTATAGTTGCTGAACTATTTCTATGCTTGCAGGCTGATGTAGACAACAGTGGTACCATTGACTACGGAGAGTTCATAGCAGCGACAATTCACTTAAACAAGCTCGAGCGCGAGGAACATCTTTTGGCAGCATTCCGATATTTTGACAAAGATGGAAGTGGCTATATTACAGTTGATGAACTTCAACAAGCTTGTATAGAGCACAGCGTGACAGATAACTTCGTTGAAGATATCATCAAAGAAGTTGATCAAGATAATGTAAGTCATTCTGCTTCGTGATAATGTATCTTGTTGGAGTCACTTGGCCATTCCTAGATATTGTTGTAAATGTTGAGTGGTGCAAGGTTTGTGGTCACATTCAACTTTAATTAGTGCAATAAGTCGTAAAAACTTTGGATATGCTTCTTTGATTCTTATTGTGAAGAAAATTCCTAATTCTGAATGACATAAACAAGCTAGGGGAGGTTTTGCACGAATTTTGATTGTCAGTTACAATTACTTCCCATTTGATCAGAACAAGTAGCTTTATCACATGAAAAAAGCATCTTATTTTTAACAAATTTCAGTACATTTCTTTGTGCACATAATAATTAATTGACTTGGTTAAAATTGTGACATTCATAGTATATATTGGCTGCAAGATTATTGTGCCTGACACACACACACACACATACACTTTGAGAAGGAGTATTATTTGAGAGGTAAGAAGACAGAATTTTGTATAACTCCATGATTTAATCTCAATTCTCAACTTGATAATGTATCTTAGGTTCTTCATTACATGGTTGGCAACAGAGATAAACTAGATGATCTTATTTATATAATATTGTTAACCTTCTCCTGAACATGATTCCAGGATGGAAGGATTGATTATGGGGAATTCGTCGCCATGATGACAAAAGGTAATGCTGGCATTGGAAGGAGAACAATGCGAAACAGCTTGAATATAAGTATGAGAGATGCCCCTGGAGCCCTTAGCTTTTCAATTTGAACACACGACAGGTATTTAACAGCTTTGTTTAGCATGTGCTTTCTTATTTCTAGGTTTATCACAATAAGTGAAGCTCTTTGAATTGCACAGAGAAATCCTCTATGAACTATAGGAACATTGTGATGCATACAATAGCTGAATGAATATAAAAATAATATCGAAGTCAATTGATAAATATGCTTATAGTTTGGAAGAGAAATTGGTTTTCCAGCGTTCCCAATTTTTAACAAACATCTGGCTGAGGAATTGATATTTGTAGAACATGGTGGCGTGTTAGACCTGTTAAGAGTGTTTCATATAAGCCAAGTTGAACTTACACAACTCCTAATCGGAACGCACAATATACCAACTTTTAAAATTCA
Source organism: Agastache rugosa (assembly GCA_031470985.1). NCBI lineage: Eukaryota > Viridiplantae > Streptophyta > Magnoliopsida > Lamiales > Lamiaceae > Agastache > Agastache rugosa. The sequence goes on from CM062609.1 coordinate 12,902,414, forward strand.
CTTATCAATTATCATCAGCCGTTTCACTTATATCCGTTAGATATGCATGACAAGGATAACGAAACTGCTTGGGCATTTTGAGGTGATTTTATATGTAAGGAAGAGTTTCTCGAGCATCCATGGGTGGTAGGGGAACTTCCTTAAATTTCAATTATAGTACATTATACTGTTGATACATAGATGCTTGATTGCCTATTTGGTCTGATGGTCATTTCTTATGTTTATTCTTCATTTAGTGTTAGTTATGCAGTGAGTAGGAACGGATGATGTTCTAGATGCATTGATTGACTATGAATAATATTTAGTTAGCATTCGTTAAGCATATTCTTCTTCATTTGGTGTTTTATGCAGAGAGTACAAATGTTGCCATGTGGAAATTCACTTGTAAGATAGATAGTTTGCCTGCAATTCATATTTCAGTCATGTTATCAGAATTGATACGCATGGTGTATTGTCGATTAGATTATAATCCGCAGCATATTAGCCAATAACTTTCTCTAGACATTCTGAAATTGCTTCCAAATTGTGTAACTTTTCATCTCTGCATTTGTGTAAGGCTTAGTTAACGAATGTAGAAAAGAAAAATCCATCATTTCATTAGTTTTTTGACTTTGAGATTGATAATATCAGGTGTAGTGAGAAGCATACCCTAGCTGAGTTCATCCATCAATTCGATCATCAAGCATTAAGAGTTCCAATTAACCTCTTAGAACATATACATGATGAGCTAGGCATGAGGGTGCAGTGTACAGTAAGAAGATGTTTTAGAGGAGGTTCGACAAATATGCTTTCTAAAGTGACGTATGTTCCACTACTGACCTGGCAATTCAGAACAGAGAACATTATTCAAGTTCTTGGAGTTGTGTTCTCTGTGTAACTAGACAGGTTGTAACCTTCACATTTTACTAGATATAGGAATGTTGTAATTTAGTGTGAAATATTTCAGCTGATGCCTGATAATTTATTTTCTAGTGTTTTATGTTGTCTTCCTTGTTCAGGCCTCTCGTCACATGTAGTTCAAGGAGATTTCATATGTTTTGTTTTCCCACATCAGTATTGCCTTTTGATTTTTCTTTGTTTGGATCTGCCATAACAGTTACTTTGAATGAGGTTGATAATGGAAACTATAATTGTTTTTTTCCCTTCAGTTGCTCAGTTATTTTTCTGCATCATACATAATACAATAGAGTAATGGAGTATTTGTAGAATTGAGATTCAAGAGATCAACCCTCTCAGCTTGCAAATATATGATTACCAAAATACAGCAAATTATTGCAAGCAATAGAGTATTTGTAGTTTTTTCAACACGTTGCATTTGATAAATGTATACATCCACTTGACTGATATACTATAGTCTATATTCCAGTTGCAGTTTCATTTGCTAATGCAATCTCCTGCATAAAATTGTAAAATTATTGCGTGAATAACTTATTGCAATAAATATTATCTTACTGCACAAGATGAGAGAGGAATAGATGCAGATAATAGTCTCAATATATGGAGAGAAAACTTGCCTTAAGCTCTGCTGTGCTCGAAAAGATGCATTTACAAGTGATGGCTCGTCCTTCATCTAACAACCATCCGACTTCGCAGCAGGTTTCGTCGTTGTCTGCTCTCGTCACCGAACACCATAGTTGCTTGGGGAGTAATATAAGGTCTCCCTCATCTCTGATCGATTTGCTTGCACCTTCTTCATCAAGTTGTTGAATCATCTTTTGGCAGCAAGAGCAACACAAACAATTCCATCATTTATAAAGGCCATATTATATAGATTCCAAATAGCAAAATAAGGAGCTATCATTACATTGCGAGAAGCATCAAATTTGGCGACGGAGCTGAGGCCTTGCCAAACACCAGAAACTCGTGAAGCTTTCAGGCGCTCGGTGGTAGCGAAGGCCGAGTCGCGAATGGCGCATCCACCAAGCTGATCCCCGTTCCTGAAGGGACCGTACCATTGCTCGACGAACACCTTAATCCCGACCAATTTCAACTCGGATTCTCGCAACGCAAGCGCCTGAATTATCCTAACCCTCGACTCTTTATTAGTAGGATCGATCAGGCAGTGCTCCAAGTCCATCGATTTGACTGCAGAATCAATAGGCCATTCCGCTACATAACATCCGGTGGATGCGTATGCAAACGCAGAATCACGAGGTGCGGAAATATTCCTCTGCTCAGTGGCGTAGATGGTGGCAGCATCGGCTTCACATCCCACGGTGGGGAGGAGCTTGATGGATCTGTACGTTAGAGAGGGGGAGTTGTCGCCGGATTCAGCGAGAGTGGGGCACTGTGTTTGCCAGTCAAATACCCTGACCTCCCACTCCCTGTACGCCTCCGGCACCACCATTTCCGGCAGTTCCACCGGCTGCCCCTCCGCCGTGAAATCGGCTCCGAATCCGTCCCATTCTCCCGAAACCTTTTCAGCAAATTCTACCCAGCCTTCATTCATCATATACAAATACGTGAATATGCACGAATCAATTATTAAATTAAACGAAATAGTATGAGAAATTTGACTCAATTACTGCTGGTTATCGATGTCGAAGCGGAATCGTGCACGTGGAGATCGGCGGTGCCGGTGGCAGCGGCATAGACGCCGGTGGGAACCGGAGCACCAGGCATGCTAGTATTAAAACTACAATTGAACTTCTGCTTACTATAATTAACAGGGAATTGGATGGCAGAAGAGGAGCGGATGTGCGAGGCAGGTAGGTGGCGCTGCGGTGAGGGTGAGAGGATATTGGTATTGGAGGAGAAGAAGGCCGCCGTCATGGCCATTATATTTTAGTCAATTTGTTCCTCTCTCTCTCTATCCTCTCCTCTTTCTCTCTCTTTAGCAAATGTTGATTTATCAAAATATGTAATTGCACATCTATCCTCCGCCGCTGTCACCACCACCACTCGTTTATGATTGTGGACAAAAACGACAATCAAGCCTTAAACTATTGAATGTAGCCTAGCGGCATGATTATATGTCCCATGGACATGAGCTGCAGATTTGATAATATAGATGCATAGACATCATATTCGATCATTTATGGAAAGCTGTATGATAGAATTTTATAAGAAAAATATAGATTGAATTTATAGTACTTCGGTTGATATGATATGATGATCTTTTTGTTATTTGTAGAAGAACAAAGAACTTAACCAACCAAATAACCAATAACTAGGTTTTTTTAGAGCCCTGAATATATTGTAAATTTACTTTGTGGTAAAGTTCATTTGATGATTTGTGAAAATTGAGTCCGACGAAATTATAAACGAAATTCGTAATCCTTCTTAAGTAGACTCCTGTTGTGAAAATTAATAGAGTTTTGATTGGATACCAAAACCCATCTGACCCCAACCGAGTAGATGATCGCACAAGCCTAAGCGTTTTTCAGCTCACCTGTTTGAGCGTATAGAGTTTCTTAGTTTACAGGTAGATTCGCTGAAGACACAGCTAAGCAGACAGCTTAAGAACTCGGCGAAAGCGGACTCGGCAGAGCAAGACCAAGCCAGTCAAAGATCCAAGAAGACCAAGATCCAAATTTCAGTGACGGAAACCCAGCTCAGTGTCAAAGACCCAGCTCAGTGTAAAAGACCCAGCTTAGTGTCGATGACACAGCTCAGGTCTAAAACACAGAACAGGTCAATGACACAGCTCAGGTTAAAGACACAGTTCAGGTTGATGATACAGCACAGGTCTAAGACACAGTTCAGAGTCAAGACACAGCAGAGTCCAAGCCGCTGAAGATACAGCAGAAACGCTTAGCAGCTCGAAGACGAAGACCTTCTCAAAGACAAGATCCCGATGTCAGAAGATCTTATCTGACGCAGTCGGATCAGAGAAGAACTAGCCTCTGCAGATGCAGACCTACTTCGTAGGTTAAAGGCCAGAAGTCAACAAGAGTAGGTAAGATTCAAACGGCTCTCTTCCAACGGCTAGTTTGAATCTCCACCTATATATATCTCCTCCACCATTGAAGAGAAGAGACTGGTGAAGAGACGACTGAAGAAATAGAAGAAAACAGAAAAATGAACAACGATCTTCAAAGCCAAATCTTTCAAGAACACCCAGCCAGTCAGCTGTGTTCTTAGTTGTTCACATATTCAGTCTTAGGCATAATAGATCAGAATAAAAATATCTTAAGCCTAGTTTGAACGAGTTCATCATACTCCTTGTTCTTCATTGTAAGAACTCGTTCATAGTTGGAAAAACCCATATCCAAACCCAAACCCAGAAAGGTTAGGTAAAGGTACGCTTGCTCGAAGCGTGTAATTCGAGTGGTTAGGTTCTTCAGTACCCGTAAACTGAAGGTGTAGGCTTGACAGTGCCCGCAAACTGTTGGAACACAGCTCGGGTTAGAGTTGTGAAGTTGCTTGGTACTTGGAAACCAAGTGGTAGTGAATTACCAGTGAACCTGGTCGTGGACGTAGGAGGTGTTACTCCGAACCACGTTAAAAATGCTTTGTTATTTATCGCTTTGTTTTATGCATGTTACTAATCCTCATGAGCATACATTTCAAGCTGCATAAACTGATTAACTGAAAAGTGAAACAGAGCTTTGCAATATAATTTGAAGCAACAGACGGACTTTCCAAATCCACCACATTCCACACACACACACAGCCAGCTGTGTCGATCAAGCTGCATAGCTGGATCGAACACAGCTAGCTCTCTGAAAAGAGTTTTAACTTGGAAAAGTTTTTAAACCTTGGTGTATTCACCCCCCTCTACATCAAGGTATCCGTCTTGGGACCAACAATTGGTATCAGAGCAGTGGTTCAAAAGATCACTGTATCTGTCAAGTCAACATTTCATTGCTGATAGTGGTCACCTGAACAGATCCTTCAAAGCTTCAAATTTAAAAAAAAAAAATCATTATATTGCATACTGTCGTGGAATCTTCCTTGTGCAGGAAACATCCGACATTCTCTGTCGATGATTATCAGATCTGGAAGTTCCAACTCAATAGCTTTCTGAGTGCGCATCACGACATGATGTGGGATGTTATCTTTAACGGACCCATCATCATAAACTCAGAAAGTCAAGCAGAAGAATGAATGGTCAGGAGCTTGAAGATGGCCTAAGCTGTATCAGATCAAAGAATGGCTCCAGCCAATGCTAACACAGCTGGAACCTAGCCATCGATGTACCAAAGAGGTCGTACATAATCAAGCCAGGTCTCCAAGCTCAGTCCGATCAGAAAAGAAAGCTGATCGGCAACTCAAAGACCAAGAGAAGCAGCGGATCTCAGCTGGACACAAAGCTCAAAGGAGGCAGATAAATCCAGCTGACTGGAATCAATTAAAGACAGCAATGTCATCCAGCACAGACATCAAGGTCAACTTAAAAGACCGCTGGGAAGGATCTCAGCTGGTTAGAAAGCTGGAAATCAACCGAGCTTCAACTCAAGATTCCAGCAGACGGGATATCAAGCTGACAGACTCCAGCCATGAAATGAACCTCATCGAAGAAAATAGAGTCAACAAGGTCCAAAGAAGAAGCGGACTCATTCAAGGACCAACCAGCTAAGATCACTCACAAAAGTCAAATCTGAGTTATAACAGGTCAAGGGACGGACGCAATTGAGGAAGTCATCAAGCGTGCTGTGAAAGGAAATGATCCAGTGATGAAAATCCGATTAACTCAAGGAAGAAACAGCTATAAAGCTCATGACTCACCTCAAAGCTCTTCGAAGAATATGCCAAGAGTACTGATCCCAACCAGGTGTTGTGAACGGGTTTTCTGGAAGCAGCTGAGAAAAGGCAGTCTACTACCATCAAATTCAGGGGGAACTCCACCAAGCTGGAAGACGACACAGCTGTGACGTCAGCCGAAGGCAAACTCAATCCAGCAGAGTATTCAAGTGGAGAATCAAACAGAGCTGAATCAAGCTTAATTCGCAGAACTCAAAAGAGGAATCAAGAAGAAAGGAATTCAGTGGAGCAGACTCACCAACAATTGGTATCAGCTCAATCCGGATGAAGAAAGTTCATCCAGCTGAGGGGGAACAAACCCAGCTGGATCCCAAAGCAGAAGACTTACTCAGCTGAAGGGAGAAACTCAGTCAAGCAATGAAAAAGACATCCGCGACATCAGCTGACTTTTTGGTCCAAGCTGACAGGAATGTGTCTCATGCATTTATTTCTCTAAGGAATATACTATTTAAGTCCAATTATTTTGAATTCCTATTTTAAGCGGACATATGTTCCTTAGTTAAATTGCTTGATAAGTTTCCATTCCCATCGCATTAATTATAAAGACTGCTGAGTACTGAAGCACGGTAGGATCGAGGCAGAATGTCAAGCGTTTGAACTGCCTCACGCGCTGTTGTAATACACTCGCCGTAAACACGTCAGAACGTGATGAGTGAATCTCTCCCAGCCGTTGATCAGAATACCAGCTGTCTCAATCTCAACCGATGATCCATTATGGCAGTTGATATACATGGAAAAGATACGCAGAATTCTTCCATCTTTATCTCTGCGAATTTCAAATCTTCAAGTCATCTATCTATTCTCTGCAAATTCCTTGCTCGATCAAAATCAACAGATTGCAGAGATGGCACCCAAGAAATCAACCGCATGGATGAACCAGTTCGAAGTTCTTATGACAAAGTTGTCATTTGAAAGTTGTCTTTCCACCGCCAACCTTCCAGTTTCAGAACTTAAAGAGATGGTAGATCTCGTAATAGACTCCGGTCTCTTACTGTGGGCAACCTCCATGCCCAAGCTTATGCTGAAGAGAGAAGCCGTTCTATTCTATCTCAACATCATTGACAAAGAAGGCTTTTACTCATCTTCATTCGATGTAACTGTCGAGGGCGAAGACGGAAACTTTGACTCAGCAACCGTCAACATCAAACTCAACAAGATGCTACGAAAGGTATTCAACCTACCCAGAGAAGGAGGATTCATCCCAGACGATTACAGCCGTGAAGAAGTGGATGAATTCCTTAGCCAAGAGATGCTTATCACCCTAGAGCCGTACTGAGCGAGCATGTCAAAGCTCCTTCTCAAGCCAAAGTACAGGCTGCTGCTGGATATCACACAAAAGTGCATTTTAGGGATAGCTGGATCTCAAGGAGAGATAAGTATTCCAAAGCTCAAGCCGATGATTGCCATGATCAAAGGCGCAAACGTCAACTGGTTTGATTTCTTACTCAACCGATTAGTCAAGGAGTCAGAGAAGATCAAGTTTGACTCCACCAGGACGACGTACTCAACCTCAGAGCCCCTGTGTCTATGCTCCAAGATTTCGTTCTTAATAGAACAAGCTGTGAAAGGATACACAGTAAAGTGGGCTGAATCAGATCCATTTCCAGAAACGAAGATTCTCTTCCAGAGAATAAGTCAAATCAATGATCTCCTAAGAAAACAGCCTGCTGTGAGCAAAGGCAAGAAGCAGCTGGAAGAAACAGAGGCAAATGTTCCAGCTAAGAAGAATCAGAGAAAGAGGAAGACAGTTGACCCCAAACCAGCTGGAGGTCCAGCTGAGAAGAAAAAGAAAACTGTTGTCATTCCACCATCTGAGGCGAGACCTTCCTCTGAAGAAACTCCAAGCTCAACGCAATAGTCTTTAACCTCTCCGCCTCCCTTGTTGATAATGCCAAAAAGGGAGAAGATAAGGATAAAGCTGGAAAAACAATGGAGAGGGAAGCTGCAGCAAAGGGGGAACCTGTGCAGCCAATTCAATCTGAAATCGACGACTTCGCCAAAGAGCTGGATGAGGAAGAGCCAGAGCCAACTGTAGCAGCCAAAGCAGTCAAAGAGACATGGAGAGAGAAGATGGTTGCTCTTGCCAAAGCCTGTGGACATAAGCCAGAAGAATACAAGGACTATCATTGGCTGTGTAATTTCCACAACGAGCAAAGAAGAGAAATGCAAGAGCTGGACAAAATCATCAAGAAGAAAGCCGAATCACTCATGTCTGCTGAGAAAAAGCAGAGGAAGAAAAGGCTAAGCTACAGGCAAGCTAGGAAGAAACAAGCAGCTTCAAGCATTCCAAGATCCGACAAGAGGAACCCAGATGAAATCAATGAAAACTGGGAACAATGCAAAACAGAATTCATCAAAGAATTCTACTACCTGAATCAATACAAAGGTATGGATCATGAAACTGCATTCAAAGAATACTTGCTCGAACTTCATGAAGAAGATCCAATGATGGCAAGATCATTAGCCCTAGCTGCCAAGAGAAAAGACATTCAGCTCAAAGCTCCAAATGTCAAGCAATTGAAGCCTCCCACTTTAGCTGGAACGAATCTTCCTGACAAAGCCCAGATTATCAAAGAAGTTCATCACTAGGCTGGCGAAAGAGAAATCTCCAAGTCTAAAAATCAAGATGAATGGAGAAACTTGGAAGAATTCATATTCAACAGATATGGTCTCAAGACTGACCATCAGATGGACGAACAGAGGAAGCAGAGCTGAAGACCCAACCATCTGGGAATTTTGTCTTTTGAATTATAAAATTGTAATATTTTCTTTTAAATGAAAAATTCGTTTTTGCTCTCAAGCTCACCCTGATGACAATAACTCTTTGTCCAGGCACTGAACTCTGAATTTGATTTACCTGCTGTGTATGTTTAAACTTTTGAAAACCCGTTTTCTTGTTAAGGGGGAAGTAAATTGTTTTTCTCAGTTAGGTTTTGGCATCATCAAAAAGGGGGAAATTGTTGGGAAAATTAATAGAGTTTTGATTGGATACCAAAACCCAAATTGACCCCAACCGAGTAGATGATCGCACAAGCCTAAGCGTTTTTCAAATTTCACCCGTTTTGAGCGTATAGAGTTTCTTAGTTTACAGTAGATTCGCCGAAGACAAAGAAGACACACGCCTAAGGCATGACCTTAAGAACTCACAGAGCGGACTCAAGAGAGCAAGACCAAGCGAGTCAAAGATCCCGTAGTACCAAGACCTACCAAGGACGGAAACCTACTCGTTGTCAAAGACCCAAATTTGTAAAAGACCTGTGTTAGTGTCGATGACACACCAGTCTAAAACACAACAGTCAATGACACAAAGTTGAAGACACAACAAAGTTGATGATACAAAGACAGTCTAAGACACTCGAGTCAAGACACAAAGAGAGTCCAAGCCGCCGAAGATACAGAAACGCTTAGCAGCTCGAAGACGAAGACCTTCTCAAAGACAAGATCCCGATGTCAGAAGATCTTATCTGACGCAGTCGGATCAGAGAAGAACTAGCCTCTGCAGATGCAGACCTACTTCGTAGGTTAAAGGCCAGAAGTCAACAAGAGTAGGTAAGATTCAAACGGCTCTCTTCCAACGGCTAGTTTGAATCTCCACCTATATATATCTCCTCCACCATTGAAGAGAAGAGACTGGTGAAGAGACGACTGAAGAAATAGAAGAAAAAGAAAACGGCTGTCATTCCACCATCTGAGGCGAGACCTTCCTCTGAAGAAACTCCAAGCTCAACGCAATAGTCTTTAACCTCTCCGCCTCCCTTGTTGATAATGCCAAAAAGGGGGAAGATAAGGATAAAGCTGGAAAAATATGTTAGATCCGGTGTACACGTCCTTTCTTGATTACAATATTAAACAAGAAATGTAGGAGAATAAGATCACAAAATGAACTAAAATTGAAATTACAAAATAAAATAACAAACTCAAAAGATAGTCGAGTCGAGATTGAATCTCTGCCCGCAAGACGAATAACGCCCCGGTAGTGCTCTCGGTTTGGCGGTTCGTCCCCAAAGGTAAAACGACTTCGTCTCGACGGATGTAGCACCACAAACCTACGAGCTCCGGCGAACTGAATAAGGACGAGAACTGAGCTATTACTCAATGAACTAAGCTAGTTTTAGTATGCAAATAAAATAGAAAAACTTTCGTATATTTCAAAAAAGCAATGAGAAAACCTCATTATATAGCTACTCAAAACATATGGGAATTGAAGCACCATCAAGAGCATTCATAAGCCAAATGGCTGTTTCGCATCTTTATGGTCAAGAGTCATCAAAATGACTGTTACACAATTAAAACATTCAATTTGGTGGTTTCATGTTATAGAAACGTCATGACCAACGTTCTATACCAAACGATTTAAACAATTTTGATGTTTAATATATTATGTGTTGATCAATTGAGTGGGCCAATTCCAACTTGTCAAATTGGGCCGACAACTTCTAATTAATTAAACATTGCCTATGGTTAATTGATTAGTTTATAAAACAAATCAATTGGTCGAGCCCAATTACAGATAAAGGTTAATCCAAGAATTAATTCTAGAACAATTAATTCAAGCCCAATTCAAAACCAAAGCTCCCGGTTCAAACCTGAGCTCGTTATACGAACTTGCCTACAACAAATTCATCTCCAACACATAATTCAAATATACCATTTCTCACTCACCAAATAATGGTTTTGAGAACATGAATATATTCCGATTATTTACTTAACAAGTAAAATAATCATTCATTATTTAATTCTCAATAAATTAAATAATTAACCACCATAAATAATGATTTTCAAACCATTATATCCAACAATCCCCCACATGAGTGAGACAGCCGTATGCAAATGTATGCAGACACTTAGCTTAGTCCTCAAGAGACGCTATTGCCTTTGGATAGGTGGCTTGTGACCTTGAACCTTCCATAGTCAAAATCATCGAGTATACTGGCGGCCTAGTGGACGCGATGCCTTGAACTAGTCCTCCTTGGTGTATACCGAGTCAACAATATTGACACAATATTGTCTCAATCCTCATCCGTTCTCACGTTTGTGTCCTTTACAGGCCCTGGAACACCCTTTGGATTCATAAGTGCATCATTGAAGCGGCCCACACTTCACACTTACATAGGTGATTCTTTTTCCAAGTATCCTGCTATACTTGATCTTTTTAAGGTATCCAAGAATCATTAAAAGTCAAAGACTTAACCTCACCACACGCAGGTTTTCAAACACTCATTGTTCTCAGGGAATAGGTGAATTTGAGTGTTTTATTCACATTGACTCTTATAGCTTCGTTGTCCCATTGAACCAAGTTCTTGGGATCCTCCAGTCATCATGGTTGGGTTTCCACTATAATCATCCTTAAGATGTGGATTTTAATCTCATTCCCCTAGCAATTTTGACCATTTGATCTTGATTAAACCTTTTGGTTAGCGGATCCGCTAGGTTATTTATTGACTTCGCACAATCAATAGTGATAACCTCACTAAGAGATCAAATGTCATGGGTATTATGTTGAAGATCTATATAACACGATTTACCATCGTACAATCAATAGTCGTTCGGTTATCATAGTGAAAAATCACTAAAGATATTGCCTTTATTCAACATATAACATCTTCAAAATACCCCCACACTTTGAAGTATTTATAAGAATGTTTTTTTTTTTTTTCACATTTCCATAGCTCATAGAGAAGTCTTTCCCTATAAGTGGAATCTTGTAAATTCATTTTTTTACTAATCTTTTTATGGCATTTTAGATTAACATGTCCAAATCTACAAAACCATAAATCGGAGCACTCAAACAAGTAAGCACAAGAAGTAGATGTAATTTTTATTAGTACTTGTTAAATGTGGACACATGTCCTTACACTTTAAACAACAACTACATCTTTGTCCCATTCGTCGAAGTCCTTATCGACGTCGTAGACATTGTTCTTTGCCTTCTTTTTATTCGGCTCTTCATAATCAATAGTCTTGCCCTTTCCAATACTTGGGCAAGATCGCTTGTTGAAAGTTCCAACACCTTCCTTGATTATGTTTGCCTTAGCTTTTATAAGAGCTTTGGCCTCGTCAACCCGATATTTTCGGTCCAACGCCTCCCAAATTAACTTGGAGGTCTTAATACCGCAGTACAGCATTAGAGACAATCTGCTAAACCGTGCAACAAGACGATTTTACACGTGAAATCGCCTTTCCTCCAAGTGTCGTATCTCACAAGCACATGGATATTTGTCTCGCCCTCACTAGGCGGAGGCACCTCCTCATCACGGAGGTAGTTGGCTAGTCCCAAAGTAGTGATGTAAAACAACATCTTTTGGGACCACCTTTTGAAATCAGTCCCCGAGAAGTATGAAGGCTTCTCGGCAACAGGCATCCTTACCGATGTATGGAGAGGAGCCATCACGGACCGGAATCCGCCCGTTTGCTCAAACAGATAGACAACAGAGTCAATAGTTGAGCTGTCTGTTTGTCCAAACAGATAGGAGACAACAAGGCGCATCGCCTGCGTAGTTGGTGGAGCCGATGGTAATTGACTCGTTGGCTGGAACGGTTGACGCCATTTCTCCAAGCAAAGGTTTAAAGTTTCGAAAGTTTTTAATCAAAATTATTAGTTTAATCTCGATCTCCTTCGAACGGACGTGCAGCGTAATTATTCGTCTTGCGATTGTTAGATCCGGTGTACACGTCCTTTCTTGATTACAATATTAAACAAGAAATGTAGGAGAATAAGATCACAAAATGAACTAAAATTGAAATTACAAAATAAAATAACAAACTCAAAAGATAGTCGAGTCGAGATTGAATCTCTGCCCGCAAGACGAATAACGCCCCGGTAGTGCTCTCGGTTTGGCGGTTCGTCCCCAAAGGTAAAACGACTTCGTCTCGACGGATGTAGCACCACAAACCTACGAGCTCCGGCGAACTGAATAAGGACGAGAACTGAGCTATTACTCAATGAACTAAGCTAGTTTTAGTATGCAAATAAAATAGAAAAACTTTCGTATATTTCAAAAAAGCAATGAGAAAACCTCATTATATAGCTACTCAAAACATATGGGAATTGAAGCACCATCAAGAGCATTCATAAGCCAAATGGCTGTTTCGCATCTTTATGGTCAAGAGTCATCAAAATGACTGTTACACAATTAAAACATTCAATTTGGTGGTTTCATGTTATAGAAACGTCATGACCAACGTTCTATACCAAACGATTTAAACAATTTTGATGTTTAATATATTATGTGTTGATCAATTGAGTGGGCCAATTCCAACTTGTCAAATTGGGCCGACAACTTCTAATTAATTAAACATTGCCTATGGTTAATTGATTAGTTTATAAAACAAATCAATTGGTCGAGCCCAATTACAGATAAAGGTTAATCCAAGAATTAATTCTAGAACAATTAATTCAAGCCCAATTCAAAACCAAAGCTCCCGGTTCAAACCTGAGCTCGTTATACGAACTTGCCTACAACAAATTCATCTCCAACACATAATTCAAATATACCATTTCTCACTCACCAAATAATGGTTTTGAGAACATGAATATATTCCGATTATTTACTTAACAAGTAAAATAATCATTCATTATTTAATTCTCAATAAATTAAATAATTAACCACCATAAATAATGATTTTCAAACCATTATATCCAACAAAATAATGGAGAGGGAAGCTGCAGCAAAGGGGGAACCTGTGCAGCCAATTCAATCTGAAATCGACGACTTTGCCAAAGAACTGGATGAGGAAGAGCCAGAGCCAACTGCAGCAGCCAAAGCAGTCAAAGAGACATGGAGAGAGAAGATGGTTGCTCTTGCCAAAGCCTGTGGACATAAGCCAGAAGAATACAAGGACTATCACTGGCTGTGTAATTTCCACAACAAGCAAAGAAGAGAAATGCAAGAGCTGGACAAAATCATCAAGAAGAAAGCCGAATCACTCCTGCCTGCTGAGAAAAAGCAGAGGAAAAAAAGGCTAGCTACATGCAAGCTAGGAAGAATCAAGCAGCCTAAAAAATGGCCTAAATTTCCTCTAATCCTCGAACACATGTGCCCATGTGAGTAAATTATTGAGATGATGAAGGAGCTGGATTAGCTCTTTGGACAATTGGCCATGTTAAATGAGAGAAATAATAAATCTTTTTCAATTGAAACTCAACTACTCAATAGTTTTTATATAAGTCGGGCCATAAATCTCCAGATCTGTTTTAATCTAAAGTTTTTAATGAACTATGCATGTTTTGAGTCTAAATCGATGACCTGAGATAAGCACAAGTTCTCCATAAAATTTTAGGGGACCGGACAGTACTCAGTATGAGTGTAGAATGACATTCCAAAAATTAAAAATGAATGCAAATACTACTATATGCTATCACCACGTGTCAGCATTTGACCGATGTTTCAATAAAATTATAACTTTTAAAATTTGATAACTTTATACATAATGTATCAACACTTTTCTCAATGTCTGAATTTATACATTACCATCTCTTTAATTGAAGACAAAAATGATGTCAATGTAAGTTCTTTGGGGCTATCAAGATATGGATGGATCATCAATAGATAATTTTTTGTCATGATCGAATCACCAAAATATAATTTGATACATAAATTTGGACTTCATAATATTATTGCAAAAATTTTGATACATTATATATGAATTACTCAAATTTTAAACTTTACTATATTATTGCAAAATTGGCAAAATATTGTGAAAATAGATGCCATTTGTCCAATAAATATCATACCAACCTTAATCAAGATTCAACAAAACAATACATAGCTTCTTGACATTTGTTATTCAATATTGACCAAAGATGAATGGTGTGACCTCAGTAAGAAGCTTGGGAGGCCATTAGTTACTGCCATCTGTAAATGAGTGCATTTACTCACTGTTTTAACTTGTGTTAAAGAAAACATTAAATGAATTAGAAAGGCCACCCATCATGATATGAGAGGTGGGCAAGTAATATAACAACAGCGTGGACATAATTTATTGCCACATCACCCTCAAGTTGGATGTAGATGTACTGTCATTATTCTCTATTTCTCTAAGCTTAGCGTTTTTAATATAAAAGTAGCATATGCTTGTCAATGACTAATACCCAATTCCAATTATGAAAGCCATGTGCTTAATTACTTTGTTTAATTTCTTGTCATTTTCTTCCAATTTTTTGGCTAAATAATACTTACGCCTCTATGTAGACCAACTCAAATTAATTAACTTTATTCGTATATTAATTCTTACTATTAAGTACTAATTTAACTAAAATAAGTACAATATAATTAACAACAAACCTAACATCATGTCTAATATTCAGTAACCGCAATTCGACCATGTCTACCAGCCTACATCTATTCTCGACCCCTATAGTCATAAATAGGGCTGTCAAATTTCCGGGCCGGCCCGAGCCCGCCGGGCTTTTGGGAAAAATCAGGCCGGGCCGGCCAGCCCCCGAAAATTCACCGGGCCGGAAAATATGAAGCCCAACCCGGCCCGAAAAATCATTTTATACATAATTTTACCGGGCCGGCCCGAGACCACCGGGCTTTTGCCTATTTTGGGCCCGGGGGCCGGCCCGAATATTCATCGGACCAGAATTTTGCAGAGCCCAGTCCGGCCCGAAAACGGGCCGGGCCGGGCCGGGCCTGTTTTGACAGCTCTAGTCATAAATGCAGGACCCCAAATATGAGGCATGCACACACACACACCGACTTTCAAGAATGACTTAATCAGTTAATTGGTAGGGTAAATAATTTATAAGTCGAACTACCTAAAATATATTACGAGTAATAATTGTGAGCGAGCTTAGACACAAGCTAGTTTCATGCATCTGCACATTCGAATACGTGGATTTTCATAATTAAATTAATTATGTAAGTATACACTAATAATAAATTACTATACATAATACACCCCAGATGCCTCACCGACATATCAGTAAATACATGCACACAGCTACTTGAAACCAGAATTGCGATGGTGTCGGTGTCGGTGTCGGTGTCGGCAACCACAAAATACGCGTATAAACTAAATAAATTTTGCATCCATAACGAGAATTGAATCCAGACTTATTTGGAGTAGGGAACATTTTACAATTAAGTGGTCATCATCTTCAAAATTCAACAAATTACAAACCATAACTTCTACATAATAAATGGAACAACTATATATGTAAAAAGAATATCATACAAATTCATATAATATGCTACATATGATATGAATCACACGCACAATGAAAGATTTATCACGCCGGCAGCAATATCCCCCTGGTGATCTGATATTGGTAGGAATTACTTCCAATTTACGCGAAAGTGTCGGTGATCGAGAGAAATAACAGCAGGGAGTTTGAGGAATTTATATATAATACTACCGGCATTAAATGAAAGAACGATTATCGGAATCGGAGCAGTAAAATAGTATGAACTGAAGAGTAACGGGAAGGGTGGATCAGTGGATGAGGGAGGCGGCAGACCTTCCGTTGTCGAAATTCTTGGCGTAATTGAAGGAATCGTAGCGGTAGGTCTGGGGGAGGCCGACATTGTCCGAGCGGAGCAGCTTGCGGCGGAGCTCGGAGGTGACCTTGTAGAAGACGTGGCGCCAGCTGCCTCTGTTGTGGCTGCCGATGGCGGCGACCTCTTCCTCATTCATTTCGAGATCGGCAGCGAAGGTGGGTTTTCGGGTGAGGATCCAACCCCATCCCCATCCCCACCACTTCCTGACGGAGCTGCCGGCGTATTCGCCCATGGCTGATATGGATTTGGAGCGTCGGAAGGCCCACGCGGCGGCGGGGGAGGACGACGGCTGGATCTTCAGATTCAGAGAGAGAGAGGAAAGCCTCCGGCGGATCCCCGGTCCCCCGCCCGCCTCCTGGGTTTTCGACTGTGAAAGCGGAAGAGATTGCTTCCTCTGCAGCTGGAACACGGAGCTCATGATGATTGTTTTTTTCAGAATGGAATTGGAATTCTATCCTCAATTGCAGGAAAATTCTTGAGAGAGAGAGAGAGAGAGAGGAGAACCAGTGGAGGAGGAAGGGTTAGAGAAGGAGAGGAGAAAGGATGTTAGAATTGGAATGTAATGTTCCAAGCACAGCTGCGTTACAGCCTGTTTTATTCGGGTTTTCAAAGGTTTACAGCCAATGGTGATGATGTGTCCTCTTTTTTTTTTTTTTTTTTTTTTGCACTTTCTATTTTTATAATACGTTTTCTTTTAAATCTTAAACATGGGCTGGTAACCACATTATATATTAATTCCCCCTCAATCGCGGGAAAATTCTTTTCTACTTAATACTTTTTTTGTTCATTATTATGGAATCTTAAGCTTATGGCGGCAGCAATTTAATTTCTTTTATTCATAATAAACTATGTTGTATTACATAAAATGGATTATTAATTACTGGGCTTTAAATTATGGAAGGGATAAATGGATGATTGGGCCTTGTGTTGGAGAGTTTTAGTATAAGCCCATTTTGAGAAATGGCATTTTAGCAAATAAGAAAGAATTCACGTTGGGAAATTAATACGTATAGTTTTATGCTGATGTCGCCGGTTTGCTTAAGTTTTGCACAATATATGTACAGATAACATGGGGAAATAATCATTTTTAAAAGACAAAGATAAATTCTAACTATTAATCTTTAAAAAATAAATAATAATGCGGATTACTAAAATGCCCTACATACACGATATATACATGACATACATGAATGCATACATAATTACATACATGAATACATGAGTCCATACATGAAAACTTGAATTCATACATATATGTGTGTGTGTGTTTCTGTGTGTGCGCGTGCGCGTGCGCGTGCATGTGTTTTGTGTATGTGTGTGCGTCTAGTATGCGTGTGCATTTGTGTGTGTGTGTGTGCGCATGTCTTTGTGTGTATGTGTGTGTGCGTGTGTGCAGTGCGTGCGTGTGTGTGTGTGCAGTGTGTGTGCTATGTGTGTTAGAGAGAGAGAGAGAGAGAGAGTTGTTTTGTGTGTGGTGTATGCTAGTCATGTATACTTATCATGTATACTTAATCATGTATGATGATAAAATAAGGGTAAAATAGTAATTTTGAAGAAATTTTGATTACGGTCTGATCTCCTTTGCTATTCAATCAAAAAGCAGATTCGAATTGGCTTACCACCCCTAATACATACTTCCATATTATGAATCCAAATTTCGTTATTATTGTATTTATCTTTTAAAGATTAATGATTAGAATTTATCTTTGTTTTATTGGAATGATTATTTTAACTTTTGGCCCATATTTGTATTAAGATTTGACCTTAATGGCCAACAAACAAGAGCGGACAGAAAAAATCCTAAATTGAAATTGTATTTTCTAAATTTTGAGTACAATATTTCAAAAACATAATTTAATTCCAATTCGATTCGAAAGTTTTACAAGAGAAAGGAAATTTTGCTACAAGATTTCAAGAAGGGTTTGAGTAACGAGGATTTAAGTAAACCTCACCCAAAACCATCTTTACAGTAAGTTTTCCATCCATTTAAGTTGTTAAGCGGATTAAGCCTGACTTTATTATTTGAACTTAAAGATCTTTCATTAAGGAGAGACTTGTAGTGATTCATCATTACCACTTAAACTACAATTTTAAATTTTCAAAACCTTCGTTTATTCTAAACCCTTTTTTTTTTTAATGTTGAGTCGTTACCTTTGATGCATACTGGGTAAACTCCCGTAACGTCCATGTGCACCGATAACGGCTGCGGATTTCTACCCCATTAAAAAAAAAAAGTTTAGAATAAAAAAAGGATTTCGAAAAGGTTGCAACGCGTCCAAAATTTTGGGTCTGTACAGTGCCAACAGAAAAAGCCAAAACAGTAGTCTTGACCTTTTTAATTTTCTTTAACCTCATTGCTTTCGTTTTGCCAATTGAACTTTCTACTCTTCCTTCTAATTTTGTGTCAAAAATACATTTTTTCTTTTATATTCTACCACCTCAACAGATTTCCATTTTCATTTTCCAGATTTGACGCCGCACAAGAATAAAAGATGACTAAACTTTCTAACTCTCCCTTTACGGAGATGCACTTACGGCAGTGCATCATTTATTTATTTTTAATTTATTTAAAAACTTGTGACTTAAAATAGCACTCAATTTCTAAACTAAATTCTTGAGTTAGGGCTTTGAAATAAATGAGACCTGAAAAGTATTTCATAGTACGATCCAAAATTAGGATTGTTTGAGAGCCATACAGATCAAATACATATTATTTGAACAGACAGCAGACACTAAAATGGGTTGAATTAGGCTGATTTTCAAATCTCTACTAAAAAATTCATAAACATACTTTCAATGTCTCTTAACAAAAATGCCCCTAACATTAATTAATTACAATTTGGTACCACGAAACAATGTCATATACAAGCGATGAGCAAGGGCAGAATTTCCAAGTCATCATCCTATTTTGCACAAACACGCACTTGAAAAGGACAATAGAAAAATCTTCCAGTCTTACTCAATTTCCATATTCTTGCAAAGCTATTCACCATGAAATCAAAACAGAGAAATCCATCAATGCAAGCCACTACATGTAAATAACAACCAGTTGTTTCAGTGAGATGGCTGGAGTTTTATAAGAAGATTTCTCAAAGATTATAGTATTGAAATACAAGCCTCGTTGCATTGCTTTACTCAATAAGAACACAAAGTCTATAAAAGAATATTAATCGAATAGAATAGAGAAGTTAAATGACAAGTTTTGAGCTACCATCCCCCTCATTTACATGGTTATCATCGTTATTAGTTGAAAAAATAAAAAGTCCAGCACTCTAATTTTTTGATGAACTCACTTTATACTGGCAACATCTTTACTGGACCTGTTGTATTTCATATGGCTCTTCACAAGTTGTCCAGCAGCAATCGCAGACATAAGAGAGAGCTCTCCTGCAAGAACTGAACCCGCAACGATGGTGGCTAACATCCGGGCATTCGATCCGGGAACCTCCTTATTGGCTCCCTTCACCCCCAGCAGATTCAAACACGCCGACTGAGATGCCAGTTGAGTCCCCCCTCCAACTGTACCAACCTCAATACAAGGCATCGTTACAGACACGTGAAGGTCCTTCCCATCATTCACCGCTTCCATCATCGTGATGCAGTGAGAACTCTCAATATTCTGTGCAGGATCCTGACCGGTGGCTATGTAGATTGCAGAGACTATATTGCTAGCATGAGCGTTGAAGCCGCCGAGAGCTCCGGCCATGGCGGAGCCGGTGAGATTCTTGAGCATGTTAAGTTCCACTAAGGAAGCAACATCAGTCTTGAGCACCTTATTCACCACATCACCTTGAATGACGGCCTCACACACAACCGACTTGCCCCTGCCTTCTATCCAATTCACTGCAGCAGGCTTCTTGTCCGAGCAGTAGTTTCCAGAAATTCCCATAACATCCATGTCGGGGAACTGGTTGTTGAGGAAGTCCATCACATTCTGAACACCCTTGGAGACCATATTCATTCCCATGGCGTCCCCCGTGCTGCACGAGAATCGGATGTACAGATTCTTGCCGGCGATGGCACACTTTATGGTCTGAAGCCTGGCGAATCTGCTGGAACTGTTGAACACGAGCGACAGGGTCTCAAAATTGAGAGGATCCTCCAGGAACAGCTTCAACTCGGCAGCCCTCTTGGCGGAGCCGAACCTGACGACGGGAGCCCTAGTCATGGCGTCCCCAAAGAGGGAGCTGGTGGCCCCTCCAGAAGCATAGATAGCCTTACATCCCCTGTTGGTGCTGGCAACCAAGCAACCCTCTGTCGTCGCCATGGGAACCGAGAACTCCTTTCCGTCTAAAAACAACGGCCCCGCGATGCCCACTGGAATTTGCACGTACCCCACCGGCATCTCGCAGCATTGCCCCAATATTGACTCGTAATCGAACCCTTCCAAGGGCAGTCCCTCAAGGGACTTGCCTGTGATGCGCTGCAAAGCCTCGCGACGGATGGCGGCTGCGCGGCGGCAGTCTCCCAGCTTCGATTCTAGGGCATACGAAGGGATCTTTCCCTCCACGACGGACTTGACAATTTCCTCGTCCTGCTCGTCGGTAACCTCAATCTTAGCAGCGGCGGGTTTGGGAGAAGCAATTTTAAGATAATCGAATTGAGGCGCGGCGGCGCAGGGGATTTTTCGTGAATCCTCCTTCACCATCAAGCTGTCGAAATCGCTAATCTCGTCTTCGTCATCCGTAATATCTTCGTGGGGAGCGCGGGGAATGATGAGCGACTGGACAAACCCGACGCCGAAGAAGCCGAGAAGGTAGACGAAGGAGGCGACGAAAGTGACGATGGCGGCGATCTCTGAGAGGGTAACGACGTGGAGAGGGGTGGAGTTGCGGATCTTCTCCCGCCAACGGAGGAGCAGGAAGTAAACGACGGAGAAGAAGAGTGTGAAGAAGACGGTGTTGGTGAGGTAGTGGGGAAGGGGGAGGTCGTCGGACGCCTTGAACGAGTCGTCGGCGAGTTTTGTCTGACGGCGGCGGGCTTCCATTATGTAATTTCAATAATTGCGCAAAAGAAATGGAGATGTGTTTGTCTTCTTCACCCTTAAAAGAGAGGGAGAGAGAGAGAACAGGCAGAGTAGGTTGGGGCTGCACTGGTCGCTGCTGGAGTTGGAAATTTGGGGATGAATTGAATGAGGAGAAATGGTGTATTTATATGATGAATTGTTGGTCAAAACTCAAAAGGAAGGTGCGGGGCGGATTCGGGACTGAGTAGTGATGTGCAAATTGTAATCTTTTATTGAATTATGGGTATCAATAAGAAGTGGCTAATGCAATTTCAATTAATTACACTTTTTTGGCGTTCTACGTTGCTGTGTTAATTTAATAGTCTAATTTATTGCATTCAATCCGCGTGGGTACATAATTTTAAATTTAGGTGTAGAAATGGCGTGTTGCTTCTTATCTTAATACATTAATTTTTGTACTTAACAGAGTGAACAAGAACTAGTAAATAACTGATGAAATAAGTCTTTTCCTTTCACATTAATTTATAACTTATATGTTATCTCAAAAAAAAAAAAAAAATACTACTTCCTCCGTACCATTAAAATTATTTTCCTTTTCTTTTGGATTGTCTCATTTAAATTGTTATATTTTTTAAAAAGTAAACAATTAACTCTTCAAAAGTGATGAGACTTATCGATTTCTTCTATTTTTATTTTTCTCCTTAATAATCGTGTCGAACAGTAACAGAACAAAATGAGTGGGATAGAGGGAGTACTATAATTTATACGTGGAAGTGGAGCATAAGTGTGACCCGTCTCCTACATTTATAGCGATTCAATTATATAGAAAACATTAGGTTCCTTCAAAGAAAACGAAACCATTAGGTAGCTTCCCGTAGAATATTTGTAGAATATTTGATTTCAAAGTTTTAAGTTTTTAACCTCTCAAAAAAAATAGTTTTAAGTTTTTAACAGTACAAGGACAAAAAATTACTCACACAAATGAGAATAAATAAATAAATTATATGTACGTCCAAAAATTATTACCTAATACTCCTCCTATATGCTTTTTGATTCAATCATTTTTATTTGACTCTCATAAAGTATTGAATTATATTGATATAAATGTAAACATTATTATAAATCTCATCATATGATCATCGAGCAACCTAATTTTGACTGATCTACTACTTCATAAATAATACTCCATGCTAATTTATATCAATATATCAATATATCAATATTGAGCTTCTTACACACTCATGATCTGAATCTAATTTATATCAATATATATTATTATAATTTTTTTTGAAAGAATTATATTATTATAATTAGTGTGTCCATGTTGTTACTACAGTGATATAAGATATTATCTATTATTACTATTATAAAAGAGCATTTCTTACAAAATATATGTTGCCTCTTATATCCTTCTAATAAACTAAATTTAAGAGTAATAATGTAATATTATATAATTATGAAATTTTTTATAATTGAACTCAATTTATAAATAATTATTTTAATAATTATCTTAAGGGAATTTTGAATTAGGAGCCTTAATCCAACTGAATGATATCATGCCATATAAGAGAGAGAGAGATAAATTGGTGAAGAGTTCCTTTTTCCGGATGGCATGAAAAGAGAAGCTAAATGATGAGTAAACAAGGTTTAAAAAATTACTAAAAAATGTAATAAACATGATTAAGAATCAAAGTCAATTAATTAGTATGTGTTGGTCTAGCGATACACTGGTTAATGTTTCATATTCAAGTCCACTATGGCACGATCTTTAAATTTAATTACTAATTTATCAAAAAAAAGTCAATTAATTAGTATTCTCTCTGTCCCGTCCGAAGTGACACTTATTTTCAGCAACGTTATTTAGGAGAATAGTTAATAAAGAATAAAGAGATAATAAGTGATGGAGCCCACATCTTTTTGTGAGAGAAAGTGATTTTCTTTTTTGGAATGTGTCATTTCGAGTGGACAACACAATAAAGAATACGTGCCATTTCGAATGAGTCGGGGAAGTATTAAATTATGCAGACCCAATTTTGGAAAAGAAATTGAATTCGCACACTTTCGTAAATTTTTTTCTCAAAATCTCATATATTTTAGTTTCTATTTTATTTTGAATTTTGAATTTCATTATGAAAATTTAATCTTAATTATTACGATTATTAACTTAGAAAACTCATTTCCCCCTTAAATTTCTAATATCAATTACCTTCACCAATATGTAAGATTGAAGCAAATGATCTTATTCTTATTTCATTGGATTAATTAAATACATGATGAATTTTGAACCTTAGATTCTTGATGCGGAATTCCATTCTTAATTATTTCGTTAGATAATGAGGTACATGATGAACTCTAACTCACTCTTACGAAGTTATAAGAACAGTGATGACAGCTCTGTCAATTATATTATCTCTCTCTGAAAATCGTATCTGAATCTTAAAGATTTTCTTGCATATATATATAGTCATATCTGATTCTATATCTTCAAATCTTCGATACACGTTATCAAGTCATGGAGGATCCACCTGAGACGTGGATAGGATTTGCTCATAGAAAATGGTGAGCACAACTCCACCTCTCTATTACTAGTATTTGTTGACAAGTTCAACACTTGATCCCATTACTATATTTCAGCATTACAGATTCATTATCTGCAAAATAACATATTAAAATGCGTGTGACATAATTATAACACTTCTTATATATACCATTTTTTTTTGGGAACCAATGGTGACAGGTCCCCGTGAAATAGAAGAATCTTCCAAGTCTTGCTAAGCACTCCATTTTTGAGCAAAGCTATTTGATTAAACGAAAAAATTATGCTACTTAATTCATTACATGCAAATAGCATGTAGTTGTTTGAGTGAATAACCAATATCCATGACTATGAGCAGCACAGCGCAGGAACTAGCTCGTAACAATAGAGATGGTCAAGTTTTATTAGGAAAATCCCCAAAGATTATATTGAAATACAAACCTCGTTACACTGCTTTATAGATAAGAAATGCAGATATATAAAGTCTATAAATAAAAGAATTTTTTTTTATGAGAAAACTATAAATAAAAGAATTAACCGAATTGAATTGAGAAGTTAAATGACCAGTTTTGAACTACTATCCTCCACAGTTGTATACTAGCTAGTTGTGTGACAAGTTAGCACCGTTGCTGTCTGGAAAAAAAAAAAAAAATCCAGCACTTTGATTTTTTTATGAACTCAAGACTTGATGCTGGCAACATCTTTACTGGACCTGTTGTATTTCATATGGCTCTTCACTAGTTGTCCCGCAGCAATTGCTGACATCAGAGAGAGTTCTCCGGCAAGAACTGAACCGGCAACGATCCTGGCTAACATCCGGGCATTCGATCCGGGAACCTCCTTATTGGCTCCCTTCACCCCCAGCAGATTCAAACACGCCGACTGAGATGCCAGTTGAGTCCCCCCTCCAACTGTACCAACCTCAATACAAGGCATCGTTACAGACACGTGAAGGTCCTTCCCATCATTCACCGCTTCCATCATCGTGATGCAGTGAGAACTCTCAATATTCTGTGCAGGATCCTGACCGGTGGCTATGTAGATTGCAGAGACTATATTGCTAGCATGAGCGTTGAAGCCGCCGAGAGCTCCGGCCATGGCGGAGCCGGTGAGATTCTTGAGCATGTTAAGTTCCACTAAGGAAGCAACATCAGTCTTGAGCACCTTATTCACCACATCACCTTGAATGACGGCCTCACACACAACCGACTTGCCCCTGCCTTCTATCCAATTCACTGCAGCAGGCTTCTTGTCCGAGCAGTAGTTTCCAGAAATTCCCATAACATCCATGTCGGGGAACTGGTTGTTGAGGAAGTCCATCACATTCTGAACACCCTTGGAGACCATATTCATTCCCATGGCGTCCCCCGTGCTGCACGAGAATCGGATGTACAGATTCTTGCCGGCGATGGCACACTTTATGGTCTGAAGCCTGGCGAATCTGCTGGAACTGTTGAACACGAGCGACAGGGTCTCAAAATTGAGAGGATCCTCCAGGAACAGCTTCAACTCGGCAGCCCTCTTGGCGGAGCCGAACCTGACGACGGGAGCCCTAGTCATGGCGTCCCCAAAGAGGGAGCTGGTGGCCCCTCCAGAAGCATAGATAGCCTTACATCCCCTGTTGGTGCTGGCAACCAAGCAACCCTCTGTCGTCGCCATGGGAACCGAGAACTCCTTTCCGTCTAAAAACAACGGCCCCGCGATGCCCACTGGAATTTGCACGTACCCCACCGGCATCTCGCAGCATTGCCCCAATATTGACTCGTAATCGAACCCTTCCAAGGGCAGTCCCTCAAGGGACTTGCCTGTGATGCGCTGCAAAGCCTCGCGACGGATGGCGGCTGCGCGGCGGCAGTCTCCCAGCTTCGATTCTAGGGCATACGAAGGGATCTTTCCCTCCACGACGGACTTGACAATTTCCTCGTCCTGCTCGTCGGTAACCTCAATCTTAGCAGCGGCGGGTTTGGGAGAAGCAATTTTAAGATCATCGAATTGAGGCGCGGCGGCGCAGGGGATTTTTCGTGAATCCTCCTTCACCATCAAGCTGTCGAAATCGCTAATCTCGTCTTCGTCATCCGCAATATCTTCGTGGGGAGCGCGAGGAATGATGAGCGACTGGACAAACCCGACGCCGAAGAAGCCGAGAAGATAGACGAAGGAGGCGACGAAAGTGACGATGGCGGCGATCTCTGAGAGGGTAACGACGTGGAGAGGGGTGGAGTTGCGGATCTTCTCCCGCCAACGGAGAAGCAGGAAGTAAACGACGGAGAAGAAGAGTGTGAAGAAGACGGCGTTGGTGAGGTAGAGGGGACGGGGGAGATTGTCGGACGCCTTGAGCGAGTCGTCGGCGACTTTCGTCTGACGGCGGCGGGATTCCATTGTTAGAGAGAGAAAGAGAGTGAGTGAGAGGGAAGACAGAATAGGCTGGACTGCGGTGGTCGCTGCTGGAATTGGAGTTGGAAATTTAGGGGTGAATTGATTTGAATGAGGAGATGATTAATTAACGTTGTATTTATATGAAGAATTTGTTGGTTAAAGGGAAGGTGCGGGGCGGGTTCGAGACTGAAAGTCCTGATGCAAATACAATTGAACTATTGAAGTATCAATAATATGTAGCTAATGTATTTTTAATTGCATCTCGTTTTTTGGCGTTCTGCAACGTGAGTCAATTCCATAGTTTATTTTACTGGCATAATAAAAAATAAATAAAAAGTACTTATATTAACTGTATTCAATCCCCGTGGTAGTGGGTGCATAATTTTAAATATTAGCATAGAAATAGTCTTTTTTTTTTTTTTTGAACAAAGCATAGAAATAGTCTTGTGCTTACAGTTTTATTTATAATTTTATTCTTGGAAGTGGAGCATATTAAGTGTGACCCGTCTTCTACATCCATAGCCGTCTAATTATATGAAAACCATAATGTAGGTAGCTTCCGCTTAGACTACTTGAATTAAAATTTCAATAAGGGACAAAAAATTAATCACATGAAAAAAAAAAAAACGTACAAAATTATTAACTATAGCATGCCTTTTGATTCAATCATTTATACATGTCATTATTTAGGCTCTCGTAGAATCTTGGACTGTATTGGTAGAATTGTATAATTTATTACAAATCTCATTCATGTGATCCAATTTTAAATGATCTATAACTTCAATACCTAAATAATACGAACTTCTTATACACTCATGATCTAAATTTAAATTTATATCAATGAATATATTAGAGTATTATTTATATATATCCAGTATGATGATAGTGTATACCCCTATAACCATTTTTGAAGACATGTATAACACATAACCACTAAGACTTTTTGACTTTTCTAATTATATCTATTGTGACATTTTCTAAAAAAGTGTCATTTTGTGTGAAAAATGGGGAAAAATTGGACTAGTTAACCAAAATCATATAAAATCATGTATTTACCCTCCTATTTTAGCTATTAAAATGATAGCTACGTATTTCTTTATTACCTATTTTGCTAATCGATCCTACGCTTCTAAAATACCATTTTGTCCCTCCGGCCCAGTTAAGGGGTAGCACGACAAAAGATACCCAGTACCTTGCAAACCTAGACCCGACCCTGCCGCACTTCCAACCCACAAAAGTGCGGGAACCCCATGGCAATATCCACATTAGGCTTTTTACGGCGCAACCCAGGTATCAGAGCCTAGGTCATCCCTTACGGAGAGTCACGCTTCGTGCACGCAGTCACGTGCGAGAGGCTCAGGGCTTTTTATATGATGTACTGCTCTGATGGAACAAAAGAAAGATAAAGGAGTATCATCTACTCTTTTATATCAAGAGATTTCTCCAGATTCCTCCAAGATTTCGGCGGATCTAAGAGAAATTCAGAAGACAGTACAATATTATGGCGATAGCCTGTATGGTGTACCACGCGATCTTTACAAGATTGCTATGAAACAGGATGAAATCTACAATATCCTGAAGGAGATCCAATCACGGATCGAGAAACTGGAGCAACAATCTCATTCCAGTCAAAGGAGAAATCCTTTTGGTAATGAACCCACTTATCCAAAGCCAGTGGGAGAAACCAAAAAGGATCCAAACATGGAAACCTTGAAAAGAATGATTCGTGAAAAGAAAAAATGAGTAATCTTGAACGAATCAAGCTTGACGACCTCCAGGAGTTAGCAGAATCTTTTGCTAATATGATAATGGTGGATTTGAAGATGAACCAGAATGTGATCCAAAACCCATAGCCGGTGAATCAACTACCACCAGGAGCCATCATTGGAAATCAACAAGATTTTCAAAATGCACCAGGAGCCATTAATGCAGTCCAGAATTTTCAGACTGGAGCAAGGTATGATCAACATACCCCAAACGATGCATACATGGCAGCAAGAAGGACAAGGGCAAGAAGGCCGCATCCAAAGGTGCAAGATACACCCTATGGAAAGGCGACCCTAGATCCCATCCATCCTTACGGAGTGATGCTCGACCTTGATGAAGTAAATTTCAGAGATCGAGAATCCGTTATTGACGAATGGACGTCAGCCCTGAGAATTGCAGCTGCAACTCTCAACTTGAACAAGGAAGAATTCGTAAGAATTCTCGAAATGAGTCTTGCCGGAGTTGTCAAGACAGCATGGGAATTCTTTCCCGTGGATATCAAGAATTCATGTTTTGAGAGTGATAACTACACAGAACATGTCCAGAATATGGCCGTTCTTTTTAAGAACCATTTTCTGGGAGAAGGATATTTCGAAGGATATGATCAAGAGAAAAGAAAGAAATACTTGATGGCATTGTATAATCTAAGACTTGCTGTCTTGGATCAACAATCGCTCAACAAGTTTCTACAGCTCCTTACTCTTTATCAACATCAATCTAAAGTTGATGATAGAGTGGCACTGGAAATTTTTTTTCTAAAATTTCCAAGCCCATGGAAAGAGATGCTGATTCGGGATTACGAACCAAGTGATCCTGAAAACGTCGCAAGAAGGATGTCTTATGTATATCGAAAGCTCTCAGAGTGGTGTTAACAAGCAACAGCTCTGAAGAACTTGAAGAAACTGAGGAGGATTAACAAATTTGCTCCTCTAAACTGTGAAGACAATGATCTACCAACGATCATTGGAGGAGAACCACCGAGGCTGAAGAAATACAAGAAAAATAGATTTCAGCCCTATCATAAAGGTGGAGATCCAAAAAGAAATTCTTGGAAACCAAGAACCAGATGGTCAAGACAGAAGGCCAGATCTTACAAATCAGGCCAAAGAAGTGGACCATCAAGGTATAGGTATCCATTCCGAGGAGATGATAAATCTCAAGGAAGGACACCTGCCAAGAAAACTTTCAGAAGAACTCACACTAGAGTTAATGAAAGTTTCAAAGATTGCAACTGCTGGACGTGCGGTGCAAAGGGGCATATTTCCACAAATTGCCCAGACAACGAGAGAAGAGGTATCAACAAATTCGAATCCACTCCGGATATCGAAGATGCCATCTACTACCAGGAACTGGTACAAGTATATCAGTTCAAAGATATACCCTCAGATGAGAGTATATATGAACAAGAAGAAGTTTTCAGCGAAGAAGATTCAGAATGGTCTGATGGAACTAGATCAGATTCAGACTGATCCAGAGATTGTTCATCATGAGAAAGAGGACAGAACAGGATTTTCCAGTCACACAACTCTCTCTCAAAATATGATTGACAAAATCATGAAGAAGAGTCTGAATATACAAAAGTATCAAGGCTTTTCAGCAAGTAAAATAGATCAAGTTCTAAGGAACTTAAATCTAAAAAGCAGGAAACAACAAATCGTCTATGGAATCTCTAGACGAGAAATGTCGCTTGCTATAGAGCTTACAGGTTATCAAGTGGAGATGCAGTTGATTCCAGCCAGTGACATAAGGGAAGACCTATCAAGGATGAAGCCCGAAGTCGCTGAAAAGATGAACTGGATCCATATTGGAGCAATCCAGTTGATGTTAAAATCGGCTCTCTTTACCGGAGTTCACACGCCGATTGATATCGCTATATGCGATAAAAGAGTTAGAAATCTGAAGGATTCCGTATTGGGAACAATAGCGGGAGATTTTTGTGCAGGACAAGTAGTGGGAATCATCTATCCAAAGATTGCTTACAATCTTAATGATACCCATTTCAGCAAAGCCCTGACGCTTTATCAGGACTTTAAACGCAAGGATTTGCTGGAGGAAGGAAACAGACCTTACTCCATTACTTATCAGGTATCATATGCTCTTTCCAACTCACATCACACTGAGTTATTCCTGGGAAAGAAGTTTATTGAGATACCAAATATCTTTAACAAGGTGACAACAGCGGTTTGTCCCGATAGAGTTGAAATTGCTCGGTTAAGGAATGTGGATATTCAAATCCGAGATAGAGAAGTCATGAGACACGATCAAAGTCTCAGGATAACTTCAGGGAGATTATCTTTCCAAGGAGACAGGATTATGTCTTTGCCATATGGAAGGAGTCGGAGTCTCATCCGAGAAGCGCCACACCCTCAAACATCTCAGAGTAACAAAGTTCCAGTGAATCTGAAATGTCCCGAGGGATGGAGAGAAGTGATAGTAAAATTTGACACTACAAGGTGGGAAACCAACTTCCCCTGTAATGTTCTTTACTATCACGGCAGCCAGAGATCAATCATTACAAAGGCACCCTGGAGATTGGGGGACAAGTGATGGAGATCAAAGGCAGAGCTGGAAGAGAAGCAGTTTTGCTATTGGGTTTGGATTTTCTTGAGGATCACAAACCTTGGGCAAAAAAAGAAGATGGAATGGAAGTTACGATTAATGAAAGAAAACTATTAATCGAATGACAAGTCCATTCTCCATATACATCTCTATAGGGATGTTATATGAAAAATATAAGGCAGAATATTTTGCTGCTTATATTGACTCAGGTGCAGAAATTTGTACTGCAAAACGAGGAGTCTTCCCAGTAGAGGTAGAAGATGATCTACCCCGAATTGCAGGAAGAGATTTCTCAAAGAAAATTTTGCTCCTAGCTAAAGGAGTAAAAGAGACGGAAATCCTAATTGGCGGAGCCAGAGGTACACCTTGGTATAAGGTTAAAACTCCACCAATTTATTTCCATGATACAGGTGCAGACATTCTGTTAGGAAACAATTTCCTACAGATGTTCAAAAGATACATGCAGGATAATGAAAGAAGGCAATTGGTGTTCACAACCATTTGCGATCACAAGATCATTGTCCAGAGGCTCAAAGGGGCTTTTAATCGCCAGATACCATTGAGTTTTCGCAGCAAGCGTGGTGATGAAGGAAAACTTCGACATCCAAAAATGAAAGATCAAAGGAGATTCAGCGAAGCAGTGCTAAGCTGTATTAGGGATTGGGATCTTGGAGATGAAGAGATTCAGGTCCTCAAAGCTTCTTTAATATCCTATCAAGATATTAGGGAAGAGGTGAAGGTATCCCTAGAAGATGTCAAAAGGAAAATCAAAAGGAATTACAGTGAGAATCCTTTGGCATGGTGGGATAAAAACAGGCTCAATACAACCTTGAAGGTGAACCCAGAAAAGGAGTATGAGTTTGTAAGATACAGACCAATCCTGATGAACCTCAAAGATCAACAGGATATGAAGGAGATAATCAAGGAACACCTTGATTTAAAGCTGATCGAACCAGGGAACTCGTCCTATAGCAGTCCTGGATTTCTGGTAAGAAATCATGGTGAGATCAAACGAGGTAAATCTAGACTGGTTATTAATTATAAAGGAATTAATGATATTCTAGAGTTTGATGGATATTTTATCCCAAGTAGGGAACACCTTATTAATTGCATTAGGAATGCTAAGGTTTTCTCTAAGTTTGATTGCAAGTCAGGTTTTTACCAGATTCGCATGGAGGAAGGGAGTAAGAAGTTTACAGCATTCTCTACTCCACAAGGGCATTATGTTTGGAACGTAATGCCAATGGGGTTAGCTAATGCGCCTCAAATATTTCAGAGAAAGATGGATAATCTATTCAAAGATTATTTTTCTTTTATGTTCGTCTATATTGATGATATTTTAATAGCATCAAAAAATATGGAAGAACATATCAAACATCTTGAGATCTTTGCAGATGTTTGCTATAAAGAAGGATTAGTACTGTCTGAAAAGAAGGCAGTTGTTGCAACCCGGAAAATGGAATTTCTGGATATTGAGATCGATGAAGCAGGAATCATTCTCCAGGACCATATTGTTCAAAAGGTCCAGAATTTTCCTGAAGATCTGAAAGAAAAGAAACAACTTCAGAGTTTCTTGGGAGTTGTTAATTTTGCGGGACCATTTATAAAAGATCTCGCAAAACATAGAAAAGTTTTCAGTTCATTACTGAAAAAGGATGTCTCGTTCATCTGGACAGAAGAACATCGACAAGGGATGAAGGAGTTAAAAGAGGTTTGCAAAAATCTCCCAAAGCTCGCGATACCTCAGGACGAAGATGACTTGGTCCTGTATACAGATGCTAGTGATTATTGGTGGGCAGCAGTCTTAACCAAGATCACTTCTAATGGAGAAGAACCCTGTAGATACTGCAGTGGTTTATTCTCAGATGATGAGGCCGTAAGATGGCACATCAACGAGAAAGAATTCTTTGCAGTTAGAAAGACATTTAAAAAATGGCCTTTATTTTTACTTGCAAAGAAATTTACTTTGAAAGTTGATAACACACAAGTTAAAGCTTTCTTAAGAAACAAGATGGAATCGAAGCCTGAAAAGGCTAGATTAATTAGATGGCAAGCTGAATGCCAATATTATATTTTTGATATTGTCATTCTGAAATCTCACGAAAATATTCTTGCAGATTTCTTAACAAGAGATGGAGCAAACTGACGTGAACTCCATTCTACTAGCCCATAGACATCTCAGAGAAAATCTGGAGATGTTATCCGGCGAGTGGGACGAGTGCATTCTGAATGCTGAACAAGAAGGAAGATTGCAAACTCTCGATAAGATGAAAGTCACCGAGAGAATACGAGCTTGCATACGGTCTCAGGGTCAACTCTGGACTGCATGTCAAACACCAATCCTTCGGGTGGCCAAAGATCCTTTGGTAAAAGAAGAGTTTCGAGTACAGGGCTCTAAACCTGTAGCAGAGGATTCAAATACCTCTTGCCCAAGTTCTAAGGTGGTGGTATCTTCGGAACCATTGCCCCAAGAAAAAGATGATATTCAGGGGTCACACTCTGAACTATCATGTCAACCCGACACCTACGGGAAAAAGAGGGAGAGATTAATCTTAGGCCAATGACTGGCATTTCTAAGATTAATACTGATAAGATTGAAGTTTCTTCTTCGTGGCAGGTTTATCAAGCCAATTGGAAGAAGCTCAACACAAGGACTGGTATCAACCCCGAAAAAATAAGGGTTGATGTCTCGGGGAAATATCCTCGGGTGTGGATGATGCCAAATTCAGATCCACACGAAGTCAAGAGATGGTATGAATTCGGAGCACTTTCTTCAGTTTATACCACATCCCCATCATTCGCCGAAATCAAGAATCTACCCAAGTGGATTCAAGAAGCGGTGTATGATACCTGGGCTAACAATCCGCAGCTTAGCCGAGGTGACGTTTTGGAGTTGTATTTCATCAGTGCAGCCCCAGAACCAGCAGGGAAAGGAAACCATGAAGCCTTTCACTATATTTGGCTTCGAAGACCAGATGCACGCGCCCTTGAAAAGATCAAAGCGCCTGCAGAGAAAGAGACTACTCTAGTCTCAACATTGCCAGAAGATCTCATCTCCACAAGAAGAGCATGGGGTTTATGGGTCTGTCTCACTGAGATGGACAAAGTCAAGTTCCCGTTCAAATTCTTTCAGAATTCAGTGAACGGATCATTCCTGTTAAATACCATGACAGGAAAATCTACAAGATTCGCAGAGGAAGCTTTCGAAAGAAAGAGAACCTTGCTCTGGGAAAGCAAGATTACGACGAGTAAAGACACTCATCGTAAATATTGCAACATGGCTCATTTTGGGAACTGGTCCGAGCGCGTCTGTTCGGATTGCCAGAACCAGAAAGAACCAGAGTTCGGGAAGGGGTTCATGCCCAGAAAGAGAAAAGAGAAGGCTCGGTCCCACGAGCATCTCGAGCAGAAGGCGCTGCCAAAAGCAAGGACGCCAAGGGCCCCGGGAAAAAAGTAGATTCCCGACACAGGTTGGTAGAGTCATGTGACTCTGAGCTGGAGCACCCACTAAAAAGAAAAAGACAGTAGTGGGTGGAGGGGATAGTTTTTACCCACTAAAAACTAAATGGGAAAAAGCACAGCAGGAGCATTATCAAACAAAGATAGTGCGGTTTGATTAAAGTAGCACCGAAAGTTGGGCGTCCTTATTCAATAATGGACGACAGCAGTGGTCCTACGCTGAGTCAGAAACAGGCTGGCCACGGAACAAAGGAATCCGAGGCAATAATGAAGGAAGGAGGTTGAGATTTGAGACCTCTATATTATCCACAAGTTTGGAGAGCAGAAGATATCAAAAAATCGACACCAGCATTCTTCTACACCATCTCCTCTGCTCTCAAAATAAAAATTTGTTATAGTTCTTAGCTTAGTATAGTATAGTTTATGTATTTCAATTCCGCTACCATAGGTAGCTAAACAAGTCTGTCTCCTCCCTAAAGGAGATATACTTATGTTGTAATAAGTTTTATATAATTCCTATATAAAAGTTCGGGCTTTTGCTCATCCCTTCCAGTGTCTATTTATTCTATAAATACCAACTAAATACCCTACGTCCAGAGTAGGAAACGAACGAGGGCTGTGCTGTGTGCTGCTGAAGGAGTCTGCGTCTGGAAACCATCGGTTGCGATCGTGTGGTTGGACGAGGTCCCTAAAACTTCCGGCGGAAATACCCGGCAGCATTCCGGTCAAAAAGGTATGAAGTTGGTATAAGTAGAATTTATTTATACGGAAGTGTGATGGGCCTGATAATATTGCATGATTTATCTCCATATTGAAGAAATGAATTGATAAATCAGAGTATGTAATGAAGAAATTTAGTAGAAGGGTAAAAGAATGGTGCGTATTGTATGATTATAAGGTTGACTAGGTTATATCAATATTTCCCCTTATTTTATACAATATTTTATACACAAAATGGATATAATAATCTTATTGGTGGGTCAGTGGGTACTGCTTATACCCGCTATCAAAAGTGGTCGTAGGAGGTACACACTATCTTGATACTGGATAGAATGAATTTCCTCTCAATATATTATGTTGTTACTATAGTGATATATAGTCATATAGAAGGTATCATAAACATAAAGCAAATTGGTGTCATTTTTTGTTGTTGAAAATTAATTGTCAAAATTATCGCCCCCAATCATAATAATATTATTAAAACGATTACGTATTCGAGCGCTCCCCTTAATTTTAGGTTCTACGTGGCGCGCTCTCCATTCATTATTCTTATTTATCTTAAATCATCTTTTAATGTATTTTTAATCCATATATTCTATAAATTAACTATGAAATTTTCTATCCCACATCGATTTTCAATAAGACTCAACTCTTGAAGAACCATTATAAATATTCAAGATCAATGTGTATTTTTTTCATCCTGCAAATATTTTGCATAAACAATTTAATTTGGCCAATTAATTAGTTGGTCAAATAAATAATTTTATTTTTATGTTGGACAATGTAATTTGGCCAATTATTAAGTTGTCAATATTAATTCATATACTATACATTATTATTATTATTATTATTATTATTATTATTATTATAATTACTACTATTACTATTACTATTATTATTAATATCTCAACTTCATGCCACATATGTATATATCAAATCAAATTCTATACAAATTATATTTATTCTATTATCTCTACCTCTATATCGATATATTCTATATATACTAATATAATAATGTGTTGGTCCCAAGACGGATACCTTGGTGTAGAGGGGTGGGTGAATACACCAAGGTTTAAAAACTTTTCCAAGTTAAAACTCTTTTCAGAGAGCTGGCTGTGTTCGATCCAGCTGGATGGCAGCTTGATCGACACAGCTGGCTGTGTGTGTGTGCGGAATGTGGTGGATTTGGAAAGTCCGTCTGTTGCTTCAAATATATTGCAAAGCTCTGTTTTACTTTTTAAGTTAGTCAGTTTATGCAGATTGAAATGTATGCTTATGAGGGTTAGTAACATGCATAAAACAAAGCGATAATTAACAGAGCATTTTTAACGTGGTTCGGAGTAACCCCTTCTACGTCCACGACCAGATTCACTGGTAATTCACTACCACTTGGTTTCCAAGTACCAATCAACTTCACAACTCTAACCCGAGGTGTGTTCCAACAGTTTGCGGGCACTGTCAAGCCTACACCTTCAGTTTCCGGGTACTGAAGAACCTAACCACTCGAATTACACGCTTCGAGCAAGCGTACCTTTACCTAACCTTTCTGGGTTTGGGTTTGGGTATGGTTTTCCAACTATGAACGAGTTCTTATAATGAAGAACAAGGAGTATGATGAACTCGTTCAAACTAGGCTTAAGATATTTATTCTGATCTATTCTGCCTATGACTGAATATGTGAACAACTAAGAACACAGCTGACTGACTGGGTGTTCTTGAAAGATTTGGCTTTGAAGATCGTTGTTCATTTTTCTGTTTTCTTCTATTTCTTCAGTCGTCTTGCCAGCCTCTCCTCTTCAATGGTGGAGGAGAGATATATATAGGTGGAGATTCAAACTAGCCGTTAAAAGAGAGCCGTTTGAATCTTACCTACTCTTGTTGACTTCTGGCCTTTACCTACGAAGTAGGTCTGCATCTGCAGAAGCTAGTTCGGGATTTTACTTCTCTTGTTGATTTTACTTCTCTGATGTGACTGCGTCAGATAAGATCTTCTGACATCGGGATCTTGTCTTTGAGAAGGTCTTCGTCTTCGAGCTGCTAAGCGTCTCTGCTGTATCTTCAGCGTCTTGGACTCTGCTGTGTCTTGATTCTGAGCTGTCTTTAGACCTGTGCTGTATCATCAACCTGAGCTGTGTTTTAGACCTGAGCTGTGTCATCGACACTAAGCTGGGTCTTTTACACTGAGCTGGGTCTTTGACACTAAGCTGGGTTTCCGTCACTGAGCTGGGTCTTGATACTGCAAGATCTTTGACTCTGCTTGGTCTTGCTCTGCTGAGTCTGTTCTGCTGAGTTCTTTAAGCTGTCTGCTTAGCTGTGTCTTCTGCTGTCTTCAGCGAATCTACCTGTAAACTAAGAAACTCTATAAGCTCAAACAGGTGAGCTGAAAAACGCTTAGGCTTGTGCGATCATCTACTCGGTTGGGGTCAGCTGGGTTTTGGTATCCAATCAAAACTCTATTAATTTTCCCAACAATTTCCCCCTTTTTGATGATGCCAAAACCTAACTGAGAAAAACAATTTACTTCCCCCTTAACAAGAAAACGGGTTTTCAAAAGTTTAAACATACACAGCAGGTTTATCAAATTCAGAGTTCAGTGCCTGGACAAAGAGTTATTGTCATCAGGATGAGCTTGAGAGCAAAAACGAATTTTTCATTAATAAAAGATAATATTACAATTTACATTTTACAAAAATTCAAAAGACAAAAATTCCCAGATGACTGGGTCTTCAACTCTGCTTCCTCTGCTGCTGATTCTTCAGTCTTTCTTTTTCAAGCTGTTCATCCGTTCTTAACCTGTACCGGTTGAAGATCATCCGTTCCAGCTTCCTATATTCTTCTTCATTACTTACCTTGGAAATTTTTCTCCTGATTGCCCATTTGTTTACTTCTGCGATTACTTGCGATTTGTCAGGGAAATCGGTTCCAGGTATTAGTGGAGGCTAGAGATGATACAGCTGGGGAGCAGAAAATTGGATCTTTGCGGTCTCTGTAGCATTGAAGAATGCTTTCGCAGTCATCCTATCTTGATGGAAGAGCTCATTCAGATGCATCTTGAAAGCAACATCTGGAGGCGTATTTGGGTAGGCTCCCAGATAGTAGTAATCTTCAATGAACTCGAATTTTGTATGTTCCCAGTCGTCGTTTAATTCTTCTGGGATCCATTCATCTATTCTTCTTCAGTTCATTGGCATCTGAGTCTTTTTCTTTGATACTCTGATGTTTGCTCTTTTCTTCTTCTGCTTCTTTTCCTCAGCATCGAGCAAGCTTTCCTTCTTCTTTTGCTGCTCTTGAAAGTTCCTCATCTCTTGCTTTTGTTTATTTACAAAGTTGTAGAGCCATTGAATATCATTTATTTCTTCTAGCTTGGCTCTGCTAGCTTTGGCAAGAGGGATGATCATTTTGCTCCATTTTCCTTTTCGTCCAGCTGGTTCTTCTGCTTCCAGCTCAGCAACAACTTCATCAATCTCAGACTGCAGCACTTGGATTTCATCTTCAGCTACAGCTTTTCCTTTGCCTGCCCTTGATGTTTTTCTCTTGTCATTTCCTTCCCCCTTATCTTCCCCCTTTTTGGCATTATCAACAAGGGTGGAGGATAGGTTGACAATTGTCTCATTTAGCTGGGCCAGGGCTTTGTCAACATCAGCAATCTTGGCTGTGTTGTCTGCTGTGACAAGGTTGAGTTGTGCTGTGTTGGTACTTCCAACTTTGAACTGAATGTCCAGCTCTTTGTACAGATTGAACAACTTTTGAATGTCAGTCCTGTTGGAGAGGGTTTGTTGTTGTAGAGCTTGCAGCTGGCTGGATAAGTCGCTGAAGCTGCTTTCCAGTGGAGCTTGAAGGCTTGAAATGATCTCAGGAACTCTCTTCTCTAGATGATGTGACTGATCAATGCGATGAGATACGAGAGATTGCCTGAGATATTCACTGAAGCTTCTTTGTAAGTTCTGGGCAAAAGAGTAAACTTCATCAATGGACTGTCCATGACAATGGACTTGCCATTCTACAGCTGTGATGTGCAGAAGGGTGTCAGTATCTGATTTGAGTTTATCCTGGAATAGGATTTCCTCATCTTGTTTGGCTATCTCCTCCTTCATTGCATCAGAAAGTACGGCATTGGAATCCGTTTGGGTTCCGGATTCGACTTGGCTGGGTTTGACTGCCTCGATCTCGACCAGTGAGCGAGTGTCATTGGCAATTGGACTAGGTGGTGCAGCTTCTGTGGGCTCAACTGTTGCAGAAGTTGGCTCGTTTTCAGTCACCATTGCCTCAGCTGTGTCTGCATGTACAGCTTCCTTGGTAGTCTCAACTGGAACAATCCAGCTGAGAGTGTGGAGGTAGGAGTTGGCTCTTGCGATTACCTCCTCAGATGGTGATACTTCATCTTGCTTAGTCTTCTGGATGAGAGTTTGGATTAGCTCGTCTTGATGCAAGAAGGCATCCTGAAGACTTCCAAATCCGAAGATCTCCTGTAGAGCAGCTTCTTCGGCTTTGAGCTTGTTGAAGGAGTAGAGCTCCACAAGTTCCTCATTTGCGTACCAAGTAGTCATCTTGGTAGTGAGGTAAAATTTGAAGTCGCTTACGGCGACTAATGCGGCGGGGAGTGAAACAAGAGACGGGTATTGTTACAGTGCGCTCTTTACTTCTTGAAGCCTGAGGTTATCGAACCTCATGATGGTGGCAGCACGTGCAACGGCTCTGGGACTGAGGATTTCAACTTCCTCAGAAGTAGTGGGACTTGAAGGTTCAGCTTGGTTTTCATCATCCAGCTGCGAAGGAACCTCAGCTGGACGGGGCTCTTTAGGTGAGCTAGGAAGAGAAGATAGTTCAGCTTGGGAATCAGCTGGCTGTGAAGACGCTTCAGCCAACTGAATGTCTGTCAGCTCTCTTAAAGGAGATGGTTCTTTGGAAGGAGAGCTGGGTGCTGAAACTTGGGTGAGTGGAAGCAAGGAGGTTTTAGGCACTGAAGAATTGAAAGGGGAATCTGAGATGTGTACCTGAGGATGGGATGGAAGAAGAGATTGTTGAAGAGAAATTCCAGCTGATTTGTAGTCAGCTGGAGTGGGGTGTGAGAATGCTTGAAGAATTTGGCGAAGGGGAATAGCATCCTCTGGGTCTGGGTTAGTGACCACTATTTGTGATTCTTCAGTTTCTCGTGATGTTCTCACGAACTCCCTTCCATTGTCTGAGCTGGAGGAGGATCCCTGAGCTGTCTCTTCAGTAACTGGTCTCCACTCAGTTTTCTTCTTTTGGACAGGGGAGGCTGTGGGAGTGGATTCCAATCCAGCTGGCTCAACAACTGGTTTCTCTGCTGCCTCCTTAGCTGGTTTGATGGCTGCCTTGAATTTCAGCTTCTTCTTGGCGAGGTGGAGATCCGGTGGTGTGTCTCCTCTGATTGCTTCCTTTTTCTTGCTTGAGAGGGGGAGGCAGTCTGATGCTTTGCCTCTAGCGCCCTCTTCTTCCCTTCAGGGGCTGCTTTCTTCAACAAGTCAGTGAGCTGACTTGGCTTTTCAAAGAGTATTTTGGATACAGAAAATTCTTCTGCGTTATGCCACTTGATTTGCCTTCTAGTAGAGTAACTCTCTATTATGCACGCTACTTTGGTGCATAGATAGATTGTCTCTTTACAGCTGTACCGGGTGAAGCTGTCATCTTCAAAATGAATCTTTTTAGATTCTTTTTCCAATTTTCCCATGAAGTATGAGAACCAATCCACAGGGTCATTTTTTAAGATGGCTATCATTGGTTTCAGTTTGGGTATGCTGATCTCTCCTTGAGATCCAGCGATACCGAGGATGCATTTCTGGGTGACATCCAGAAGTAATCTGTACTTGGGCTTGAGCAGGAGCTTGGACATGCTCGCCCTGTACGGTTCTGGCTTGAACAGCATCTTATCCAGTTCGATCTGGATTTCTTCTCTGGTGTAATTATCTGGGGAGCGGTCCCCAAGAGTCTTTAGGCAGAACAGCTTGTTCACCATCCGGTTGATGTTGATGTCAACGTCCCACGGAGTTGTATGTCCAGTCTTCTCCTTGATTTGTAGAGAGACGTTGGAACGGAGTCGATCATCTCGGTTAGATATCTCTAAGAAGAACTCTGCCACTTCCCGGCAGAAGATGTTCTTCGGTCTTGCAGTCGCCCACTACAAAAGTCCGGCATTTTCGATGAGATCCAGAACTTCCTGGAACTCCGCGTTCTGGTAGTTCTTGAGAGTCAGACAACTCTCAAAATGAAGTTTTGACATCAAGTTCTCAGTCTGGCTTGCTCCTGGTGTAGTCTTCTTTGGTGCCATGATTTTCTTCTGTAGTAAGAGGTTAGAAAGACGAAGATACTCGGGGAGCGTATTAGCAAAAAGATAATCAAGAATCTGAGATATGAATTTCAGATAAGTATGAGCGATAGTAAATATGGCGAAGATTTGCAAAAATTTGATAAATATATCAATTGCCCATTTTGATTAATGGTTAAGATCTTGGCAATTGTATTGAAGATCTGCGGCTGAGAGAGATTTGCGCAACACGTCCTATGATGTGTGAATATTGAGTATATATCACGCGCGCGTGAGGAAGTCGAAACGTTCTGACTTCTGACTCAGTTCTCTTGAGCTACAGTATTCTGCATATTTTTCATTAAATGCGATGAGATGTATAGCTTGCAGAATAATCCATTTAAGGAATGTTTGGAAGTTTGAATTAAATTCAAATAATTTTATCCTTACATTGTATTACAACAGGAAATATAATAAACAAAATCTGCAAACCCGTCAGCTGATCATTGTAGTCAGCTGATACCACTGCTGTATTCTCTTCTGCTAGATTGAAGGTTCTCCTCAGCTGAGTATCTTGGTGATTAGCTTGAAGCTTCTTCAGTTGAGTTCCCTTTAGCTCTTCGATTGTTGTCCAGCTGAGCTTTATTTCCTTTTAGCTGGATAATCCTTCTGATCTGAGCTTTTGGGATCCATCTGGGTTTGTTCCCCCTCAGTTGGTGACTCCAGCTGAGTCTATCTTGGTGATTGCATCCTGCTGAGTATTCTACTTGATTTTGCTGATTCTTTTCAGCTATGTAGAGTTCCCCCTCGATTTGATAGTAGGTGGCTTTTTCTTCAGTTGCATCCTACTTCATTCTAATGAACGGATCTTCTCACCATTGGCTCATTTCTTTGAAGAGGTCTCTGATTGTATAGCAGGTAGTCAGCTGTTCCAAATCCAGCTGATTCATCTGCTGCTTCTTTATTCTTTCCTTGAGACCAATATGCTCAGCTGTATGACTGGCTGCATCTTCCGTTATGCATCCCGCTGTCTTTATTTCACAGCTGGTCGCAGTCAGCTAGCTGGATTTCTTCATCTTCTTTGCTCCTCGATGGTCCTTCCAGGTTGAGCTGATTGATCTTCTTCTAATCTTTCGTCAGAAGTTGTGATGACTTTGGTGGTTGTCTCTCATGGTGTCATATACTCTGAGAATGAGACGCTCCACCTCGTCAATCAGCCTTTCTGTTCTTCTCATCTCCTGGTGGCTTGAGATGATTGCATCGCAGTCCATCCGGTTTGCTGCTGAATTAAATTCCTCTCTCCAGTGATCCAAGATACTCTGATATCTTGTTCTTCGTACCCCCAAGTCATGGAGATAATTCCTATAACATTCGCATCTCGGACAAGTGTCTGGATTCATGATTTCTCAAGAGCTCCTCTATTGAGAGATTCCTGCACAAGGAAGATTTCACGACAGTATGCAATATAATGATTTTTTTTTTTAAATTGAAGCTTTGAAGGATCTGTTCAGGTGACCACTATCAGCAATGAAATGCTGACTTGACAGATACAGTGATCTTTTGAACCACTGCTCTGATACCAATTGTTGGTCCCAAGACGGATACCTTGGTGTAGAGGGGGGGTGAATACACCAAGGTTTAAAAACTTTTCCAAGTTAAAACTCTTTTCAGAGAGCTGGCTGTGTTCGATCCAGCTGGATGGCAGCTTGATCGACACAGCTGGCTGTGTGTATGTGCGGAATGTGGTGGATTTGGAAAGTCCGTCTGTTGCTTCAAATATATTGCAAAGCTCTGTTTCACTTTTCAGTTAGTCAGTTTATGCAGATTGAAATGTATGCTTATGAGGGTTAGTAACATGCATAAAACAAAGCGATAATTAACAGAGCATTTTTAACGTGGTTCGGAGTAACCCCTCCTACGTCCACGACCAGATTCACTGGTAATTCACTACCACTTGGTTTCCAAGTACCAAGCAACTTCACAACTCTAACCCGAGCTGTGTTCCAACAGTTTCGGGCCGTCAAGCCTACACCTTCAGTTTCCGGGTACTGAAGAACCTAACCACTCGAATTACACGCTTCGAGCAAGCGTACCTTTACCTAACCTTTCTGGGTTTGGGGTTGGGTATGGTTTTCCAACTATGAACGAGTTCTTACAATGAAGAACAAGGAGTATGATGAACTCATTCAAACTAGGCTTAAGATATTTATTCTGATCTATTCTACCTATGACTAAATATGTGAACAACTAAGAACACAGCTGACTGGCTGGGTGTTCTTGAAAGATTTGGCTTTGAAGATCGTTGTTCATTTTTCTGTTTTCTTCTATTTCTTCAGTCGTCTTGCCAGCCTCTCCTCTTCAATGGTGGAGGAGAGATATATATAGGTGGAGATTCAAACTAACCGTTGGAAGAGAGCCGTTTGAATCTTACCTACTCTTGTTGACTTCTGG
This sequence comes from Agastache rugosa, assembly GCA_031470985.1. Classification (NCBI taxonomy): domain Eukaryota; kingdom Viridiplantae; phylum Streptophyta; class Magnoliopsida; order Lamiales; family Lamiaceae; genus Agastache; species Agastache rugosa. Next base: position 12,945,721 of record CM062609.1, read on the forward strand.
CCTTTACCTACGAAGTAGGTCTGCATCTGCAGAAGCTAGTTCCTCTCTGATCTGACTGCGTCAGATAAGATCTTCTGACATCGGGATCTTGTCTTTGAGAAGGTCTTCGTCTTCGAGCTGCTAAGCGTCTCTGCTGTATCTTCAGCGTCTTGGACTCTGCTGTGTCTTGATTCTGAGCTGTCTTTAGACCTGTGCTGTATCATCAACCTGAGCTGTGTCTTCAACCTGAGCTGTGTCACTGACCTGGGCTGTGTTTTAGACCTGAGCTGTGTCATCGACAATAAGCTGGGTCTTTTACACTGAGCTGAGTCTTTGACACTAAGCTGGGTTTCCGTCACTGAGCTGGGTCTTGATACTGCAAGATCTTTGACTCTGCTTGGTCTTGCTCTGCTGAGTCTGTTCTGCTGAGTTCTTTAAGCTGTGTGCTTAGCTGTGTCTTCTGCTGTCTTCAGCGAATCTACCTGTAAACTAAAGAAACTCTATAAGCTCAAACAGGTGAGCTGAAAAACGCTTAGGCTTGTGCGATCATCTACTCGGTTGGGGTCAGCTGGGTTTTGGTATCCAATCAAAACTCTATTAATTTTCCCAACATAATGGTAACCATATTCTAAATCATATCACACGTCTCATAACATATATATATATATATATAATCTATCTATCTATATATCTATAATACGAATACGGATTCGAGCTCTCCCCTTAATTTTAAGTCTAATGTGGTGCGCTCTCCATTTATTATTCTCATTTATCTTAAATCCTCATTTTTTGCCTACGTGGCGCGCTCTCCATTCATTATTCTTATTTATCTTAAATCCTTATTTAATGTATTTTTAATTTCATATATTCTATATTTAATATGAAACTTTTTATCCTATATCGATTTTCAATAAGACTCCACTCTTGAAGAACTATTATAAATACTCAAGATCAATGTGTATTTTTTTCATCCTCCAATTATTTTGCATAAACAATTTATTTTGGCCAATTAATTAGTTGGCCAAATAAATAATTTTATTTTTATGTTGAAAATTTTAATTTGGCGAATTATTAAGTTGTCAATATTAATTTATTTAATTTGATAAGTTATTAACAAACCAAAAAAATACGATTTAACTTCAAAAATAATTTAAATTTAATTATTGTCTAATTATAGATTGTTAAATTTTAATTATATTAATATTAAGTTATCAAGCTATTTTTATAAGTTACAATTCTCAAAATTTTAATTTTTGACGAGATGATCAGACGTACACAACAACTAATATCGTATACGATGAAATCTTTGATAGATTGTGAGATAACTACAAATTTAATTTTTCATATTTTAAATTATGTTTAGTTTGTACAAAAAAATATTAGTTTGATTTCTATTGATTTCTTGCAACCAAAGAAAGTGGAATAAAAACAAAGAAATACTATTTCTGATCAATTATCGAAATATTATCACTCTGAAATAATATTAAATTATTTTTAATATTCATGCTTATATATTGGAAAATGATATGATAAAAATAAAATATTTGTCAAAGGAAGTACAATAAAATCGAAAAAAACAATCTTATTGGTGTATTTTATTTTATTTTCAACACTTTTTGTAAAACTTACAGTAGATGCAGTTGCTGCGAGAGGAGGAGCTAACAATGAGATTTTGGAATTTATGAAAAAATTACACAAAATAGTAGTTCCTTGAAATTGGTGTTGTGTTTAAAATTGAGCTTACTAAAATTTACTTTCTATTGATTTTTCTTGGAGTAAAAGGAAGCGGAATAAAACTGAAGAAACAAACTTATTGATGTATTTTTTTTATTATTATAACTACATCACTTTTGTAAGATTTTCTTATAGTGAATTGTTGAATTAATGATATTACTCTCATATAGATAATATTGTACTATTATTTTTACGGTTACATAATTATAAACTACAGCATAATATGGTTCCCCGTCGATTTTTGATGGGTTATCCCGTCGAAAATCGACGGCGAATTACATTTTGTTATAATTTATAAGTATGTAACCGTAAAAGTAATACAATATTATTTCAATAATTCACTATACGAAATCTTACAAAAGTGATGAAATTATAATAAAAAAAATACATCAATATAAAGATTGTTTTTTCAATTTTATTCTGCTTCTTTTATCAGTTATCTGCAAGAAAAATCAATAGAAAGTAAATTTTAGTAGGTTAGCTCAATTTTTATACACAACACCAATTTCAAAGAATTACTACTATTTTTTGTACCTTCCCATAAATTTATAAATCTCATTGTTAGCTTCTCCTCTCGCAGCAACTGCAGCTATAGTAACTCTAACATAATCAACATTCACTCTTGAAAAGTTAAATAGAAGCATTGTCAGCATTAAATACATTGAGTAATATTATTTCAGCAATTTACTAAAGAAGTCTTATAAAAGTGATTAAATTAAAATAAAATACATCAATGAGGTTGTTTCTTCGATTTTATTGTACTACCTTTAACAAATATTTTTATTTTTATTATTATTTTGTAATATAGAAGCATGAACATTAAAAATAACTTAATATTATTTCGTAGTAATAATATTTCAAAAATTGATCAAAAAGAGTGTTTCTTTGATTTTATTTCACTTTCTTTAGTTGCAAGAAGTCAATAGGAATCAAACTATTTTTTTTACCTTACAATCTGTCAAAGATTTCATTATATACGATGTTAATTATTGTGTATGTCTGATCATCTCGTCACAAAGTCAAATTTCGAGAATTATCCCTATATATATATATATATATATATATATAAATCCGAGAATTATAATATATGAATAAATGATACCAAATTAAATTACTTGTGCAAAATAATTGTGGGTTTAGAAAATACACATTAATTTTGAGTATTTATATGAGTTCTTCAAGAATGTAGTCTTATTGAAAATCGACGTGGGATAAAAAATTTATAAAAAATATATATGAATATAAAATGCTTAAAGTGAGAATTTAATATAAATAAGAACATAGAATGGAGGATGACATCGATTGAATTATAGAGAGCGCTCATATTCGTAATCATATTAATAATATATAAATAAATGATTAATAATTAAAGCTAATCGGCTAATTCTAGAGATGAATTTTATTAATTAGATTTTAGTAATATTATTATATATGAAAAATGTTCGAGATTTGGAAATTAACTTGGTCAATTATAAATATTAATTACTATTTGGCCAAATTGAATTAGTATTCATATAAAAAGTAATTATTTATTTATTTGTTAAACTTAATGTTGATCCCAAGACGGATACTTTGGTGTAGAGAGGAGGGTGAATACACCAATATTTAAAAACTTTTCCAATTAAAACTCTTTTAAGTAAGCTGGCTGTGTTCGATCCAGCTGGACTGCAGCTTAATCGACACAGCTGGCTGTGTGCAAAATGTGGTGGATTTTGGAAAGTCCGTTTGTTACTTCAAATATATTGCAAAGCTCTGTTTCACTTTTCAGTTAGTCAGTTTATGCAACTTGAAATATGGTCATGAGGAGTTAGTTGAATGAATAGTCAAAGCAGTAAAGAACAAAACAATTTTAACGTGGTTCGTAGTAACATCTCCTATGTCCACGACCAGAAAACCATCTGATAATTCACTACCACTTGGTTTCCAAGTACCAAGCAACTTCATAACTCTAACCCGAGCTGTGTTCCAACAGTTTACGGGCACTGTCAAGCCTAACCTTTCAGTTTGCGGTTACTGAAAAAAACCTTACAACCACTTGAATTCCGCGCTTCAAGCAAGCGTAACCTTGACCTAACATTTCTGGGTAAATAGGGGTTTGGTTTGGGGTTCCAACTATGAACGAGTTCTTACAATGAAGAACATGGAGTAGATGAACTCGTTCAAACTAGGCTTAAGATATTTCTATTCTGATCTATTCTGCCTATGACTGAATATGTGAACAACTAAGAACACAACTGACTGGCTGGGTGTTCTTGAAAGATTTGGCTTTGAAGATCGTTGTTCATTTTTCTGTTTTCTTTTCTATTTCTTCAGTCGACTCACCAGTCTCTCCTCTTCAAAGGTGGAGGAGATATATATAGGTGGAGATTCAAACTAGCCGTTGGAAGAGAGCCGTTTGAATCTTACTTACTCTCTTTGACTTCTAGCCTTTAACCTACAAAGTAGGTCTGCATCTGCAGAAGCTATTTCTTCTCTGATTTGACTGTGTCAGATAAGATTTTCTGACACTAGGATCTTGTTTTGGAGAAAGTCTTCGTCTTCGAGCTGCTAAGCGTTTCTTCTGTGTCTTCAGCGTTTTCGACTCTGCTACATCTCGACTCTAAGCTATCTTAGACCTGAGCTGTATCATTAACCTGAGATGTGTCTTCAACCTGAGCTGTGTCATTAACCTGAGCTGTGTCTTAGACCTGAGCTGTGTCATCGACACTAAGCTGGATCTTTTACACCGAGCTGGGTCATCGACACTGAGCTGGGTTTCCATCACCGAGCTGGGTCTTGATACTGCTGGGTCTTTGATTCTGCTTGGTCTGCTCTGCTGAATTCCTCAGTCGTGTCTGCTTAGTTGTGTCTTCTGCTATGTCTTCTGTTGCCTTCAGCGATTCTACCTGTAAACTTAGAAACTCTATAAGCTCAAACAGGTGAGCTGTAAAAACACTTAGGTTTGCGCAATCATCTACTCGGTTGGGGTCAGCTGGGTTTTGGTATCAAATCAAAACTTTATTAATTTTCCCAACAATTTCCCCCTTTTTGATGATGCCAAAACCTAACTGAGAAAAATAATTTACTCCCCTCTTCATAGGAAACGGGGTTTCAAAAGAAATAAACATTCATAGCAGATAATCAAATTCAGAGCCTGGACAAATAGTGATTGTCATCAGGTTGATATTGATAAAACAAACTTTTCATTAATAAGAAGAAATCTTACAACTTTCTAATTACAAAAGTTTAAAAGAAAATATTACCAGTTGGCCGGATCTTCAGTTGTGCTACTTCCTCTGTTCGTCCATTTGATGGTCAGTCTTGAGACCATATCTATTGAAGATGAATTTTCCTCCAAGTTCTTTCATTCAACTTGATTTTTCGACTTGGAGATTCCTCTTTTTCCCGCCCAGTGATGAACTTCTTTGATAATATGGGCTTTGTCAGAAGGTTTGTTTCAGTTAAAGTGGGATACTTCAATTGCTTGACTTTTGGAGCCTTTAGCTAGATGTTGTTTCTCTTGGCGTATAGGGCAATTGATCTTGAGTTCGAGGAGATAATCCTAGAAAGCAGTTTTCGGATCCATGCCTTTGTACTGATTCAAGTAATAGAATTCTTTGATGAATTCTGTTTTGCATTGTTCCCAATCTTCATTGAAATCATCTGGGTTTTTCTTATTTTTCTTGTCGGCTGAAGCTGCTTGGACTTGTTTCTTCTTAGCTTGCCTGTAGCTCTGTCTTTTCTTCTTCTGCTTTTTCTCATCAGGCTTGAGCGATTCGACTTTCTTTTTGATGATTTTGTCCAGCTCCTCTATCTGTTTTCTTTGCTCATTGTGGAAGTTGCACAACCAGTGATAGTCCTTGTATTCCTCTGGCTTATATCCACAAGCTTTGGCAAGAGAGACCATTTTCTCTCTCCACGTCTCTTTGACTGTTGTAGATGGTTCTTCTTCATCCAGCTCTTTGGCAAAGTTGTCGATTTCTGACTGATTTGGCTGCACCGGTTTCCCTTGAGCTGCAGCATCTCTCTCAATTGTTTTTTCAGCTCCATCCTTATCTTCCCCCTTTTTGGCATTATCAACAAAGGATGCAGAGAGGTTAGCAACTGTTGCGTTGAGCTTGGAGAGAGCAACTTTAACATCAGCGATCTTGGCGGTATTGTCAGCTGTGGCGATGTTCAGTTGAGCAGTGCTGCTGCTTCCAGCGCTGAACTGAGTCTCCAGATCTTTAAAAATGTTGAACAACTGGCGGAAGTTTGAGCTGTTGGAGAGAGTAGATTGTTTGATGGCTTCCAACTGGTTTGAAAGACTTGCTATATCGTCAACCAGTGGAGCTTGAAGTCTTGTTATTATCTCAGGAACTCTCTTCTCTAGATGTATTGACTGATCAATACTTTGAGAGACGAGAGATTGCTTGAGATTTAGACTCGTGCTTTCCTGTAAGTTTTGGGCAAATTGATGGGCTTCATCAATTGTCCGATGTTGTTCTCGAACTTGACTGTCTTGAGCTGTGAAACGCATGATAACCTCTACTTGAGACTTCAGTCTGTTCTGAAAAAAGATTTTCTCAACCTCTTTAGAGATTGCTTCCTTTAAGGCTGTTGAGAGCTCGACAGCTGAGTCCGTTTGAATCTTGAATTTGTCATGACTGGGTTTGTCCGTCTCAAACTCGACCAGTGCGTGAGTGTCATTGGCAATTGGACTTGGTAGGGTTTTCGCTTCCGGTTCAGCTGGTTCTTCAGAGATCATTACCTCAGCTGTGTTTTCTGGTACAACTTCCTTGGTAATCTCAGCTGAGACTTCTTTGGATGTGTTAGCTACAGAAGGTGTCTCCCATCCCGCTGCTGTAAAAAGCTTGTTGGCTGACTCCCAGACATCTGCTGGGTGCGGTTTGGGATACTGCTGAGAGACTTCGATGATACCTCTAATGAGCTCATCCTGATGTAAGTATGCATCCTTCAGGCTTCCAAAGCCAAAAGTGTGCTGGAGGCGTACTTCATCTGTCTTCAACTTCTCGTAGGAGAAGGTCTCTATCAGCTGCTCATTCTGGTACCAAGTTGCCATCTTGGTGGCAACGTAGAACTTGAGATCTCCAACTTTAACAAGAGCGATTGGTAGGTGCGCCATAATTAGATACTGAGTTAGAGCACTCTTAATTCCAGTAATGCGCAAGTCCTTGTATATGGCTTCCATGAAGGTTGAGCCAGTAGAGTTGAGTGATGGAGAGGCAGTGGAATCACTCTCTGATTCTGAGATTTGAGGATTTGGATCAATTGGGTTCACAGTAGGCTGTGAAGAAGCATCAGCCAACTGTGTGGGAGATTGAACTTTGGGTGATGGCTGTTTTGGGGGTGAGCTGGGATTAGTGTAAGAAGGTTCAGCTTGGGTGTCAACTGGCTTTGAAGGAGCTTCAGCCAGTTGAATATCTTCCTGCTCTTTTACATGAGATAGCTCTTTGGTTGGAGAGCTGGGTGGAGGAGAAGGCTGTTTGGGTGGTGAGCTGTGAGACGGTGAGGGCTGGGTGAGTTGGGATGAACAGGAATATCGCCAAGTATTTGTGCGATAACCTGAGTCGGGGAAGGTGGAAGAGGTATCTGACTCCTTGGATTATCCAGCTCGTCCTCTGAACTGGATGACGATCCATCATTTAATCCCATATCAGCCAGGATGTTTGATCCAAATTGATTGAAGGCTGATACTGGTTGTGGGGAGAGAATCACCATTGCTTGACTAAGCTTGCCTGGTGAGATTGTTGGAGTAGCCTCTGAAGATTTCTGAGTCGTTGGAAATACAGTTGTTTTCTTCTTCTTTCCTACCGGGCCTCCAGCTATTTTGGGGTCAGCTGTCTTTCTTTTTCTATGTTTCTTCTCCGCTGGAACTTCTGGTTCTGTTTCTTCCAGCTGTTTCTTGCCTTTGCTCACAGCAGGTTGTTTCCTCAGGAGATCATTGATTTGACTAATTCTCTGGAACAGAATCTTCGTTTCTGGAAACGGTTCTGAATCAGCCCACTTTACTGTGTGCCATTTCACAGCTTGTTCTATTAAGAACGAAATCTTAGAGCATAGACACAGGGGCTCTAAGGTTGAATACGTCGTTTTGGCGGAGTCGAACTTGATCTTCTCTGACTCCTTGATCAGTCGGTTGAGTAAGAAGTCAAACTAGTTAACATTTGCCCCTTTTATCATGGAAATCATTGGTTTGAGCTTCGGAATACTGATCTCTCCTTGAGATCCAGCTATCCCCAGAATGCATTTCTGCGTGATATCCAGAAGCAGCCTGTACTTTGCCTTGAGAAGGAGTTTTGACATGCTCGCTCTATACGGCTCTGGAGAAATAAGCATCTTCTGACTGAGAAATTCATCCACTTCCTCACGGCTGTAATCGTCTGGAATGAATCATTCTTTGTTGGGCAGATTGAACACTTTTCGCAGCATTCTGTTGAGCTTGATATTGACGGTTGCTGAGTCATATTTTCCATCAGCGCCCTTGACAATCACATCGAATGAAGATGGGTAGAAACCTTCTTGGTCGATGATGTTCAGATAGAAGAGTGCGGCATCTCTCTTCAGGATAAGCTTGGGCATGGAGATTGCCCATAGCAAGAGACCGGAGTCTGCAACTAGATCTACCATCTCTTTAAGTTCTGAAATCTGGAGGTTGGCGGTGGACAAAACGCTTTCAAAAGATAGCTTTGTCATAAGAGCTTCAAACTGATTCATCTCTGCGGTTGATTTCTTGGATGTCATTTCTGCAATCTATTGATTTTGATCGTGCGAATAACTTGCAGAAAATAGATATAGATTTTGAAGATTTGAATTTCACAGAGATAAAGATGAAAGAATTCTGTGTATCTTTTCCATATATATCAACTGCCATGACGGATCAACGGTTGAGATTAAAAACAGTTGATATTCTGATCAACGACTAGGAGAGGTTCACTCATCACATTTTGCAGACGTGCTTACGGCGAGTGAATTGCAACCGCGCGTGAGGCAGTTCAAACATTTTGACGTTCTGTCTCGATCCTATCGTGCTACAGTACATTTCAGATTTTACATTTAATACGATGGGAAAGGAAACTTATCAAGCAATTTAACTAAGGAACATATATCCGCTTAAAATAGGAATTCAAAATAATTGGACTTAAATAGCATATTCCTCAGATTATTAAATGCCTGGAACGCAAATTGGTCAGCTTGGACATAGAAGTCAACTGATACCAAGGTGGTCTTTTCCTTTGCTTGACCGAGTTTTCCCCTCAGCTGAGTATCTGGAGATTACTTTGAATTTCCTTCAGCTGAGTTCCCTTGAGCTCTGGGACTGACGTAGTTTAGCTTGATTCCCCCTCAGCTGGGTAAACCTTCTGGATCTGAATTTGAGATCCAGCTGAGTTTGTTCCCCCTCAGCTGGATGATCTTTCTTCATCCGATTTGAGCAGTCCAGATAATCCACACTTCTTGATGATTCTGCTGAACTGGGAAGAGATCAATTGTTGATACCAATAGTTGGTGAGTCTGCTGAACTGAGTTCCTCCTCAGCTAGATTCCTCTTCTGGATTCTGTGATCCACGCTTGATTCAGCTTTGTTTGATATCCGGAGAATGATATTTAATAGATCAGCTGGATTTCTCTTCTTGATTCTCCACTTGAATATTCTACTGGATTGTCTTTGCCTTCAGCTGATATCACAGCTGTGTCGATTTCCAGCTTGGTGGAGTTCCCCCTGAATTTGATAGTATGTGGCTATCTTTTCTCAGCTGCTTCCTACTTCACTTGAGCCAGTGATTTTCTCAACAATTACGTTCGTCTGTCAACTTGATCTCTAATTTTGAGAAGACAGTCAGTTGTTCCATGATCAGCTGAGTTCACTGCTGCTTTGCGGGATAGAATCTTCGATTTCCAGCTGTCTTTCTTTCACATCATGCTTGATGATTCCTCAAAAGCGCATGTCTCTCCTTGACCTGTTATCACTCATTCGACACCCAGTTGTGATTGGGTCCGAATTTGTTGTTGAGGGCTCCATTGATAACCCAGATTTGTCATCTTTTGTGAGTGATACTTCTGATTGGTCCTTGAAGGGGTCATTTCTTCCTTGGATCTTGTTGACTGCTTGACCTCCATTTTCTTTGATGAGGTCCATTTCCCAGCTGGATTCTGTCAGCTTGATATCTAGCTTGATATCCCGTCTGCTGGAATCTTGATGTAAAGCTCGGTTGATTTTCAGCCTTATAACCAGCTGAGATCATTCTCAGCTGTCTTTTAATTGACCTTGATGTCTGTACTGAATGACATTGTCTTTGATTTTGATTCTAGTCAGCTGGATTTATCTGCAGCCTTTGAGCTCTGTGATCAGCTGGGAGTTGCTGCTTTTCTTGGGCTTGGAGTTGCCGAGCAGTTTTCTTCTTTGATAGGACTGAACTTGGAGAGCTGGCTTGATTATGTACAATCCCTTTGGTACATGTTTGGTTTGGTTCTAGTTGTGTTTGCATTGGCTTGAGCCATTCTTTGATCTGATTCAGCTTTGGCCATCTCCAGCTTCTTGATCAGCTGTGGTTTCTCATCTTCAAGCTCGTGATCATTCATTCTTCTGTTTGTCATTCTGATTTTATGATGATGATGGATTCGTCTAAAATGCCATCCCACATCATGTCGTGATGTTCGCTCAGAAAGCTTTTGAGTCTGAACTTCCAGACCTGATGATCATCGACTCCTACGTTGGGAGATTCCTGCACAAGGAAGATTCCACGACAGTATGCAATATAATGATTTTAAAAATATTTTGAAATTTAAGGATCTGTTCAGGTGACCACTATCAGCAAAGAGGCTAACTTGACACATATACAGTGATCTTTTGAAGCACTGCTCTGATACCAATTGTTGGTCCCAAGACGGATACCTTGGTGTAGATGGGGGGATGAATACACCAGGGTTTAAAAACTTTTCCAATTAAAATTCTTTTAAGTAAGCTGGTTGTGTTCGATCCAGCTGGACTGCAGCTTGATCGACACAGCAGGCTGTGTGCGGAATGTGGTGGATTTTGGAAAGTCCGTCTGTTACTTCAAATATATTGCAAAGCTCTGTTTCACTTTTCAGTTAGTCAGTTTATGCAACTTGAAATATGGTCATGAGGAGTTAGCTGAATGAATAGACAAAGCAGTAAAGAACAAAGCAATTTTAACGTGGTTCGGAGTAACATCTCCTACGTCCACGACCAGAAAACCATCTGGTAATTCACTACCACTTGGTTTCCAAGTACCAAGCAACTTCACAACTCTAACCCGAGTTGTGTTCCAACAGTTTATGGGCACTGTCAAGCCTAACCTTTCAGTTTGCGGGTACTGAAAAAAACCTTACAACCACTTGAATTTCGCACTTTAAGCAAGCGTAACCTTGACCTAACCTTTCTGGGTAAAGAGGGTTTTGGTTTGGGGTTCCAACTATGAACGAGTTCTTACAATGAAGAACATGGAGTAGATGAACTCGTTCAAACTAGGCTTAAGATATTTCTATTCTGATCTATTCTGCCTAGGACTGAATATGTGAACAACTAAGAATACAACTGATTGGCTGGGTGTTCTTGAAAGATTTGGCTTTGAAGATCGTTGTTCATTTTTCTGTTTTCTTTTCTATTTCTTCAGTCGACTCACCAGTCTCTCATCTTCAAAGGTGGAGGAGATATATATAGGTGGAGATTCAAACTAGCCGTTGGAAAAGAGCCGTTTGAATCTTACTTACTCTCTTTGACTTCTAGCCTTTAACCTACAAAATAGGTCTGCATCTGCAGAAGCTATTTCTTCTCTGATTTGACCGTGTCAGATAAGATCTTCTGACACTAGGATCTTGTTTTGGAGAAAGTCTTCGTCTTCGAGCTGCTAAGCGTTTCTTCTGTGTCTTCAGCATTTTCGACTCTGCTACATCTCGACTCTGAGCTATCTTAGACCTGAGCTGTATCATTAACCTGAGCTGTGTCTTCAACCTGAGCTGTGTTATTAACCTGAGCTGTGTCTTAGACCTGAGTTGTGTCATCGACACTAAGCTGGATCTTTTACACCGAGTTGGGTCTTCGACACTGAGCTGGATTTCCGTCACCGAGCTGGGTCTTGATACTGCTGGGTCTTTGATTCTGCTTGGTCTCGCTCCGTCGAGTCCGGCTCGCCGAATTCCTCGCCGTGTCTCGCTAGCTGTGTCTTCTGCTATGTCTTCTGCTGTCTTCAGCGATTCTACCTGTAAACTTAGAAACTCTATAAGCTCAAACAGGTGAGTTGTAAAAATACTTGGGTTTGCGCAATCATCTACTCGGTTGGGGTCAGCTGGGTTTTGGTATCAAATCAAAACTTTATTAATTTTCCCAACACTTAATTATTGACCAAATTAATATTAGTCAAATTAAATTTGTAATAAAAATATAATTAATAATTTAACCAACTAATTAATTAACCAAATTAATTTGGTGGTTAAAAGATGAGAAAAATACACATTGATTTAAGTATTTATAGGCTTTCCAATAGGTGGAGTTGCATTGAAAAAAACGATGTGGGACAGAAAATTTATATATATGTGTGAGTAAATACCAATTTAGTAAATATATTACTAATACGAAAATAAAGCTGCCCCATCCACGGTGCTCTGTTCAGATTTTTCTTTATTCTAGTCATTTGTCTAATTTTAATTCATATATATATATTCTAATTTTTATTTTTATTAATTTCATATTCTTGAAATATCACATGCCAACGAGACGGTTCAAATAACATAACAAGAATGATTTTTACTAATTTTAATTAATATTATTTTGAAGATGTAAATATTTTTTTCTTTCTAGAAAATATATACATTGAATCAAATGTGAGATAGATAGCTAAAGAAAAGAAAAACTTGAAGATATAAACGTATTTTTTTCCGCATTTTGGTAAAGATTAGAGATATCGATTTAACATGAACTAACGAGACGGTTCAAATATACTTAAAAAGAAGGATTTTTACTAATTTTAATTAATATTAAATGGTTTAAATTTTTGTCGAGTAATCTAGCATAAACCAACGATACGGTTCAAATAACATAGAAGGAAGGATTTTTAATAATTTTAATTAATATTACTTTGAAGATGTAAACATTTTCTTTTCCGCATTTTGGCAAAGATTATAGATATCGATTTAGCAAGAACCAACGAGACAGTTCAAATATACTTAAAAAGAAGAATTTTTACAAATTTTAATTAATATTAACTTTGTTTAAATTTTTATCGAGTAATTTAGCATAAACCAACGAGACGGTTCAAATAACATAGAAAGAAGGATTTTTACTAATTTTAATTAATTTTACTTGGAGTGTTCATATTTTTATCGAGTATTACTCACGGATTTGAGACGCATATGTACAGTAAAGTCACTATTTTAACCGAGATTAGGACGAACATGTAGAAAAATTCTAAACAAATTTAGATTTAGAAAATACATAATGAATGAGTATACCCGATCCATTGTCATTCATAATAATAAATTTAGATACGTGAAATAAAATTAATTTTCTAAGTTTGATTAATAATTAACACGAATAATATCACAACTTTTAAATAAGATATAAAATTATTTTAAAAATGTATACACGTACATTAAAACATAAAGTTATTTTCCGTCGAGTTTCGACGGGCTACTTACTAGTACTATATTTTTCTTTTCCTAGACGCTAGACCTAACTTGATGCATTGTTCGAATTAATTCTATTTAACATACCAAATCAATAAATCATATTATATTATTTATTTTCTTCCTTTTATGCATACGAGACACACACACATATAAATAATAAGTGAACATAACATACATACGTACACATATATATTTATTTTTTTTGAAAGAAATATAAATTTAATCTAAGTAGTGTATATTGTGTAATTTTTTTATAAATTTATTTACTTGTTAAAAAATATTTTCATGCTATATTTATTACCATAATTGCATCTAATACATATTGTGCCAAAGATATATTTTCTATCGAGAATCCATATATATAAATTTTCCATGTATTAAATGTTAAATATAATAATAAAAACAAAAAAATGCTTAAATTGAGGATTTAAGATAAATAAGAATACTAAATAAAGAGAGCGCCACGTAGACCCCGAATTAAGGGGAGAGCTCGAATGCATTTTCGGATAAGTTGTTTTAAGCTAAAACATTAATAAGGAATGTGACTAATTTGCAACTATATTCGAAGATGTTTTAATTTTTTTCACCAACAAATCTTATTCCAAAACCATATCATTTTGTTCGCCGGAAGCAATGTCCACATAGAACAAGTCCAGTCCGTAAACGATATGCGACAATGAAAAAACTTGAATAAACTTCGGATAAAATATAATGGATTTTTAACTGATTGATATTACACTTTCGTAGTGCTATGGAGAATTAACTGTTCAATATAGGGAATCTCGACTATCAACAAAGAATTTGAATGAAAATTGGGAAAATATAGAATGCTCAAAGTAGGCTACATGTGTGAAATCATAAGCCCTTCATTTCAAACTTATCTATTAGTGTTTATTTTGCAATCTTGTTTCCTTATTTCTTACTTCTTGCTTACAAATACAGTGTAATATCATATACTGTGTTTATCTATTATATATTATTAGATTATTATCATATTATCGTATACTATATTTATCTATTATTTATTATTGCATTATATTTGTAATATCCTTACTTATATTAATTTTCAAGGATTGTGTAATAATTTAGTACCAACTCAAAAAATAAATAGTGTAAATAAGTTTTTTATATTTGATATCACATGGAAATCTTCTTGTATTTAAATTTCTTTAAAATTGTGGCATGGTTTATCTATTTTATATATTTATATATATATATATAATATTAAAATCTATTAATTTTACGTGCATTGCACATACCACTCTACTAATTATTTTTAAATTATGCAAGTCTAATAAAATAAGAATTAATCTAATTTCTGTACTCAATAACTCAGCATATATGGGAACGATATTATATCAAATTGTTCAATTAATATGGATCAATTATATCAAAATATCACTACCCTTTTCATTCAATAAAGCTGTCCGGCCAAATTAATTGACGTTTAAAAATTGACCATCTCTCTTGTTTCTAGTTAATAGATTTGTTGGGAAAATTATAAGGTTTCGATTTGATACCAAAACCCAACTGATTCTCCAACCGAATAGATGATCGCGCCAACCTAAATAGTGTTTTCCAGCTCGCCTGTTTGAGCCTTAGATATTCTAGGTTTACAGGTTAAGGAAGCGGAAGACAGCAGTCGACCCAGCTGTGTCTACAGCAGGAGTCAGCTAGCGGAAGACGGAATGACCCGAGCTGTGTTCACAATGAGTCGCCTAGCAAAAGACAAGAAAGGCGTCAATCTTCACTGAGTGATCCAACAGAGAGCCCGATCAAGCCGAAGAGAATTCGAGCCGAGTTCAAAACACACTGTCCAAAATTCGTACGTAACAAAGGAACTATCTCTGATGACTCCACGTCGAGACAGTCCAGCTCTGAATTCAAAAGCCAGCTCCAAAGGCAGAAGATCCCGGAATCAGAGGAAGTCAACCTACCTCGACCAATGAGGGATTGCCAGATCAGCATCCTAGACTTCAGAACCTAGGATGTGACACAAATGAAGACAAAGTGCGGATACGCCCAACGGCAGATCTTGTATTTAAGAAGAGTAGGTAAGATTCAAACGGCTCCTCCAACGGCTAGTCTTGAATCTCTACCTATATAAACCCGTCTTCAACCTCAGGATCAGATACGAAAAACTCTCTACAAGCTTTCATTTCCTGAATTCATTATTCTTTCAAAAGCTCCCAAGCAGTTCTACATAGATCAAAGAACACTTTATCTTAAAGTGTTTCTAGTTAAGAAACTGCTTAGTTTTTCGTCTGTTCCCTAGGCCAAACTCATTGTATATCTAAAGCCTAGATTTCGAACGAGTTCATCATTCTCTGAAGTTCTTAATTGTAAGAACTCGTTCACAGTTGGAACCCCATACCCAAACCCAAACCCAGAAAGGTTAGGTAAAGGTACGCTTGCTCGAAGCGCGTAATTCGAGTGGATAGGTTCTTCAGTACCCGCAAACTGAAGGTGTATAGGCTTGACAGTGCCCGCAAACTGTTGGAACACAGCTCGGGTTAGAGTTGTGAAGTTGCTTGGTACTTGGAAACCAAGTGGTAGTGGATTACCAAAGGAACTCCGGTCGTGGACGTAGGAGGTGTTACTCCGAACCACGTAAAAACTCGCGTGCTTCTATCTCTCTCTCTTTTCTTTTGGTTTATATTCAGCTGTGTACTAACGCCTTCATATCATTGCATACTTGTTCAAAACTGCACACACAGCTGCTCTCCAAAGACAGCTGTGACTCTCGAAAAGTTGCACAACCTGACTAAGCTGAAAACGATAAGTTAATATTTTCAAACTGAGTTTTTCTAAGTAACTGAGCTAAGTTTTCAAACCACCACTTTCCGCACCGCCAGCTGAGTTGTTTACCCAGCTGACCCTCCCCAGCTGGATCAATAACTGAGCTCACACTCAACTCCGTTTTAACTTGATAAAAGTTTCGAAAAATCTACTTGGTGTATTCACCCCCCCCTCTACACCAAGTACCCAGCTCAGGAACCATCAATTGGTATCAGAGCAGTGGTTCAAAAGACCACCGTTTCTGTATCAAGAGATCTCTCTTGACACTCTGCGTCAGTGGTCAACTGAACAGATCCGTTTTTCAGAAAAACTCACTCTAGTGCATTCTGTACATCTCTTCATGGATTCCTATCTTAACAGGAACCTTCCCACCTTCTCGCCTGATGATTATGCAATCTGGAAATTCGATTGAAAAGCTTCCCGTGTGCGCATCACGACATGATGTGGGACGTCATTTCGTACGGACTCCATCCTTATTTATAAATACGGAAATGAACTTGTACTCGCTCAAGAAGGACAACCGTAATACAAAGCCAACTCTCAAGCCAAAGAAGGAATATTCTTCCGAAGAGCGAAAGCAAGCTGGTCCGGGACGCCTTCGCAAGGAACACCATCTCTTCAACAGTCTCAAACGCCTACCTGAGCAAAATCATCAAGTGCGAGACAGCCAAAGAGATGTGGGAAACACTCGCCAAGCTATGTGAAGGATCAGAAGAGATCAAAGAAAACAAATTCACAATAGCGTGCCAAAAATTTGACAACTTCAAGCAACTAGCCAACGAGTCCATCGAAGCGATGGAGCGAAGGTTCTCAAACATAGTTATTGAGATAGAGACACTCAGAACTGGGAAGTATACCCAGGAGAAAAGAATCTAAAGGTTCTTTCAAACTCTTTCAAATGAATGGAACACTTACAAGGTAGTTCACCAAAGTCGAAGCGACTTGGGTGATCTATCTACGTAAAGATTGTTCTCACTCCTAAAAGCCAACGAGTACAACTTGAAGATCACTCAAGAAGAATCTTCAAGGCACGAATGACGGAGAACTCACACCAGCTCCAAAAGAAATAGCTTTCAGAGCCAACTCTGAAAAGTCAGCTCATGTCAAGTCAGCTGAGTCCTCCAAGATGAAGAAGGACAAAAAGGATATGAGCAAAGAGGAGCTACTCGAAGAAATTGCCATGATGGTGAAAAGTTATAACGTACTCAACACCAAGAACGGCAAATACAAGAAGTTCTTCAGAATTACAAGAGATAAGTACGCAAAGAAATGATGAGAAGTCACCGACAAACGAATCCGAAGAAGGTTGCTTCAATCAAGCAAGGGAACCGGGACACTACCGACAAGATTGTCCAAAGTTGTCCAAGAAAGATAAAGACCAATTAAAGGCTAAGGCAGCTGACCGAAGGAGAGCTTATATTGCTGATGAAGAATCAGAGTGCAATAAAATGGATGATATGCCATTTTCAGACTCGGAGGAAGAAGCCCTGATGGCCAATCATGAACCTGATTGGGATACTTGCTTCATGGGACAAACAGACGGCATCGATGAAGATGAGGTAACTTCTCGAACTCTAAATCTATCTAACACCTCACCATCACACGAACACTCTACACAAGGGAATCGAGAATCCGGGACTACCCGATTGGAGTTTAGTAGAGAAAGTAATGAACGATTCCAAGGAGCTTCAAGAGATCCTTGACGTCATTATGTGTGAGAATGCCGAGCCGAAGATAGAACCGGAAAAGACAAAAGTATCGACACAAAC
Organism: Agastache rugosa; assembly: GCA_031470985.1. Lineage (NCBI taxonomy): Eukaryota > Viridiplantae > Streptophyta > Magnoliopsida > Lamiales > Lamiaceae > Agastache > Agastache rugosa. Next base: position 12,963,627 of record CM062609.1, read on the forward strand.
TGATACAACTCACTCAACAGAAGTCGTTTCACTAAAAGACAGAATAGTGAAACAAGATCACTGATGAAGAAGTCAACACCGAGAAGACACAATGATTGAAGATGTGAAAAGGGTCATACCGAATCGGAAAGGAAGTCAGCTGAGATCATTGAGCTGAAAAGCACCGAAGAGGTACTATCTAAAAAGATAGTAGCTCTCATCAAAGCCACGTCAACAATGGACGAGATCATTAGTGCTCAGCGTCCAGCAGCACTCAGAGCGGGACTGGGATACAACGAATCAAAGGATGCTTCAAACATTGCCTCCACAAGTGGAACAAAGGTTATGTTTGTACGAGCAAATGAACCTTCAACCCCAGAAATTTCAAGCATCAACAATCGAGGACACAAAGAAAGGCGTCGGGAAGAACAGCTGTGAAACATTCTCAAGCTCCGTTGAGGACACAGCAGACGTCAAACAGAACAGCTGTGAAACAGTCTCAAACTCCGTCGAGAACACAGCAGACATCAAGAAGGTCAGCTGTGCGACAACCTCAAGCTCAGCTCAGACAGCAACGTGCTCAACCTCAACGAAGACCACAAGCTGGATTTTACAGATACCAGCCACAAAGACCAAAGACGTTGATCGATATCAACCAAGATATCGAGAGATACCCAAAAGGATACCACTCATACGAGTATCACTGGATAATCATTTCCAACACATCGCATCGAGACGGCAGAGACAAAGGAACGTCTCAATAGGCACACACTGGAAATCAAACAAGATACGTACAACAAAACAAGAAGACACGAAGATCAAGACCTCGCCAAAGAATAAAGAAGAACACAATGAATGTGTATATCGACTCACTGGGAGAATTATCAGATCTAATGACCCAATTCGAGTCATCAAGCGTATCCGGGTCGTTAAAGGATCTATGTCTAACCCACAAGGACCCAATTAAACCGGGTACCCGAATTTTAACTTTTTGTTTAGGTTGCAAGGAATCGACGCATCTCCGAGGAGTCGATGAGAACGCTGGTACTTGGACGGTTGGATGTTCCAAGCACATGACGCACCTAAAGCATCTACTTCAGGAGTATATTGAGCGTACAGGTCCACAAGTAACATTTGGTGACAACTCCAAAGGCCTAACCAAAGGTTATGGTACATTTAAAACTAGAAATGTTATAATCCCAAATGTTTCTTATGTACAAGGATTGCAACATAACTTGCTTTCCATTAGCCAATTCTCGCGACAACGGTTTTTCCGTCAAGTTTGATGCACAGGGATGCACAAGTGAAGCACAGTGGAAACCAAGCAGATACTCCTAAGAGGAAAAGAGAAGGAAATATGTACTTCGCTGATCGGAACAAGAAATTCCTGTGACTTGTCTTGTATCGAAAAGCAACAATGAAGTCAGCTGGCTGTGGCACAGACGGCTGAATCATCTCAACTTCAAGACAATCAATAAACTGGCTAGGAACCAACTCGCTAATGGAATTCCAGATCAAGAATATGACAAAAGTCATATGTGCAGCGCATGTCAACAAGGAAAACAAACAAGAATTTCATTCTCTCTCAAGCCGCTACTAACCGATCGAGTTCTTCAACTTCTTCACATGGATCTTTTTGGTCCAAGCATACTCCGACAAGCTTCAATGGCGTAAAATATACTCGGTCATTGTGGATGATTTCTCAAGATTCACTTGGGTATCTTTCTTGTACCGGAAGAGCGAAACGAGAACTAAGTTGTCTATCCTGTGGAAAGATTATCAACACAAGGAGTGCAAGATAATGGCAATAAGATCGTATCGTGGAACGGAGTTTCTAAATGAAACTATTTATGATTTTTGCGAGAAGAACGGAGTTCAACACCAAACATCTGCGGCTCGCACACCTCACAGAAATGGTGTAGCGAACGAAGAAACGTAACTATCAAGGAAGCGGTACCTCAATGCTAGCTAGCTCGCCATTCCAAAGAGTTCTGCCGAAGCAATCAACACGGCTTGCTTCACTCGAATCGCTCCCTACTCACATCAAGACAAGGAAAGACACCGTATGAGCTATGGAACAACGTAATACCATACATTGGATATTTCAAGGTATTCGGATCCAAATGTCACATTCTCAATAATGGGAAGACACGGCTCAAGACGTTCGACGAAAAGACTCGAGGAGTATTCCTTGGTTACTCCGCCGTGAGTAAAGCATACGAGTCTTCAACGAAGAACTCAAATAGTCGAAGTAACTCCACATGTTACCTTTGACGAATCCTCCTTCGAATATAGAGATTCTATCAAACGAAGAAGCGAAGGAGAATCTTCAAGATTGATTCAAACAAGGGCTCAAGAGAATAGAATCAGGAATCTAGCCGAACCATTAATTTGGGACAATGAGCCAGAGGAGGAAATTCAAATCAACCAAGAAGCTCCACCAGCTGGAAATCAAGAAGAAGCTTCAACGCCAAATCAAGGGGGAACATCATCACCGGAAATCCAAACACAAATTCGAGTCCCCAAACTCCATCTCCACCGAGCCTCTACAGTACATCTCCTCAAAATCCAAATCAAAGAGAGCCAAACTCTCAAGACTTAACTCCAGAACAACTCCAAGACAGACGAAATTTAGCCACTTCAAGCATCAATCAACTGGAAGAAGAAATTCGTAAGAGGAGAAGATGGATTGAAGATCATCCATCATCAGCAATCATTGGAGAACCTTCTGACCAAGTCAAAACCAGAAGCTCAGTTGCTCAAGCTTCATCGGATCATCAAGAGGCAGCTGACACAGCTCAACTCTCAGTAGAGCTAGAACTGACGGTCTATGATGAAGACACAGCTCTAATGGCGTGTTACGTAGCTCAAGTGCCAGAGCCTCAACCAATTCTCGAAGCTTTGAAGAGTGTGCCTTGGACAAATGCCATGCAAGAAGAGCTGAACGAATTCCTCAGAAATTGTGTCTGGGAATTAGTCGACGTACCTCAAGAAGTCAAAGTCATAGGACTCAAATGGATATTCAAGAACAAGTTGGATACCCCGGAGTCGTCATCAGAAACAAAGCTCGACTCGTTGCCAAGGGCTACACTCAGCAGGAAGGAATTGACTTCGAAGAATCTTTTGCTCCAGTAGCACGATTGGAAGCAATCAGACTATTTCTCGCATTTGCAGCACATCACAAATTCAAGGTCTATCAAATGGATGTAAAGTGTGCATTCCTAAATGGAGAAATCAAAGAAGATGTCTACGTTGAACAACCTCCAGGATTCGAAGTAGAAGGAAATAAAGTCTACAAACTAAAGAAGGCTCTTTATGGATTAAAGCAAGCACCTCGAGCTTGGTATGACACTCTGTCAAATTTTCTCTTATCCAAAGGATTCAAAAAGGGCTCAGTAGACAGAACTCTCTTCACCATCAAGTCAGGAGAAGATATCCTGGTTGTTCAAATCTACGTAGACGACATCATCTTTGGATCAAGATCAAGCTTCTTATGCCAAAGATTTGGAGAGATGATGTCAGAGAAGTTCCAAATGTCCATGATGGGAGAAATGAGTTTCTTCCTAGGACTTCAAGTCAAGCAATCTTCGAAGGATCTTCATAAATCAATCCAAATACGTGAAAGACTTGATCGCCAAGTATGAAGTTCAATCAAGCAAAATCGTAAAGATTCCAATGAACACCAATCGGAAGATTGAACTGAACTCGAAGGAAGTCGAGCTGATTCCAAAGCAAATACGGAGGATAATAGGATCCTCGTATCTAACAAAGAAGTCGTCCGGACATCTCTTTCGCGATCGGTGTGTATGCCGGATTTCAAGTTGATCCAAAGGAAGCACACATGCAAGCGGCCAAGAACATTCTCAAGTATCTCAAAGGAACTCGGAATGTTGGGGTACATGGTACCCACCGAAGACAATCTACGGTGACTGGATACTCGCATTCGGACTTCATTTGGAGATCGATTGGATGTAAAATCAACTTCGGGAACTTGTCGGTTCTTAGGAAGTAAGTTGATCTCATGGTTTTCAAAGAAACAAACGTGCGTCGCAACTTCCACGACGAAGCGGGAATATATGGCCGGCGGAAGCCTCTTGCTCGCAAATTCTCGTCGAAACATCAATTTGGATGACTATGAAGTAAAAGCTGACAAGTTCCAATTTTACGTGATAGCTCTAGTGCGATTGCCATATCGTAGAATCCAAAGATTTCACACAAGATGCAAGCATGTGGACGTACGACATCATTTCATCGTAGATCACGTAGAAAAGAAGGATGTGATTGTTGAGAAAATTCACACGTACATACAAATGGCCGATATTCTCACAAAACCGCCGATAGAAGCAAGATTCAAAATGCTTGTGCGGATTACTTGGACTTCTCAACCCGTGACGATGCTTCACCCAACTGAACGGAAGCGAGACCAGAACGGAAGCAGACCCAAGAACGGAACGGACCAACGAACGGAAGGCAGACCATTGAACGAAGGACCAAATTGAACGGAAGCAGACCAAATTAATGAAAAAGCAAGCCGAATACAAGCAAAATGAAAATCAGAATCAATGTCACTGATATCAGCTGAGAAAGAATTCAGCTAAACCAGATGCTGAAAGGAAAGGATTATTCAGCTGAGGGGGAACCAGCTGGAACCACGATGACCCAGCACACCCACTCAACCGAGGTATCAGCTGACTACAATGATCAGCTGAGAGGTTTGAAATAACTTTAAATACACCTACTCAATCTGTTTTCTGTCAATTCACATCTTGTCATTTCTAATCAATATTAATTAAAAGTCTGCAAAGAATTAAATAATGGGAGTTTCGAGGCAAAAGTCAAAGCGCCTCAACCGTTCTCTCTCGCGCATTAAATTGACATGACGCGAGAACCACTCCCAGTCGTAGATCTTCTTATCATCAGACAAATCTTGATCGTCCATTCCTCAGAAATCTCTTTAAATATGCTAGAAGATATACGCATCAAACGTAGAAAGTTTTTCATTCTTTCTTATTTCCATCAATTGGTATTGTTTGTTTCTACTAACAAAAGATGCAGAAAAAGAACATGGAATCCAGAAAGATGTCTCCCAAAGCCAATCAGACCTGAAGAATCTGTCAAAGCTTCAAGATAAGAGTTGCTTAACTCTCAGGAACCTCAAAGAAGACGGAAGTCCAGAAGAAGGTGAAGCCCATCGACGTAACCGTGCCGTCGCATGAGAGACTGCAAAGCTCAAGAACGTCATCCGCCAGGAAGGTGCAGAAAACTTTCTGGGAATGACAAAGGAAAAAGACCTCCTCAGCCCCACTGCTTCTCTCATCTCAAAAGAGCGAACGGGACACACAACTCCCTGGGATGCAAAAATCAACGTCAACAGACCTGGACCAGATGTTGATGAAACCGAAGTATTAAGGAGCAGTCATTTCAAAGCTCCTGCTCCGCCACAGGAGGCACAGAAAAAGATGCAGGAAACAAAGCAGCATGCATCTAACTCCGTCCCACTGAATCGAAACAACTTGAGGAGACAAAATATCGAAGCACTGTCTTCAAACCGAAGACTCAAGTCAAAGGTGCTCAGTCAGTCAGCAGAGAAGCCAGCTGACATTATGAGAGAATTCGTAATCACTCTCCGAGGAGCAGAAGGCCCACAAGCGGTCGTTTCTTACGGTGGAAGAGAATTTCACGTCCCTGCTTGAACATAATCATCACCAACACCGCAACGGAGTATTCCAGCTGAACAACCAAGCTTAAACCCCATGACAGATGGGATACTTCAACCGCCGTCTCTTCAGTTTCCTTCAGCTCCACAGGGACACCTTCTTCGAGATCTTTCAATAAAAGATGCTCAAGTCCCTGCTCCAAGCTCAAATGAGAAACTTCACCCAGCCAACGATCACCTGCAGCTGGATGATGATGATATGAGCTGAATACAACTCCCTCAAGTGCTGTATCAGACTTTCTCATTCAATCTAAGAAGTCTGAAGAAGCAAAATTGCAAGGAATGAAGTTATGCCCGACTCAGAAGATGCTATCTCCCGTGCTAACTCATCCCTCCAAGCACTCAGCTGACCGCCCCATGAATCAGCCAAGGACGCCGTGTCCGCAACCATACCGAGGCTAATGCAACCGAAGAAGAGCCGCCTAATACAACGAGTGAGCCACTAAGACTCTAAACCTCGCTGCTCAGAGCTGAAAACCACAGTTTCGCCAAACTAAAACATCGCAACAGACGATGGTGTATATCTCCCACCCTGTTTTGATCATGCCAAAAAGGGGGAAGTAAGGGAGAAGAGAGACAAGTCAATAGAGACAAACTGTTGAGCTAGAGGAATCAGCTGGATCAGAATCAGCTGAAGAAGCGAGTCAAAAGAAAGAAGCAACGGATGCAGAAGAGAAGACCCAGCCAACTGGGATTGAAGTCTGAAGGACTGAAGACTGAAGATTTTTTTTTCCTTCTTTCTTTTTGACTGTGTTATAATGTATTTTCTTACATTAATAAAACACAAGTTTCTCTGCATCATAAGTTGTCTCAGTTAGGTTTTGGCATCATCAAAAAGGGGGAAATTGTTGGGAAAATTATAAGGTTTCGATTTGATACCAAAACCCAACTGATTCTCCAACCGAATAGATGATCGCGCCAACCTAAATAGTGTTTTCCAGCTCGCCTGTTTGAGCCTTAGATATTCTAAGTTTACAGGTTAAGGAAGCGGAAGACAGCAGTCGACCCAGCTGTGTCTACAGCAGGAGTCAGCTAGCGGAAGACAGCAGTCGACCCAGCTGTGTTCACAGCTGGAGTCAGCTAGCAAAAGACAGCAGGCGTCAATCTTCAGCTGAGTGATCCAGCAGAGCCCGATCAAGCTGAAGAGAATTCGAGCCGAGTTCAAAACACAATGGTCCACCAGACGTAGTAACAAAGGAACTATCTCTGATGACTCCACGTCGAGACAGTCCAGCTCTGAATTCAAAAGCCAGCTCCAAAGGCAGAAGATCCCGGAATCAGAGGAAGTCAACCTACCTCGACCAATGAGGGATTGCCAGATCAGCATCCTAGACTTCAGAACCTAGGATGTGACACAAATGAAGACAAAAGTGCGAGATACGCCCAACGGCAGATCTTGTATTTAAGAAGAGTAGGTAAGATTCAAACGGCTCCTCCAACGGCTAGTCTTGAATCTCTACCTATATAAACCCGTCTTCAACCTCAGGATCAGATACGAAAAAACTCTCTACAAGCTTTCATTTCCTGAATTCATTATTCTTTCAAAAGCTCCCAAGCAGTTCTACATAGATCAAAGAACACTTTATCTTAAAGTGTTTCTAGTTAAGAAACTGCTTAGTTTTTCGTCTGTTCCCTAGGCCAAACTCATTGTATATCTAAAGCCTAGATTTCGAACGAGTTCATCATTCTCTGAAGTTCTTAATTGTAAGAACTCGTTCACGATTGGAACCCCATACCCAAACCCAAACCCGGAAAGGTTAGGTAAAGGTACGCTTGCTCGAAGCGCGTAATTCGAGTGGATAGGTTCTTCGCACCCGCAACCGAAGGTGTATAGGCTTGACAGTGCCCGCAAACTGTTGGAACACAGCTCGGGTTAGAGTTGTGAAGTTGCTTGGTACTTGGAAACCAAGTGGTAGTGGATTACCAGTGAACCTGGTCGTGGACGTAGGAGGTGTTACTCCGAACCACGTAAAAACTCGCGTGCTTCTATCTCTCTCTCTTTTCTTTTGGTTTATATTCAGCTGTGTACTAACGCCTTCATATCATTGCATACTTGTTCAAAACTGCACACACAGCTGCTCTCCAAAGACAGCTGTGACTCTCGAAAAGTTGCACAACCTGACTAAGCTGAAAACGATAAGTTAATATTTTCAAACTGAGTTTTTCTAAGTAACTGAGCTAAGTTTTCAAACCACCACTTTCCGCACCGCCAGCTGAGTTGTTTACCCAGCTGACCCTCCCCAGCTGGATCAATAACTGAGCTCACACTCAACTCCGTTTTAACTTGATAAAAGTTTCGAAAAATCTACTTGGTGTATTCACCCCCCCCTCTACACCAAGTACCCAGCTCAGGGACCATCAAGATTGCACTCATGCATTGCACCGTAGAATGCATTTTAAAAATATGTAACATATAAATTATCAAATCACATAAATAATGAGTAAAATGTATTAATTACTTTCATCCGTACAAGATATTTAGGACATAATTTCATTTTTCGAGTGTCCACCATATTTATATCACTTTCCTTTTTGGGATAATATCCCACACATTCATTATTTTATACCTCACAACAATTCAATATAATGAATTTATTTTTTCAGTCAAACACTACCTATCTAACATTTATTAAAACCCTTGCCGCACCCTACGTGACCTATATTTCGTGGACGTAGGGAGTATAAAATTTCAGACAACAAAAGAGAATAATAATACATTAATTTTTCAGTATAGAAATTAATAAAGGACATTTTAAGTATAACAATAACAAATACAACATATTTCTTCCGTTCACGAAATAGTCCACGAAATGTATATCATGTCCATTTTTGGACATAATTCCACTCACTTTCTTATATTTTATACCTCACAACAATTCAAAAGTAATGAGTCTCTTTTCTCCACTTAACAAATAATCTACAAACATTATAAAAATTCGTGCCACTAAAGCTGTGCTATATATTTCATGGATGGATGGAATATTACATTTTAAATATTATGAAATTTTTCTTTTTATACAATAGTTTTTGAAGAGTGTTCCTCATTACCACACACCAATATCTTCAAACATTTTCAATTTGCAACTCTTCAATTATCCATATAAAGTTGTCAAAAAACTGTCTTGTCACAAATAAAATGTAAAATACATTAATCATCTAATATGTTAATTATGGAATAACACAATAAAATATAAAATTCATACATTACATCAATATTTTTTTAAAAAGAAATATTCAATCCAAATAACATTAATAAATATGACATGTTAAATTTTGTATTATGATATACTTCTTTGTACATAAATTTAAATACACTATTAAATAATTACATATAAATATCTAAATAATATTTATAAATTATAAATAATCCAAATATAAAACACAAAACATTTAATTTCATTAATAATTTAAGTTTTGTTTTTTTAAATAGCATAACACTTACCTTCTAAGCATCTCTAAACAACCATTTTTTTATAGATTTGAAAATACAATTACGATTAAAACTCATTTCAAAATGCTATTAGAATTAAAGATGAACAATCATTATAAAAATTTCAACCAATTTTGGCATTTTTAATAATTCTTTATTTTTTATAACTTCCAACCATCTCGAAATATATATTTTTAATTTTTAATATTTTTTATTTTTTAAATATTTACGAATCTAAATAATTAAAATAATAAAACTATTTTGGCAACCATTCATTGTGCTATTTTTTTTTTCAAAATTAAATATCTTAGTCAACATAGTGTTGTGTTAAATTAGAATATTTAGTATATAAATAATAAATATAAAAAGTATAAAATTCAATTACATAATCCCAAATAAGCCAAAATTCATAATTAGGGATGGCAATGGGTCGGGTTTTTACTGGTACCCGGCTCTCCCAAACCCTAATGGGACGGGTTTGGGAATCATTAAATGGTTTTGGGACGAGTTTGGATAGAAACATTCAAACCCGTGACGGGTTTGGGTCGGGTTTGGAAAATTACCTACGGGTACCCGCTACCCAAACCCATTTATATATATATATATATACAAAATATTATATATATAATTTATAATATAATCATAGATATTAGTGTAAATATTATTAATTTTAGGATTTTATATTATTCTTTTTAAACTGCATACAAAGAATTAATAATTTCAGTAATTAAATATTTATTTTATATATAATTTATATTAGTATATATATTAATAATTTTATGATTTTATATTATTTTTTTAACCCACATATATTTTAATTTAATGGAATTTTCTATTTATACTTATGTTAAAATTATGTTTATAATATTTTTTTTACTAAATTTAATATTGATGTTTATGTTCTAGTACATATGGATTTTTAGCGGGTTTTTAGTGGGTATTACCCAACGGGTTTGGGTCGGGTACGGGTTTTGAAATGATTTTTTAATCGGGTTTGGGACGGGTATGGGTTGAGGAAATTTTTATGGGTTTGGGTTTGGAATATGCTTAATGGGTGGGTACCCGACCCATTGCCATTCCTATTCATAATCATTCAATTTTATTAAATAATTTAATTTTTTTTAAAGCTCAAACATGATAACCAAGAAAGGAGATGTATAGAATTAATCAACATATATTATTCATTATTCATGAAATAACTTAAAGTTCAAGACCTATTATCCACTAAATTGGTTTTGAAGGAAAAATGACAAACTTGTTAATATAATTACAACTCTCTTATTTAGTATTAGTATAGATTGCGCTGCTTATAGTCATGGATATTGGTTACTTCACTGAGAACAACCAATGTAATTGAATTGAGTAGGAGAATTTCTTCGTTTAATTGAATAGCTTTGCTAAATTATGGAGAGCTTAACCAGACTTGTTAGATTCTTCTACTTAATTTTAATCTGATATAATCATTTGTTATCCAAAAAAAAAATGGTATACAAGTGATAAAACGAAAAAAGGGTAGTTTATTTGGAGTATGGACACACTGATCATTTGTGACTAGCCATATAAGATTAAAAAAAAGTAATATAGATTATATTGAAATACAGGCCTCGGTGTATTCCTATACAGAATAAGAAATGAAGAAATACAAAGTCTATAAAAGAATATTAACCGAATTGAAATGAGAAGTCAAACGACCAGTTCCGAGCTACTACTATCTCCTTCATTTACAGGATTAGCCCGTTATTGTTTGAAAACGACAAAAGTCCACCACTCTCCTCTCCTTTTCTTGATGAACTCAAGACTTGATGCTGGCAACATCTTTACTGGACCTGTTGTATTTCATATGGCTCTTCACTAGTTGTCCCGCAGCAATTGCTGACATCAGAGAGAGTTCTCCGGCAAGAACTGAACCGGCAACGATCCTGGCTAACATCCGGGCATTCGATCCGGGAACCTCCTTATTGGCTCCCTTCACCCCCAGCAGATTCAAACACGCCGACTGAGATGCCAGTTGAGTCCCCCCTCCAACTGTACCAACCTCAATACAAGGCATCGTTACAGACACGTGAAGGTCCTTCCCATCATTCACCGCTTCCATCATCGTGATGCAGTGAGAACTCTCAATATTCTGTGCAGGATCCTGACCGGTGGCTATGTAGATTGCAGAGACTATATTGCTAGCATGAGCGTTGAAGCCGCCGAGAGCTCCGGCCATGGCGGAGCCGGTGAGATTCTTGAGCATGTTAAGTTCCACTAAGGAAGCAACATCAGTCTTGAGCACCTTATTCACCACATCACCTTGAATGACGGCCTCACACACAACCGACTTGCCCCTGCCTTCTATCCAATTCACTGCAGCAGGCTTCTTGTCCGAGCAGTAGTTTCCAGAAATTCCCATAACATCCATGTCGGGGAACTGGTTGTTGAGGAAGTCCATCACATTCTGAACACCCTTGGAGACCATATTCATTCCCATGGCGTCCCCCGTGCTGCACGAGAATCGGATGTACAGATTCTTGCCGGCGATGGCACACTTTATGGTCTGAAGCCTGGCGAATCTGCTGGAACTGTTGAACACGAGCGACAGGGTCTCAAAATTGAGAGGATCCTCCAGGAACAGCTTCAACTCGGCAGCCCTCTTGGCGGAGCCGAACCTGACGACGGGAGCCCTAGTCATGGCGTCCCCAAAGAGGGAGCTGGTGGCCCCTCCAGAAGCATAGATAGCCTTACATCCCCTGTTGGTGCTGGCAACCAAGCAACCCTCTGTCGTCGCCATGGGAACCGAGAACTCCTTTCCGTCTAAAAACAACGGCCCCGCGATGCCCACTGGAATTTGCACGTACCCCACCGGCATCTCGCAGCATTGCCCCAATATTGACTCGTAATCGAACCCTTCCAAGGGCAGTCCCTCAAGGGACTTGCCTGTGATGCGCTGCAAAGCCTCGCGACGGATGGCGGCTGCGCGGCGGCAGTCTCCCAGCTTCGATTCTAGGGCATACGAAGGGATCTTTCCCTCCACGACGGACTTGACAATTTCCTCGTCCTGCTCGTCGGTAACCTCAATCTTAGCAGCGGCGGGTTTGGGAGAAGCAATTTTAAGATCATCGAATTGAGGCGCGGCGGCGCAGGGGATTTTTCGTGAATCCTCCTTCACCATCAAGCTGTCGAAATCGCTAATCTCGTCTTCGTCATCCGCAATATCTTCGTGGGGAGCGCGAGGAATGATGAGCGACTGGACAAACCCGACGCCGAAGAAGCCGAGAAGATAGACGAAGGAGGCGACGAAAGTGACGATGGCGGCGATCTCTGAGAGGGTAACGACGTGGAGAGGGGTGGAGTTGCGGATCTTCTCCCGCCAACGGAGAAGCAGGAAGTAAACGACGGAGAAGAAGAGTGTGAAGAAGACGGCGTTGGTGAGGTAGAGGGGACGGGGGAGATTGTCGGACGCCTTGAGCGAGTCGTCGGCGACTTTCGTCTGACGGCGGCGGGATTCCATTGTTAGAGAGAGAAAGAGAGTGAGTGAGAGGGAAGACAGAATAGGCTGGACTGCGGTGGTCGCTGCTGGAATTGGAGTTGGAAATTTAGGGGTGAATTGATTTGAATGAGGAGATGATTAATTAACGTTGTATTTATATGAAGAATTTGTTGGTTAAAGGGAAGGTGCGGGGCGGGTTCGAGACTGAAAGTCCTGATGCAAATACAATTGAACTATTGAAGTATCAATAATATGTAGCTAATGTATTTTTAATTGCATCTCGTTTTTTGGCGTTCTGCAACGTGAGTCAATTCCATAGTTTATTTTACTGGCATAATAAAAAATAAATAAAAAGTACTTATATTAACTGTATTCAATCCCCGTGGTAGTGGGTGCATAATTTTAAATATTAGCATAGAAATAGTCTTTTTTTTTTTTTTTTTTTTGAACAAAGCATAGAAATAGTCTTGTGCTTACAGTTTTATTTATAATTTTATTCTTGGAAGTGGAGCATATTAAGTGTGACCCGTCTTCTACATCCATAGCCGTCTAATTATATGAAAACCATAATGTAGGTAGCTTCCGCTTAGACTACTTGAATTAAAATTTCAATAAGGGACAAAAAATTAATCACATGAAAAAAAAAAAAACGTACAAAATTATTAACTATAGCATGCCTTTTGATTCAATCATTTATACATGTCATTATTTAGGCTCTCGTAGAATCTTGGACTGTATTGGTAGAATTGTATAATTTATTACAAATCTCATTCATGTGATCCAATTTTAAATGATCTATAACTTCAATACCTAAATAATACGAACTTCTTATACACTCATGATCTAAATTTAAATTTATATCAATGAATATATTATGTTGTTACTATAGTGATATATAGTCATATAGAAGGTATCATAAACATAAAGCAAATTGGTGTCATTTTTTGTTGTTGAAAATTAATTGTCAAAATTATCGCCTCCAATCATAATAATATTATTAAAACGATTACGTATTCGAGCTCTCCCCTTAATTTTAGGTTCTACGTGGCGCGCTCTCCATTCATTATTCTTATTTATCTTAAATCATCTTTTAATGTATTATTAATCCATATATTCTATAAATTAACTATGAATTTTCTATCCCACATCGATTTTCAATAAGACTCTACTCTTGAATAACCATTATAAATATTCAAGATCAATGTGTATTTTTTTCATCCTGCAAATATTTTGCATAAACAATTTAATTTGGCCAATTAATTCGTTGGTCAAATAAATAATTTTATTTTTATGTTGGACAATGTAATTTGGCCAATTATTAAGTTGTCAATATTAATTCATATACTATACATTATTATTATTATTATTATTATTATTATTATTATTACTATTATTATTATTATCTCAACTTCATGCCACATATGTATATATCAAATCAAATTCTATACAAATTATATTTATTCTATTATCTCTACCTCTATATCGATATATTCTATATATACTAATATAATAATGGTAACCATATTCTAAATCATATCACACGTCTCATAACATATATATATATATAATCTATCTATCTATATATCTATAATACGAATACGGATTCGAGCTCTCCCCTTAATTTTAAGTCTAATGTGGTGCGCTCTCCATCTATTATTCTCATTTATCTTAAATCCTCATTTTTTGCCTACGTGGCGCGCTCTCCATTCATTATTCTTATTTATCTTAAATTCTCATTTAATGTATTTTTAATTTCATATATTCTATATTTAATATGAAACTTTTTATCCTATATCGATTTTCAATAAGACTCCACTCTTGAAGAACTATTATAAATACTCAAGATCAATGTGTATTTTTTTCATCCTCCAATTATTTTGCATAAACAATTTATTTTGGCCAATTAATTAGTTGGCCAAATAAATAATTTTATTTTTATGTTGAAAATTTTAATTTGACGAATTATTAAGTTGTCAATATTAATTTATTTAATTTGATAAGTTATTAACAAACCAAAAAAATACGATTTAACTTCAAAAATAATTTAAATTTAATTATTGTCTAATTATAGATTGTTAAATTTTAATTATATTAATATTAAGTTATCAAGCTATTTTTATAAGTTACAATTCTCAAAATTTTAATTTTTGACGAGATGATCAGACGTACACAACAACTAATATCATATACGATGAAATCTTTGATAGATTGTGAGATAACTACAAATTTAATTTTTCATATTTTAAATTATGTTTAGTTTGTACAAAAAAATATTAGTTTGATTTCTATTGATTTCTTGCAACCAAAGAAAGTGGAATAAAAACAAAGAAATACTATTTCTGATCAATTATCGAAATATTATCACTCTGAAATAATATTAAATTATTTTTAATATTCATGCTTATATATTGGAAAATGATATAATAAAAATAAAATATTTGTCAAAGGAAGTACAATAAAATCGAAAAAAAACAATCTTATTGGTGTATTTTATTTTATTTTCAACACTTTTGTAAAACTTACAGTAGATGCAGTTGCTGCGAGAGGAGGAGCTAACAATGAGATTTTGGAATTTATGAAAAAATTACACAAAATAGTAGTTCCTTGAAATTGGTGTTGTGTTTAAAATTGAGCTTACTAAAATTTACTTTCTATTGATTTTTCTTGGAGTAAAAGGAAACGGAATAAAACTGAAGAAACAAACTTACTGATGTATTTTTTTTTTTATTATTATAACTACATCACTTTTGTAAGATTTTCTTATAGTGAATTGTTGAATTAATTATATTACTCTCATATAGATAATATTGTACTATTACTTTTACGGTTACATAATTATAAACTACAGCATAATATGGTTCCCCGTCGATTTTTGATGGGTTATCCCGTCGAAAATCGACGGCGAATTACATTTTGTTATAATTTATAAGTATGTAAACGTAAAAGTAATACAATATTATTTCAATAATTCACTATACGAAATCTTACAAAAGTGATGAAATTATAATAAAAAAAATACATCAATATAAAGATTGTTTTTTCAATTTTATTCTGCTTCTTTTATCAGTTATCTGCAAGAAAATCAATAGAAAGTAAATTTTAGTAGGTTAGCTCAATTTTATACACAACCCCAATTTCAAAGAATTACTACTATTTTTTGTACCTTCCCATAAATTTATAAATCTCATTGTTAGCTTCTCCTCTCGCAGCAACTGCAGCTATAGTAACTCTAACATAATCAACATTCACTCTTGAAAAGTTAAATAGAAGCATTGTCAGCATTAAATACATTGAGTAATATTATTTCAACAATTTACTAAAGAAGTCTTATAAAAGTGATTAAATTAAAATAAAATACATCAATGAGGTTGTTTCTTCGATTTTATTGTACTACCTTTAACAAATATTTTTATTTTTATTATTATTTTGTAATATAGAAGCATGAACATTAAAAAAAATATTTCAAAAATTGATCATAAAGAGTGTTTCTTTGATTTTATTTCACTTTCTTTAGTTGCAAGAAGTCAATAGGAATCAAACTATTTTTTTTACCTTACAATCATCAAAGATTTCATTATATACGATGTTAATTATTGTGTATGTCTGATCATCTCGTCACAAAGTCAAATTTCGAGAATTATCCCTATATATATATATATATATATATATATATATATATATATAGAGTGCGGATCAAATAAGAACACTTTCTTAGATGAGAAATAAGAACAAATCTGGACCCTTGATCCTTGTTGATCTACGGTCCATATTTAACCGTGCATTTAATTACTCTAATTTATGCATTTAAATGCTAATGCATTAAGTTATTGTAGTTTATGCATTAAAATATTTATGCATTTAGTTTCTGCATTTTATGCGTCTCCGATATAATAAAAATGTGTTGTTCTTACGTTCTCATATAAGATGTGTTCTTACCAGATCCGCTCCCTATATATATATATATATATATATATATATATATATATAAATCCGAGAATTATAATATATGAATAAATGATACCAAATTAAATTACTTGTGCAAAATAATTGTGGGTTCAGAAAATACACATTAATTTTGAGTATTTATATGAGTTCTTCAAGAATGTAGTCTTATTGAAAATCGACGTGGGATAAAAAATTTATAAAAAATATATATGAATATAAAATGCTTAAAGCGAGAATTTAATATAAATAAGAACATAGAATGGAGGATGACATCGATTGAATTATAGAGAGCGCTCATATTCGTAATCATATTAATAATATATAAATAAATGATTAATAATTAAAGCTAATCGGCTAATTCTAGAGATGAATTTTATTAATTAGATTTTAGTAATATTATTATATATGAAAAATGTTCGAGATTTGGAAATTACTTGGTCAATTATAAATATTAATTACTATTTGGCCAAATTGAATTAGTATTCATATAAAAAGTAATTATTTATTTATTTGTTAAACTTAATGTTGATCCCAAGACAGATACTTTGGTGTAGAGAGGGGGGTGAATACACCAATGTTTAAAAACTTTTCCAATTAAAACTCTTTTAAGTAAGCTGGCTGTGTTCGATCCAGCTGGACTGCAGCTTGATCGACACAGCTGGCTGTGTGCAAAATGTGGTGGATTTTGGAAAGTCCGTTTGTTACTTCAAATATATTGCAAAGCTCTGTTTCACTTTTCAGTTAGTCAGTTTATGCAACTTGAAATATGGTCATGAGGAGTTAGTTGAATGCATAGTCAAAGCAGTAAAGAACAAAACAATTTTAACGTGGTTCGGAGTAACATCTCCTATGTCCACGACCAGAAAACCATCTGGTAATTCACTACCACTTGGTTTCCAAGTACCAAGCAACTTCACAACTCTAACCCGAGCTGTGTTCCAACAGTTTACGGGCACTGTCAAGCCTAACCTTTCAGTTTGCGGTTACTGAAAAAAACCTTACAACCACTTGAATTCCGCGCTTCAAGCAAGCGTAACCTTGACCTAACCTTTCTGGGTAAAGAGGGGTTTGGTTTGGGGTTCCAACTATGAACGAGTTCTTACAATGAAGAACATGGAGTAAATGAACTCGTTCAAACTAGGCTTAAGATATTTCTATTCTGATCTATTCTGCCTAGGACTGAATATGTGAACAACTAAGAACACAACTGATTGGCTAGGTGTTCTTGAAAGATTTGGCTTTGAAGATCGTTGTTCATTTTTCTGTTTTCTTTTCTATTTCTTCAGTCGACTCACCAGTCTCTCCTCTTCAAAGGTGGAGGAGATATATATAGGTGGAGATTCAAACTAGCCGTTGGAAGAGAGCAGTTTGAATCTTACTTACTCTCTTTGACTTCTAGCCTTTAACCTACAAAGTAGGTCTGCATCTGCAGAAGCTATTTCTTCTCTGATTTGACCGTGTCAGATAAGATCTTCTGACACTAGGATCTTGTTTTGGAGAAAGTCTTCGTCTTCGAGCTGCTAAGCGTTTCTTCTGTGTCTTCAGCGTTTTCGACTCTGCTACATCTCGACTCTAATCTATCTTAGACCTGAGCTGTATCATTAACCTGAGATGTGTCTTCAACCTGAGCTGTGTCATTAACCTGAGCTGTGTCTTAGACCTGAGCTGTGTCATCGACACTAAGTTGGATCTTTTACACCGAGCTGGGTCATCGACACTGAGCTGGGTTTCCATCACCGAGCTGGGTCTTGATACTGCTGGGTCTTTGATTCTGCTTGGTCTGCTCTGCTGAATTCCTCAGTCGTGTCTGCTTAGCTGTGTCTTCTGCTATGTCTTCTGTTGTCTTCAGCGATTCTACCTGTAAACTTAGAAACTCTATAAGCTCAAACAGGTGAGCTGTAAAAACACTTAGGTTTGCGCAATCATCTACCAGGTTGGGGTCAGCTGGGTTTTGGTATCAAATCAAAACTTTATTAATTTTCCCAACAATTTCCCCATTTTTGATGATGCCAAAACCTAGCTGAGAAAAATAATTTACTCCCCCCTTAACAGGAAACGGGGTTTCAAAAGAAATAAACATTCATAGCAGATAATCAAATTCAGAGCCTGGACAAAGAGTGATTGTCATCAGGTTGATATTGATAAAACGAACTTTTCATTAATAAGAAGAAATCTTACAACTTTCTTATTACAAAAGTTTAAAAGAAAATATTCCCAGTTGGCTGGATCTTCAGTTGTGCTACTTCCTCTGTTCGTCCATTTGATGGTCAGTCTTGAGACCATACCTATTGAAGATGAATTTTCCTCCAAGTTCTTTCATTCGACTTGATTTTTCGACTTGGAGATTCCTCTTTTTCCCGCCCAGTGATGAACTTCTTTGATAATATGGGCTTTGTCAGAAGGTTATTTTCAGTTAAAGTGGGAATCTTCAATTGCTCGACTTTTGGAGCCTTTAGCTGGATGTTGTTTCTCTTGGCGTAGAGGGCAATTGATCTTGCCATCATGGAGTTCGAGGAGATAATCCTAGAAAGCAGTTTTCGGATCCATGCCTTTGTACTGATTCAAGTAATAGAATTCTTTGATGAATTCTGTTTTGCATTGTTCTCAGTCTTCATTGAAATCATCTGGGTTTTTCTTATTTTTCTTGTCGGCTGAAGCTGCTTGGACTTGTTTCTTCTTAGCTTGCCTGTAGCTCTGTCTTTTCTTCTTCTGCTTTTTCTCATCAGGCTTGAGCGATTCGACTTTCTTTTTGATGATTTTGTCCAGCTCCTCTATCTATTTTCTTTGCTCATTGTGGAAGTTGCACAACCAGTGATAGTCCTTGTATTCCTCTGGCTTATATCCACAAGCTTTGGCAAGAGCGACCATTTTCTCTCTCCACGTCTCTTTGACTGCTGTAGATGGTTCTTCTTCATCCAGCTCTTTGGCAAAGTTGTCGATTTCTGACTGATTTGGCTGCACCGGTTTCCCTTGAGCTGCAGCATCTCTCTCAATTGTTTTTTCAGCTCCATCCTTATCTTCCCCATTTTTGGCATTATCAACAAAGGATGCAGAGAGATTAGCAACTGTTGCGTTGAGCTTGGAGAGAGCAACTTCAACATCAGCGATCTTGGCGGTATTGTCAGCTGTGGCGATGTTTAGTTGAGCAGTGCTGCTGCTTCCAGCGCTGAACTGAGTCTCCAGATCTTTAAAAATGTTGAACAACTGGAGGAAGTTTGAGCTGTTGGAGAGAGTAGATTGTTTGATGGCTTCCAGCTGGTTTGAAAGACTTGCTATATCGTCAACCAGTGGAGCTTGAAGTCTTGTTATTATCTCAGGAACTCTCTTTTCTAGATGTATTGACTGATCAATACTTTGAAAGACGAGAGATTGCTTGAGATTTAGACTCGTGCTTTCCTGTAAGTTTTGGGCAAATTGATGGGCTTCATCAATTGTCCGATGTTGTTCTCGAACTTGACTGTCTTGAGCTGTGAAACGCATGATAACCTCTACTTGAGACTTCAGTCTGTTCTGAAAAAGGATTTTCTCAACCTCTTTAGAGATTGCTTCCTTCAAGGCTGTTGAGAGCTCGACAGCTGAGTCCGTTTGAATCTTAAATTCGTTATGACTGGGTTTGTCTGCCTCAAACTCAACCAGTGCGCGAGTGTCATTGGCAATTGGACTTGGTGGGGCTTCCGCTTCCGGTTCAGCTGGTTCTTCAGAGATCATTACCTCAGCTGTGTTTTCTGGTATAACTTCCTTGGTAATCTCAGCTGAGACTTCTTTGGATGTGTTAGCTACAGAAGGTGTCTCCCATCCCGCTGCTGTAAGAAGCTTGTTGGCTGACTCCCAGACATCTACTGGGTGCGGTTTGGGATACTGCTGAGAGACTTCGATGATACCTCTAATGAGCTCATCCTGATGTAAGTATGTATCCTTCAGGCTTCCAAAGCCAAAAGTGTGCTGGAGGCGTGCTTCATCTGTCTTCAACTTCTCGTAGGAGAAGGTCTCTATCAGCTGCTCATTCTGGTACCAAGTTGCCATCTTGGTGGCAACGTAGAACTTGAGATCTCCAACTTTAACAAGAGCGATTGGTAGGTGCGCCAGAATTAGATACTGAGTTAGAGCACTCTTGATTCCAGTAATGCGCAAGTCCTTGTATATGGCTTCCATGAAGGCTGAGCCAGTAGAGTTGAGTGATGGAGAGGCAGTGGAATCACTCTCTGATTCTGAGATTTGAGGATTTGGATCAATTGGGTTCACAGTAGGCTGTGAAGAAGCAACAGCCAACTGCGTGGGAGATTGAACTTTGGGTGATGGCTGTTTTGGGGGTAAGTTGGGATTAGTGTAAGAAGGTTCAGCTTGGGTGTCAGCTGGCTGTGAAAGAGCTTCAGCCAGTTGAATATCTTCCTGCTCTTTTACATGAGATAGCTCTTTGGTTGGAGAGCTGGGTGGAGGAGAAGGCTTTTTGGGTGGTGAGCTATGAGACGGTGAGGGCTGGGGTGAGCTGGGATGAACATGAATATCGCCAAGTATTTGTGCGATAACCTGAGTCGGGGAAGGTGGAAGAGGTGTCTGACTCCTTGGATTATCCAGCTCGTCCTCTGAACGGATGACGATCCATCATTTACTCCCATATCAGCCAGGATGTTTGATCCAAATTGATTGAAGGCTGATACTGACTGTGGGGAGAGAATCACCATTGCTTGACTAAGCTTGCTTGGTGAGATTGTTGGAGTTGCCTCTGAAGATTTCTGAGTCGTTGGAAATACAGTTGTTTTCTTCTTCTTTCCTACCTGGCCTCCAGCTGTTTTGGGGTCAGCTGTCTTTCTTTTTCTATGTTTCTTCTCCGCTGGAACTTCTGGTTCTGTTTCTTCCAGCTGTTTCTTGCCTTTGCTCACAGCAGGTTGTTTCCTCAGGAGATCATTGATTTGACTAATTCTCTGGAACATAATCTTCGTTTCTGGAAACGGTTCTGAATCAGCCCACTTTACTGTGTGCCATTTCACAGCTTGTTCTATTAAGAACGAAATCTTAGAGCATAGACACAGGGGCTATGAGGTTGAATACGTCGTCCTGGCGGAGTCGAACTTGATCTTCTCTGACTCCTTGATCAGTCGGTTGAGTAAGAAGTCAAACTAGTTAACATTTGCCCCTTTTATCATGGAAATCATTTGTTTGAGCTTCGGAATACTGATCTCTCCTTGAGATCCAGCTATCCCCAGAATGCATTTCTGCGTGATATCCAGAAGCAGCCTGTACTTTGGCTTGAGAAGGAGTTTTGACATGCTCGCTCTATACGGCTCTAGAGAAATAAGCATCTCCTGACTGAGAAATTCATCCACTTCCTCACGGCTGTAATCGTCTGGAATGAATCATTCTTTGTTGGGCAGATTGAACACTTTTCGCAGCATTCTGTTGAGCTTGATATTGACGGTTGCTGAGTCATATTTTCCATCAGCGCCCTTGACAATCACATCGAATGAAGATGAGTAGAAACCTTCTTGGTCGATGATGTTCAGATAGAAGAGTGCGGCATCTCTCTTCAGCATAAGCTTGGGCATGGAGATTGCCCATAGCAAGAGACCGGAGTCTGCAATTAGATCTACCATCTCTTTAAGTTCTGAAATCTGGAGGTTGGCGGTGGACAAAATGCTTTCAAAAGATAGCTTTGTCATAAGAGCTTCAAACTGATTCATCTCTGCGGTTGATTTCTTGGATGTCATTTCTGCAATCTATTGATTTTGATCGTGCGAATAACTTGCAGAAAATAGATAGAGATTTTGAAGATTTGAATTTCACAGAGATAAAGATGAAAGAATTCTGCGTATCTTTTCCATATATATCAACTGCCATGACGGATCAACGGTTGAGATTAAAACAGTTGATATTCTGATCAACGACTAGGAGAGGTTCACTCATCACGTTTTGCAGACGTGCTTATGGCGAGTGAATTGCAACCGCGCGTGAGGCAGTTCAAACGTTTTGACGTTCTGTCTCGATCCTATCGTGCTACAGTACATTTCAGATTTTACATTTAATGCGATGGGAAAGGAAACTTATCAAGCAATTTAACTAAGGAACATATGTCCGCTTAAAATAGGAATTCAAAATAATTGGACTTAAATAGCATATTTCTCAGATTATTAAATGCCTGGGACGCAAATTGGTCAGCTTGGACATAGAAGTCAACTGATACCAAGGTGGTCTTTTCCTTTGCTTGACCGAGTTTTCCCCTCAGCTGAGTATCTGGAGATTAGTTTGAATTTCCTTCAGCTGAGTTCCCTTGAGCTCTGCGACTGACGTAGTTTAGCTTGATTCCCCCTCAGCTGGGTAAACCTTCTGGATCTGAACTTGAGATCCAGCTGAGTTTGTTCCCCCTCAGCTGGATGATCTTTCTTCATCCGATTTGAGCAGTCCAGATAATCCATACTTCTTGATGATTCTGCTGGACTGGGAAGAGATCAATTGTTGATACCAATAGTTGGTGAGTCTGCTGAACTGAGTTCCTCCTCAGCTAGATTCCTTTTCTGGATTCTGTGATCCACGCTTGATTCAGCTTTGTTTGATATCCGGAGAATGATATTTAATAGATCAGCTGGATTTCTCTTCTTGATTCTCCACTTGAATATTCTACTGGATTGTCTTTACCTTCAGCTGATATCACAGCTGTGTTGATTTCCAGCTTGGTGGAGTTCCCCCTGAATTTGATAGTATGTGGCTATCTTTTCTCAGTTGCTTTCGTACTTCACTTGAGCCAGTGATTTTCTCAACAATTACGTTCGTCTGTCAACTTGATCTCTAATTTTGAGAAGACAGTCAGTTGTTCCATGATCAGCTGAGTTCACTGCTGCTTTGCGGGGTAGAATCTTCGATTTCCAGCTGTCTTTCTTTCACATCATGCTTGATGATTCCTCAAAAGCGCATGTCCCTCCTTGACCTGTTATCACTCATTCGACACCCAGTTGTGATTGGGTCCGAATTTGTTGTTGAGGGCTCCATTGATAACCCAGATTTGTCATCTTTTGTGAGTGATACTTCTGATTGGTCCTTGAATGGGTCATTTCTTCCTTGGATCTTGTTGACTGCTTGACCTCCATTTTCTTTGATGAGATCCATTTCCCAGCTGGATTCTGTCAGCTTGATATCTAGCTTGATATCCCGTCTGCTGGAATCTTGATGTGAAGCTCGGTTGATTTTCAGCCTTATAACCAGCTGAGATCATTCTCAGCTGTCTTTTAGTTGACCTTGATGTCTGTGCTGAATGACATTGTCTTTGATTTTGATTCCAGTCAGTTGGATTTATCTGCAGCCTTTGAGCTCTGTGATCAGCTGGGAGTTGCTGCTTTTCTTGGGCTTGGAGTTGCCGAGCAGTTTTCTTCTTTGATAGGACTGAGCTTGGAGAGCTGGCTTGATTATGTACAATCCCTTTGGTACATGTTTGGTTTGGTTCTAGCTGTGTTTGCATTGGCTTGAGCCATTCTTTGATCTGATTCAGCTTTGGCCATCTCCAGCTTCTTGATCAGCTGTGGTTTCTCATCTTCAAGCTCCTGATCATTCATTCTTCCTTTTGTCATTCTGATTTTATGATGATGATGGATTCGTCTGAAATGCCATCCCACATCATGTCGTGATGTTCGCTCAGAAAGCTTTTGAGTCTGAACTTCCAGACCTGATGATCATAGACTCCTACGTTGGGAGATTCCAGCAGAAGGAAGATTCCACGACAGTATGCAATATAATGATTTTAAAAATATTTTGAAATTTAAGGATCTGTTCAGGTGACCACTATCAGCAAAGATGGTGACTTGACACATATACAGTGATCTTTTGAAGCACTGCTCTGATACCAATTGTTGGTCCCAAGACGGATACCTTGGTGTAGATGGGGGGGTGAATACAATTGGGGTTTAAAAACTTTTCCAATTAAAACTCTTTTAAGTAAGCTGGTTGTGTTCGATCCAGCTGGACTGCAGCTTGATCGACACAGCTGGCTGTGTGCGGAATGTGGTGGATTTTGGAAAGTCCGTCTGTTACTTCAAATATATTGCAAAGCTCTGTTTCACTTTTCAGTTAGTCAGTTTATGCAACTTGAAATATGGTCATGAGGAGTTAGCTGAATGCATAGACAAAGCAGTAAAGAACAAAGCAATTTTAACGTGGTTCGGAGTAACATCTCCTACGTCCACGACCAGAAAACCATCTGGTAATTCACTACCACTTGGTTTCCAAGTACCAAGCAACTTCACAACTCTAACCCGAGTTGTGTTCCAACAGTTTACGGGCACTGTCAAGCCTAACCTTTCGCTTGCGGGTACCGAAAAACCTTACAACCACTTGAATTTCGCGCTTCAAGCAAGCGTAACCTTGACCTAACCTTTCTGGGTAAAGAGGGTTTTGGTTTGGGGTTCCAACTATGAACGAGTTCTCACAATGAAGAACATGGAGTAGATGAACTCGTTCAAACTAGGCTTAAGATATTTCTATTCTGATCTATTCTGCCTAGGACTGAATATGTGAACAACTAAGAACACAACTGATTGGCTGCGTGTTCTTGAAAGATTTGGCTTTGAAGATCGTTGTTCATTTTTCTGTTTTCTTTTCTATTTCTTTAGTCGACTCACCAGTCTCTCATCTTCAAAGGTGGAGGAGATATATATAGGTGGAGATTCAAACTAGCCGTTGGAAAAGAGCCGTTTGAATCTTACTTACTCTCTTTGACTTCTAGCCTTTAACCTACAAAATAGGTCTGCATCTGCAGAAGCTATTTCTTCTCTGATTTGACCGTGTCAGATGAGATCTTCTGACACTAGGATCTTGTTTTGGAGAAAGTCTTCGTCTTCGAGCTGCTAAGCATTTCTTCTGTGTCTTCAGCATTTTCGACTCTACTACATCTCGACTCTGAGCTATCTTAGACCTGAGCTGTATCATTAACCTGAGCTGTGTCTTCAACCTGAGCTGTGTTATTAACCTGGGCTGTGTCTTAGACCTGAGTTGTGTCATCGACACTAAGCTGGATCTTTTACACCGAGTTGGGTCTTCGACACTGAGCTGGGTTTCCGTCACCGAGCTGGGTCTTGATACTGCTGGGTCTTTGATTCTGCTTGGTCTGCTCTGCTGAGTCTGCTCTGCTGAATTCCTCGGTCGTGTCTGCTTAGCTGTGTCTTCTGCTATGTCTTCTGCTGTCTTCAGCGATTCTACCTGTAAACTTAGAAACTCTATAAGCTCAAACAGGTGAGTTGTAAAAACACTTGGGTTTGCGCAATCATCTACTCGGTTGGGGTCAGCTGGGTTTTGGTATCAAATCAAAACTTTATTAATTTTCCCAACACTTAATTATTGACCAAATTAATATTAGTCAAATTAAATTTGTAATAAAAATATAATTAATAATTTAACCAACTAATTAATTAACCAAATTAATTTGGTGGTTAAAAGATGAGAAAAATACACATTGATTTAAGTATTTATAGGCTTTCCAATAGGTGGAGTTGCATTGAAAAAAACGATGTGGGGGACAGAAAATTTATATATATGTGTGAATAAATACCAATTTAGTAAATCTATTACTAATACGAAAATAAAGCTGCCCCATCCACGGTGCTCGGTTCAGATTTTCCTTTATTCTAGTAATTTGTCTAATTTTAATTCATATATATATATATATATATATTCTAATTTTTATTTTTATTAATTTCATATTCTTGAAATATCACATGCCAACGAGACGGTTCAAATAACATAACAAGAATGATTTTTACTAATTTTAATTAATATTATTTTGAAGATGTAAATATTTTTTTCTTTCTAGAAAATATATACATTGAATCAAATGTGAGATAGATAGCTAAAGAAAAGAAAAACTTGAAGATAAAAACGTATTTTTTTCCGCATTTTGGTAAAGATTAGAGATATCGATTTAACATGAACTAACGAGACGGTTCAAATATACTTAAAAAGAAGGATTTTTACTAATTTTTATTAATATTAAATTGTTTAAATTTTTGTCGAGTAATTTAGCATAAACCAACGATACGGTTCAAATAACATAGAAGGAAGGATTTTTAATAATTTTAATTAATATTACTTTGAAGATGTAAACATTTTCTTTTCCGCATTTTGGCAAAGATTATAGATATCGATTTAGCAAGAACCAACGAGACGGTTCAAATATACTTAAAAAGAAGAATTTTTACAAATTTTAATTAATATTAACTTTGTTTAGATTTTTATCGAGTAATTTAGCATAAACCAACGAGACGGTTCAAATAACATAGAAAGAAGGATTTTTACTAATTTTAATTAATTTTACTTGGAGTGTTCATATTTTTATCGAGTATTACTCAACGGATTTGAGACGCATATGTACAGTAAAGTCACTATTTTAACCGAGATTAGGACGAACATGTAGAAAAATTCTAAACAAATTTAGATTTAGAAAATACATAATGAATGAGTATACCCGATCCATTGTCATTCATAATAATAAATTTAGATACGTGAAATAAAAATAATTTTCTAAGTTTGATTAATAATTAACACGAATAATATCACAATTTTTAAATAAGATATAAAATTATTTTAAAAATGTATACACGTACATTAAAACATAAAGTTATTTTCCGTCGAGTTTCGACGGACTACTTACTAGTACTATATTTTTCTTTTACTAGACGCTAGACCTAACTTGATGCATTGTTCGAATTAATTCTATTTAACATACCAAATCAATAAATCATATTATATTATTTATTTTCTTCCTTTTATGCATACGAGACACACACACATATAAATAATAAGTAAACATAACATACATACGTACACATATATATTTAATTTTTTTTGAAAGAAATATAAATTTAATCTAAGTAGTGTATATTGTGTAATTTTTTTATAAATTTATTTACTTGTTAAAAAATATTTTCATGCTACATTTATTACCATAATTACATCTAATACATATTGTGCCAAAGATATATTTTCTATCGAGAATCCATATATATAAATTTTCCATGTATTAAATGTTAAATATAATAATAAAAACAAAAAAATGCTTAAATTGAGGATTTAAGATAAATAAGAATACTAAATAAAGAGAGCGCCACGTAGACCCCGAATTAAGGGGAGAGCTCGAATGCATTTTCGGATAAGTTGTTTTAAGCTAAAACATTAATAAGGAATGTGACTAATTTGCAACTATATTCGAAGATGTTTTAATTTTTTTCACCAACAAATCTTATTCCAAAACCATATCATTTTGTTCGCAGGAAGCAATGTCCACATAGAACAAGTCCAGTCCGTAAACGATATGCGACAATGAAAAAACTTGAATAAACTTCGGATAAAATATAATGGATTTTTAACTGATAGATATTACACTTTCGTAGTGCTATGGAGAATTAACTGTTCAATATAGGGAATCTCGACTATCAACAAAGAATTTGAATGAAAATTGGGAAAATATAGAATGCTCAAAGTAGGCTACATGTGTGAAATCATAAGCCCTTCATTTCAAACTTATCTATTAGTGTTTATTTTGCAATCTTGTTTCCTTATTTCTTACTTCTTGCTTACAAATACAGTGTAATATCATATACTGTGTTTATCTATTATATATTATTAGATTATTATCATATTATCGTATACTATATTTATCTATTATTTATTATTGCATTATATTTGTAATATCCTTACTTATATTAATTTTCAAGGATTGTGTAATAATTTAGTACCAACTCAAAAAATAAATAGTATAAATAAGTTTTTTATATTTGATATCACATGGAAATCTTCTTGTATTTAAATTTCTTTAAAATTGTGGCATGATTTATCTATTTTATACATTTATATATATATATATAATATTAAAATCTATTAATTTTACGTGCATTGCACATACCACTCTACTAATTATTTTTAAATTATGCAAGTCTCATAAAATAAGAATTAATCTAATTTCTGTACTCAATAACTCAGCATATATGGGAACGATATTATATCAAATTGTTCAATTAATATGGATCAATTATATCAAAATATCACTACCCTTTTCATTCAATAAAGCTGTCCGGCCAAATTAATTGACGTTTAAAAATTGACCATCTCTCTTGTTTCTAGTTAATAGATTGCACTACGCATCGCACCTGCAGTAGAATGCATTTTAAAACTATTTTGGCAACCATTCATTGTGCTATTTTTTTTTTCAAAATTAAATATCTTAGTCAACATAGTGTTGTGTTAAATTAGAATATTTAGTATATAAATAATAAATATAAAAAGTATAAAATTCAATTACATAATCCCAAATAAGCCAAAATTCATAATTAGGGATGGCAATGGGTCGGGTTTTTACGGGTACCCGGCTCTCCCAAACCCTAATGGGACGGGTTTGGGAATCATTAAATGGTTTTGGGACGAGTTTGGATAGAAACATTCAAACCCGTGATGGGTTTGGGTCGGGTTTGGAAAATTACCTACGGGTACCCGCTACCCAAACCCATTTATATATATATATATATACAAAATATTATATATATAATTTATAATATAATCATAGATATTAGTGTAAATATTATTAATTTTAGGATTTTATATTATTCTTTTTAAACTGCATACAAAGAATTAATAATTTCAGTAATTAAATATTTATTTTATATATAATTTATATTAGTATATATATTAATAATTTTATGATTTTATATTATTTTTTTAACCCACATATATTTTAATTTAATGGAATTTTCTATTTATACTTATGTTAAAATTATGTTTATAATATTTTTTTTTTACTAAATTTAATATTGATGTTTATGTTCTAGTACATATGGATTTTTAGCGGGTTTTTAGTGGGTATTACCCAACGGGTTTGGGTCGGGTACGGGTTTTGAAATGATTTTTTAATCGGGTTTGGGACGGGTATGGGTTGAGGAAATTTTTATGGGTTTGGGTTTGGAATATGCTTAATGGGTGGATGTAAAATGCCATTCTTAGATTCTATTCATAATCATTCAATTTTATTAAATAATTTAATTTTTTTTAAAGCTCAAACATGATAACCAAGAAAGGAGATGTATAGAATTAATCAACATATATTATTCATTATTCATGAAATAACTTAAAGTTCAAGACCTATTATCCACTAAATTGGTTTTGAAGGAAAAATGACAAACTTGTTAATATAATTACAACTCTCTTATTTAGTATTAGTATAGATTGCGCTGCTTATAGTCATGGATATTGGTTACTTCACTGAGAACAACCAATGTAATTGAATTGAGTAGGAGAATTTCTTCGTTTAATTGAATAGCTTTGCTAAATTATGGAGAGCTTAACCAGACTTGTTAGATTCTTCTACTTAATTTTAATCTGATATAATCATTTGTTATCCAAAAAAATGGTATACAAGTGATAAAACGAAAAAAGGGTAGTTTATTTGGAGTATGGACACACTGATCATTTGTGACTAGCCATATAAGATTAAAAAAAAGTAATATAGATTATATTGAAATACAGGCCTCGGTGTATTCCTATACAGAATAAGAAATGAAGAAATACAAAGTCTATAAAAGAATATTAACCGAATTGAAATGAGAAGTCAAACGACCAGTTCCGAGCTACTACTATCTCCTTCATTTACAGGATTAGCCCGTTATTGTTTGAAAACGACAAAAGTCCACCACTCTCCTCTCCTTTTCTTGATGAACTCAAGACTTGATGCTGGCAACATCTTTACTGGACCTGTTGTATTTCATATGGCTCTTCACTAGTTGTCCCGCAGCAATTGCTGACATCAGAGAGAGTTCTCCGGCAAGAACTGAACCGGCAACGATCCTGGCTAACATCCGGGCATTCGATCCGGGAACCTCCTTATTGGCTCCCTTCACCCCCAGCAGATTCAAACACGCCGACTGAGATGCCAGTTGAGTCCCCCCTCCAACTGTACCAACCTCAATACAAGGCATCGTTACAGACACGTGAAGGTCCTTCCCATCATTCACCGCTTCCATCATCGTGATGCAGTGAGAACTCTCAATATTCTGTGCAGGATCCTGACCGGTGGCTATGTAGATTGCAGAGACTATATTGCTAGCATGAGCGTTGAAGCCGCCGAGAGCTCCGGCCATGGCGGAGCCGGTGAGATTCTTGAGCATGTTAAGTTCCACTAAGGAAGCAACATCAGTCTTGAGCACCTTATTCACCACATCACCTTGAATGACGGCCTCACACACAACCGACTTGCCCCTGCCTTCTATCCAATTCACTGCAGCAGGCTTCTTGTCCGAGCAGTAGTTTCCAGAAATTCCCATAACATCCATGTCGGGGAACTGGTTGTTGAGGAAGTCCATCACATTCTGAACACCCTTGGAGACCATATTCATTCCCATGGCGTCCCCCGTGCTGCACGAGAATCGGATGTACAGATTCTTGCCGGCGATGGCACACTTTATGGTCTGAAGCCTGGCGAATCTGCTGGAACTGTTGAACACGAGCGACAGGGTCTCAAAATTGAGAGGATCCTCCAGGAACAGCTTCAACTCGGCAGCCCTCTTGGCGGAGCCGAACCTGACGACGGGAGCCCTAGTCATGGCGTCCCCAAAGAGGGAGCTGGTGGCCCCTCCAGAAGCATAGATAGCCTTACATCCCCTGTTGGTGCTGGCAACCAAGCAACCCTCTGTCGTCGCCATGGGAACCGAGAACTCCTTTCCGTCTAAAAACAACGGCCCCGCGATGCCCACTGGAATTTGCACGTACCCCACCGGCATCTCGCAGCATTGCCCCAATATTGACTCGTAATCGAACCCTTCCAAGGGCAGTCCCTCAAGGGACTTGCCTGTGATGCGCTGCAAAGCCTCGCGACGGATGGCGGCTGCGCGGCGGCAGTCTCCCAGCTTCGATTCTAGGGCATACGAAGGGATCTTTCCCTCCACGACGGACTTGACAATTTCCTCGTCCTGCTCGTCGGTAACCTCAATCTTAGCAGCGGCGGGTTTGGGAGAAGCAATTTTAAGATCATCGAATTGAGGCGCGGCGGCGCAGGGGATTTTTCGTGAATCCTCCTTCACCATCAAGCTGTCGAAATCGCTAATCTCGTCTTCGTCATCCGCAATATCTTCGTGGGGAGCGCGAGGAATGATGAGCGACTGGACAAACCCGACGCCGAAGAAGCCGAGAAGATAGACGAAGGAGGCGACGAAAGTGACGATGGCGGCGATCTCTGAGAGGGTAACGACGTGGAGAGGGGTGGAGTTGCGGATCTTCTCCCGCCAACGGAGAAGCAGGAAGTAAACGACGGAGAAGAAGAGTGTGAAGAAGACGGCGTTGGTGAGGTAGAGGGGACGGGGAGATTGTCGGACGCCTTGAGCGAGTCGTCGGCGACTTTCGTCTGACGGCGGCGGGATTCCATTGTTAGAGAGAGAAAGAGAGTGAGTGAGAGGGAAGACAGAATAGGCTGGACTGCGGTGGTCGCTGCTGGAATTGGAGTTGGAAATTTAGGGGTGAATTGATTTGAATGAGGAGATGATTAATTAACGTTGTATTTATATGAAGAATTTGTTGGTTAAAGGGAAGGTGCGGGGCGGGTTCGAGACTGAAAGTCCTGATGCAAATACAATTGAACTATTGAAGTATCAATAATATGTAGCTAATGTATTTTTAATTGCATCTCGTTTTTTGGCGTTCTGCAACGTGAGTCAATTCCATAGTTTATTTTACTGGCATAATAAAAAATAAATAAAAAGTACTTATATTAACTGTATTCAATCCCCGTGGTAGTGGGTGCATAATTTTAAATATTAGCATAGAAATAGTCTTTTTTTTTTTTTTTGAACAAAGCATAGAAATAGTCTTGTGCTTACAGTTTTATTTATAATTTTATTCTTGGAAGTGGAGCATATTAAGTGTGACCCGTCTTCTACATCCATAGCCGTCTAATTATATGAAAACCATAATGTAGGTAGCTTCCGCTTAGACTACTTGAATTAAAATTTCAATAAGGGACAAAAAATTAATCACATGAAAAAAAAAAAAAAAACGTACAAAATTATTAACTATAGCATGCCTTTTGATTCAATCATTTATACATGTCATTATTTAGGCTCTCGTAGAATCTTGGACTGTATTGGTAGAATTGTATAATTTATTACAAATCTCATTCATGTGATCCAATTTTAAATGATCTATAACTTCAATACCTAAATAATACGAACTTCTTATACACTCATGATCTAAATTTAAATTTATATCAATGAATATATTATGTTGTTACTATAGTGATATATAGTCATATAGAAGGTATCATAAACATAAAGCAAATTGGTGTCATTTTTTGTTGTTGAAAATTAATTGTCAAAATTATCGCCTCCAATCATAATAATATTATTAAAACGATTACGTATTCGAGCTCTCCCCTTAATTTTAGGTTCTACGTGGCGCGCTCTCCATTCATTATTCTTATTTATCTTAAATCATCTTTTAATGTATTATTAATCCATATATTCTATAAATTAACTATGAATTTTCTATCCCACATCGATTTTCAATAAGACTCTACTCTTGAATAACCATTATAAATATTCAAGATCAATGTGTATTTTTTTCATCCTGCAAATATTTTGCATAAACAATTTAATTTGGCCAATTAATTCGTTGGTCAAATAAATAATTTTATTTTTATGTTGGACAATGTAATTTGGCCAATTATTAAATTGTCAATATTAATTCATATACTATACATTATTATTATTATTATTATTATTATTATTATTATTATTACTATTATTATTATTATCTCAACTTCATGCCACATATGTATATATCAAATCAAATTCTATACAAATTATATTTATTCTATTATCTCTACCTCTATATCGATATATTCTATATATACTAATATAATAATGGTAACCATATTCTAAATCATATCACACGTCTCATAACATATATATATATATAATCTATCTATCTATATATCTATAATACGAATACGGATTCGAGCTCTCCCCTTAATTTTAAGTCTAATGTGGTGCGCTCTCCATCTATTATTCTCATTTATCTTAAATCCTCATTTTTTGCCTACGTGGCGCGCTCTCCATTCATTATTCTTATTTATCTTAAATTCTCATTTAATGTATTTTTAATTTCATATATTCTATATTTAATATGAAACTTTTTATCCTATATCGATTTTCAATAAGACTCCACTCTTGAAGAACTATTATAAATACTCAAGATCAATGTGTATTTTTTTCATCCTCCAATTATTTTGCATAAACAATTTATTTTGGCCAATTAATTAGTTGGCCAAATAAATAATTTTATTTTTATGTTGAAAATTTTAATTTGACGAATTATTAAGTTGTCAATATTAATTTATTTAATTTGATAAGTTATTAACAAACCAAAAAAATACGATTTAACTTCAAAAATAATTTAAATTTAATTATTGTCTAATTATAGATTGTTAAATTTTAATTATATTAATATTAAGTTATCAAGCTATTTTTATAAGTTACAATTCTCAAAATTTTAATTTTTGACGAGATGATCAGACGTACACAACAACTAATATCATATACGATGAAATCTTTGATAGATTGTGAGATAACTACAAATTTAATTTTTCATATTTTAAATTATGTTTAGTTTGTACAAAAAAATATTAGTTTGATTTCTATTGATTTCTTGCAACCAAAGAAAGTGGAATAAAAACAAAGAAATACTATTTCTGATCAATTATCGAAATATTATCACTCTGAAATAATATTAAATTATTTTTAATATTCATGCTTATATATTGGAAAATGATATAATAAAAATAAAATATTTGTCAAAGGAAGTACAATAAAATCGAAAAAAAACAATCTTATTGGTGTATTTTATTTTATTTTCAACACTTTTGTAAAACTTACAGTAGATGCAGTTGCTGCGAGAGGAGGAGCTAACAATGAGATTTTGGAATTTATGAAAAAATTACACAAAATAGTAGTTCCTTGAAATTGGTGTTGTGTTTAAAATTGAGCTTACTAAAATTTACTTTCTATTGATTTTTCTTGGAGTAAAAGGAAACGGAATAAAACTGAAGAAACAAACTTACTGATGTATTTTTTTTTATTATTATAACTACATCACTTTTGTAAGATTTTCTTATAGTGAATTGTTGAATTAATGATATTACTCTCATATAGATAATATTGTACTATTACTTTTACGGTTACATAATTATAAACTACAGCATAATATGGTTCCCCGTCGATTTTTGATGGGTTATCCCGTCGAAAATCGACGGCGAATTACATTTTGTTATAATTTATAAGTATGTAAACGTAAAAGTAATACAATATTATTTCAATAATTCACTATACGAAATCTTACAAAAGTGATGAAATTATAATAAAAAAAATACATCAATATAAAGATTGTTTTTTCAATTTTATTCTGCTTCTTTTATCAGTTATCTGCAAGAAAATCAATAGAAAGTAAATTTTAGTAGGTTAGCTCAATTTTATACACAACCCCAATTTCAAAGAATTACTACTATTTTTTGTACCTTCCCATAAATTTATAAATCTCATTGTTAGCTTCTCCTCTCGCAGCAACTGCAGCTATAGTAACTCTAACATAATCAACATTCACTCTTGAAAAGTTAAATAGAAGCATTGTCAGCATTAAATACATTGAGTAATATTATTTCAACAATTTACTAAAGAAGTCTTATAAAAGTGATTAAATTAAAATAAAATACATCAATGAGGTTGTTTCTTCGATTTTATTGTACTACCTTTAACAAATATTTTTATTTTTATTATTATTTTGTAATATAGAAGCATGAACATTAAAAAAAATATTTCAAAAATTGATCATAAAGAGTGTTTCTTTGATTTTATTTCACTTTCTTTAGTTGCAAGAAGTCAATAGGAATCAAACTATTTTTTTTACCTTACAATCTGTCAAAGATTTCATTATATACGATGTTAATTATTGTGTATGTCTGATCATCTCGTCACAAAGTCAAATTTCGAGAATTATCCCTATATATATATATATATATATATATATATATATATATAGAGTGCGGATCAAATAAGAACACTTTCTTAGATGAGAAATAAGAACAAATCTGGACCCTTGATCCTTGTTGATCTACGGTCCATATTTAACCGTGCATTTAATTACTCTAATTTATGCATTTAAATGCTAATGCATTAAGTTATTGTAGTTTATGCATTAAAATATTTATGCATTTAGTTTCTGCATTTTATGCGTCTCCGATATAATAAAAATGTGTTGTTCTTACGTTCTCATATAAGATGTGTTCTAACCAGATCCGCTCCCTATATATATATATATATATATATATATATATATATATAAATTCGAGAATTATAATATATGAATAAATGATACCAAATTAAATTACTTGTGCAAAATAATTGTGGGTTCAGAAAATACACATTAATTTTGAGTATTTATATGAGTTCTTCAAGAATGTAGTCTTATTGAAAATCGACGTGGGATAAAAAATTTATAAAAAATATATATGAATATAAAATGCTTAAAGCGAGAATTTAATATAAATAAGAACATAGAATGGAGGATGACATCGATTGAATTATAGAGAGCGCTCATATTCGTAATCATATTAATAATATATAAATAAATGATTAATAATTAAAGCTAATCGGCTAATTCTAGAGATGAATTTTATTAATTAGATTTTAGTAATATTATTATATATGAAAAATGTTCGAGATTTGGAAATTACTTGGTCAATTATAAATATTAATTACTATTTGGCCAAATTGAATTAGTATTCATATAAAAAGTAATTATTTATTTATTTGTTAAACTTAATGTTGATCCCAAGACAGATACTTTGGTGTAGAGAGGGGGGTGAATACACCAATGTTTAAAAACTTTTCCAATTAAAACTCTTTTAAGTAAGCTGGCTGTGTTCGATCCAGCTGGACTGCAGCTTGATCGACACAGCTGGCTGTGTGCAAAATGTGGTGGATTTTGGAAAGTCCGTTTGTTACTTCAAATATATTGCAAAGCTCTGTTTCACTTTTCAGTTAGTCAGTTTATGCAACTTGAAATATGGTCATGAGGAGTTAGTTGAATGCATAGTCAAAGCAGTAAAGAACAAAACAATTTTAACGTGGTTCGGAGTAACATCTCCTATGTCCACGACCAGAAAACCATCTGGTAATTCACTACCACTTGGTTTCCAAGTACCAAGCAACTTCACAACTCTAACCCGAGCTGTGTTCCAACAGTTTACGGGCACTGTCAAGCCTAACCTTTCAGTTTGCGGTTACTGAAAAAAACCTTACAACCACTTGAATTCCGCGCTTCAAGCAAGCGTAACCTTGACCTAACCTTTCTGGGTAAAGAGGGGTTTGGTTTGGGGTTCCAACTATGAACGAGTTCTTACAATGAAGAACATGGAGTAAATGAACTCGTTCAAACTAGGCTTAAGATATTTCTATTCTGATCTATTCTGCCTAGGACTGAATATGTGAACAACTAAGAACACAACTGATTGGCTAGGTGTTCTTGAAAGATTTGGCTTTGAAGATCGTTGTTCATTTTTCTGTTTTCTTTTCTATTTCTTCAGTCGACTCACCAGTCTCTCCTCTTCAAAGGTGGAGGAGATATATATAGGTGGAGATTCAAACTAGCCGTTGGAAGAGAGCAGTTTGAATCTTACTTACTCTCTTTGACTTCTAGCCTTTAACCTACAAAGTAGGTCTGCATCTGCAGAAGCTATTTCTTCTCTGATTTGACCGTGTCAGATAAGATCTTCTGACACTAGGATCTTGTTTTGGAGAAAGTCTTCGTCTTCGAGCTGCTAAGCGTTTCTTCTGTGTCTTCAGCGTTTTCGACTCTGCTACATCTCGACTCTAATCTATCTTAGACCTGAGCTGTATCATTAACCTGAGATGTGTCTTCAACCTGAGCTGTGTCATTAACCTGAGCTGTGTCTTAGACCTGAGCTGTGTCATCGACACTAAGTTGGATCTTTTACACCGAGCTGGGTCATCGACACTGAGCTGGGTTTCCATCACCGAGCTGGGTCTTGATACTGCTGGGTCTTTGATTCTGCTTGGTCTGCTCTGCTGAATTCCTCAGTCGTGTCTGCTTAGCTGTGTCTTCTGCTATGTCTTCTGTTGTCTTCAGCGATTCTACCTGTAAACTTAGAAACTCTATAAGCTCAAACAGGTGAGCTGTAAAAACACTTAGGTTTGCGCAATCATCTACCAGGTTGGGGTCAGCTGGGTTTTGGTATCAAATCAAAACTTTATTAATTTTCCCAACAATTTCCCCATTTTTGATGATGCCAAAACCTAGCTGAGAAAAATAATTTACTCCCCCCTTAACAGGAAACGGGGTTTCAAAAGAAATAAACATTCATAGCAGATAATCAAATTCAGAGCCTGGACAAAGAGTGATTGTCATCAGGTTGATATTGATAAAACGAACTTTTCATTAATAAGAAGAAATCTTACAACTTTCTTATTACAAAAGTTTAAAAGAAAATATTCCCAGTTGGCTGGATCTTCAGTTGTGCTACTTCCTCTGTTCGTCCATTTGATGGTCAGTCTTGAGACCATACCTATTGAAGATGAATTTTCCTCCAAGTTCTTTCATTCGACTTGATTTTTCGACTTGGAGATTCCTCTTTTTCCCGCCCAGTGATGAACTTCTTTGATAATATGGGCTTTGTCAGAAGGTTATTTTCAGTTAAAGTGGGAATCTTCAATTGCTCGACTTTTGGAGCCTTTAGCTGGATGTTGTTTCTCTTGGCGTAGAGGGCAATTGATCTTGCCATCATGGAGTTCGAGGAGATAATCCTAGAAAGCAGTTTCCGGATCCATGCCTTTGTACTGATTCAAGTAATAGAATTCTT
This sequence comes from Agastache rugosa, assembly GCA_031470985.1. Lineage (NCBI taxonomy): Eukaryota > Viridiplantae > Streptophyta > Magnoliopsida > Lamiales > Lamiaceae > Agastache > Agastache rugosa. The sequence goes on from CM062609.1 coordinate 13,002,052, forward strand.
TGATGAATTCTGTTTTGCATTGTTCTCAGTCTTCATTGAAATCATCTGGGTTTTTCTTATTTTTCTTGTCGGCTGAAGCTGCTTGGACTTGTTTCTTCTTAGCTTGCCTGTAGCTCTGTCTTTTCTTCTTCTGCTTTTTCTCATCAGGCTTGAGCGATTCGACTTTCTTTTTGATGATTTTGTCCAGCTCCTCTATCTATTTTCTTTGCTCATTGTGGAAGTTGCACAACCAGTGATAGTCCTTGTATTCCTCTGGCTTATATCCACAAGCTTTGGCAAGAGCGACCATTTTCTCTCTCCACGTCTCTTTGACTGCTGTAGATGGTTCTTCTTCATCCAGCTCTTTGGCAAAGTTGTCGATTTCTGACTGATTTGGCTGCACCGGTTTCCCTTGAGCTGCAGCATCTCTCTCAATTGTTTTTTCAGCTCCATCCTTATCTTCCCCATTTTTGGCATTATCAACAAAGGATGCAGAGAGATTAGCAACTGTTGCGTTGAGCTTGGAGAGAGCAACTTCAACATCAGCGATCTTGGCGGTATTGTCAGCTGTGGCGATGTTTAGTTGAGCAGTGCTGCTGCTTCCAGCGCTGAACTGAGTCTCCAGATCTTTAAAAATGTTGAACAACTGGAGGAAGTTTGAGCTGTTGGAGAGAGTAGATTGTTTGATGGCTTCCAGCTGGTTTGAAAGACTTGCTATATCGTCAACCGCCTGAGCTTGAAGTCTTGTTATTATCTCAGGAACTCTCTTTTCTAGATGTATTGACTGATCAATACTTTGAAAGACGAGAGATTGCTTGAGATTTAGACTCGTGCTTTCCTGTAAGTTTTGGGCAAATTGATGGGCTTCATCAATTGTCCGATGTTGTTCTCGAACTTGACTGTCTTGAGCTGTGAAACGCATGATAACCTCTACTTGAGACTTCAGTCTGTTCTGAAAAAGGATTTTCTCAACCTCTTTAGAGATTGCTTCCTTCAAGGCTGTTGAGAGCTCGATAGCTAAGTCCGTTTGAATCTTAAATTCGTTATGACTGGGTTTGTCTGCCTCAAACTCAACCAGTGCGCGAGTGTCATTGGCAATTGGACTTGGTGGGGCTTCCGCTTCCGGTTCAGCTGGTTCTTCATAGATCATTACCTCAGCTGTGTTTTCTGGTATAACTTCCTTGGTAATCTCAGCTGAGACTTCTTTGGATGTGTTAGCTACAGAAGGTGTCTCCCATCCCGCTGCTGTAAGAAGCTTGTTGGCTGACTCCCAGACATCTACTGGGTGCGGTTTGGGATACTGCTGAGAGACTTCGATGATACCTCTAATGAGCTCATCCTGATGTAAGTATGTATCCTTCAGGCTTCCAAAGCCAAAAGTGTGCTGGAGGCGTGCTTCATCTGTCTTCAACTTCTCGTAGGAGAAGGTCTCTATCAGCTGCTCATTCTGGTACCAAGTTGCCATCTTGGTGGCAACGTAGAACTTGAGATCTCCAACTTTAACAAGAGCGATTGGTAGGTGCGCCAGAATTAGATACTGAGTTAGAGCACTCTTGATTCCAGTAATGCGCAAGTCCTTGTATATGGCTTCCATGAAGGCTGAGCCAGTAGAGTTGAGTGATGGAGAGGCAGTGGAATCACTCTCTGATTCTGAGATTTGAGGATTTGGATCAATTGGGTTCACAGTAGGCTGTGAAGAAGCAACAGCCAACTGCGTGGGAGATTGAACTTTGGGTGATGGCTGTTTTGGGGGTAAGTTGGGATTAGTGTAAGAAGGTTCAGCTTGGGTGTCAGCTGGCTGTGAAAGAGCTTCAGCCAGTTGAATATCTTCCTGCTCTTTTACATGAGATAGCTCTTTGGTTGGAGAGCTGGGTGGAGGAGAAGGCTTTTTGGGTGGTGAGCTATGAGACGGTGAGGGCTGGGGTGAGCTGGGATGAACAGGAATATCGCCAAGTATTTGTGCGATAACCTGAGTCGGGGAAGGTGGAAGAGGTGTCTGACTCCTTGGATTATCCAGCTCGTCCTCTGAACTGGATGACGATCCATCATTTACTCCCATATCAGCCAGGATGTTTGATCCAAATTGATTGAAGGCTGATACTGACTGTGGGGAGAGAATCACCATTGCTTGACTAAGCTTGCTTGGTGAGATTGTTGGAGTTGCCTCTGAAGATTTCTGAGTCGTTGGAAATACAGTTGTTTTCTTCTTCTTTCCTACCTGGCCTCCAGCTGTTTTGGGGTCAGCTGTCTTTCTTTTTCTATGTTTCTTCTCCGCTGGAACTTCTGGTTCTGTTTCTTCCAGCTGTTTCTTGCCTTTGCTCACAGCAGGTTGTTTCCTCAGGAGATCATTGATTTGACTAATTCTCTGGAACATAATCTTCGTTTCTGGAAACGGTTCTGAATCAGCCCACTTTACTGTGTGCCATTTCACAGCTTGTTCTATTAAGAACGAAATCTTAGAGCATAGACACAGGGGCTATGAGGTTGAATACGTCGTCCTGGCGGAGTCGAACTTGATCTTCTCTGACTCCTTGATCAGTCGGTTGAGTAAGAAGTCAAACTAGTTAACATTTGCCCCTTTTATCATGGAAATCATTTGTTTGAGCTTCGGAATACTGATCTCTCCTTGAGATCCAGCTATCCCCAGAATGCATTTTTGCGTGATATCCAGAAGCAGCCTGTACTTTGGCTTGAGAAGGAGTTTTGACATGCTCGCTCTATACGGCTCTGGAGAAATAAGCATCTCCTGACTGAGAAATTCATCCACTTCCTCACGGCTGTAATCGTCTGGAATGAATCATTCTTTGTTGGGCAGATTGAACACTTTTCGCAGCATTCTGTTGAGCTTGATATTGACGGTTGCTGAGTCATATTTTCCATCAGCGCCCTTGACAATCACATCGAATGAAGATGAGTAGAAACCTTCTTGGTCGATGATGTTCAGATAGAAGAGTGCGGCATCTCTCTTCAGCATAAGCTTGGGCATGGAGATTGCCCATAGCAAGAGACCGGAGTCTGCAATTAGATCTACCATCTCTTTAAGTTCTGAAATCTGGAGGTTGGCGGTGGACAAAATGCTTTCAAAAGATAGCTTTGTCATAAGAGCTTCAAACTGATTCATCTCTGCGGTTGATTTCTTGGATGTCATTTCTGCAATCTATTGATTTTGATCGTGCGAATAACTTGCAGAAAATAGATAGAGATTTTGAAGATTTGAATTTCACAGAGATAAAGATGAAAGAATTCTGCGTATCTTTTCCATATATATCAACTGCCATGACGGATCAACGGTTGAGATTAAAACAGTTGATATTCTGATCAACGACTAGGAGAGGTTCACTCATCACGTTTTGCAGACGTGCTTATGGCGAGTGAATTGCAACCGCGCGTGAGGCAGTTCAAACGTTTTGACGTTCTGTCTCGATCCTATCGTGCTACAGTACATTTCAGATTTTACATTTAATGCGATGGGAAAGGAAACTTATCAAGCAATTTAACTAAGGAACATATGTCCGCTTAAAATAGGAATTCAAAATAATTGGACTTAAATAGCATATTTCTCAGATTATTAAATGCCTGGGACGCAAATTGGTCAGCTTGGACATAGAAGTCAACTGATACCAAGGTGGTCTTTTCCTTTGCTTGACCGAGTTTTCCCCTCAGCTGAGTATCTGGAGATTAGTTTGAATTTCCTTCAGCTGAGTTCCCTTGAGCTCTGCGACTGACGTAGTTTAGCTTGATTCCCCCTCAGCTGGGTAAACCTTCTGGATCTGAACTTGAGATCCAGCTGAGTTTGTTCCCCCTCAGCTGGATGATCTTTCTTCATCCGATTTGAGCAGTCCAGATAATCCATACTTCTTGATGATTCTGCTGGACTGGGAAGAGATCAATTGTTGATACCAATAGTTGGTGAGTCTGCTGAACTGAGTTCCTCCTCAGCTAGATTCCTTTTCTGGATTCTGTGATCCACGCTTGATTCAGCTTTGTTTGATATCCGGAGAATGATATTTAATAGATCAGCTGGATTTCTCTTCTTGATTCTCCACTTGAATATTCTACTGGATTGTCTTTACCTTCAGCTGATATCACAGCTGTGTTGATTTCCAGCTTGGTGGAGTTCCCCCTGAATTTGATAGTATGTGGCTATCTTTTCTCAGTTGCTTTCGTACTTCACTTGAGCCAGTGATTTTCTCAACAATTACGTTCGTCTGTCAACTTGATCTCTAATTTTGAGAAGACAGTCAGTTGTTCCATGATCAGCTGAGTTCACTGCTGCTTTGCGGGGTAGAATCTTCGATTTCCAGCTGTCTTTCTTTCACATCATGCTTGATGATTCCTCAAAAGCGCATGTCCCTCCTTGACCTGTTATCACTCATTCGACACCCAGTTGTGATTGGGTCCGAATTTGTTGTTGAGGGCTCCATTGATAACCCAGATTTGTCATCTTTTGTGAGTGATACTTCTGATTGGTCCTTGAATGGGTCATTTCTTCCTTGGATCTTGTTGACTGCTTGACCTCCATTTTCTTTGATGAGATCCATTTCCCAGCTGGATTCTGTCAGCTTGATATCTAGCTTGATATCCCGTCTGCTGGAATCTTGATGTGAAGCTCGGTTGATTTTCAGCCTTATAACCAGCTGAGATCATTCTCAGCTGTCTTTTAGTTGACCTTGATGTCTGTGCTGAATGACATTGTCTTTGATTTTGATTCCAGTCAGTTGGATTTATCTGCAGCCTTTGAGCTCTGTGATCAGCTGGGAGTTGCTGCTTTTCTTGGGCTTGGAGTTGCCGAGCAGTTTTCTTCTTTGATAGGACTGAGCTTGGAGAGCTGGCTTGATTATGTACAATCCCTTTGGTACATGTTTGGTTTGGTTCTAGCTGTGTTTGCATTGGCTTGAGCCATTCTTTGATCTGATTCAGCTTTGGCCATCTCCAGCTTCTTGATCAGCTGTGGTTTCTCATCTTCAAGCTCCTGATCATTCATTCTTCCTTTTGTCATTCTGATTTTATGATGATGATGGATTCGTCTGAAATGCCATCCCACATCATGTCGTGATGTTCGCTCAGAAAGCTTTTGAGTCTGAACTTCCAGACCTGATGATCATAGACTCCTACGTTGGGAGATTCCAGCAGAAGGAAGATTCCACGACAGTATGCAATATAATGATTTTAAAAATATTTTGAAATTTAAGGATCTGTTCAGGTGACCACTATCAGCAAAGATGGTGACTTGACACATATACAGTGATCTTTTGAAGCACTGCTCTGATACCAATTGTTGGTCCCAAGACGGATACCTTGGTGTAGATGGGGGGGTGAATACACCAGGGTTTAAAAACTTTTCCAATTAAAACTCTTTTAAGTAAGCTGGTTGTGTTCGATCCAGCTGGACTGCAGCTTGATCGACACAGCTGGCTGTGTGCGGAATGTGGTGGATTTTGGAAAGTCCGTCTGTTACTTCAAATATATTGCAAAGCTCTGTTTCACTTTTCAGTTAGTCAGTTTATGCAACTTGAAATATGGTCATGAGGAGTTAGCTGAATGCATAGACAAAGCAGTAAAGAACAAAGCAATTTTAACGTGGTTCGGAGTAACATCTCCTACGTCCACGACCAGAAAACCATCTGGTAATTCACTACCACTTGGTTTCCAAGTACCAAGCAACTTCACAACTCTAACCCGAGTTGTGTTCCAACAGTTTACGGGCACTGTCAAGCCTAACCTTTCAGTTTGCGGGTACTGAAAAAAACCTTACAACCACTTGAATTTCGCGCTTCAAGCAAGCGTAACCTTGACCTAACCTTTCTGGGTAAAGAGGGTTTTGGTTTGGGGTTCCAACTATGAACGAGTTCTCACAATGAAGAACATGGAGTAGATGAACTCGTTCAAACTAGGCTTAAGATATTTCTATTCTGATCTATTCTGCCTAGGACTGAATATGTGAACAACTAAGAACACAACTGATTGGCTGCGTGTTCTTGAAAGATTTGGCTTTGAAGATCGTTGTTCATTTTTCTGTTTTCTTTTCTATTTCTTTAGTCGACTCACCAGTCTCTCATCTTCAAAGGTGGAGGAGATATATATAGGTGGAGATTCAAACTAGCCGTTGGAAAAGAGCCGTTTGAATCTTACTTACTCTCTTTGACTTCTAGCCTTTAACCTACAAAATAGGTCTGCATCTGCAGAAGCTATTTCTTCTCTGATTTGACCGTGTCAGATGAGATCTTCTGACACTAGGATCTTGTTTTGGAGAAAGTCTTCGTCTTCGAGCTGCTAAGCATTTCTTCTGTGTCTTCAGCATTTTCGACTCTACTACATCTCGACTCTGAGCTATCTTAGACCTGAGCTGTATCATTAACCTGAGCTGTGTCTTCAACCTGAGCTGTGTTATTAACCTGAGCTGTGTCTTAGACCTGAGTTGTGTCATCGACACTAAGCTGGATCTTTTACACCGAGTTGGGTCTTCGACACTGAGCTGGGTTTCCGTCACCGAGCTGGGTCTTGATACTGCTGGGTCTTTGATTCTGCTTGGTCTGCTCTGCTGAATTCCTCAGTTGTGTCTGCTTAGCTGTGTCTTCTGCTATGTCTTCTGCTGTCTTCAGCGATTCTACCTATAAACTTAGAAACTCTATAAGCTCAAACAGGTGAGCTGTAAAAACACTTGGGTTTGCGCAATCATCTACTCGGTTGGGGTCAGCTGGGTTTTGGTATCAAATCAAAACTTTATTAATTTTCCCAACACTTAATTATTGACCAAATTAATATTAGTCAAATTAAATTTGTAATAAAAATATAATTAATAATTTAACCAACTAATTAATTAACCAAATTAATTTGGTGGTTAAAAGATGAGAAAAATACACATTGATTTAAGTATTTATAGGCTTTCCAATAGGTGGAGTTGCATTGAAAAAAACGATGTGGGGGACAGAAAATTTATATATATGTGTGAATAAATACCAATTTAGTAAATCTATTACTAATACGAAAATAAAGCTGCCCCATCCACGGTGCTCGGTTCAGATTTTCCTTTATTCTAGTAATTTGTCTAATTTTAATTCATATATATATATATATATATATATATATATTCTAATTTTTATTTTTATTAATTTCATATTCTTGAAATATCACATGCCAACGAGACGGTTCAAATAACATAACAAGAATGATTTTTACTAATTTTAATTAATATTATTTTGAAGATGTAAATATTTTTTTCTTTCTAGAAAATATATACATTGAATCAAATGTGAGATAGATAGCTAAAGAAAAGAAAAACTTGAAGATAAAAACGTATTTTTTTCCGCATTTTGGTAAAGATTAGAGATATCGATTTAACATGAACTAACGAGACGGTTCAAATATACTTAAAAAGAAGGATTTTTACTAATTTTTATTAATATTAAATTGTTTAAATTTTTGTCGAGTAATTTAGCATAAACCAACGATACGGTTCAAATAACATAGAAGGAAGGATTTTTAATAATTTTAATTAATATTACTTTGAAGATGTAAACATTTTCTTTTCCGCATTTTGGCAAAGATTATAGATATCGATTTAGCAAGAACCAACGAGACGGTTCAAATATACTTAAAAAGAAGAATTTTTACAAATTTTAATTAATATTAACTTTGTTTAGATTTTTATCGAGTAATTTAGCATAAACCAACGAGACGGTTCAAATAACATAGAAAGAAGGATTTTTACTAATTTTAATTAATTTTACTTGGAGTGTTCATATTTTTATCGAGTATTACTCAACGGATTTGAGACGCATATGTACAGTAAAGTCACTATTTTAACCGAGATTAGGACGAACATGTAGAAAAATTCTAAACAAATTTAGATTTAGAAAATACATAATGAATGAGTATACCCGATCCATTGTCATTCATAATAATAAATTTAGATACGTGAAATAAAATTAATTTTCTAAGTTTGATTAATAATTAACACGAATAATATCACAATTTTTAAATAAGATATAAAATTATTTTAAAAATGTATACACGTACATTAAAACATAAAGTTATTTTCCGTCGAGTTTCGACGGACTACTTACTAGTACTATATTTTTCTTTTACTAGACGCTAGACCTAACTTGATGCATTGTTCGAATTAATTCTATTTAACATACCAAATCAATAAATCATATTATATTATTTATTTTCTTCCTTTTATGCATACGAGACACACACACATATAAATAATAAGTAAACATAACATACATACGTACACATATATATTTAATTTTTTTTGAAAGAAATATAAATTTAATCTAAGTAATGTATATTGTGTAATTTTTTTATAAATTTATTTACTTGTTAAAAAATATTTTCATGCTACATTTATTACCATAATTACATCTAATACATATTGTGTCAAAGATATATTTTCTATCGAGAATCCATATATATAAATTTTCCATGTATTAAATGTTAAATATAATAATAAAAACAAAAAAATGCTTAAATTGAGGATTTAAGATAAATAAGAATACTAAATAAAGAGAGCGCCACGTAGACCCCGAATTAAGGGGAGAGCTCGAATGCATTTTCGGATAAGTTGTTTTAAGCTAAAACATTAATAAGGAATGTGACTAATTTGCAACTATATTCGAAGATGTTTTAATTTTTTTCACCAACAAATCTTATTCCAAAACCATATCATTTTGTTCGCAGGAAGCAATGTCCACATAGAACAAGTCCAGTCCGTAAACGATATGCGACAATGAAAAAACTTGAATAAACTTCGGATAAAATATAATGGATTTTTAACTGATAGATATTACACTTTCGTAGTGCTATGGAGAATTAACTGTTCAATATAGGGAATCTCGACTATCAACAAAGAATTTGAATGAAAATTGGGAAAATATAGAATGCTCAAAGTAGGCTACATGTGTGAAATCATAAGCCCTTCATTTCAAACTTATCTATTAGTGTTTATTTTGCAATCTTGTTTCCTTATTTCTTACTTCTTGCTTACAAATACAGTGTAATATCATATACTGTGTTTATCTATTATATATTATTAGATTATTATCATATTATCGTATACTATATTTATCTATTATTTATTATTGCATTATATTTGTAATATCCTTACTTATATTAATTTTCAAGGATTGTGTAATAATTTAGTACCAACTCAAAAAATAAATAGTATAAATAAGTTTTTTATATTTGATATCACATGGAAATCTTCTTGTATTTAAATTTCTTTAAAATTGTGGCATGATTTATCTATTTTATATATTTATATATATATATATATATAATATTAAAATCTATTAATTTTACGTGCATTGCACATACCACTCTACTAATTATTTTTAAATTATGCAAGTCTCATAAAATAAGAATTAATCTAATTTCTGTACTCAATAACTCAGCATATATGGGAACGATATTATATCAAATTGTTCAATTAATATGGATCAATTATATCAAAATATCACTACCCTTTTCATTCAATAAAGCTGTCCGGCCAAATTAATTGACGTTTAAAAATTGACCATCTCTCTTGTTTCTAGTTAATAGATTGCACTCATGCATTGCACGGTAGAATGCATTTTAAAACTATTTTGGCAACCATTCATTGTGCTATTTTTTTTTTCAAAATTAAATATCTTAGTCAACATAGTGTTGTGTTAAATTAGAATATTTAGTATATAAATAATAAATATAAAAAGTATAAAATTCAATTACATAATCCCAAATAAGCCAAAATTCATAATTAGGGATGGCAATGGGTCGGGTTTTTACGGGTACCCGGCTCTCCCAAACCCTAATGGGACGGGTTTGGGAATCATTAAATGGTTTTGGGACGAGTTTGGATAGAAACATTCAAACCCGTGATGGGTTTGGGTCGGGTTTGGAAAATTACCTACGGGTACCCGCTACCCAAACCCATTTATATATATATATATATACAAAATATTATATATATAATTTATAATATAATCATAGATATTAGTGTAAATATTATTAATTTTAGGATTTTATATTATTCTTTTTAAACTGCATACAAAGAATTAATAATTTCAGTAATTAAATATTTATTTTATATATAATTTATATTAGTATATATATTAATAATTTTATGATTTTATATTATTTTTTTAACCCACATATATTTTAATTTAATGGAATTTTCTATTTATACTTATGTTAAAATTATGTTTATAATATTTTTTTTACTAAATTTAATATTGATGTTTATGTTCTAGTACATATGGATTTTTAGCGGGTTTTTAGTGGGTATTACCCAACGGGTTTGGGTCGGGTACGGGTTTTGAAATGATTTTTTAATCGGGTTTGGGACGGGTATGGGTTGAGGAAATTTTTATGGGTTTGGGTTTGGAATATGCTTAATGGGTGGGTACCCGACCCATTGCCATTCCTATTCATAATCATTCAATTTTATTAAATAATTTAATTTTTTTTAAAGCTCAAACATGATAACCAAGAAAGGAGATGTATAGAATTAATCAACATATATTATTCATTATTCATGAAATAACTTAAAGTTCAAGACCTATTATCCACTAAATTGGTTTTGAAGGAAAAATGACAAACTTGTTAATATAATTACAACTCTCTTATTTAGTATTAGTATAGATTGCGCTGCTTATAGTCATGGATATTGGTTACTTCACTGAGAACAACCAATGTAATTGAATTGAGTAGGAGAATTTCTTCGTTTAATTGAATAGCTTTGCTAAATTATGGAGAGCTTAACCAGACTTGTTAGATTCTTCTACTTAATTTTAATCTGATATAATCATTTGTTATCCAAAAAAAAAATGGTATACAAGTGATAAAACGAAAAAAGGGTAGTTTATTTGGAGTATGGACACACTGATCATTTGTGACTAGCCATATAAGATTAAAAAAAAGTAATATAGATTATATTGAAATACAGGCCTCGGTGTATTCCTATACAGAATAAGAAATGAAGAAATACAAAGTCTATAAAAGAATATTAACCGAATTGAAATGAGAAGTCAAACGACCAGTTCCGAGCTACTACTATCTCCTTCATTTACAGGATTAGCCGGTTATTGTTTGAAAACGACAAAAGTCCACCACTCTCCTCTCCTTTTCTTGATGAACTCAAGACTTGATGCTGGCAACATCTTTACTGGACCTGTTGTATTTCATATGGCTCTTCACTAGTTGTCCCGCAGCAATTGCTGACATCAGAGAGAGTTCTCCGGCAAGAACTGAACCGGCAACGATCCTGGCTAACATCCGGGCATTCGATCCGGGAACCTCCTTATTGGCTCCCTTCACCCCCAGCAGATTCAAACACGCCGACTGAGATGCCAGTTGAGTCCCCCCTCCAACTGTACCAACCTCAATACAAGGCATCGTTACAGACACGTGAAGGTCCTTCCCATCATTCACCGCTTCCATCATCGTGATGCAGTGAGAACTCTCAATATTCTGTGCAGGATCCTGACCGGTGGCTATGTAGATTGCAGAGACTATATTGCTAGCATGAGCGTTGAAGCCGCCGAGAGCTCCGGCCATGGCGGAGCCGGTGAGATTCTTGAGCATGTTAAGTTCCACTAAGGAAGCAACATCAGTCTTGAGCACCTTATTCACCACATCACCTTGAATGACGGCCTCACACACAACCGACTTGCCCCTGCCTTCTATCCAATTCACTGCAGCAGGCTTCTTGTCCGAGCAGTAGTTTCCAGAAATTCCCATAACATCCATGTCGGGGAACTGGTTGTTGAGGAAGTCCATCACATTCTGAACACCCTTGGAGACCATATTCATTCCCATGGCGTCCCCCGTGCTGCACGAGAATCGGATGTACAGATTCTTGCCGGCGATGGCACACTTTATGGTCTGAAGCCTGGCGAATCTGCTGGAACTGTTGAACACGAGCGACAGGGTCTCAAAATTGAGAGGATCCTCCAGGAACAGCTTCAACTCGGCAGCCCTCTTGGCGGAGCCGAACCTGACGACGGGAGCCCTAGTCATGGCGTCCCCAAAGAGGGAGCTGGTGGCCCCTCCAGAAGCATAGATAGCCTTACATCCCCTGTTGGTGCTGGCAACCAAGCAACCCTCTGTCGTCGCCATGGGAACCGAGAACTCCTTTCCGTCTAAAAACAACGGCCCCGCGATGCCCACTGGAATTTGCACGTACCCCACCGGCATCTCGCAGCATTGCCCCAATATTGACTCGTAATCGAACCCTTCCAAGGGCAGTCCCTCAAGGGACTTGCCTGTGATGCGCTGCAAAGCCTCGCGACGGATGGCGGCTGCGCGGCGGCAGTCTCCCAGCTTCGATTCTAGGGCATACGAAGGGATCTTTCCCTCCACGACGGACTTGACAATTTCCTCGTCCTGCTCGTCGGTAACCTCAATCTTAGCAGCGGCGGGTTTGGGAGAAGCAATTTTAAGATCATCGAATTGAGGCGCGGCGGCGCAGGGGATTTTTCGTGAATCCTCCTTCACCATCAAGCTGTCGAAATCAATAATCTCGTCTTCGTCATCCGCAATATCTTCGTGGGGAGCGCGAGGAATGATGAGCGACTGGACAAACCCGACGCCGAAGAAGCCGAGAAGATAGACGAAGGAGGCGACGAAAGTGACGATGGCGGCGATCTCTGAGAGGGTAACGACGTGGAGAGGGGTGGAGTTGCGGATCTTCTCCCGCCAACGGAGAAGCAGGAAGTAAACGACGGAGAAGAAGAGTGTGAAGAAGACGGCGTTGGTGAGGTAGAGGGGACTGGGGAGATTGTCGGACGCCTTGAGCGAGTCGTCGAACGCCTTGAGCTTGTCTTCGGCTCCTTTCGTGTGGCGGCGGCGGGCTTCCATTCCGTAATTTCAATGAGTTAATCGATTACGCAAATGAAATGGAGCAGTGATCGTCTTCTTCTCTTCACCTTTAGAGAGAGAGAGAGAGAGAGAGAGAGCAGGCAGAGTGGGTTGGGGCTGCACTGGTCGCTGCTGGAGTTGGAAATTTGGGGATGAATTGAATGAGGAGAAATGGTGTATTTATATGACGAATTGTTGGTCAAAAGGAAGGTGCGGTGCGGGTGCGAAATTTTGAAAGCGTTGCTTCTAATTGTAATCTTTAAATTGAATTTTGGCAGTCCAGTGAAAAGTAGGTAAGGCAATTTGTTTTAAAAATCCTCTAATTTGGCGTAGTGGCATGTGTGTTCAATTCAATAGTCAAATGCATTACACGTATACTGCATTCAATCCGCGTGAATAATTTTAAATTTTGGTATAGAGGCGGCATGCTCCTCCTTATCTTTATTCATAGTTTTTACGTACCAGTAAGACAAAAGCATTAACTGATCATGCAACAGAGTCTTATGCAATCCAAAATTCTTTTCTTATACTTTGGTTTATATGTTGAAGTGGAGAATAATTGTGACCAACCCTGTCAATGAATCAAGCTACTCATGAGCTATTCGGATTTCAGAATTTTAAAGTTTAATATACCAACTGAGATCGAGCCTCAAATAGAGCTCGACAATTTTATCGAGTCAGACTGTGCTTGAGCTAATCGATCTTGTTTGAGCTAACTGAGCCAGTTTGCAAATATGTTTGAAAGCCCTATAAAAAAGCTCGTTCCAAACATGCAAGTTTGCGAGCCTCCTAAGCGAACTTAGCAACATTTTTTATTTTAAACTACTTATTATTTAATATAAATTCATGTTCTTAAGTATCGAGCTTGAGCTTAAAAAGCCAAGCAAGTCTTTGACGATCCGAATTTGAGCTTGAACTCGAATATCATGTTGTCAAGTTATTTATGAACCAAGTTCGAACCGAACTCAAGCTCCATAAATATATGTCAAACTGAGCTCAAGCCTGATGAAGACAAAGGCTCGAATTGAACTTGAGCCAAGCTCGAACCACAAATTCCTTAACCATTAATCAATTAAGTTCGTTTTCCACACTAGTTTCACGCTAACTAACAATGCAATTATGTAGAAACCGTATTTTAGGTATTTGTACTAGCCGAATCCGGCTTAAAATAATACTCCCTCCGTCCCACTCATTTTGTCCTATTACTGTTCGGCACGGTTATTAAGGAGAAAGGTAAAACGAGAGGAAATTGGTAGGTCTCATTACTTTTGAAGGGTTAATTATTTCTTTTTTGGAAAACATGACAATTTAAATGGGACAATCCAAAAAAAAAGGAAGACAATTTCAATAGAACGGAGGAGTAGTATTGTTCTCCCCCGCTTTATTTTCCACAACCCTCTAATAAATTTTCATAAAATAACGCGAATGCAAGAATTTAATAAGAGACCATAAAATAATCACAAAATGCAAATAAAAAACAATTTAGTTTGTATAGCATCCCAGATTTGACTTATCACGATCTGTTTTTCCGGCAAAAGTCCTCTTTAGTCGTCAATGTGGAATAATGGAAACAGACCCATTCTCAACTTGGAAAACAACTAGTACTGAAATTACTATCAGCAATCCATTTTTATCGAATGAAATTTTGGTGTAGATGTGATATTATCTAATTCTATAATTTACAGTATGCTAAGCATATTTTATTAATCTGTATATATATTTCTATGAATGTGATAATTTGTATTCTCATAAAATAAAAAATGACTAGAATTGGATGAAAAATAGAAAAAGTAAATTCATTTATGGCACATATACAGAAACGGGTTTTGATTGATTTGGTAAAATGAAGCAATTAATGGTGGACAGTGGACAGCCTATTCCAATCGATGCGCAATCATCAATTTGTTCCTAAAGTCAATTGGCATATGCCAAGTTCAATTTTCTTTTTTCTGGTCTTACTTGGACTACCCAAACAAATGTCAATAATAACTTTGGTATTTTCTTTCGTGTGGATTTTAATTTCCTAAAATAATTTTGTATTTCCAAATTCTAAATCATGCTACTTCTTTTTTCTTTTTATGTGGAATATTTATTTCTTTTTTCCACGTAGGTTTCTTGGTTAATCAGCACCGAGATGAAGAACTTTTTTACAGAGGATGAATTTGTAAAAAAACAAAAATTAATAGGGCTCGCAAACTACTCATCTATCACAAAAACTTTTGTGCAATAGGTTGCATGATGCGATCGGGCACATTTTCGACGCTCAAATCGGATGCGTACATCTCGCGCGTTCTAAATAAGGAATAAGATTGGTGTGTGCATGACACGCGCCCTCATTACGAGTCTGGCAAGCGCGTTTTCTTTCAATTTTTTAACTTTATTTTTTAATTATTTTAAATTAGGGTTTATTAATCTCAATTATGATTTATTAATCTGTTATTAATCTCCAATTAAGATTTTATAATAAGAACATAATAGTCAATCCAAATTTTGTAAACAAAGCTCTTTTATTTATTTTTTAAAGGAAACAAAGTTCTTTTATAATATGTAAGATTTATCTTTTGGCTGAATTTGTATTTAAAAAGATTAGATATTACCAAATTTTATTTATTATTATTAATTTCCTATTTAGATTAGGATTGAGATTTTATTTTCTTATTAGTAGAGATTTTTTTTTTTTTAATTTCACATGACTCGAACCCCCAACCTCATAATTGGAGGGGAAGCATAGCGTCTTACCATGGACGTGCGCGTTAGTAACGTTTTTTTTCTGGCATTCTTCTTTATGACTTTTGGCTTGAACTCATGCTCAAATGTTCATAGTTTAAGATCATAATTTAATCCATACGTATAAAGGCCGTGAGAACTCAGGACATATACATGAGATCAAATTCTACGTTTATTCTAAGAGTTTAAATGGGGAAAATATTTTAGTTTAGCTACAATGCAAATTGATATTTTATTATCTAACTACCTTACAATTTTATAAGGGGTACACTTTTGTATGGCTAGCCACATGGTGTGGTTGGATCCGGATTGGGTCTGATTTGATTCGTACCGACTCGATCAATACTTTTAGTTGGCTTTCTAAAATAATAATAATAATAATAATTTTTAATTAATTTATATAAATTCTAATTAACATTTATAAATCTAGAGGAATAATATAAATTCTAATTAAGGATTCATAAGTCCTAGGAGATTAATATAAACCTTAATTGGGGACCTAATGGGAAGAATTTAAAAAAAAACGGAAAAAAAATCAAATAAAATACAAAAAAACCAAAAAGTGTGCTTGGTTAGCACGTGTAGTCCACGTGTCCGTCTTATTGGTCTAGACAACAAGGTCGGGTCAGGTTGCATCTTGCTACATGATATGGCTAGCCACACACGAGTTTGTCAATCGAAAAATCATATGTTCATCTTCAAAAGTATCAACCAAAACCAAAGTTGTCTCTTATCTCAAAATAAATACTCTCTCCGTCCCAATCATATAGACTTGTTTTCCTTTTTCGGATGTCCCAAATATATAGGCAAGTTTCTATAAAAAGTAATGTTTTTTTAACTCATTTACTAATTTATCCTTATTCAATTCTTAAATTGACTCATAATCAAACAATAAATAAGGTCATAGTAGGAAGTTTGCTTGTATAATTTGTATTTCCAATAATTTCTTAATCCTAGTGCAAAACTCCAATCAGCCTATATGATTGGGACGGAGGGAGTAAATAAATAAATAACCCAAGTTGTATCAATCATTAAGTTCATATAAACTTCACAAACTTTACATATATCAAGGAAAAAAAGAACGGTCATAGCCTTTCATATTTACTCAATCGCCGATTTACATGTAAGCTTATAGTAAAAGAAGTAAAATAAGATATATTAGAAAATAAAATTCCAGACGAATATGTGCAATGTAATTAAAATTGAATAAGGAAAAAAAAATATAAGAATGAATAATGCTAGTGCAGCCAAAACTTGTAAACGCATATATATTCTAAAGTCATGTTCCAAAATGATTGTTCCTCAGATGGAATCTTCCTATAGTCACAACAGCAAAAATACTGCTTTTTGCAATCCTAGTAAAATAATTTTCCTATCAATAATGAGGTTGTGCTGTGACGCAGCCTGCAAAGAGGCAGTGGTAGCAGCAAGAGAAGGATCTGCCGAATTAAGACTCAATTTATACTCTGTACATTAACAAGGATCACTTACATACTATAGGACCTATACACGACTGAAATATGTTGCTCAAAACTCGCTGCACTTCCAACGAACTATGCTCACTTCGGACAAGATCCACGAACAATGGAAACAACTGAGAGACATGCCTCCTGAAAGAATCTCTTTCTAGACTACCCAAAATCTGCATCACTAATAGAACTATAGGAGTTCGAGCTGCTAATTCCTCCTTCTTGGCTGAGCCTAATGGAAGAATGCAGTTCCCCATAGGTTTATTCGTGCCTTTATTTGAGGCATATTCAAATCCACTACATTCAAGGTATATCTCCAACACTTTCTTACATACAGACACAAGCTCGGCTTCAACATTCTTCTCCTCTGACAAAGATGGACTATTCACTAGTAGATCATGCAACAAGTTTAGGTAGTTCTTGTACGACTCATTTTCAAAATGAACGAGTGGTGGACCTGAGATCTCCAGCATAGAGCATGCTTTGTCTAACTTCAGCAGTAACGTAACTTGGGAGTTCAAATCATGAGCATGAGATGATATCAATGAAAAGATTTCAAGTAGTGTGGTGACAATATTTGCAGACAGGGACCTCCAATGCTTCTTGTAAAGATCAGTGACAACCTGTGAGCCAGGAGAAGGATCAGTGTGAAACTTCAACGAACACTGAACCTCAACCTAACTTAATTATGCCACAAACATAAAATTAGCAGTACAACTTCTACAGACTGCAACAGAATCTTGCTATATATTCTGGATCAACTAAACACTACAGCAGAATACTCATCATCGGCTTGCAAAGTAACTGAATGACCCATTCCATGTTTCACTCTTCTACAGGCCACAAAACTAGACATTCTTCTTTCATATCCTTTTCAACACGTCTCTTATTCTCCAACCAAAACTTACTAGAGTAGGAACAGAAAACCAATTTTTGTGTTACTCATTTATTCGAGTGTATATCCAGTAAGTACCTGACACTTGCTTACAAAGATCTACCAAATTACAGAATTGAGTTTTCAATCAACTAGCATCAGACAGATTAGTATATGTTTAAGACAAAAGATTTGGCAGGAGATTATGAACTATCAAATCAAAAACAAGATATTTTAGCAAGGAATATTTAAGGTCTAAGAACTGAGTGTTCTTACAGTTAATTAGATCATACTATTTGACATTAAATAACATATAACTCCACAAAGTCCTATAACAGTATTCAGGCATAGATGGCAGCAATCTGATGAGCCCAACACCCATATTACTTGGATGATTTGAGCATCCAAATGAGTTTTGTTCATAAATCCTTATGAACTGATTAACTGCAAGGTCATATTCAAGAATTTTCAATCATACATGAAGCCCCAAAAATAAATGAAAGTAAAGAAACTATTGAGTATGACTAGTATGTGTTTGACGGAATCCAGGTCATACTGTGAATCATTAAATTAGACTTTAAAGCACCAGCATAAATCACAGTTCAAATGCATGTTTTTGAGTGGCGCGCGTGTGTGTGTGTGTGTGTGAGAGAGAGAGAGAGAGCATGAACCTGTACAACAAGTAGCTGTATATTGATATGGACTTTTATCCTTGACACGATATATGCAACAGTTTGCAGGTCTCCATTGTCATCCTCAGAGCCATCATTATTATTTGAACCATGGACAACAGACAATTCCATTTCATTATCGGGCTGAGAAACATCGGGAATTTCAATGCTGTCCATGGTTTTCAAAAGCTTAAGAAAACGAGGCAAACTAGATTCAGCAGCCTCTTTCAAACAAAGAACGATATCTTGCCATTCATCTTCAGAAAGTTTGCTTCCTAAATCAGCAGCCAAACGCATCAAGGCTGCTACCCCCGCACTAGAGGGACCTTGACCTGGACTTTTCATAAACCCCACTAGAATGGTTACTATTCCATGCATCTGGGTTCTTACCAAATCAAAGAAATGGACAAATAAGTCGATGAGACACTCCGCTGCAACTACAGAAGTTTCGGAATCCCATATGTTCCCATCAGGATGAAAGAGTGCAGAATTTAAACAGGATTCCTGCTTAAGTGCCTCTTTATTATCAACAGTAATTATGAATATTGGAAAGATCGCGCAATTGAAAACATTAGCCCAGAATGGTTGTGTAAAAAGTTGACCATGATCCTTTAGAATATTGAACAGGACTTCAAGAGCACTCTTTCTGATGGCTGCTCGAGGATCTGATGTCAACTTTGATAGCCCTGAAACCAGATCAAAACAATAAATAATCAAAAACCTACAGCAAGGTGGTATCAGTGAGGTAAACTTGTCATCCACAATAGCACGGATGCTTATTAGGTGGAGGTCGGCGTGGTTCAGCTACATTGATTAAGAGAGATAGGCTAGAGAGAATGAAAGACTTTCTGAATCGATTCAATTGGAAAATCCAGAAAAAGAAGCAATGGAGAACAAGAACGTAAAGGTATCAGGAAAAACAAGAATGTGTTTTTGTGATCAGAGATGCAATTAATTATGGATATACTTCCACAAGAACGATAATCAATTAAAATCAATTACCTGAGAGCAAAGGAACCCAGAAATATGCGTAGTCATCCTTTTCTGAGCAAGTTTGACCATCTACAGCATTCTCCTTCAATACTTGACTGTTTGAATCATCCTCTTTACCTTTTTCACTACAAACAAGTCCACCATCTGCAAGTTTGACAGCACAGAACCGCAGGAAAGCAATAGCATTGAGGCTGACATCACTGTTAAATCTACTATTTGTGAACGTGATGAGGCACTTAACACAATCTGTAAAAGTCAAAGCTTCTGTCTCAGTTATGTAGGGGAAATATTCCCTCACTATTTTCTCCATTGTTTCAAAGGCCAACAAGACTATGCTCTTCCTTTCATCAGCTGCAGCTGCTGTGAAAACCTGAAAGCACATTTTCAAAGGCCAGTAAGACTTGACAAAAAGTTCAAAAAATTGATCAGAGAAGCAAGTTGCATCTTTTTAATCTTAACCGAAGCTTGATTTATTAAGGAAATTCATCAACCAGTTATAACCAAATATGCACCTTCTAGTGCAATTATTAGCCATCTCAAAGTTTTAGAGTTTCAAGATAATGCCACACTGGCAGCTTGACAAGTAAATGTAACATAAACTTTCATAGGAATTCCATATCAAAATTATCTGAAAAGAATCACGAGTAAGCTGAGTGTATCAAGCTGCAAAAGCATAGGCAAAGCAATCTAATTCTGGAATCAAAGAAGATATTAGATAAAGAAATAGGTTGTCCATAATTGTTATGCAGGAGAAAGGATTAAATGTAAGAGAAAGAAGAACACCATACAGTAATTTAATAGTGCTTTCAGTTTTTGAATCTTTTGACTGGATTAGATTGCCTAGTCAGGCCAAGCTATAACAATACTATGAAGCACCAATGGCCACTGCTTTGTTTGGGACATACTGTAGAAAAACAAGTTCAGAATAATATGGTGACAGTTGTCCAGAATCTCTGTGACCTGGCAGACAATATTCCTAGGGTTTGGCTGGTTGTCCATTAAAATGAATTGATTGATGCAAATGAAGTAACTGCATGTGTGGTAGTTTTGGTGGGGCAAGGGAGTTCAAAATACTCGCTTCAGGACTTCCTTATGACAGGATTTCACTAGGAAAAGAAAGTAATCCATCCTAAAATGTGAAGTAAAAAATTACCGTGAAAACACTCTTCCATCCAGATTTTATGTTACTGACCCGACTGAGGACCATTTGTGAGATACATCGAACTATTAACTCTCTGATCTCTATAGAACTACTTTTCTGCATCACAACTGCAAAGGGTCTCAAAAATTCATTTTGAAAGTTGTAGTTTGCCAATTCTTCTCGTTCTAGGAATTTCATAGCAAGTTGCCGCAGTGAGTCCATAACGAATATCGCAACAGACAGATTTTCTGACAAGCCAACTGCCACAAAAAATTCGGAAAGGACGCTCCATATCCTGGACCACACAAGTCTGATGCGATTCATGTTATAATGCCTGCAAAAAAGAAGGCATCATTGATTTTATTTCTCAATCCCATTCCAAATGACATCACAGCAGTAAGATTAATCATTTCTTCAAATTTAGGAAAGAATCTTACGCAACTTCCACGAGTTTTGTGAGGCTAAACACACGTGGATCAGTTGGAGACTGCAATTCTGACATGGAGACTTTGCAGAGTGCTGTTACAAAAGACACAATTGCCTCACTGTTTAACCTTTGGCTATGGGCAAAAATGTGGTTTAATTCAAAATTCCCAATTTGATCGAGCAAATACAAGTTTGAAATAAAACTATTGATCTGCTCTGGAGAAACAAGACCAGGAGAGTTGCCTCCAACAGAGGTGCTATCATAAGAGCCCCCTCGAACAACTGCCATTACAGCTGGGTTTTGGAGCGTTCCCTTCCTCTTCAGGGATGGATAACTCGCATTTTTTAATGTAATCTCATCGGGTTCTGAATTAGATGTATTCAGGAAGGACGAATCAGAAGGTGCTCCCTCTCCCAACAGCTGCAGATTCTCAAAGCGGGATAAACATGTCAAAATGTGTTCCCATGCTTCCTGAAGGTAATTGCCATCTTCAATAGCGATTGATATAATGGCCTGAAAAAGAAACATGACCTCAGATCACTTCCATGGAATATGAACATATCATTCCAAAATAAAATGATACCCCCATAACAATCAGTTCATAAGTTCATCAGGATTCTGGAAACCAAACATCTATATTGTATTTCTCATTGTGGTCATGAGTTAAAGCAAGAAGAGATTACAAAAGTGGTTTACCCAATGAAGGATCAAACTGACAATTACCTTCACAGCATCTACATTTTTTTGTTTCATATCTGCAGCACAATGGAGGTAAGTGAACTTCGCAACTGTGGTAACAAAAGCATCCCTCTGGGTCTGCATCCCCATCATTGCTGTAACATGCACAGCATATCGGAATCCCTGCAAGCAGTGAGAAGTAGCTTCCTTATCATCACTCTGGTCCAGAGTTACACTAAAAGCAGCAAGCATTGGTCCCCAGCAAACTTCAACCATGAATCTCAGTATTGCAGGATCAGCCACAGCATAATAAACAGCTCTGCAGAAGAAAAGGATAAGGCTTTAGAGCAAATGTGCAAAGTAGTGGCACCCTCAGAATGAAAGACCAGAAACAATAATCATAACATTGCAATAATGATATTCTCATCTAACTGCATCAAATAATTTATTTCCACTTTTACATCCATTTAGGCATTTTCCAATTCCAAGTAGATGGTACTACTTGTAAACAACTAGTATCTAGTATATAAGAAGTCTAGTAAAATACTATAGGTGCGGAAGCTGGATCTTACTCTGATTTTGCAGATTTTGCTTTAAACTGCTCTTGGATATGTTTTAACAGATAACCATTTGCACCCAATGGTTTTTCTTCTGTCTGCTTCCAGACCAGATTGAGTATGCCATCCAAGCCCAGCAGTTTATTCAAGCTGTTTCCTTGTTTGCTTTGTGGAGCAGAAATTTCAGGCTTCATTTTAATCTCATTTTTCACAATGTGGTCATACAGTGTGCTCAAGTAATTCTCAGGTAGGTCCTTGCCATCATCTATGCCTCGGTTATTCCGGATGAAATCAGCCTTGGTCATCTTAAAAGTCAAAATCCAATCTCAATAGTCAGATGGGGCCGCACTATTAAAACCAAATCAATTAGAAGCTAGATCAGGGGCAAACAAGTGCAGCATAAGTATATAGACTTGAATAGTATTATGTTCCCATCTTTTGCCTATCCATAAACATCAAAAGAAATTGGGGCTGCATCTTGGATCCATGCAAGCTTAAATCATGGATGTCCAGAAAACTGCAAGGAATTAGATTCTCAAAATATTTACTACTTTTAAGGTGTTACGATCTCCAATTTAGTTGAAGTGTTCACAGTGTAGCAAACACTCGTGAAACTAGACATTTGGTGATTACAGGATTAGTTAGTGACACTCACATTAGAGTGTTGGGAGAAAAGGGTTAAAAAACAAAAGTAAAGTTAAGATATTATATTCAATTAATCAGTTAACATCTATCTCTTGAAATTGATTGTAGAAGATATTATTTTTCAAGAAAAGTAATGAGATTTTCATAAAGAAGTCATATAGTACGGTTTCTAAAAATAATTTGCAATTAATATTACAAAAGGGTATCTGTTAAAGGGCCAAAACACAGCAAACTTTCACAACAATGAGTTACAATTACTATAAGGATAAGGCTGCATCAAGGCTCAGCCAGGTGTCCACTTTATTTGTTTCTCGGTCATGCTTCTAGCAGATAGTATTGGCTTGGAGTTCACCAACAGAGAGGAAACATATCAAAAATATGGTTTGGTAAGATTATATTTTATATACATGAGTTGGGTTTTAATTAATTTCATAAAAGTATTGGAAATGCAAAAATACACTCAAATCACATAGCTAAGAACCAAGTATGCATAGAAAAGTGAATATGTCAATAAATTAGATATAAACTTGCCAACATTATATGGGACTAAAGTGTTACAAAATAAAGTAAGAACATCATAACGTATAGTAAGGAAGATCTAATAGAATATTGCATTCTAAATCTAAATAAGATTATAATGAAGGTGTTGAGTTAAAAGAGACTACTTCAAAATTACACAGTATGACTTTTAACCTGGGAGATAGTACTGGCATGCCAAAAAGGAATAGGTTAAATTACCATGCAGCTGAATTATGGGGCTAAACATTATTGAGGTTGATTGAGTGCACATGCATTAATTGAAAAATCTCCTGTAGACTAGCCTCATTGAATAGCAGATATCGGTTTCACGAGATACAAAAGAAATAATCTATACGGAGTTCAGAAGTCCAAATTCCACTATATTTAAACAGTTACATGTATTTAATATGTGGAGAGAATGATATTAGAGAGCCTTCCTCCTTTAACAGGCATTTAACAGTATAGTAAGACATAATGCCTAAGGTAAGGAGTCGGCCTACCAGCTTTTCCATTTACTTTGTACCTTACTTATTTAATGGTAGGAGGGATTGGAAAAAATTTAGTAACCGAAGCATCAGAATGTGGCCTAGCAACCAAAGGAAGTGGAACTAAAATAATGTTCAGAACCCAAGGAAGACAAGCTCATTCATATATGTACTTATTCACAAGGCAAGCTTTTGAGGCAGTAATAGCATTACTTTATACATTTTTCTGGAAATATTTCATCAGCACATTATTTCCCATAATACTATCACAAACGTACTCATTAATAGCAGCATGTGTTTTTCCCCTTTCAAACACATTAGAAAAGATAACAAAAGAACGAATATTTCTAGGAAACACAGACAGAATAAAGAGGAAACTACTTAACTTCAAGTAATCAGAAATGCACCTTATCCTTTACCATACTATTATGGGCATCAGTGTTGAGCATTATGACCGAGTAAGCAAGGACATAAGCCGTATCTGCACTGGTGAATGAGTTTGGACTGCATTTACAGAAGCGTTCAGCAAATTTTTCCATGATGCGGTCGATCTTTTGTGCTTCCCCAGGCAACCTAAATCCTCTTAGGAAGAATCTGATTGCTTCACCGAAGCCCATGTTCTCAAAGTTGAAGGAATCTACATAAGCATGCATAACTTTCATAGGGAATTCCTCCCTTTCGCCAAAATAATCACCTATCATACTTTCATTCAGGCCAGAAGTAGTTTTGAGAAATTGAGCCACTTCTTCAGGGGAGCTGCCAACTTTCTTGGAGCTAATTAAGAACTCAATTCCCTTAGACGGTTTTCTATTGAACAATGCAATACCTTTCTGCATCAATACCACCAATATAATCACTAAAATGTTCCAAATCAAACTGAGTCTTCAACTAAATAAAAGACTAGAGTACTAGACCGTTACATGGTTAGGATACATAATAAATCTTAACATTCTTAATGCAACACTATGCTCAGTAAGTTGCCGATAATTAGTGACTCATACTTCAGAAAGAATTTTCGAGGACACAGATAAATTCACTTGAAGAGAACAAATAACCAAACCTGAATTTCCAATTTATAGGCTCTGCGCTGCTCCAGTGTCGCAGCATCAGACATTTCAGAATTTGTTTCTGGGTGCAGCTCAAAGTCAGCATTATTTGCATCATCGATGATGTAACTGGGACTCTCAGTCACGTTCTCATTATCAGAGGATTTTGTTGAATTAATTTCTCCAACTTTCAGCTGTTGGTCCATCCATGATCCCATTGATTTAATTATCCTAACCAGGCACTTAA
Organism: Agastache rugosa; assembly: GCA_031470985.1. NCBI lineage: Eukaryota > Viridiplantae > Streptophyta > Magnoliopsida > Lamiales > Lamiaceae > Agastache > Agastache rugosa. The sequence goes on from CM062609.1 coordinate 13,027,353, forward strand.
CTGATTCATGATGAAATGTCATATCTTGGGCAGGGGACAAGGAGGATACAGAACCAGGAGGTGGACCTAGAGCAGTTTTCAGAAGGCCATTGACAGTCCTGCAAAACTCTAGGGAAGTAAAAAATCGGTACAAGTTATAGAACAACACAAAAGGCCATTGAAGTCCTATAAGCATCTGTCTACTAAAGAAAATTTAATACTCCGTCCATCTAAAAAGAAAATGCCTCATAAGAGATGGCACGGGTTTTAAGAATTTCAGTTGAGTGTATTGTGAGTGGAGTAAGGGTCCCACATTGTAAGGGTAATAAGTAAACAAAAAGGGGTGGGGTAGTGTTTGTAAATGGAAAGTGCATACTCTTCATGGACGGACGAGAAAGGAAAGAAGTGCATTCTCTTCGTGGATGAAGGGAGTAGTAGTTATAAAATATACCAAAAACTTCTGGGAACTAAAAATCATAACCATAAAGGATGTTAAAGCTGTATGAACTTAAAAAATGAGAGAGGTCAAAAAATATATGAAGTGAGAGTCCTGGAAAATGCTTCATCTTATTATGAACAATTCACATGGTTATCATTAACAGAAAAAGACCCAAATCCATAATATCTCATGCAATGACATGTATAACAATTTTTAGCAAGGATGTCTAAATACAAAACGATCACGAACCAGATCCATCAGCACAATATTTCCAGAGACAATCTTTACCAAATTAATAAGCCTGTTTTCAACTTGTAACCTCAACAGTAGGATGAGGAGGCATGGAGAGAATCGTGCTAAGGGGGTGCTTGGTAGTTTGAGAGGAATGGGAATAGAATTATAGAAAAGGAACATGAAAGAGAATGAAAAGAGTAGAGTATATTGGATTTGAAAAGAGTAACATTCTGGGAGCAAGGTTCATTCCTTATTTAAATTACTGCAGGAGAATCATTCACCTAAAGCACGCAACCATGTTCATTCCCATTCCCCCTCCCTATAACCACCTCCGAGCACCCCCACTCCCCACCCAACTCTACACAGCTACATGCTACAAAACAGAAAGAGCTTGATAAAGATGTAGTCTCAAAAGAAGTGTAGAACTAATGATATATAAGTAGCAGCATATAATCATAACAACTGCTTTCATGACAAAAGAAATCTGGACCTAATCCTTTACCTTTCAAATATGTTTGGAGCCTCAACATCACAGTCGTAGTTGACAAAAATATCAATAACAATCTGTGGATCCTCAGAGATCTTCTCCAGTAAACTTAAAACAGTCATCTTCTGCAAGAAACTAGGCTGAAGCACATTCTCTAGAACTCGAAGAATCAACATGGGAAAAAATATTCCAATCTCTGATTTCAACCCGGACCTAAATTTCGACAACAAGTTCCAAAATATTGAACAAAGAAGTTGAAAAATAGTCATTACAGATAGTGCACTGTTCTTCAACAATGATAGGCACAGGTATTGCTTGACAGCATTAAGAAACCTGTTAAGAGAAGAGCATATTAGCTATCTCGTAAATACATCATTCTTCTCATTATACAAGAACGAGAAAATAACAATAATCAAGAAAGGAATTATGTAAGTATGATTTCCTTCACTTCAACCAGTTTAAAAGTGCAATGAAGAAAATTTTTCAGTTTCAAAGAGGCATCTTGGGGAGACCGCGATGTTGGTGTTCTCATCACCTCACTACTAAAGAAACCCAATATGGCACATATACTCCGCTCCATACTCCTTTATCCTACTATCTTCACTTAATCTATTAATCTAATCGAGGAAATTTTCATCAATATTGTAGGAGAACTAGTCTTACATGGATCTTAAGGCATAGATACTTTTGCAGAGATCAGTCTATTGATTTAGCCAAAAATGGTAACACATGCACAAGAACCTTTCTAAAACTTAGCACTTGCCTCTCGTTTGTACGCCAGACTGGGCCTGCATTTCCCATGATCACGTTCAAGAGCTCCAAGGAGAGAGTTTTTCCCCTCAACAGAATCTGATCATCAGCATTCTCCTGTGACGAAAATTTCATAGATAACTTGCATAAATTCTTGTAGAGCATAAAACCATCCTCCCTGATCCTACTATACTCGCTCACATCAGCAGCCTCATCAGCAGGTTTTCCACTTTCTTCATCAGATTTTTCGTCAGAACATTTGGAACCATTTTGCATATCCACGGGCAGTTTTGCAATAAGAGGGCTATCCTTACACTCCATAATTTCATTAATGAAGGTTTGAGCGAAATGTATGGAACTCCCTTCATTAAGATTCCTATCAGCAAACTCGAGCAATTCAAAAACAGAAACATTCTTGACATCAACGAGCATGGAATTCTCCTCCATCCTGGTGAAAACAATGAGCATCATCTGGGCAAGAACAGCCTTGGCACAGATCTGATTGGTACCACTGTGGCCGCCCAGGTACACATTGTAGCAGGACCTGACGATATAGATTAAGCAATCACCACGGATGTGAATGCAGGGGGATCGTACAGCCGATAGCAGAACCTTGAGCACCGCCAGCTCGGTGGCCTCGTCGACGATGGCAGCGCATTTGCAGACAGAATCAATGAGGCGGAAGATAATGGAGGAATCCTCCCTGATTTCACAGCCGCGGATTAGGCCAAAGGAGAAGAGCCGGAACGCACAATCGAGAGCAGGCTCGACAACCTTGGGGTAGGCCGATTCGAGCGCGGTGATGAGTGGTTGAAGCAGGAATTCGGCATCGGAAGGAGATAAGCCGTAGAGCGGGAAGCAGGAGGCGGGATCGGAAGGATCATCGGCGAGAGTCTCGAGCTTGTCGAGAGCAGATTTGCAGGCGGAAACGAGTTGAGAGTGCTTTCTCCAGGCCACATTCTTAACAATCTTGTCCAGCGAAGGCCCCAGCACCCAACCACAGTGAGACGCCCCACCTAGGGTTTGCGACGCCGACATCGTCCGCCCTACCTCTCCAATTCCAGAAACCACATTCGCCGTCGCCGTCGCCGTCGCCGCCTAACTGGATAATAATTCTCTAAATCTCAAAACTCAAACCAAATGGATTCGAGTGAGCACGAATCGGAGAGGAGAGTGGCGACCCGCACACGCGATAACAGCCAGCACGGGGAGCAGTCGGCGTGAATCAGAAGTAATTTCACTGCTTTCTCACTTAAATCGGATCGCCCTTGCCACGTTCGTTTCCGATTTCTCTTCTTCTCTGTCGTCGCTCTTTTTTCTTTTTCTTTTTTTTTTTTCGTGTGCGTGTGGGTTTTTTTTAAGTATTTTTTATCTTTCGTTTAATTTTTATTTAATTTAATGTACGATTAATTACTAAAAAAATGTACGATTAATTATTTAAAATGTAACAAATCCAAGTCAAAAGGGCAAAAATACAAATACAATCAATACACTTGTCTCTTTCAAAGTTGCCGTAAAAGAATTACAGTTTCTCTATCAATTTAACTAATTAACTAGCCGTTAATACTGATTGTACAAGGAAAATAAGATTCACTGTATGTTACTCGGATTTCGAACTTTCACAAATAATGGTACAATTTTCTTTCTGAGAATAATAATGATTTAAGACAAAATCAATTGTTTTTATAACTTATAATTAATTTGAGTGATCTTGATACTTGCTAAAATAAATTTACAAATTTTACTGAATTTATTCAAAAACATTTTCCTCTACTATTAAGATTTTATTTTCCTAGTTCAACTAAAAAATACTACCTTCGTCCCATTATTCTTGTCTCATTTCTTTTGGGCACAGGTATTAAGGAGAATGGTGTTTAAAGGGTAAAAAGATAGAAAGTGGTGGAGCCCATAACTTTTTGTGAGATAAGCATATTTCCTTTTATGAAAACAGGACAAGAATAACGGGACAGTCCAAAAAGAAATACAAGACAAGAATAATGGGACGGAGGGAGTATGTTTTATTTCCCAAGTTAAAGCATTTCCAAGAGTTTCTCTATAATAGAGAAAAAATTTCTCTATTATAGAGAAAATAACACACACCATCTCCAACAATTACTCTATTTCAAAAAAATCATATTGTTTCTTTAATTTTACACACTATATTCATCTTATATTAATGATAAGGTATAAATTAATAAAAAATAAATGCACAAAATCAAATAAAATTAATAATATTTTTAGTTATTTAAAATTAAAAGTTTCAATATTTCTATATAACCCAATGTATGAGCCTCATTAAAACCTCTCATATTGAAATCATTGAGTATGAAAAAGAGTACCCGTCTAATATTATTGCGACAAACATATACTACCTAATAATAAAATATTTTAATCCTATGAATTAAAATATTGATCCCACAAATATTTTATGTTGTTGGAATCTAGTAATTTTATATGCCAAATATTTTTAATATACTATATAGTAAAATTTAATATCTAAACTATAATTAAATGTCATATGTTTAATGAAGTACTACTATAACTAAATATAATAAAAAAGGAAAAACAAAAAGAAAATTATAGAGAAATGAATAGTGTTCCTCTACTAGTAGAGAGATACTATTCATTTCTTTATCATAGAGTAAGGGCTCGTTTGGTACAAAGTATGGGATAAGACCTGATATGTTTGACTGAGATGTCTTATAAAAATAAAGAATTAATATTCCGTTTGGTATGATGTATTAAATTCTCTGCAACACATAGTAATTATTGTAATTTATTGCTATAATTAGTTGCAGTATTATTTAGAGAAATTGGACGAAAAAATACCAAAACTTAATAAGCATAAGTTTTTTAACCCCATTCATAAAACTATAAGTTTTCTATACCAAAATCATTTAAAAGACTAAAGTGCCCTCCCTTTTACAAAAACTAATAAATAAATAATACACCTATGAATTAAAAAAAAATCTGAAAAAACAACCTCAATCTCTCTCAATTCTCTCCCGTCGTCGGCCAGATTTCTTCTGGACACGATGGGAGGACACGATGGGGCCACTGGACACGATGGCTGGGCACGATGGGTGGACACGATGGATGGACACGATGGTGCTATTGGACACGATGGAAAGTAATATTTAATGCAGATTCTGTCGCGTTTCATTTATTGAACCCTACCAAATCCGATTCTCTGAAGATTTTCGGATGAAGCTAGGGTTTCATTTATTGAACCCTACCAAATCCGATTCTCTGAAGATTTTCGGATGAAACTAGGGATTTAATGAAGGTAGTTCATTAAAGTTTGCGTAAGAGAGGTTGTTGACAAGGTTTAGAACTCCTAGTTAGGTTCGAATTAATCACAACACTACAATTGAAAACACCAAAAACCACAAAACCCTAAAAAGAAAGAAGAAGAAAAAGAAGAGAAAAAGGTACTCCAATCTATCGAAACGTGAATTCAAAGAAGAAAAAGATATCAAGAAAGGCCGGCATCGCGTTTCTGGCTTCATAAAGAAGGTATACACCCGAAATCTCCGTCCGAAAAGCATATACTAGTGCGTGTTATTTAACTCACGATGGCAAGGCACGATCGTGACCAAGTAAACACGATCGTGCCTTGACCATCGTGTCCCAAAATTGTCTTCGATTTGCATGGAATATGTAGATGTTAAGTGATATTTGTTTAAATTCGAATATAACTTGAAGTTTAGTAATATGTTTAGGAGAAAAAATAGTTGAAATAACTCGCCTTGTGTGATTTGTAAGGGGTTGGAAACTATGAATTTTTTTTCTGTCGGGGGCGAAGGGTTTCTCCCCACGATGGCACAATGTAGAAGGCACGATCGTGCCCACGATGGACACGATGGGCACGATGGCCAACTCGATGACCATCGTGCCCTGGCAGTTTGTGATGTAAATTTCTGTTTTTCGTATTGTAACCCTAATCTCTCTTCTTTCTTTGATTTTTAGATGGGGCGGCGGCGTGTTATTGTACGTTTTGGAGGTCAGTGGGAGGGATTGGCTTACTTAGGCGGGAGTACTGTTGTTGTGCACATGGACGATACGAATGATGATCGAGATCATCTCATGAATCTGATTAAAGATGCTTTGTGTGGTCGAAGAGATTCCGAGTATGTGCTATCATATTTGACTGTTTTGAGGGATGGGAGCAGATGTAGAGTTTTATTAAATAGTGATACAGATTTACTTCGATTGCTAGTGCAAGAGAAAAGGTCGGATCCGATGGTTTATGTCTTTGAAAGAGACAGTATTTTTGCCCCTGAGGTGTACGTGGAAGGCAGTGGACGACGGGATCTATTTAAGGATGATGATGATAGAATGCCACCGTAAGCGAGAGGTGCTCACATCTCCGACGACGAAGAAGATGAACGCCGTAAGAATATAATTGAATGCGTGACTACTGAGTTTCTTGCTTGGATTAGACAGCCAGAACAAGTAAACAGGATCTTCGGGCACCAGAATTTCACATCTGAGCATCAGATTGGTCGTGATGATGATGAACTACGCAGCAGCCTAGGCAATTGGAGCATTCCACTGGTCGAGTGTGACAGCGCGCTGCCACTTGGGTGGGTTGAGCAGCCCGGACCGTTCACTAGTCAACTTGTAGTGGGGGCTACGTTTCAGTCCAAGTATAAATTGAAGATGGCTGTGGGAATGTATCACCTGGAGCACATGCTAGAGTATGTCATTGATCGTTCCGCCAGAAATCGTATAGTCTTTCTCTGCAAGCACGGTAGGAATAATTGCACGTTTAGGTTGTGTGCTCAGGGGCCAAAAGATGAGGGCGACTCGATTTGGTACATTACGAAGTTGACTTTGGATCACAGCTGCCACTTGAACGTGATCCGTACTGCCGAGCGGACGGTGACTGCTAAAGTTGCAGCCGTGTACTTTGCTCGTAGGTTGGTTTGCGAGGGTGTGTATTTGAAGCCGAGAGAGATGATGGAAGAGATGCGCAGAGAGTTTGGTGTTCACATGTTGTACAACCTCGCTCTAGAAATGAGGAATATAGCGATAGAGAAGACATACGGTGACTTTGACAAGTCGTATCAGATGGTCCCGTCGTATCTACATTTTTTGAGGCAGCGTAATCCCGGTACTGAGTACAACATGCAGATCAGTAGTGAGGGAGTATTTTGTCACATGTTTCTCGCCTTAGGACAGTGTATTCGTGCCTTCGAGCGCTATCTCAGGCCAGTGATTGTGTTGGACGGGACCCATCTTAAGGGAATGAACAAGGGAGTTCTTTTTGTCGCTGTTAGCAAAAATGGAAATGAGCAGCTCTTTCCTATAGCTATTGGAATTGGTCCGATAGAGAACGATGAGTCGTGGACTTGGTTTCTTTCAAATCTGCGCAGGTGTTTCGACCCTCCGGATGAGTTGTTGATCGTCTCTGACCAACATAAGAGCATTGCAAATGCCGTGAAAGCCATCTATCCGACTGCAGCGCACGGATTGTGCTTTCACCACATGCAGAAGAATCTGACGCGATACGGCCGTCGAGCTCTTGCCATCTTCCAAAATGCAGCGTATGCTTATCGTGTTGAAGAGTTCGAGAAGAATTTTTCTGCCTTGAAAGCTTCATGTGAGGGTGCTCACACACGACTTTCCAAAATTGGTGTTCATAGGTGGTCTAGGTCGCATTGCCCAGTTCGACGGTACAGTTTCATGACCTCCAATGCCGCCGAAAGCTTGAACTCTAGGCTACTGTGGGCTAGACGTTTACCTATTTGCTCGTTACTTGAGGTGTATCGTTGCATTGTCGAGAAATGGTTCGACGAGAAGAGGGCAATAGCTAGGGAGAGAGAGCATGAGATTACACTCGAGGCCTTCAACAAGCTTGCTGTGACAGTGGAAGCAAGTCATCAGCTCGTTGCTCAACCTACCACTGACAATGTTTATAAAGTGAAAGACAAGAAGATGGTCTTCGAGGTGGACCTTGGGAATTGGACATGTGAGTGTCGTGAGTTCGATCAGGATAAGATGCCATGTCGTCATGCAGCTGCCGCCCTCAGGTATGTATAGCTTTTTTTTTACTTAAATTGTATTTTCATGGCTCAATATTTCTAACTTTTGTTCGTTACAGGACCCAAGGAAACACTGTCAATTTGTTTGATTTCGTAAGTCGGTATTACAAGCAACACGACTTGCGCGAGACTTACAGAGAATCCATTAGGCCGGTACCACATCCCGAGGAGTGGAATGTCCCACCTGATATTGCAAGAATCGTTTGCTTGCCACCGGTGGGAGTTCGTCAAGCCGGCCGTCCGAGGACACAGCGTGTTCGTTCAGCAGTTGAAGGTGCGCCCACAACACGCCGTAGCCAAAAATGCTCTAAGTGTAAGGGGACCGGCCACAATAGAAAGAATTGCACCGAACCACTCGCTTTAGATGTCGATCTAAATATTCCCCCGGAGGGAGAACCATCGAGTCAGAGACGGCGACGAAAGAAAAAATGCAGCAATTGTGGTAGTAAAGAACACACAATCAGAAAATGTCCGATGCACTTGTGATTTATGATTTTTTGCACGATTGACAATGTCACTCTTATTTATAATATGTGGTTCATTTGTCCTAATTTTATTTATTTGTTGAGCTTCTGTTGTGTTTAGAAATTGGAAAATGTAAAAAACAGGGCCGAAGCGGGTTTCCTTTGTAAAGCGGGTGCACCCGCTTCGGCGGCTCACCCGCCTCGGCGGGGTACACGAGCCTGCCCATCGCGCCCATCGCCCACGATTGGGAGACCCCATCGCCCCCATCGCCCTCATCGTGCCCATCGCCCCCATCGTGCCCATCGTCCCCGTCGCCCCCATCGTGCCCATCGCCCCCTCACCCCATCGCCCCATCGTAGCCATCGCCCTCACGATGCATGTCCCATTGCCCCCTCAAGAAATTTTGATTTTATAGACATTTTTGGACTTTATGTTGATGTGGTGCTGATATATTGATTTGTAATTGCTTATTTAAGAATTTCATAAGTAAAAACGAACATTTGAAATAATTTAAATGTAGTCTTTAATATGATTATGAATCATATCATATCTTAAGAATGAAAAGGATCTCAATGAATATTTACTTCAAATTCTCAAATTATATGCTGTATATCATCGATGTTGCAAAAAATATTCAGATTGATCATAAGTATGTATGTAAGGTATAAAAAAGTATTTATATGATATAAAAAATACTATGGAATAACATTAAGGTATTAAAAATACTTATCGATGCATGTTCTTCTAGGGACGATGGGGACTTCATCGTGAGTACGATGGGGGCGATGGGCACGATGGGGGCGATGGGCGCGATGGGCACGATGGGGGCGATGGGGGCGATGGGCACGATGGGGGCGATGGGCACGATGGGGGCGATGGGGGCGATGGGCACGATGGGCACGATAGGGGCGATGGGCGGGATGGGGGCGATGGGCACGATGTGGGCGATGGGCACGATAGGCAGGCTCATGTACCCCGCCGAGGCGGGTGAGCCGCCGAAGCGGGTGCAACCCGCTTTACAAAGGAAACCCGCTTCGGCCCTGTTTTTTACATTTTCCAATTTCTAAACACAACAGAAGCTCAACAAATAAATAAAATTAGGACAAATGAACCACATATTATAAATAAAGAGTGGCATTGTCAATCGTACAAAAAATCACAAATCAAAAGACAAGCTAAATATCCTAGCACCTATCTCTTTACGATAGCTCCTAATGTATCTCACATCAATATTCCTTGTATGCCTTTTTGTTGGATGTTTGGACACCATACGATCTAGATACATGCAACAAAAAGGACCGCAACTGACCCCATCGGTCTGGGCGAACTGCTCACTAAGTGGCATTATGATCAATGGCATGAAGTCTTCTCTTCTTGTCTTGCGGGGGTTATTCATCCAGTAATTCCCCAGAGCTAGTAGCCTAGGAACGAGACAAGTGAGGGGCCTCATCTGCTTTATCCGAGGAGATTTATTGGCGTCATGTTGGTGTGACAATGAGTCATACAATTCGATGCACCAATCATCTATTTTGATCTTCGCAGTGACCCAATGCTCATCAAGACAACAAAAGGCAATAATCTATTCAAATAACAAATATTAGTACAACTGCAAATCAAGAATACTGACAATTTGAAAGAAAAAGCAACTTATAATCAATTTAACATCACTTACTGTGTTGCAGTTTAACCACGGGATCCCGTTCGGTGTGTCCATGCCATGAAAGAGATCCAGTATAGGTTGTGGCAATATCCATTTGTTTCCCTTCACTTGGTTGCCCTTTGGACTTAGCTCGTGGAACTCTTTAAGCATCAGTGCCTAAAAAAAGTAAAACAAGTTAAAAATATTTTTTTGTAAACCAACTAATACAACAAATAAAAGTCAAACAAAAACTTACAAAAAACGTAGACCCTTAAACAATAGTGGTCACTGCACCAACTCCTGCAACCCCCCTTCGCTGCTTACACCTAGTGAAGAGCACGTACAATTCCATGACCTGTATTCAAAAAATTTACATTACATGACGATATATAAATCAATGTAAATAATTTAAATATGTGAAGACGTTAAATTGCAAGAAATGTTACCTCTGCAGTGAAGCACTCGTCCACATTCTCCACAAGGTCGAAAAATGCCTGCGTCACCGTGTGGTCAATCTCTTTTATCACGTAGACAGTGTTGTCGCCCATATGTCTGAAGGCAGCGTACTGCTGACTGATCTGTGCACGAGAGCTGGGCGTCTCACCAATATATGGCGTACGTAGTGCAGCAGACGGCCTAGGGTGTCTCGGAGGAGGAATACTTTCACCAAACTCACCCTGCTCCTTCTCTTCTCTCTCGAAGCTGGCCAACTCTGAAAGCGCTGCTGCAAACCGCCGTGAGGTACGTAGGAAGCGAGGGAGGCCGGGAAGGGCTGGTGGTGTAGCAGATCTCCTGCTCGATCACGATCCACCTCGAAGTCGTGGTAGCTAGTAGTAGCAGCAGCGGAGTGGCGTGGCTGGTCACGCTGAGACCTGTGACTACCCACAGAGTGGTGACTAGGGCCTGCAGCAGCGGAGTGGCGGGGCTGGTCACGCTGAGACCTGTGGCTAGCCGCAGAGTGGTGACTAGGGGCTGCGGCAGCGGAGTGGCGGGGCTGGTCACGCTGAGACCCGTGGCTAGCCGCAGAGTGGTGACTAGGGCCTGCAGCAGCGGAGTGGCGGGGCTGGTCACGCTGCGACCTGTGGCTAGTCGCAGAGTGCTGCTGATAACTCCTGCTCCGTCTAGGACCGAAGTAGTCCACGATCTTAGTGAAGACCACATCGCCTACTCGAGCAAGAGCACGTGCTTGAGTCGTCGTGCAAGATCGCCTTCAACCGGCGATCGACGACGTCGTCAGTGCTGACTCTGTGGTCCGGACAAGGCTGTCCGTGCAAACAACACACCCTGTCCTCCGGCCTCTCCTGGTACACTCGCTCTGCTGTCTGAGGACGGGTGAGAGGACTACTCTCTCGGCGACGCTTCGACACCTTTCCAAAGGTCGCCTTCATCTTCTCCATTGTCGTAACTTTGATCTTGCCCTTGTTCTTGATGGGCCCCGCAAACACAACCTCTGCCCTACCCCGACCAGCAATTCGGACCGGCTTCGGGTACACCACATCAAACGGATCCCCGTTCTCAAAGCTAAGGAAGTAGTACTCGGCTTCCTCTTCCTCCATCGGGACCAACGGGACATCATTCATTTCGAGCTGTAATGAAATACGTATAAAATAACAATTATATATCGATAAAATTTTGAAATTTTAAAAAATTCATAAAAAATAAAGTGATTTACGTACCGGTTGGTCAAAAAAGGTACTGAAGTCCGCCTTCACAGTGCCCGTCTCCCACATCAAGCATCGGGGCAGCCTGATCACTTCATCTCTCGTTCCGCAGTAGTGTCCCAAACGAGGAAATGCCTCGTACATCCAAAGCTGCAGGACCCAGACTGGACCGTAGAAGTGGTAGTCAATCTCTTCATGTCTGGGAGTAAGAGCCACGGTGTCGATGTAGTGAGTCAACACCTGGTACGTTTAAGCACCCCAGGGAAACCTGTCCCACTGCTCAAAGTCCTCTACCAGTGCCCATGCCCAGTTCTCGACCGACATCTTGTCCCGGCACAAGAGAAAGTAGTAGTAAACCAACAAGTTCGCCGCCTTCAAATAATCTTCCATTTCATCTCCTAACTTGCGTTCCTTGAACTTGTTGCGCAGCTCGCTCACCTTTGTTTCTTTGGCATGAAAATGCCGGTGAAATAAACTGTCAGGACGGATCAGGTGAGTCTCAGTAGTGTCGAACTCCGTGTTTCCAAAGTGAAGTCCCGTGATTAGGGCATAATCACGGGGTGTAAAACGGACGGTCCGACCCCCGAGCTGAAACCACGACTCATGCGGAGGTATGTGGTCGCCCTGCAGCTGTCGGGCTATAAGGTGGTGAAGGGCACCAGTAGCACTGCCCGTCCGCCTAACTCTAATCAGTCTGCCCACGACCCCGGAGGTAAAGTGCTCTATCGCACGCTCTCCGTGTCTAGGCCCGCCAATGCGACGCAGCGTGGAAAGTATCTCTTTAAACACATCACAACGCATATACAAATTGATTCCACGTGTCACAGCCCGTAACGTGGGCCTTTTCCATACACAACCCTCCTACAATAACAAAACGGGCAACCATAAGCAATAAAATCACGAGCAAATTTAAAAAAACAAGACAAAACACAAAAAAAAACCGGCCTGTCTGGGCACGATGGCAAAGTCACGATGGACTGCCATCGCCCCCAGCCATCGTGTCCAGCCCCATCATGTCCAGCCCCATCGCCCCCAGTCATCGCCCCCAGCTATCGACCCCAACCCCCATCGTCCCCAAACCCCCTTCGTGCCACCCATCGCCCCCAGCCATCGACCCCAACCCCATCGCCCCCAACCCCATCTCGTGCCCCCGTCGTGCCCACCCCATCGACCCCAACACCATCGCCCCCAATCCCATCGTGCCCCCATCGTGCCCATATAAATTCAGCCCAAATTCACACCAAAAATCAACATTTAAACGCATAGAACATGTACATTTCTTCGCAACTTAACTTTAGCATGAATACACATGAATTAAACATCGAAATTTGCTAAAAAATTTCAATTTATTTCGAAAATTAGGGCGCACTAACCGGCGGCTCGTTTAGGAACTCTTCCTCTTCGTGATGCGCCGGCAACGACGACGCCTCTCCATCGTGGTCAGATTGTGTCTCGGACGAACTCATCGTGCCCGCAAGTCTTCCGTCGAGAGCGTGCTTCTTCTTCGTGCTTCTTCTTCTTCGTGGTTTCGATCAAGAGAGATAAGAGAGAGAATGTGGGTTTGTGGTGGGGGACCGATAGATGGAGAGAGAGACAAAATTTAAAATAGTAAAGGGTATTTTAGTCTTTTAATCAATTTTGGTATAGAAAACTTGTAGTTTTAAGTTTAGGGTTAAAAAACTTATCCTCTTTAAATTTTGGTACCAAATTATTTGGACCTCTATTATTTATACCACCTCATAGGTAGTATTCATAACAACAAAAATAAGTATTATTCATACGGGCCCGAACTTTATAAAGGGCCGTATACTTCATACCAAACAAGATATTAGGGTGTCATAGACATATTATACACCCTAATCACCCCTACCAAACGAGCCCTAAATGAATAGAGTATTGTTGGAGAGAAAAGAGTCTCTAAAATAAAGATGAGAGCTATTATAGAGCTCTCTTGGAGATGCTCTTATTATCTTAACTAGTAGGATTGGTATGTGCGGCAACAATACACGTAAAAGTACTTAATTTAAATAATATATATATATCAACGGATTTATCGAGTATTAGACGAGTATTACTAATTTTAATTAATTTTAATTAATTTTACTTGTAGTGTTCATATTTTTATCGAGTATTACTCAACGGATTTGAGACGAGTATGTACAGTAAAGTCACTATTTTAACCGAGATTAGAACGAACATGTAGAAAAATTTTAAACAAATTTAGATTTAAAAAGAAATACATAATGAATGAGTATACTCAATCCATTATCATTCCTAATTATAAATTTAGATACGTGAAATAATTAATTTTCTAAGTTTGATTAATAATTAACGCGAACAATATCACAACTTTTAAATAAGATATAAACTTATTTTTAAAATATATACATATAAATTAAAACATAAAAGTTATTTTCCGTCGAATTTACTAATTTGAAGATGTAAATATTTTTTTTTTCCGCATTTTGGCAAAGATTAGAGATATCGATTTAGCATGAACCAACGAGACGGTTCAAATATACTTAAAAGGAAGAATTTTTACAAATTTTAATTAATATTAACTTTGTTTAGATTTTTATCGAGTAATTTAGCATAAACCAACGAGACGGTTCAAATAACATAAAAAGAAGGATTTTTACTAATTTTAATTAATTTTACTTGGAGTGTTCATATTTTTATCAAGTATTACTCAACTTGCCTTCTCTTAAGAAATTAGAAGTTTGAGGAAGTGGACATTAAATAGAATTTGAGACGCATATGTACAGTAAAATCACTATTTTAATTGAGATTAGAACGAACATGTAGAAAAATTCTAAACTAATTTAGATTAAAAAAAATACATAATGAATGAGTATACCGATCCATTGTCATTCCTAATAATAAATTTAGATACGTGAAATAAAATTAATTTTCTAAGTTTGATTAATAATTAACGGGAACAATACCACAACTTTTAAATAAGATATAAAATTATTTTTAAAATGTATACACGTAAATTAAAACATAAAATTATTTCCCGTCGAGTCTCGACGGACTACTTACTAGTTAACATTATTCTATTAACATTGTTCCGTCTATCTCTATCCACAAAGATTATAGGTATTAGGTAGTTCTTTAAGACATGACATCACCCACTTACTTTTTATTCATTTATCTTACTTTTTTATTTCTTTATCTTACTTTCTCTCTCCCGCAACAAGTGGCTCAAAGCTTTTGGATATGGGTATTAAGATAAAGGGTAAAAATTGGTTAAAGTAGCAAGATCCACAACTTTTGAAGGGATAATTATTTTCTTATTTGGAAACGAGCCACTTATAACGGGACACTCCAATAAGGAATTCGAGCCCCTTGTTGTTGGGCAGATGGAGTACTTTTTATCCCTTTCTCTACTATTGTAGGTCGGTTCTTGTAACTAATTTTTTTCTTTCCCGTGTCTCCACAAAAATTATAGCTAGTTCTTTAGAACATGACACCACTCACTATCTTACTTTTTATTCCTTTTATCTTAATTTTTTATCCCATTCTCCACTATTGTAAGTCGGGCGTGAACCCTTTCTCAGAGCCTATTTGCACTCACAATAGTCGGGCATCAACCACACTTTTGATTAATTCATCTCCATTCACAAAAGTGAGTTCCTTTCTCCACTCACTTAACATCCATCACGCTTTTGATTAATTCCTTTAAAGGAAAATCAAGATAGAGGGCGTAGTTAAAGATGTAGCATAACAAGATCCCGACGTTGATGAAGATCTCCAACAAGGAGGTGACGAAGCCGTAGGTAAAGCGCACCGACTAAGCAGATCTAAATTTCTGTTGAACTGCTTAAATATTTAGCTCTATATTTCAAGGATAAACAGATGATAGATTAAATTTAGCCAATTTTGGTCAAAAAATTCATACCCGTGTTCAAATCAAAGCGCTATGTGAGAAGCTTCAAATTACCCAAAAATGAGGAAAAAAAATTGAGGATACACGACCTTGAACTCAATTTTTCTGAAAAAAAGAATCCCCACCAACTGGTTAGAAACTCTCTCAATTAGCATAGAAGAACTGAAATTGGAATATCAATGCTCTTTCTACAGTGTGTAGCCGAGGTATTTTATCTCATTCTTTAGATTTGGGGAGGCTATTAAGGGGGGTGTATTCAATCAAGACTTTGTGGGAGTTTTAAAGAGTTTGGAAAGTCTGTGGAGTTTTGAAGTTGATTGACTCCGCGTGGAATCTTGAGGAATTTCTGATGGAGTTCGCGTGGGAATTGGACGACTTTGTTGGAGTTGAAGTCGATGGAGTCCAGCGCCGGCTGGACCCCAGCGGTCGCGGAACTTAATGTCAGCCAGCGCTGGCTTGCCGCCGTCACTGGCCACGACGGGATGAAGGAAAAGAATGATAATACGTGAAATCTGGAGAGTTATATCTGGGTTCCAGCCGAGGGCCGAATATAGCCCAGCCGTTTCTGGGAAGGCGCCGGCGCTGGAGGATCATGGAATCTCAAATTCTCGTGGTTGAAGGTCGGAATTCGTTCAGTACAAAAAATGCTTGAAATCAAGATAAATTCCACCAGAGTCAACAACTTTAAAAAGTCAGTGGAGTTTTGAATACCACCAAATTTTTATGGAGTTCAGAAAGTTGTGATTGAATACCACCAGATTTTTAAGGAGTTTGAAAAGTCTGGATTGAATACACCCAGACTTTCAAACTCCTAAAAAATCTCACAGAGTCTTGATTGAATACACCCCTAAATTATTATTTTTTTAGAATATTTAGATTAAGAGGTTACAAGGACAAATAAGTAAATTTAGTAATATTTTAACTTTTTAGTAAATTAGGAGGTTATAAAGATTAAAATGAAGGTTATATTTAAGATTACCCAAAATTAAAATCCAAGCCAATATCGCTTTTTTATACTAAGAGATCTTCCAAATTGGAGCTCATTTGATTATTCAACAAGATTTATTTTTCATTAAAAAAAAAACTAAAAAAACAAGATTTATTTTATTAAAAAAGTAAAATTTATTTTATTTTGAATATTTTCTGAAATCACAATTTTTAGCCCAACCCCAAAATCCTAGCCCAAATTTCGTAGTTGAAAACCCTAGCAATCTCCAGAGACATTTAATCTAATCTAGGGTTTTTCACCTTTGCTTCTCATACAATCATCAGCACAATGCAAAATCCGTCGGCCGAAAGCGGCGGCGCCGCTTCCACCCCCACCGCCATGGACGTCGAAGCCTCAGCCGCTCCTCAGCGCAAACCGGCGGTTCTGTTCGCCCAGAAGCCGAACTTCCGGCCGCTCAAGGCGCACGAAATCTCCGACGGCCAGGTCCAGTTTCGCTTAGTCTCCGTCCCGACGCACCGCTATACCCCGCTGAAGAAAGCGTGGCTCGAAATCTACACTCCGATCTACGAGGAGATGAAAATCGATATCCGAATGGATCTCAAGTCGCGCAGGGTCGAGCTGAAGACTCGTGCCGATACCCCCGATGTGAGCAACCTGCAGAAATGAGCTGACTTCGTGCACGCCTTCATGCTCGGATTCGATGTGATCGACGCCGTGGCAATGCTGCGGGTGGATGAGCTGTACGTGGAGTCGTTCGAGATTAAGGATGTGAAGACGTTGAAAGGGGAGCATTTGTCGCGAGCGATCGGGCGGCTGAGTGGGAAGGGGGGAAGGACAAAATTCGCGATTGAGAACTCGACGAGGACGTGCATTGTGATTGCAGATACGAAGATTCATATGCTTGGCTCATTCGCTACTATCAAGGTTGCCAGGGACGCGCTCTGTAGCTTAATTTTGGGCTCCCCTGCTGCCAAAGTGTATTCAAAACTAAGAGCACTCACCGCTCGCCTCGCGGAAAGGTTTTGATTTTTTTTTTTTGTTACTTTTCTGATAATGTGCGTCATGGAATCGGAGCTCGATGACACTGATATTTTGGGCATTTTATTGATTAAAAATATATATATATATATATATATATATAATTTTTTTGAGCACGTCTCTCTAGCCAGCCTTACAGAATTTATAATCTTCATCAACTTTTTTATTATCTCAAGTAAATAACCGCAACTCTTGTTTCAATTAATTATCCAATCCATCTGTTGTTATCTTCTTTTATATACTTGATGGCCATTTTAATGTATGGTTATTTTCAAGTATCTCAAAAACATAGGCAACCAAAAACTTTGAGAATTAGAAGTGTACGGCTTGTTTCGTTTGTTTCTGCTAAGGAGATAAATTTACTAAAACAACAGTAGTTGGTGGAAGCCAATTCATTAACAAATACAGAATTTTATTAATGATCTCTGCAACTCTGTATGTATACAAGTAATGAGAATTCCGAGCAAAACTCATATTTATACAGAAGAAATAAGTAGCAACTACTCCAAATTAATACCGGATCCTATATATTGTATGTGGGAAAGAAAAAGAAAAAAAAAACTGAAGTGAATACAGTGTTGACAAGTTCTTATTTACGAGATAATAGTGATTAACGCTCATTGATTATGCAGTAATCAGCTCTAATACTGAAGGTTATGCGGCGATCAGCAGCAATTCATCTCTGATCCTGGCAACTCATTCAAGCTTATTGCCTCAGTGTATGCAAAATATATTCAGCATATAGATCGCTGCACACAGCAAGTAGCAACTCATTGAAAACTTAATCAAGTAGGAACAGTTAATTATTAAATGGATTACTCACATAGAAGATTGAACAGTTTCAAGTGCAACTGCGGGAGGCAAGAAGTCGTTCACTGCCACCTCTTTATTTTCATTCTTTTTATCTGCACACGAGAGAGAGAGAGAGAGAGAGAGAGAGAGAGAGAGAGTAACTATATGTATGTTATGCATATATTAAAGTACGGAAGGAATTGAAGGAATTACAATCTTCAAAGAAGCGTCGGATTTCAGTAAGACGGTGAGGGGCGAGCTGATTGATGTCGGTGTAGTGTCTGTACTCTGGATCGTCAACACATACCGCTATCAGCTTGTCATCTTTCTCCCCCTGCACATTCATTCATTATAAATTATTAATTAACTACCCGATTACGATTACATGCATGCTGCTACATCTGCTAATTATATTCCTCTCTCTCTCTCTCATATAAAAATATATACTTTCATATTTTATTTTTTCCATTTGTACATGTTCCAAAAAAATAGTCCCTTTTTTTAAAAAATGAGCAGTTTAAATATCTTTTTAATTCCCTTAATTTACCCCATTTATTGCGTTTGGAAACTAAAAATCATTCGTTCTAAATGAGTAAATGGAAAAAATAGCTAGTAGGTAGTGCCCATTCCAATTTTTCAAGTACGTAAATTAATACATTTTCTCAATCTCAATATAAATGAAAAGGAAAAAAGGGAGGATATATATAATTTAAAAACGAAAAAGATACCTGGTCAATCATGGGCATCAACCCTATAGGCCTGATTCTGAGCATGCTGCCCGGAAGGACCGGTTCCTGTTTCATACATTTTAAAGAATTAATATTTCATGATATATATATATATATATATATATATATATATATATATGCACTAGCTAAATGTTAGTACTAAATTCATCTAAAAAGTTTCATACCTTAATTAAAAGAATTGATTGGAGATGAAAAATCCAAATAGCAAACTAGAAAAAAATCGACATAGGGGCATGCCAAGATGTTGGCAATGCAGAAAATTCCAATATTGGAACATTATAAATCTACTTATTTTAATAGTACGTAGTACATATTGTATCATACTCGAATGTGACAAATTTAATTCAGAATGCGTTGGTGCAGATTATTCAAACTTATAACTTTATCTATGACCAACCAAATAAACGTTGATATGAAGCTTTTCATTTAATATGAATAAGCAAATCACAGTATAAATTCTCAAAAATCTTGGATCGATCTTTATATATGTATAAAAAAACTTTCCATCACAAAATGGTACAGGCATTTAAAGGTGACTTACCTGCATAAGGACCAAAACATCGATTGGGTCATTGTCTTCACATAGTGTGCGTGGAATGAAACCGTAGTTATGAGGATAAACCACTGACGAGTATAGCACACGATCCACCTGAAAAGTTAATTAAGAAAAGATTTATAAATACTGTTGTCTAGTTCACCAAAGTCGTCACAATTTTCTGATTATATATACCTTTATTTAATTATTTATCCAAATAAAATATTGTTAGCTTCAAAGAAAAATACGTAAAATTTAAGAAATCAATATCGTCTATATTGTAAAAGAGCCTTCTTACAAAATTAGTTTTGCCTAATACTATATCCTTATTAAAAAATTATTTTTAGGACAATAGTGCAATTTAATATAAAATTGATTAAAAACCTTTTGATTATATATAAAAAATTAAAATTAGATTAGTAGTATTATCAGATTATAACTTGGCGTGATGTCGTTTTTTCACCAAAAATAAATTTGACACTTGATCAGTTTGCCAAAATTGCACAAATAGTGGTAAGTAAGATTGTCTCCCAAAGAAATCGGCAAAAATTAATTTCCCTAATTTTCAATCTGCAAAATACTTAAGTCAATGGTTCCTAGCAATCATAAAAATTCAAAAACAAAAATTAAACAACAAAGTATCCAAAGACATGATTTAATTTAGCAAATATTAAAAAGATTCCGATTTCCAATTAATTCCACCCTAACTTGATTATTCCGATCTCCAATGCAAGTATTACTCTAACTCCTGCAAACAGACCAGTTATAACCACCAAAGATATTTGTGATGCGATCTTATTTCCCTTTAATTTCTCGGTAATTATGAAGTCGTTTCACCAACTAATTCTAAATAAAAATATATAGAAAAAGGCAAATCTGACACTCTACTAGTTAATTAAAAAGAGTAAAATATATTTGGTCCAACAGTCAGCAAAAAAGGAATATTGTTATTTTGGTGAGAAGGAAGGAATAATTATTATATAATTTCAAAATCCAAATATTTGGGATCATCTATTCCACTTTTTGGTGTCTCAATTTTAATATTTTTAGTTTCCCTCACTTTTTTTTTTTTCAATTTTAATTTCTTGTTCCTTATTTTAAATTTTGTAATTACTAATTAGAGTTGATTATACTCAATTATAGTAATATTTTTTTAGTATTTAATTTCACTTTTTAGTTAATGGAGATTATTAGGATTGATAATTCCATGTATATTTTTGTAAGCTTCAATGTTTAGTAATAAATATTAATAAGGATTCATTACTTTATTATAGTTTTTACTTTTATAATAAATATTACTACTAAACTAAATTATTAAATATAATAATAGAACACGACGAGACACAATAATATATTGGAACAAAGAATTTGAATGGTTTCCAAATTAAGACATCCAAACATTATACCGAGCAATGAATAGTTAATGCGTCCGCATACCTTTATGAGGCCAGTTTTTTTGTCAAGTTCATATTTGACCTTACTTCCTTTTGTTATCTCCACAACCTGTCAAATTATAAAATAAATCAAATATATTGATCAGAAGTCAGAACTTGCAATTAAATTCTTATCAAGTGACACGTGGCTTGAAGACCTACGCAGTTGAGAATCTGAGGTGCTTCAGGTCCTGCAAATATTAATGCAACACAAGTTGTTAATTAATACTCGTTAACTTAATACACACTAATCCATCTGTATGGGCCGGCGAACTCTTTGGTTTTTCTGTTATAGTTTCTGGTTTCGATCAATCACGAATACGTACAATAAATGTGCACATTTTATGCCGTTCAAGTAATGACATGACATTTAATCCATTCTAGGTGTATTAATTGATAATAGTAAAACGTACATAATGAAAATGTATAGTAACAAGAATTGTCAATGCAGCGATCTGGTTAAGTTACGGTGTACACAAATCATGGATGCATGATGTTTGGATTCGTAGCTTAAAAAATTAGATTGATGACTTACCAATATCAATGTCATGCCAAAGATGTGCGACGACTGATCTCTTGGACAAGGACGACAATATCCTTTTGTTCAGTTTGGGAGATTGCCCGCTAGATTGTTCTTGCTTGCTCATTCTAAATCAACCTGCAAAACGCACATAATAAACAAGATCAACACATGATCCGTATTTCGCTATAAATTTTAAGAAAATGCATTAATACTTTTGTTTAGTCAAGTAAAAAA
This sequence comes from Agastache rugosa, assembly GCA_031470985.1. Classification (NCBI taxonomy): domain Eukaryota; kingdom Viridiplantae; phylum Streptophyta; class Magnoliopsida; order Lamiales; family Lamiaceae; genus Agastache; species Agastache rugosa. Next base: position 13,049,196 of record CM062609.1, read on the forward strand.
CGAACTGCCTGAGATAAGCACAAATGTATGTTAATGGTCATGAATTGAATTAGCATAATATATGTGCTAACAGCTTCTACATAAGCATGTACACATGTAAACCGATCCACACAAAAAGGTCTGAATTAGTATATATACATGTCTAGTAGTTAGTATAATATACGATACATTTGACAAATAGATGGTGATCCATATATACCGGTGATAATGAAGAGGTTCGTATTATCTTTCCCATGCCCTATTCCTCCTTGTGGATGTAAATGCAACAAGATTGCACATCTCCACTTTATTTGGAGATCTTTCTCAAATATATAAACTTACAAATGATCACTCAAGTCTTTTACCTCATAACTCATCTAATAATCCAAATTAATTCCAACTGAGAGATACATTAATTAATTATATCAACTCTTGATGCAGGGGAAGCTAGCAGAACGTGCAATTAATATCGTCGTTTGATTCGATACATTTTGCATTTTGTGGATGTACATCGATATATATATATATATATACCGTATATGCATGTAGGAAAAATCGTTACACAACATATATAAACTTGTGCGTTTGTAAATAAGTAGCAGGCGATGAATTAAAATGGAGTAGATGAATCAATTATGCAGAGTGTGTGGCACGTAAATGGAATCCGGCGACATTGATATCATTTGGAGGAGGCTAGAATTGGAAAATGTCTCCTCCAAAGCAGGTCCCCTCCGGCTACTGCTTCCATTCACACCGTCTTTTGCGATATGCAGCAGTTCCTTGGCAACATCCACCATTCCGAGCTTGCCGTCGCCTCCGAAGAGCAAACACCTCGTCGCGAGATCTACAAGTATTTCTATCTGCTCGCGACGAGACGACGGCTGCTCGTGGTAGTAGAGGCTCGGATCCACCATCTCTTCCAGTTTCCCCTTGTGCAGATTTGCGGTGGAACAGTCCGCCATGGTGTTGCCCGTGATGATCTCCAGAAGGACTAGGCCGAGGCTGCAGACGTCGTTCCTCCGCCTCGATCCAGCGCCGAGGTGGAGCTCGAAACCGGCGAGCTTCACGGAGAAATCCATGTCTAGAAAGATGTAGGCGGAGTGGAGATCGTGGTGGAATATAGGAGGCGAGATCTCGTGGTGGAGGAATGCGAGGGTACAAGCAGTTTCAGCAGCGATGTTGAGTCTCTTGTACCAGTCGAAAGGGACGTTATCCTCTCTGGCGCGGCGCAGGTGGTCCCTCAAGGTTCCGTTCTCGGGGTAATCGTAGACCACGAGGGGGGTGCAGCCGGAGTCGATGGACCATCCGACAATGCGTGCCATGTTTCTGTGCGAAACAGCAGATAATGTCTCAAGTCTCAACGCGAGCTCTCTCTCGCTCTCGCTCTCGCACTGGACTTTGTGTACAGCAACGCGTAATCCGCCCATAACAACTCCGCTGTAGAGTGTGGAAATGGCGTTGCTGTCGACTAATTTCTGGCCTTCTCCGAAGCCTTTGGTTGCTTCCTCGAGCTCATGGTATGTAAATAGCCTTGACCTAAACGCCATGTTAGTTTGGCAATGTGGCTGCTCTGAGATGAACTTGTTATCTGATCTGATGCTGCGTTTCAGAAGGAAAAGCGCCGTCAAGGACACGACGGAGAGAGTTGAGGTTAGTACGCCTGCATCACAACATGCGAGTGTCACTGCATTATTTTTGTGGAATTAATTAATTATATTAATAACTTTGTTAATCACGTACATACCGGCTAAGATAATTGCCTTTTTTCTACCGTGTTTAGTCCGATAGCAATCATTCCCATGAACTTCCTTCCCGTCCGTGAAGCAGGCTGGCAAAAGCGCAAAAGAAAAGAGACAAAAGCAAATGAAGCAAATGCGGTATAATTATATATAATCCATGGAGGTTGAAAACAAGGCTTACACTTGAGGCATTGAAGGAAGCCATCACCGGAAAATCCATCAAGGCATTGGCATCTGATTCCGGAAGCAACAGAAGTAGCGTTGAGGAGATTGGCATTGGCGGCGCAGACGGCGCGGCTTGAATTTCTGGGAACAGCCCATTCCAACTTAATACCGCGCTTCCCAATCTTGCTACCGGGAAAGACAACCCAAGAGGCAAATCCCCTGCACCCGTATTGCGAGAATGCGGTGAAGCTATCGCCGGGGCGCCATGAGCCGGTGCGGTCGGAGAGAGGATAGCAGCAGGAGGGATAGGCGGGAGGGCGGCCGTCGCAGGCGGGGGCTAGAGAAGTTCTGTCGCAGTCGGGTTTGCAGAGAGAGGAGTCGTCGCAGTCGTACAAATCGAGGATGTTGTCGGTGGAGATGGCGAGGTACTGGTTTGCGGAGAAGGCGAAGGACCTGAGGTCGTTGTAGTGGCGGCAGAGGGTGGTGTTGGGGAAGTCTAGCAGGACGCCGTCGGGGAAGAAGTGGAGGACGCGGTAGCTGTGAGAGGCGATGTTGAGGAAGAGTGTGGAGGAGTTGATGCAGGAGAGGCAGAAAGCATCTGAGAGTATGTAGGAGGAGGAAGAGTTGAGGTAGAAAGGGAAAGGAATCTGAAAGCTGCCGCATTGGGTGGAGCATGCTGATTGGGTGAGGAGGAGTGGAGTGGAGAGGAAGAAGAAATGGAGGAGGGAAGACATGGCAGCATGAATGATGAATGTGAATGAACAGAGAAGAGAAGTAGGGAGATGTGTGGCATTGCATTGCATTTGCATTGGGGAGAGACAAGGGAAGACGGTTGGTCTGCGGAATAGGACGCACCCGTACCTATGCAATTGTGCTATTCCCGTACGTCACGGAATTGGAACTTGGGACTTGCAAATTTACACGCCCACCAATTTCTCTTTTCTTTCTTCTACTTTATGCAATGCTGCTACTTCTCTATGGACTCTTCTCTTTATATCATTATTTATTAACATATTTAAATTAACAAGCTTATTCAATTAATTTTTTTCATGAAATTAAGAAGCTTATTGCATTAATTATGAAAAAACGAATGAGATTGGCTTCAACCTTTACCTACGCAGATTAGAATACATGTTCAAGGGATTGGGTGTTTTTCATAAAAATTCACTGTATCAATTAACCATTGGTTGCTTTCATTTTTTAGACGCATTTCTTAAATGGAAATGTCACAACTTTTGGGTGCTAAATTTCAAAAAACCGAATATCTGTGAGCACATAAATGGTAAGCAAATAGAAAAGTGAGAATTGGTTAGGTATAGATTAGAGGACGAATTTCCTTATGGAAGTCGAGTAGTGACAGAGGATCCTAAGTGCAGAGGATGATATATGTCCACCCAAGTTATTGAATTACACTTGCTTGGTCTCCTAGATAGCACATATATATAGTACAGTACACACAACTACACGAAAAGTACCGTGGTCTTTCAATCAATACATTTAATTTAAACTCAAATATTATAGAGAATGAAAGTGAAAAATGCAATACCAGAGAGGCGCAGCTTTACATTGGATTACACTTAACATCATCATCGTCATCAAGTAGAAACCTCTCCTTCCACGCGTAATCTCTTGGGGCATTTCTCTTCGTCATGACTGTTGCCCGACACCCTGCACTCTTTTGCCTCCACTGAACATCTCTTGTAAGGTTTAAATCCAGTTCGGCGTGTTTTCAGCTTACCATGTCTCAGTCCAATATCTACTGGTTCTTCTTCCTTGTTCTCACCAATCAAAGATGCACCTTCTTCCTCGCCTTTCTTTTGGGAACAATCACCCCATGTCATCTTATTAAGGTCAAACTGTAGTCCGTTTTCAGCTCTCTCACTTTCCTTTATACAGTTTTTGTTTCCCTTGGCGTGTGGAGGTGAAAAACTCTGCGGCAATACTTCTCTAGAGAAGAGTGCTTGAAATGTGAGTCGCCCCTGCAATCACAGAAAATAAATGTATCAATGCCAGCACAAAATTTATAAACTGAGTTTACAAAGACTGAATACTCCACTACCTCCTGCGATACTTCCTTCCAAGAATCACCCACATTACACGTGCTTCTAAAACGTCGATTAAATGGATCACCAACAAGATGCATTGCATCAATTTCTTCTGTCTTCTCTTTCTCTACTATATGCTTATTCTCTTTTCCGTCTGCATGCTTTTCCATGGCATCAGCTTCTACTTCGCTGCTGGAAGGTGTGTTCGATCCACATGAAGAACGGTCCACCAGCTTTTTGTTCTTGGACTTGTCTGCATCCTGCAACTCAGTTGTAACCTCAACTTTTCCTGTTTCAGAAGCGGCTAAATCAACATTCGATTTCAGACCATCACTTTGTTCAGAATCTGATGATGATAATGTTGGCGACTTTAATACTGAATGCTGTTCGTGCAGAGCCTCAGAGCATTCTGGTTCTAGTTGTTGACCTCCTAAGCCAGGATCAGGACTGCTCTCCCTTCTTTCACTGTTTACAGCTTCTCCTAGGTTGTTGCAAGCCATTGGAGCTGCGGATGCTGATGCAGGAGAACAGGTAAAACCGGGATGATATGGAGCACATAAAGGAAGTAGGCCATGAGCTGCCCACCATGCAGTTGCAGCTGCTACGGTAGCTGCAGCAATTGCACCCATACTAGGAGTTGTACTTACCTGCCCTGTTCGAAATGCCCCAGATGAGACCGCAGATGGTTCCGTCGAAGCTTCCACATTCACAGAAGGCCAGAAAGTTGATGCCAAGCTAGCTGCAGCGTAGGCTACATGATTTTGTGACAGAGCAGATACAATAAGATTGGAAAACGTGGTTGATACATGCATAAATGACTGGTAATCATCTTGGCTTGGGATAGGAGCGAAGACAGGATGATAACTAGGAAGCGACTGATGAATAGAAGATTTTGATGCATTATCATTATGTTCAGAAGTAGCAGAAGCAGCTGGATTCATGAAATGATTTTGACGAGCATGGACCCCACCCACTTGACGAAACATAGAATCTGCATATGATGTATCCTGGGAGATATCGCATGCCCTCATTTCCAAGCTCCCATCAAGAATGTGGACAGGGACATGGCGAGGATAGTTCTGCATGGTCGGCACATCAGAGCTTCTCGATGTATCAGCATTTTCAGACTGCTTCAACTCATCTGTGATTGTAGTATGCATAGTTTTCTCTTTTAAAAGGTATGGGTCAACAGCATTTGAAATCTTTAATGCGAGCTTATCCTGAAAAGGCTGTTTATCGTCAAACTTCTCCATCTGAAATCCTTTGGCTTCGGTAGTGACCTGGGATGCATCGGTTTCATCCTCATTCATTGCTTCTCTTGAGAGAGGGACGTATTGCCTAAAAGTACATGAATTTGTAGGAGCATCAGATACAGATACGGTTTTATTTGCTGGAGGTAGAGATTCACAGGGAGCTGTCCCGAGAGGAGTGAAAGCCTCAAAGCAATTATCCTTGTCATGGTATTCTTTACTGATTCCTGTTTTCTCATCATCAGAAGGTTTCTGGCAAAACATGCAGGGCGAAAAATAAGATATTTATTCAAGTGAACTAACAAAGAAAAAACTAAACTCGAGATCGGAGTACTTCCTTGCCAACTAAAGGTATAGAAGAAACAGGAAACAGATACAAAAATAGCAGGAAGATTGTACATATTTGTAGAAATAGTAAACTAAAAGAAATGAAAAGTAACACTTCTAGCATAACGAATAATAGCTCATACCTCAAGTTCCACAGTCACTTTACTCTGACATGAGGAAGAAACTGGGTATGATATTTTCCCATCCTTCACTCCCACCTGAGAAGCAGTAATTCCCGCGCTAGTCTTTCGAGGATAAGGATTATTTGGTTTTCTTTTAGGCCGTGGTGGAGGGATTTCTATATCGAGAGATTTTCCTATTGGAACTCCTTTAACAATAGCCTCCTTTTCCAACTGGATTTCATAAAATAAGTTAAGCATCACAACGCAGTGTTGAAACAAATTATCACAAGGTACAAAAAAGTAGCATACAAGAAACTAACTAACAATTGACATATATTTATGCCTACAGACACCACATGTTTAATTGAGAATTACATCAGTCCTGAATCTGAATGCACCTTTTGACAACCCATAAAGAGTCCGAAAAGTCCATTCAGTATCTTAGTAGATACAATTGATAGGTTTCTTCAAAACAGCAACCTCAAATTTCAGCGTAATCAATGAGATTAAATCATATGTACTTCCCCCTCTTAGTGATCTAATGTAAATACAAAATGGATTATTTTTCACTGTTTTAAGTGTGCATTAACAATATATGGACCTCAAATATTAACTTGTTCGAGATGGTTCAGACACCGAAAAAGGGGCTGGACAGATTGCTTGTTGAAAACAGTGTCTTATCCTCCAGGATCATTTCCACTGCTACACTAGATTGCTGATATAAATCCTCAGTTCTCTTTTCATTCATTAATGAAACCCCCAGTCCAACAAGGGCAAAACCAAAGTTAATAAGCAATTGAAATATAAAAGAGGGGTTAAAAAAAGAATAGATGTGGTGACAGGGCTCTCGGGGTAATTATAGTAGATAACACAAAGAAGAGTAATAATTATAAGTAGTTCCTGTCCAAAATAACAAGAATTCAACTAAAACCAGTTGTACATACCTACAGAAGAGGCAAAAGTGAAATAATTCAGATCCATGTATAGCACTAATCACTATTTCCCAGGTTCTTTAGTGAAATTAACACTTTTCTTAGCATCCTACATGGAACTGTTTGATATGAATTCTTAATGCCAAGCCTTAGTAAACAAAACTAGGTGCGATCAGTTTTATTGATGTGTTATATCTGGTTCTCCTGCTCCTCAATTGGTTTAATCTTCTCCATCATCCTGGTATAAATTATTTTGACCATGGCATCTATTTTGGTTGTCATTTATCTTTACTCAAGCTTCTTATTTGTATTTCTACCAGCATATCTTCTCTGATACTACCATATACAAGCTATATATATATATATATAATGCAAAGATCTGCATCAATACGACTAGTATATGCAGGCAGAGAGGTCTTTGTGAAGAGAGATTCATGTGTAACATATCTTCATCCTGCTTTATCCTTCATTATTCCAAATTGCTATATGAAACCCTGATAAGTCATAAATATGGACTCTATGTTGGCAGACTCGTATCTGTAATTCAACAACTCAACAACAGCTTAACCATTCTAATTCACTTTCATTTCTCAACATCTTGTATTCAATTATATAAGTGCATGAATTCATAGGTTAATTGGCATATGGATGATGATTTATACAAGTGAACAAGTAACATAAAACTTAGCTATCTCTTATCATGATCTATTAGCCACGAAGACTCACACACAAACATATGGTTATATATCCTTTTCCAATTCATTCCCAACTCAATTCAATTACATAATTTATGTCAAATTCTGATGAAAATAATTGTCTCTAAGGAACAACTATTATTAGATTTTTTTTTGTGTAATTTCTTATTGAAAAAGTTTATACCAGGGTTAGTAACTGGAAAAGTTAAAAATCTGATTATCTCCCTACTGCTTTGAGATCAGAATGAAAGATAACAATATTATCATACTGGATTCTGAAATCATGCAGAAATGCAATAAAATGTTCTTCAGAAGTTAATACATAAAAATACCCATTTTGCTTAGTGAAAAACAAAGAATAAGAACATACAAAATCTACCCACTTTTAGGGTGATTGTCCAAAATTACCCGTAATGATATTTAAAAAATCAATTTTTTAAACCCTAACCACCCATCCACCACCTTTTTCTCTCTTCTCTCCTATCTCCCGTCTTCCGTTTAGGCAATTTCCATCATTCCGGCCACTGCATCTCCACCCCTGATTCCTACCACCACTTTCTTAAATCTATCTCTCATCCTTCCATCAACACTTTCCACCAAATTGGCCACTGCATCTCACGCGACCACCCCCGTCTTTGACCACTACTTTTCAAGATCTTGAGCCAATATTGTACGCCAGTGACTACCCCCTTCCCAAGCACAATAGCTGCATGAAACAGTCGGCAGCCACCTCCCCTTATTCTCCCTCTCACGTAATGTGCGACACGCGATGCACGATAACTCCAATTACCATCGTGCAGCGGCGCTTTTCCTTTTACTGCGCAACAGCACGTCATGCATGGTGCACAATTGGTTGACGTTGTACAGCTGCTTGCGGTCATATATTGTGCACGTCTGCCGTTTAAACTTTGGAAAAGAATAGCTCGGGAAGAAGAAGGGTCAAGGGTAGTTTAGTCACAAAATGGGTAGAGTACTAGAGTTTATATATTTTTAAACTAGCGGGTATATTTTATCTTTCACTATCTTAAGTGGGTAATACAATTTGCCTCTTCTCGACTATCCAAGACTTCAAGTATGAAAATGGAAGATATAATTATTTTGAGAAAATGCTAAGATAATTCTTCTTAAAAGTGGTGAGGAAGAGGTGATAATATTGCATTGTGATATGAAGCTTTTTCATGATTTAGGAAATCAAATATGGTTATGACCATTATAAGAAAGAGAATTGTAACTAAAGAACATATGATAGAAGGAAGAGTATCTCAAGGTAGAACACAGTTGAAGAATTTTAGGTTTTCTGAATGCATAAACTCCCTACACTTCGCACCGTGCTACGCCGGTTACAAAAAGACCTAAGTACATATATTTGTAGTAAGATAAAATTTCCTAGGGAAAAGTAGCATACATCCCCTAAAGTTCACCCTCTACAATATTTACCTCCTCAAGAAACATTTCCCGTTGTCAGCACCCTAAAGTATCATCAGTTGTGCAAATAACTCCTCGCTAAACATATTTCTAACGCCGTTCACAATTTTTCCAAAATGACGTCGTTTTTATTTTTAAAAATTAAAATAAAATTATTTTGTGAAATCCACCTCATCTCTCTCACCTTCTCTGCTCTAGTTACCTCGCTCAATTTCTACAACTTAATCTCTCCACCTCCATATTCACGAAGAAGACATCTTGCCGGCGGCACAATCGAATTCCCCACAAAACATACTCCACAGACTCCCCATCTTTGTCCCCTTCCCAACTCTCTACTGTATTTCACAACACCCTCTGACTACCTCTTCGAATTATCTGTCGCCGTCCACTCCTACTACAACGACATCATTTTCTGTGGGAAGATCATCCACGGCGATGAAGACGATCAAGATTAGCTCAGTGAGTTCCAGAAGAGAGACTACTTCACCACCGGTTTACCGTGCAGAGGGTGAACATTACTTCGCTGACATCGATGTCGACGAAGTCAAGGAGGATGTTCATGTTTGGCCCGGTGAAGTTCAAGTCGGTGATGGAGCTGACCGCCATAAAGCAGAGAGGCATGCCAAGTTGGCCACTGCAACGGAGAAGGCATCACTGCCGAGTGGCAGCAGGAAAAGCTAGTGGGGGTGGTGAAGTCGAGTTTGTGGGGAAGGTCACACTTGGTGAGGGTGTTGGCTAGGTCATTGTGTTGGATTCCAGCGGCTGGCAGCAGCAGATTGAAGAAGTGGGTTGGTGGACTCCCGTAGACGAGCAATCTAGCAGTATCCAATAAGTTTAACTAAGTTTTCATGCCGCAGCTGTTCCACAAATTTAACTTCAGTCATAAGAAAAGACATGATATATATGTTGCATTGTGAGGAGACATACATGCCATCCCCTGTGGCCTTGATAGCTTTGAGCTTTAAGTTTCTTGATAGTGATGACGGTCATCACCGTCCCCAAAGTGTTGTGGCTCATCCATCTTTTGAAGACATAACCGAAGCCTTCCTCCTTGATAAGGTTGTATGAAAAGAAGTTCTTGGTGACGCTCCTCAAATCATTCAAGCTGAAAGGTTTTGAGCTCATGCATGAATATTGTTGTTTCTCGAAGCTCTAAGGTTTTGCATTCGCCACCTACTACTTCTGTTGTAATTTGTGAGAAAGAGGCGAGAGAGAAAGTTGAAGGCAGAATTGAGAGAGGTGAAAGGTGAGAGGCGAGAGTAGAGAGAGATGAAAGTTAGAGAGAGGGAGATGAGCGGTTGAGAGAGAAAGTGATGATGTGGTAAATTAAAATAGAAAAAGAAAAAAGAAAAAAAAAGAAATTTCGTAAACGGCGTTAGAAGTCTGTTTGGAGCAAGGAGTTATTTGCACGGCTTATGGTACTTTGGGGTGCTGTTAGCCCGTAAACGTTCCTTAGGAGGTTAAACGGTAGGGGGTGAATGTCGGGGGTATATGCTACTTTTCTCAATTTACTAAACCTAATGCAAAAGGAAAAATATATTTTTGTAATTCTTCACTCATCCTCCCACCCCACTTCGACTTTAATTGGTAACAGCCATTCGTTAAGAAGCAAACTTCCAGATCTCAAACAACATACATGATTGAATATCATCGAACATCTAAATAGCTATTAATTAAATGCAATCTCTCGTGTTCATGTGGTTCCTTGAGCTGTAGGAAATTCTTGCTAATAAGATAAGTTTTTTAAAAACTAAGATTAGCATCATAGACAAGCATGGTTATAATGACCTAGTATTATCAACAGACTTTATCAAAGTTCATCAAACTACTAAGTACTAACTATTATCTATTTGTAATGTGCAACTACTTTCATTTTCACACTTCATAAGAATATCATGCAGATCAACTGATCTTTCAACAACTAATATTTGAATCATACAAAGAGCACATGCTGATTCCTCTTCGCCGATACCCCTCCCCCACCTTCTTCCTATGATAATAAGGTACACCAACAATGGTGGAAAGGGACGGAAATATATGTCAACTGTGATAAGATCAAGGATACTGAACTCAACTCACTCCAGCAAGCAAGTTTATTTTCCTAGATTCTCCACACATCCCCCTTACACCCGCTTTGATCAGTTAACAGCCCCTCCAAACAGCAGCAAGCTCCCAGAGCCACAACCCATAGACTGAAAAATACTAACTACTCACTGTTTATCACAAGCATACTTAATTTCCATGGAGTTCGCTGAGCAGCAGGAACTTGATGCAAATCGATCCGTATCTTTTAAAAACTAATATTCCTATCATAGATAAGTACGGTTGAATATGATCTACAATAAGCCAAGATGTAGTTCTAACAACCACCAACCTCTCAGAAGAAGTTGCACATTCAAGTAAGCCACCAAATAGGCATTCGACTTATCATGATCTACTGTGGAGAAATTCTTTTCAATGGCTCTTATGATTTCAGAAAAGCACAGTTACGAGTAAATTGAAGGTTCGGTGAAGGCTCTGGAGGAAGTTATTCCACCATTTTTGTATAGCTAGCTGTTAGCACATTACTTATATGTAATGCAAGGCCCCCAGGGTGGGGACTCAAGCAATAAAAAGGCACAATAAGATCCCCAAACAACCACTTGGCATTCTTCCTCATTTTTCTAAAATTATTTAACCAAGAAATGATTGGTAAAGAAGGGAATTTTTAAGCAATGGAGTAGGGAATCATAATTTTGATGCAAAACTAAGTTGCTAAAACAGACCCTTGTTACGAATGAGGGGTATAATGTGCTTAACGAATTGTTGGCAACCTGAGCATCATCCCAGAATTTCACTTTGTTACTTCCTCTAACAAAGACCTTTACTAATTCCTACAAATCAATATAAACTCTGGAATACACTTCCAAAACTTCAATAGCTAGTTCCAACAACAATGCTGGCATCCCATTTGTTGGAAAATAAATATAAATTAATGCCATTGAGTTGGCAAGATTTGAATGATCTCTTCTAAACTAGACTAATAACAATCTAAAGCATCACCTCAAAACTAAAAATTAGAGTAGATGCATGTATCTCTTGAAAGTTCATAGCTATATGCATATCATCTCAAAATCTAGGTTAACTATAAGTCTATACCATAGTTTCATTTTTTTTAGGGTAGAAGGCAGTGGAGCACACATTGATTTACTCGTGTGCATTTCATTCTTCGGGGAGTAATGAGGAAAGAGACCAGAGAAAGTTTTAATTTGCTTGGGTTATACATAAGTCATACATATATGTAATACAGAAGAATAGAACTCATTGGAAGCATCAAGCATCAATAGTAACAATGTTGTAATATTTTTCCTCTACATAGAATCAAAGGACAAAGACACTACTTAAATTGATACTTCATGCTCCAAAATTGACAGTTTCACGGCGAATTACAACACAATATCACTGAGCACTGTCAATTTTGCAATTGTTAATAAAATAAGATCATGTAACATACACATCACTTCCACTCACCTAATGTCAAGCATGAGATCTAAAACCTAGCACAGGGTAATTCTTATATATCACGAACAAGATAGTAAAAGGAGGCAATGGAATTGACCTTTGTAAAGAACTTTTGTGCATGGCTTCTTATCTGCACAGCAGTCTTGGTCCCTATATGTTCTGTGCCAAAACCAGATACACAACAAAAAGAAGAGCAGGGACAACTCGATAATCAAATAAAATATACCCAAGAAATAGAAATCTCATAAAAATGAAGTATCAGTAATACTCTTAATCACAAATACAAATAACAATATGGACATGATTACATAAGGAAGCATGTAATCAACCTGAAACAATTTGCAGTCTTAGATTTAGTTAGGTTCTAGTCACAGACAAAAAAGGAAAAACAAGTAAAAAAATAGTTACCTTCTATTCGCTGCCAAGCACGGCCATAGAGCTTGAGAGCTTCTAGAAACCTATTATGCTCCTCTTCAGTCCACCGCTCGCGCTGCTTAGTAATTGTATAAGGTTTCCTTGTCTGCCAATAAAGAATAAATATTGACGGCTCTAGAAAAGACGTGTGAGAGATAGGGAGCAGTTTACAGTTCCATTGAAATAAAATAAATTAATAATAATAAGACCTTAATGACAAGGTCTTCTCCAGATGAATAAGGGTCCATCTAAATAAAGGACCAAAGATAGGCTTCATATAGAGAGGGTGCTTTTGTTCATTGCTTCCAATAACAGTGCCAAACAGCTTGGCCGTGGTGGTGATGGTGTTATTGTACAGGACTTGATAAAATAACACTAGTGCTGCAAAAGAGAAGAGCTTGTAACAGAAAAACTTGTACCAAACATACTCAAGGACATCTGCCTCTGTTTCCAATCATCAACTCTTCATAAGCAGTACTTCCTCTTATAGTTTAAATAGCTCAGTAATTTCAAGATTGGAAACAAGCATATAAGTAATAGTCACAAACAAAGTTTTTTTTTTTTTTATTGTTTTTGTTGGTTGGATTTAACTAATGGGTAGATAAGCCGGTAGTCAGAAAAGCAAGATTAGAAGTGGAAAAAGAGACAGAGAAAGAGAGCAAGGAAAGAGAAACGCATCTCCGAATCCGAAAGAAGGAAGTACAGTAAAACAAGTAGTAGGTAACTCCGTATCCAGAATCCTCACCAAAACGAACCGCATGTTGCTTAACCTTTGCATCCAACCACACCGGAATAACAGGAAAAAATCAGAAGAAAAAAAGAAGAAAAGAAAAGAGAAATGGTTCAATCAGTATGCTCGAGTAGACTGGGAGACTCAGTGAGTCATCAACATTGGCAGCATCACCAATTAAATTAATAATAAAACATTTGTGCTAAAGGAGAGCTCGAGAAGTACCTTCGAAGATAGCCATGGCGTCAGAACAGTTCAATAGCTCCGATCTCTTTCTGATCGTGCATGAATGCAGACCCATAAATAGTCAATCGGAAACTTCAGCGCTCTATCGGCAGGATTACAGGAAAAGGCAATTAATCGTTGTAAACTGCCAATTATCGAGGAGCAGCTCAAATAGAACAGACGACGGAGAAGAAAGTGGGGGAAGAAGAGAGCAAAGAGAGAGAAAGGAAGAGAGGAGAGAGAGGAAAATACCAACGGCTGCTTGTTTTTGTTTTCCAATTTTGGATGTGAGGAAAATTGTGAGCCACAAGTAAATATCGAATAAATTTAATTTAGAAAAAATGAAGAAATTGGGGGGTTTTTATTTGAGGCTGGCATTTGTGAGGAAATGGGGTTAGGGCAAGAGATGATGCCACATGGCGAAAAGTTAATGGGTGATGAGCCTCCACCTGAAGTCCCTGACCCCACTTGCACTTTTTTTGTTTTCTTTTTATTAGAATATATGGGGAGGGATGAGAGAGAAAGAGAATCTCCACCACAAACTCGTGGTCGAGTACAGAGTCAGTCGACTCGTCCCGAGTTAGGAAAAGATTTCACCTCATCCGCGGAAACAGCTGAGGGACCCACCCACACCTACGTGGTACTTATTTTTTTCTTTATCTAGAAGTGTCTGCAGCGTCTCCTCTCCCACATATCCATCGCCCCTTACCAATCTGGCCTGACCTCCGCTTATTTCTTAATAGTAACATATGAAATCACTTACCGTAACGAATCTGTGGCCTGTGGCTATCTATTTTATGTTTGGTAGTATTATTTGGACATATTATGACCATCCACATAAGATAAAAAAGGTAATATAGATTTTAAAAAAGAAAATATATTCTAATTAGGAAATATAAACCCTAAGGAAAAATGTAAATATTTCCATTTTTACAGTTAACTTTCCTATTCTTATAAGTGTGGCCGGCCACAGTATGACCGAATAGCTTTATTATGTATGTTTATCTAATTATTAGATTAGATTCCGTTCATACATACGATCTTTTTCAAATTAATTTTGTTAAAAGAATAAGTAAAAGAATTTTAAACTTTATACAATAGGTCAATTCATTTTTAGACATTTTCGATCATGATATCTATTTAATATTTAATGATTATTTGCATTTGAAGGCATAACATATCACGCAATTATAAGACCACTTTCAACCAGTGGCATCGCTGACACTCAATCTTTCGATTTGCTAAAATTGGAATAATCTCGAACTAATTCCAATCCCTTTCCCTCTTAAAAAAAAGACAATAGACTAATTGGACTAATTACAAAGAGGGCTATCGACATAACAATATAGGAAAGCAAAAATGGACCTAGCCGAGGCCCAATCGCAACACCATACGGTGCGTAGCGTACCAATGAAAAGTGGAGCTGAGTTTTGTTTTTAAGCAAAAATGGTGGCGTTAGGGTATGTCCACAAAATGGTGACAATATCAATAGTACACATAAAAAAATAATTTTCATAACAAACGGCAAGCAAACGTGAAATTAAATATGATGTCTCTAGCTAGGTAGGGGTATGTCCACCCAATATTCCAACAATTTTGTGTCCACATTCTTTTCGGCACGGGAAGGGGAAGAGTATTTAAAGGGTAAAAAGATAGAAAATGGTGGAGCCCACAACTTTTTGCGAGAGAAACATATTTCCTTATAAGAAAAGTGGTCACTTATACCAAGACAACCTAATAAATAAATGTGGCCACTTATCTCAGGACGGAGGGAGTAAATCATAAATAATGTTACTGAAAATTGAATCTTAAAAAATTATATACTCTAATTATGAAAAAATTAATCCTAAGATTCCTAACAATCAATTGTTAACTAAATATTTTGGAAATAAATATTTAAAAGAATTATCTACCTTATTTGGATATAATTAACCCCAATTAACAATTACAAAATTAAACTAAAATACATGAAACTAAAATTGAAGAAAGCAACGAGAGAAAAACTATAAAAAAAAAATATGAAAGTGGGATATGGATGGAACACCAAAAGGTGGAATAGAGGAACTAATTAAAGTGATGAAAGTGAGGATTTGAATTTTAAAGAAACTCATCCTAAAAACAATATTCATGGTGGAAATGTCATTATCATGTTTTGATTAATCGTACATATTGAATAACAATACAAACTTAATTTATGTTTTCCTTAGTTTTGATAATAACTAGTACTCTCTGTATTAGAAATCAAAATAGTCACTTCGGATTTAAGAAACTCTAAAGTGATGGTATTTCAATATATTTGTTTGTAACATGTAATTAACTTGATCGAAATCTATACAATATATAATAGGAGCTCTCGTTTATTAGAAATTTTAGTTTTCCTGCCCATTTGCCTTCCGAATCGGAAATAAATTTTACTCCCTCCGTCCCAATAGCAAGATCTCATTTCTTTTGGGCACGGGTATTAAGAAACAAGAGTAAAAAGATAAAAGGTGGTAGGTCCCAAGCTTTTTGAAGGGTTAATTATTTTCATTTTTGGAATGAGACCTTGCTATTGGGACACCCAAAAAGGAAAGAGGGACCTTGCTATTGGGACGGAGGGAGTATTAAATATCAACTGATTTCACAATAAATTTCCAAGTATAAAAATACTTTTTATCATATAGAGCTTGTGGTTGCTAATTATTCTTTTTTGGTTGTACAGATTTCAGATTTAGCTCAATCTAAGTGGATAAAAAGTTTGGTTAGTGAGTTTTTTTTCCGAATGCAGTGTTGGTTAATGTTTGTTATTAAGGAGAATGGTGTTTAAAGAGTAAAAAATAGAAAGTGGTGGAGCCACAACTTTTTGTGAGAGAAACATATTTCATTTTAAGAAAAGTGGCCACTTATCTCGGGACATCCCAATAAGGAAATGTGACCACTTATTCCGGGACGTAGGGAGTAATAAATTAATGTTGTCCTGGCTGACATAGTAACTAAAGACCTTCGCCATTTTACCATGTGTTTATTGTGCATGTCACAGATATAGATATAATAAATTCTGTAATGAAAACACAATCAGATTTTGGATTTATATTATCAAATTTAATCTCTCCTCCCAGTATAAATATAAAACACATCATCCTCGTTTCTTCAATTACAAAAATGTTCAACTTCTCTCTCCTCCTTACCATAATAGTTCTCTCTCTAATATCCCTATCCAACGGTTTACTGCCTCCATTTTCATGCGATGAATCAAACCTTGCGACAAACTCACTTCCTTTCTGCAACACTCGTTTGCCCATCTACACCAGAGTGAGGGACCTCGTCTCCCGCCTAACAATCGACGAGAAAATCCAGCAGATGGTGAGCTCGTCCGTCGCCATCCCCCGCCTCAACATCTCCGCCTACGAGTGGTGGTCGGAGTCGCTTCACGGCATCTCTTCGCACGGAAACGGTTTCCATTTCTTCGGCAAGATCAGATCCGCCACCATGTTCCCTCAAGTCATTCTCACTGCTGCTTCCTTTGATCCCCATCTCTGGTATCGCATTGCCCAGGTACCGATCGATCACATTCAGAACACTTCAAATTAAAAGTACTAACAAAAAATATGTGCATGAATAATTCTAATATCTTATTTGTAATTCAATATGATGAGCAGGCGATCTCAGACGAAGCTCGAGCAATATTCAATACAGCAGAGGGGCAAGGGATGACATTTCTGGCGCCAAATGTAAACTTATTTAGAGATCCGAGATGGGGAAGAGGGCAAGAGACACCTGGCGAGGAACCATTGGTCGCCGCAAAATACGCGGTGGCGTACGTTAGAGGGATTCAAGGGGACAGTTTTGAAGGAGGACGGGTGAACAAGGACGGCCTCCTCAAAGCCTCTGCTTGCTGCAAACATTTGACTGCTTATGATCTCGAAAGCTGGAACGACACTGCTCGTTACGTTTTCAACGCCAAAGTATCGTATTCTTATCTCGTAGTATTTCATTTTATCAGTACGTTTGTCACGTTGTAATATATTAATTGCATTATATATATATATATAGGTGAGCAAGCAAGATATGGCGGAGATGTACCAGCCGCCATTCGAGGCGTGTGTGAAACAAGGGAAGGCCACAGGCATCATGTGTTCCTATAATCGTGTCAATGGCATCCCAAACTGTGCTAATCGCAACCTATTGTACGACATTCCTCGCAAACAATGGGGTTTTCATGGGTATTTAACTTTTCTCAAATCCTTAAATATTGAGTAAGAGTATAGATTTAAATTAACTAATGCTTTATGGGTTAATTGTATGTAAATACACGAACTTTAGGTATGAAGAAACCCTAATTTAGATAGTCATTGAAGGATTAAATGACGTCATATTGCATTATTCAATTGTATCATTTTATTTACGAAGAGACATGCTGCAGTCGGGCTCCCGACTGCCAAGTAGGTGACACGTCAATTTCAATTTTCGGAAGAAATACCAAATCATGGAAAAATTGAACAGAGCAATAAGTTGGTAAATTTAAAGAGAAAATTGAAAATTTATGTGCAAAATGAAATTTCGAATGTATTTATATGTAGTTAACCCATGTTTTAATTATGAACAAATTATATTAGGTACGTGATCTCGGACTACGACTCTGTTGCTTCAATGTTTGACGCGGCACACTATGGCAAAGAACCAGAGGATGTAGTTAGAGCCGCTCTTAAAGCTGGTATATGGAGTATATACGTTTTCCTTATCTGTGATTCATTTCTGTCGACATATTAATTTATTTATCAGTATTATATTTTTGTGATATTTTTTATTATTTTTTTAATCTCGATCCAGGTATGGATGTGAATTGCGGGCATTACTTCCTAAAACACACAAAATCAGCTCTTACAAAGAGGAAAGTATCAATAGCCGACATAGACAGAGCTGTTCACAACGCCTTCTCCATGAGAATGAGACTAGGACTTTTCAATGGAGATACATCAAAACTTGAATACGGAGACATCAACCGAAGCCACGTGTGCAGCAAAGAGCACCAAGATCTTGCCTTGGAAGCCGCACGATCTGGCATCGTCCTCCTCAAAAACGAACTTGGCCTCCTCCCCCTGTCCAACACGGACACCAAATCAATAGCCGTGATCGGCCCCACTGCCGATAACTCCTCCGCGTATCTCGGAAACTACGAAGGCCCTCCGTGCAAGCGCGTCTCATTTCTGAAAGCGCTGCAGAGCTACGACGACGGCATCACCACAATGTACCATCCAGGATGTGAAAATGTCAACTGCACTTCCGCTTCGATCGATGCAGCAGTGAAGCTTGCTCGAGAGGCGGACTATGTTTTGCTAGTGATGGGATTGGATCTATCGCAGGAAAGGGAATTCATCGACAGAGTCGAACTAGACCTGCCTGGACAACAAGAACAACTCGCTATAGCCGTTGCCGAAGCTGCAACGAGACCCGTTGTGTTGGTGCTGGTATGTGGAGGCCCTGTTGATGTTTCTTTCGCCAAAAAAAATCCCAAAATTGCCAGCATTCTGTGGGTTGGTTATCCTGGTCAAGCCGGTGACATTGCGCTCGTACAAACACTTTTCGGCCATAATAATCCAGGTGATCACTTTTCTTAATTAATTCATTCAAAAAATAAATGCAATAGAGATTGATCAATTAATTGGCAGGGGGTAGACTGCCGATGACTTGGTATCCAAAGGAATTCAACAAGTTAGTAAGAATGACAGATATGAGGATGCGGCCTGATCCGTCGACCGGTTTTCCAGGGAGGACGTACCGGTTCTACACCGGTCCGACCGTTTTTGAGTTCGGCCATGGTCTCAGCTACACCAACTACTACTACGAGTTCACTGCAGTTAGCCTTGACAACATCTACCTGAAAGTTGAGTCATCCGAAAATGCACTGCTAAACCCATTCAACTCTTCTCATGTGGTATCAGTTTCGGAGCTCGGAAGAGATTATTGCAAGAAAATTAAATTTTCAGCGTATGTGAGAGTCACGAATCACGGAGGTATGGCCGGGAAGCACTCGGTGTTGCTGTTCGTTAGAAGCGGCGTCGCGGCGGCGGCAAGTATGTATCCGAGGAAAAGATTGGTTGGATTTGAGAGTTTGACATTGGGTGAAGGAGAAAGTGAAGAAATAGAATTTGTTGTGAAACCGTGCGAGCATTTTAGTTATGCTGATGAACAAGGGAAGAAGGTGATTGAAGAAGGTAGGCTGCATTTAGTAGTGGGGGATAAGGAACACCCTATAGATATACTAAGATGATGTATAAATTTGCTTCAATAATCTCACTTTATAACACTCCGATGTTGGTGATGATAAATAGTTTTTCCACTTCTGCTGGTTTAATGATAAAAGCCTTAAGGTTATGTGCTCCAACATTCTCTCTGTGTCACTCTACATGTCATTCTATTAAATTCATTATTTTAGTAATATTGATTACTAAAATTAAGCTAAAGTTTAAAAAAAAAAAGAGGAAATTATATACTCTAATTATGGTATAATAATCAAAAAAAAATTTAACAAAATGAAGTTAAGTGTCAAAAATAAGTATATGTCATAATTGAGTTCAATAAGTCCTACTTCACAAGCATAAAATTAAAGTAAAACATTAAGAAATTGAATTAAAAAATAATTGAATAAAAATAAAATAAATTGAAAGTGACATAAAATAGGACACCAAAAATTGAAATATTGGATCACAAGTGAGATGAAGAATCACGTGAGATTTTCTATTCTACTTTTGGTGTCTCACTATCAATATCGTGGGTTTGATTTTGTTATATTTGGATTTGGATGCATCCGTTATATATGAGATAAACTTTTACATAAAAATAATAAATTTTGCAGTGTCTTTGATAATAGATTACATGGGTTTGATTTTGTTAAATTTAATTTGGATGCATCCGTTATATATGAGATAAACTTTTGCATAAAATAATAAATTTTGTAGTGTCTTTGATAATAAATAGAGGCAAAAATTAGAATAGTCAAAATACATAGTAAAATACAAAAGTTTGCCATAAGCTTAATTTTTACAAATTATGGCAAACATTTATCTTTTTGGACCCTTTTAACTTTACTTTTGACTTTTTTCACCTAACTTTACATTCTCTCTCATATATCATCTTCTACCTACTTTTCACTTTTTTCACCTAACTTTACATTCTCTCTTATCTATCATCTTCTACCTCAATACATCAAGTTCGTACCGCCCCCACATTCATACCTCAATACTTTCGTATTAACCAACCATATCATCACCTGGTAGTGTGGTACGATAATATATATTTCTTACCGAGATACAAGTGAGTGGTACGAAATGTTTGAATTTCGTACCGTGCTACCAAAGTTAGAACTTTTATATCACGATACGAAATATTTGAATTTCGTACGGTGTTACCAAAGTTAGAACTTTTATTTCGCGGTACGAAATGTTGATTTGGTAAGGCGTACGAAATGTTTAAGTTCGTACCGCTTTCCAACTTTACAAATTTGTATCGCGGTACGAAATGTGTGAATTTCGTACTGTGCAACCAAAGTTAGAACTTTGATATCACGGTATGAAATGTTTGAATTCAGTACAGTGTTACCAAAGTTAGAACTTTTATATCACGGTACGAAATGATTGAATTTCGTACCGTGCAACCAAAGTTAGAACTTTGATATCACGGTATGAAATGGTTGAATTTCGTACTGTGCTACCAAAGTTAGAACTTTTATATCGCGGTACGAAATGTTTGGATTTCGTACCGTGCTACCAAAGTTAGAACTTTTATTTTGCGGTACGAAATGTCTGGATTTCGTACCATGCTACCAAAGTTAGAACTTTTATATCGCAGTACAAAATGTCTGAATTTCGTACCATGCTACCAAAGATAGAACTTTTTAATTGCGGTACGAAATGTTTTAATTTCGTACCGCGCCACTACGTTACAGTTTTGATAAGCAGGGTACGGAATGTCGATTTTCGTACCGCGTTATAGAGCGAAACATACATTTCGTACCTCGTATCAACTGAGGTACGATGTTTTAAATTTGTACCGCCACCACCACCGCCTTCATGAGGTACGATTTTTGTATTTTCGTACCGGCGTACCACCGTCTGCCTTTCATTCTGCCAACTCTACCACCACCAGTGCTGCGGTGAGGTACGACGCCGCCACCACCTCCATCACTAGAACATATACAATTTAGAACAAAAGTATTAATAATACTAATATTATAGCAAATGGTTTACAAACTAGAAATTGTAGCAAATAATTTACAAAATAAGAATTGTTCATTCACTAATCACTTAGAATTGTTCATTCACCAACTCAATCTCTACGATAAGTGTTATTTCATCTGTATTGAAACAAATAGATGTTCCCAACCAAAACATTAATTTCTTGAGATCTTGTAGGACTTCATGACCAAATTCATTTAAAAATCTTGCACATAATCATCTATGATATCCATTGTACCTTCAAAACTAAAGCAACAAATATTAGAATATGGTACTAATATAATTCATACCAGCGTACCATTTCTTTGTGCTTGATTATTAGTAATAAATTTTAATTCATACATGGTACTTGGTAAGAATTATGAAATTCTTACCAGCGTACCGTTTCTTTGTGCTTGGTTATTGGTACGAATTATGAAATTCTTACATGGTACTTGGTAAGAATTTCATAATTCTTACCAGTGTACCGTTTCGTTGTGCTTGGTTATTGGTACGAATTATGAAATTCTTACATGGTACTTGGTAAGAATTTCATAATTCTTACTAGCGTACTATTTCGTTGTGCTTGGTTATTAGTACGAATTATGAAATTCTTACATGGTACGAGTTACTACTGGTACGAATACTATTTCGTATCGGCGAATTTTGACAGCAAGCAGTAGCCTCCTTCAATAAACACAAACGAAATAGAAATCAGCGAAAATGCATCCAAATCATCCAGAAATTAACCCAAATACACCAAAAATTACCAACACAATATGAAAATCTCATAAATCATCGAGAAACAAACACGTAAAAGCCCTAAATCAACAAAAAAATAAGAATTTACAACAAAAATTCAAAAAAAACTCTAGATCAACATGAATCACGAGAATTACATTATGACAATTCAAAAATTCTTACATGGTAAGAATTATGAGATTCTTACCAGCGTACCATTTCTTTGTGCTTGGTTATTAGTACGAATTATGAAATTCTTAAATGGTACTTGCACTACTAGAATTTCGCTCATACATAACACTGCATACATAATGGTTATTTTATAGAACCGTTATGTATGTGCGTTTTTCAGCATACATAACGATTCATAAAAACCACCGTTATCTATGTGAGTGTAGCTTTTGACAAAGATAACGGTGTGTTACCAACCGTTATGTTCTCGCGAAATCTATATATGTATTATATAACGGTTTTTTGCTAACCGTTAATATTTATTACTAATTTTATTTTAGTGTTTTTTAATTAAAAAATGCCAAATATACAAAGTTAGAAAATTAAGAAAACATCTTCTTCCTCGCTTAAGTCTTTCTGCTATCTCTCGTCTTCTTCTTCGCCCAACTTTTGCCCCAATTTCTGCCCTTTCTTCAAGCTCTCGACGGCCAACCCACTTCTTCTCGCCGCCAATTTCTTCTCGCTGACGGTGCAAACCATCCACTCGTCGTCGTCGTCCTCACGCCAACGCCGCCGCGGCTGCTCTCTACGAAAGAGGTGCAATTGCACAGCTGCTGCGCATGACCAACCCGTCGCCGCGCCGCTTTGCCAACCACCGGCTAGGTATCTCCACCGCTTCATCTCTCTCATTGAATCGAATTGGAAAATGAAATAATCCGAAATTACCGGCTAGGTAACTCCACCCAACTTGCAACTTCTTGGTGATATAACATGGGCAATGTAAGTTCTTCCAGTACTAGTTGTTCTTGTGGTTTTTTGCCGAATTTGGTGAAGTTTTTTTTAAAATAACATAGGAGCTCTTGAGACAAAATAAAATTTGTAGCTAACTATTTATATTTGGGGATCTGTATAGAAATAAAAACTGGTAGTGTGTAATTAATTGTGTATATATACCAGGCTAGAAACAATATAGTAACAGCTAGCAATCATAAAAACGTAAATGAAATACAGGATATCTAACACACATCTGTTGTGGGTAAATACTCATAATA
Source organism: Agastache rugosa (assembly GCA_031470985.1). Lineage (NCBI taxonomy): Eukaryota > Viridiplantae > Streptophyta > Magnoliopsida > Lamiales > Lamiaceae > Agastache > Agastache rugosa. The sequence continues at coordinate 13,072,901 of CM062609.1, forward strand.
TTTGTGTGTTAATCCCACTTCTATAACTTCCAACCTCACATTGTTGTTGTCCAGCTCTCAACCGTGACCCTTGCTGCATTGATAACATTTTGTTTAACAAAATAGATACTTGATCCATGCCACAAATTAAATACAAGGTAGATTTGTTAGAAAAGTCTCTTATTTTAATCTATTGACTAGTAAATAACAGAAAGCATATTATGTTGGGTAATTACTATCTTTTAACGCGTATAGATACATGCATATATATATATATATATTTATATATGTACAGTTTCTACAAGTATAATATTGTAAATATGATTGATTCATCCTCTAACAAGTTATTGATACTCTATAATCTTTATAATTGTAGTAGCAATTGGGTTCACCTGAGGCCAACATCATGAAGGATCCATCAGTACACTAAGAAGATTGGTGATTTTGTCAATCATTGGTTGTCTATATGACGTCGATGCTGCCTAGCTATACAAAGAGAAGAGGCAATTGTTTGGTATACAAAAATTTATTTAATACTCTCTTAATGTTTTAGGTAAACTGGTGGTTGATTAGTTTGTCGATAATATGGACAAATTATGGTTGTCAATTAATAGATTATCGCAAGAGTATGAGGATGGGGTTGAATCTTTCTTGAATTTTGCATTAAAAAATGGGAGTGCTGTTAACTCAATGCTATCTTAGAGGTAGCCAACACCGGAATCTGGAGGCAAGTTTTTCTGTGTGATGTTAGGCCAAATTAATTTTCGTGTCAACTCTCCATGCACTCACCATTATTATGCTGGTGTCGTATTTTACAGCAAGCCTGGGGAAAGCCCGTTCTAGATTGTGTTGGGCTCATAATGCAAATTTTTAATGCTCATGCTCGGACAAAGGAAGGTAAATTACAGGTAATCTTGAATTTCTCTGCAATCTTCCTATTCTTGCTCTGCAAATGATATTCAAAGTTTAGCCGTAGGAAATTTATCAATGTACAAGCTGAGTTAGCTGGTCTAGTTTGCAAAAGAAGCACGCTTGTCCGAGTTCGTGGGCCCGATGGGCGTAGTACATTCGGAGGATATTGGGGATCTGGAGATATATAAGTTGTTAGTTCTAGAGGGTAAGTTTGTTGTTTTTCAAACTAATTGACACATCTTAGTTCTGGTTATGTAATTCGTATTTTTTTAAAGCATGTCATGTACACTGACCAATATTCGTTTTACTTGCCTAAAGTACATCTAATATTGTTTCTGAAATCAAGTTATAATAATTCTAGTCATCATATATGTATTTATTATTTGCAGAAGAGGAAGCGAAGGGCGTGGTTAATTTTATAGGTGGTGTTGTTTGGATTCGTCGGGAAGATGTTATACCTTTTTGTAACTTAGAACTAATTACAGGAAATTGCATTATTGTCTATATGTGGTAAGACTATCATTATGTCAGTTTATTTCTTATGAAATATATTATGTTATACTAAAATATGTTAAAATTTATTGTCTATCAATAAGTTTGTTGTATTGGATTGTGATTTTCTAGTTGCTACCACACTTAATACAGTAGTAGTTGCTGCCTAGGCTGGTAATCATGTGATAATAAAACTTGGATGCTCTCCGGTTTTCTTGGTGTTGAGATTTAATACTTGATATGTGTTGTTGATATTAGTGTACGTGGTGTTGAGATTTCTAGTATATCGTAGATATGGCTGCTCTCTGGTTTTCTTGGTGTTGAGTGATAAACATGAATTTTCTCATCTTTATAAGCTTATTTGAAGTTAATTTGTATTGGAAAATCATGTTTGGAATGAGTTTTCTGCTTAAATATTGTTATTTTGTGAAATATGATACTCGTTCGTTGTTTGTCTAATTTTTCAGGAAAAATGGAGTAAAGTTTATGCAAATTGAGCATGATAGGATGAAAGTAGAGTTCGATAGGAGTTCGTAGGCAAAAACGAATCCAAAATCGGAGTTGAAACGAGGGAGAACGAGTCAAAATAAAAACGCTGCACGCGTGAATAGTGGCATGCGTTCGGGCATGCAGCCGCATGACCAACCGCATGGACCACCCCCCGAAACTGGGCAGAACAGCCATGCGGTCCGGCATGCGACCGCATGGCCCGGCGGAACTTTTCAACATGTTTTCTTCTTCGTTTATGCTTCCTTTCTTGGCCCAATTCCTAACCCTAGTCGAATTGTAGTCTTTTCCCATCTATAAATACTCCTTGTATTACATTGTTTTAGGTTGTTCATGAAGGATATACTTTAGATTTATTTTCACACACTTTTATGCTTAGGAGAATTCTTGAAGATTGAAGAGACGGAAGAGAAGATTGGAGGCATTCAAGACCAAGATTCATCTTGGGATTTTTTTTATATTTTTTAATATTTGGATTGTGCTCATCATGACTATGAGTAGCTAATTATTTTATCCTAGGGTTAGAGAGTAGGTGAATATTTGGATTCGATTTTGGTTTAATTAAATCAATTGGGACCTTCTTTTGCTTTCTATATTCATGTGCTTTCTCATGCTTGATTGATTGATCACCAATTGTGCATATTTGATGTGTTAATTCAATATTCGAAATATGAGAATTGATGCTTGATCTAGAATATAGGACATACTCTTCAATATAGTCGAAAGATCTTGAGATTTGTGTGAGGGCAATAGATCTAAGAAGCTTTCAGGAGTTGCATGTTTAGTTATTGATTAGACACAACAATTCTTGCATGTAATCTATGGTTTATTCGCTACGACAGTAGGTTTAGGCTAATTTTGTGATCGTCCTAGTAAAAGTCGAGTCTGACAAACCAATTGATTGATTGAATTAAATTTGAATTTGAGTGTTCACTGAAATCGAAACCTTGGGATACTCTTGCTCTATCTTTAATCCTAAATATTTTTCCTTGCCTTTGTTTATTTTATTTTTATTTAATTATTTGCATCATTAGTTTAATCAAATCTAAAAGTTCAAAAGTTTAAATAGTAGGATAATAGTTGAAAGTGGTACTTGCTAGAATAATCACAATCTCTGTGGAATACGACCTTGCTTCCCTGTACACAATTGCATCCGTGCACTTGCGGTGTGAAAGAAAATAGCGAACAAGTTTTTGGCGCCGTTGCCGGGGATTGTTTTTAAGTCTAGTGATATTACGATTAGATTGTTTGATACTAGTTTAGACATATTTTATTAGTTTACTAATTTTTTGTGTTTTATTTTTGTTGTGATTGATAGGTAGTGTATGCAAAGAAGATCACAAGGTTTGCCACTGGTACCTTATATTCCGGAGATTGAAGCTACCTGTCGTCGTAGCAACTCGCGAAGAAGGGCTAAAGAGAAGAACATGGATCCACATGAGCCGACAATGGAAGAGACCATCAGGACTTTGCAAGAACAACTACAACAACTCATGAATGCACTCAAGGAGAATGTTAAAGACCCTATCAAGGGTGTGTTTCAACCGGTGGTGCAACAAAGAGGAGTTTTCGGTCCAGGAGTTGATGCAACTTCGTTCAAGCTTAAGCCTGCACTTATCTCTATGGTGCAGCATAATCAATTTGGAGGCCGACCAGCAGAGGATCCACATGCTCATCTCAATCAATTCTTGGAGATTTGCAATACCATCAAGATAAACCAAGTTCCACATGACATCATAAAGCTTCGCCTGTTCTCTTTCTCTTTGAGGGATGAAGCCAAACTGTGGTACCACTCTTTGCATGCGGATACAGTCTCTACATGGAACGATTTGGTGGATCTTTTCCTCTATAAGTTCTTCCCACCAAGCAAGACGATGAAGTTGAGATCGGAAATTCAACAATTCCATCAAATGAAGGGAGAATCTTTTTATAAGGATTGGGAGCGATTCAAGGGGATGTTTCGCAAGTGTCCAAATCATGGGATTTCAGCTAATGAAAAGGTGATGTTGTTCTATAATGGATGCTCCGTGGCGATAAAGAATTTGTTAGATGTAGCCGGACAAGGAAATATCTTGGATCGAGGACATGCTGCTGCAACAAATATTATTGAGAAATTGGCGGCTAACAATCACCAATGGCCGGAGCCCAGGGATCCTCCAAGGAAAGTGGCTGTGATGACAAATGACGATCCTATTGCCAAGTTGACTGCTCAGATGTCGAATTTCATGACCAAGGTTGAAGGCATGCTAGCTCAGGAGATGGAGCCATCTTTTGAAGATCAGTCGAGGTTAGAAGATGTCAACTTTGTCAATCGAAAGGGGTATGAGAATTTCAAGCAATCCTATGGCTATCTTCCTGGCGGAGCATATGGTACAACTCAAAGGTCTCAAGTATATTATCAGGGTAGTCGGACTCATCCAAACCTTTCTTATGCTAATCCTGATAATGCTCTACAACCTCCACCGGGATTTTCTGTCACCAATGAAGAGATCAATGAAGAGAAGAAATCAAAGGTGGAGGAATTTTTACTTCAATACATGCAGTCGAATGATGTCAGAAGTAAGGATATGGAGACTAGGTTGTCGATTATCGAGAAGCAAATTGGACACATTGCCACTACCTTGACGAATCAACATCAACAAGGGCAATTTCCAAGCAATACGGTGATCAATTCAAAGGAGCAATGCATGGCGATCACGCTTCGGAGTGGGACCTCGTATGAGGAGCTAAAGAAGCCAAGCGAAGAAGTCAATCATGCCAAGAATGAAAGCGCTAAGGTGCCTCAAGTGGTGGACGAAGAGAATCTAAGCCAAAAGGAGGAGGAAATAAAAAATCCACCTCCTTATTGTCCCCCTATGCCATTCCCTCAGCGCCAAAAAAAGGAGAGTATGAAGGAACAATTTGTTAAGTTCCTTGAGATATTCCGGAAGATCCACATCAACATCCCACTTGTGGAGGCATTGCAACAAATGCCTAATTATGCAAAATTCTTAAAAGATGTGATCTTGAAGAAGAAGAAGAAGTTGAAGGAATTTGAAACGGTCTATCTCAATGAAGAATGTAGTGCAATTCTACAAAAGAAGTTGCCCGCCAAGAAGAAAGATCCCGGGAGCTTCCATATTCCATGTGTTATTGGAGGAAAGCACTTTGACAAGGCTTTGTGTGATTTGGGGGCGAGCGTTAATTTGATGTCTTTGTCTTTATTCAACAAATTGGGAATTGGGACTCTCAAGCCTACCAACATTGTGCTTCAAATGGCGGATCACTCAGTTACTCATCCAAGGGGAATTATTGAAGATATTTTGGTGAAAGTGGGTGAGTTTATTTTTCCTTGTGATTTCGTGGTGTTAGACATGGATGAAGATACGAAGATTCCTTTGATTTTTGGACGCCCGTTTTTGGCAACGGGAAGAGCCTTAATTGATGTGGAAAAGGGGAAGCTTACCTTTCGAGTCAATGATGAGTTGCACACTTTTTCCATCTATCAATCTTCGAAGACCCATGAAGATGAAGGCTCCAACAGTTTTGAAGAATGCGAGATTTTGGATATGAACTCTCTCATGGATATGGATAATCACTACACCACAAAGGAGTCTTTGGCGATGTGTTCTTTCCACAAAGTCTATGGTCGGTCGCCGACGCATCAACCACCTTGATGAGGCTTAAGTCGCCAACTTCGTCTAGCTAAAGACGTTAAACTAAGCGCTAGTTGGGAGGCAACCCAACAAGGTTAGTTTTATTTTTCTGTTTTTGATATTTTTTTTAATTTTATTTAGTTTTCTTGTAGGTATAAAAAAAGAAGTAGAAGAGAGAGAACGGGGGAAGTATATGGTTCTTTGCTTTTCCTTTCCTCCATCTTGAATTCGGGGTGAGTCTTTTTAAATCAACCTCCTCTTCTACTTGCAAACTTATTCTTATTAACCGTTGAATAAGTTTGGGGGATGGAGAAGGGGGTTGATTCCATCTTTTTATTTGTTTTCTTTTTAGGTTTTTTTTTTAGATTTAGTTGATGAAGTCTTGAGTTGCCTCGATTTTTGAAAGTTTTCAAATTGTTTTGAAAGATATAAACATGATTTTGGTGATTTGTGTGACTTGGCTTGTGATAAAATTGAGGATTTTGTTTTGAATTGAAAATTGATGATTGTGAGTATTTCATGATAGGTTGAGCATGGATTGATAGATTGATCATTTTGGCCTCTTGAACTTGGAATAGCCTTTGTGAGACTTGAGCCTTGACTATCATATTCTTATAGTCTATTTCATTCTTGTGTGATTTGTCAAGCATGCATGTTAATCTCTAGAACTTGCCATGAATCTTCCTCAAGATTATGTTAGTGTGCCTAGAGATAGGAGATGATTTAAGGCCATCCTTGTTAGCCAATTTTTCTCTATTTATTGTCCAAATTATTAAATCTATCCTAGTTTGCCTCTTTGAGCTTTTGAGTCTTTTCTTTGATGAACCAAAGGTGAATTGGATAGAACTTTGTTGGGAGTTGGTTGAGTTGAAAAGAATTTATGCAAGGATAAAAATAAAAGTGCACTTTAAGTTGAATGTTTGATATTAGCCCTTATAAGCTCCTAGAAAAAAAAGATGTTTGCTCGAAAAGAATAAGAAGAAAAAAAAACAAAGAAAAATTGGAGCAGAAGAGGGTATTAGTTTTGAAAAACAAGAGTGGTGCAAAATAAGGTTGTGTTGAGATTTTGAGATTAAAAAAGGATTGGATGTAGTGAGATTTGAGAATGGTTATTGTGATGTTTGAGAAATGAATATGTTGAAAGGTTATAAGTCACTTAGCCTAAATTTTCCCTACCTTACCAAAGAGCCAACATTACAACCAAAAGAAAGCCCTTTTGATCCTTTTTCGAAGCATACGTTTAAACAATGGTGAGGTAAGATAATTGGCAAGCTTATGGTAGGTTGCATGTATTGTCTTGAAATTGAGCAAATATACTTCCCATGTTATACACTTGAGAGTTGAGAGTTTACTTGAAAATTATCCATGCCGTGAGGACTCGGAAGTTTATTGAGGCTAGAATGTTTGATTTATTGGTTTGTACTTAATCTTGATTGAATTCTTGCATGATTCGTATTTTGTTAAAAATTTCTAAAGCCATTAAAGTTACCGATTCGTCTTAATCCATGTTTATTTTTATTTCTCTTTTCTTCTTGTTGTTTGAGGACAAACAAACCCTTAAGTTTGGGGGATTGATAAACATGAATTTTTTCATCTTTATAAGTTTATTTGAAGTTAATTTGTATTGAGAAATCATGTTTGGAATGAGTTTTGTGCTTAAGTATTGTTATTTTGTGAAATATGATACTCGTTCGTTGTTTGTCTAATTTTTCAGGAAAAATGGAGTAAAGTTTATGCAAATTGAGCATGATAGGATGAAAGTAGAGTTCGATAGGAGTTCGTAGGCGAAAACGAATCCAAAATCGGAGTTGAAACGAGGGAGAACGAGTCAAAACAAAAAGCTGCGCGCGTGAACAGTGGCATGCGGTCGGGCATGCGGCCGCATGACCAACCGCATGGACCACTCCCCGAAACTGGGCAGAACAGCCATGCGACCGCATGGCCCGGCGGAACTTTTCAACATGTTTCCTTCTTCGTTTATGCTTCCTTTCTTGCCCCAATTCCTAACCCTAGTCGAATTGTAGTCTTTTCTCATATATAAATACTCCTTGTATTACATTGTTTTAGGTTGTTCATGAAGGAGATACTTTAGATTTATTTTCACACACTTTTATGCTTGGGAGAATTCTTGAAGATTGAAGAGATGGAAGAGAAGATTGGAGGCATTCAAGACCAAGATTCATCTTGGGATTTTTTTATGTTTTTTAATATTTGGATTGTGTTCATCATGACTATGAGTAGCTAATTATTTTATCCTAGGGTTAGAGAGTAGGTGAATATTTGGATTCGATTTTAATTTAATTAAATCAATTGGGACCTTTTTTTGCTTTCTATATTCCTGTGCTTTCTCATGCTTGATTGATTGATCACCAATTGTGCATATTTGACAGGAGGGGCTTAAGCATTATGATCGGTCGGCTCAGTAAGGAGTTTGTCCTAATGGTTGCAGTTGAAATATTGTAAACATTTTAATTAATCTCCTTTTTTAGACATAGCTAGCTAGATACAAACATCTGGCATTTGGATGATAATGTATATATAACGTTGGATAATATAATATATGTAGACTTTGTTGGAATGACAATGTATGTACTATTTTGTTGTTTTACATGATATTTAGTATTATTTATTAATTTTTCAAAATTAAAGCAGGGAAATTAAAAAAAAATTGTTGAAATATATGGCAATATACATAACGGTACAACTAATCGTTATCAAAAGTAGCACAAAGCGTTATCAATAACGACAAAATACAACGAATATAATGGATTTCATAACGGACACAAACCGTTAAGTATAGCATCTATACATAATGGAAAAATTTAGCGTTATCTATCTGATGAAAACCGTTATGTATAGGGGTTATAGATAACGATGGATAACCGTTATGTATGAGCGCACTTTTTATTTCACCACTTTATATGTCGGTCTTTTATGCACATACATAACCGGTAATACCCGTTATGTATGTGCGTTTTTCTTGTAGTATTGGTAAGAATTTCATAATTCTTACCAGCGTACCATTTCTTTATGCTTGGTTATTGGTACGAATTATGAAATTCTTACATGGTACTTGGTAAGAATTTCATAAGAATTATGAAATTTTTACCAGCATAGCATTTCGTTGTGCTTGGTTATTGGTACGAATTATAAAATTCTTACATGATACGAGTTACTACTGGTACGAATACACCTATTTCGTACCGACAAGTTTTGACAGCAAGCAGCAGCCTCCTTCAATCAACACAAACGAAACAGAAATCAGCAAAAATACATCCAAATCATCCAGAAATTAACCCAAATACACCATAAATTACCAAAACAATATGAAAACCTCATAAATCATCGAGAAACAAACACGTAAAAGCCCTAAATCAACAAAAAATAAGAAAAATAAAACAAAAATAAGAAAAATACAACAAAAATTTAAAAAAACTCTAGATCAACATGAATTGCGAGAATTGGAAGGAGAAATAACATGCGTACCATTTCTTTGTGCTTGGTTATTAGTACGAAATATAAAATTCATACATGGTACTTGGTAAGAATTATGAAATTCTTACCAGCGTACCATTTTCATAATTCGTACCAATAACCAAGCATAAAGAAATGGTACGCTGGTAAGAATTTCATAATTCTTACGAGCGTAGCATTTCTTTATGCTTGGTTATTGGTACGAATTATGTAATTCTTACATAGTACTTGGTAAGAATTTTATAATTCTTATCAGCGTACCATTTCTTTGTGCTTGGTTATTGGTACGAAATATGAAATTCATACATGATACATGGTAAGAATTATGAATTTCTTACCAGCGTACCATTTCTTTGTGTTTGGTTATTGGTACGAAATATGAAAATTCATACATGATACTTGGTAAGAATTATAAAATTCTTACCAGCGTACCATTTCTTTGTGCTTGGTTATTGGTACGAATTATGAAATTCTTTCATGGTCCTTGGTAAGAATTTCATAATTCTTACCGGCGTACCATTTCTTTGTGTTTGGTTATTGGTACAAATTATGAAAATTCTTACATGGTACTTGGTATGAATTTCAAATATAATTTTTACCAGCGTACCATTTCTTTGTGCTTGGTTATTTGTACGAAATATGAAATTCATACATGGTACTTGGTAAGAATTATGAAATTCTTACCAGCGCACCATTTCTTTGTGCTTGGTTATCGGTACGAATTATGAAATTCTTACATGGTACGAGTTACTACTGGTACGAATACACCTATTTCGAACCGACGAGTTTTGACAGCAAATAACAACCTTCTTCAATCAACACATACGAAACAGAAATCAGCGAAAATACATCCAAATCATCCAGAAAATAACCTCAAATACACAAAAAATTACCAAAACAATATGAAAACCTCATAAATCACCGAGAACACAAACACGTAAAAGCCCTAAATCAACAAAAAATAAGAAAAATACAACAAAAATTCAAAAGACTCTAGATCAACATGAATTGCGAGAATTGAAAGGAGAAATAACCTGGATCTATGGATCTATTTGTAGATCTGGAGCACGATGCCAACGAGAAGCTTTTGATTGGTAAAAAATCGCAGAAGAGAGCAAAATGCGATGGAAGAGTTAGGTTTTGGGAGAGAGAAAATCGCAGGAGATGGGGAGAAGGATGGACGGCATGGTGGATGAATCTCGTGAATGGAGGAGACGGCGGAGGTGGAATAGAGGCGATGACGGGAGAGAGAAAGTAGAGAATGGAAGAGAGAGCAGATACGTACGAAAAAATGAGAAGAGAGAGAGGGGGAAGCGAAAAATAAGAAAAGAGAAAAAGTACGGACATTTTGGTCCAAAAAGGCAAATATTTGCCATAATTTGTAAAAATTAAGTTTGTGGCCAACTTTTGTGTTTTACTATTTGATTTAATCATAAAGGTACATTTTCTCTAATAAATAACATGCATAAATTGCAGAAACCAATTGTCAGTTTTAGTTATACATATAATATCTCTCTTAATTACTTATGTTTATTTTATTTTTTGGAATTAATAAAAAAAGCAATAGTTCACATATTACAAGCTAAGTGAAAATTATAAATCAATTAAGAATATTATTATAATAAAATGCTTAAGTTATTCTTTACTTTATAAACGCATTAATAACTTATCAATTTTGAAAATTAGTCAAGCTATTGATTCATAAATGTGTTGAAAAAAATATTACAATAAGGGAAAAAATATGAAAAATGAAGTACACATACTAAAGTTACTTATGAAGAGTCATAATTTTAATGCACAACACGTCTAAATTGTCGAAAACAGGCAAATTGGTCAGATGGAGCAAATCTTTGAGTAAGGTTTTGACGACGACAACAACAAAAAAACTATATTTTTATAAGATTAAATGAGAACTATCACTACGTACAAGAATATAACCGAATAACAACAGAATTTTTCGTCATTATGTCTTTGAAATCCGTCGCTAATTACATTTAGTGACGGAATGGCAACAGATAGAAACTGTCTCAAAAAACGGCGTTGTTAAACAAAATAACGATGAATTTAGTGTATGTCGCTAAATATTTAACGACGAACTCGCGACAGAAACCACCGTCGTCGTCACTGGATATTAGGTACTTAATTTAGATTTAATGATATATCTAAAATAATAATCAAAATCAAGTTAATGAACCAAACAACTCCAATATTCATAATGGCACTTAGGTTTTTGTAAATTTTTTTCTCAATTTCAATCTATAATATGTTTTTATATAATTTTACAATTATTAACTAGGGTTCATCCATTCGAATAGGATTTATATATATATATATATATATATATTATATTTAATTTGTATTTTTTTAATTTTTAATTGATTATTAGGGTTTGTTATTCAAAAATTAGGGTATATAATTTTTTAAATTCTAATATTTTTATAATAAATGTTAATTAGGGTTCATATATATACTAAACTTTTATTTTTAAATAAAATTTTTAAAATAGTGAAATTAATAGTAGAACATGGAGAGTGGGACACAAGTTGGGAATATATGATCTCATCTGCATAATGGAGAATCTTTGAAAGATATTTAGCACACTAATAAACATTTGGTTGAAGTCAATCATTAGTAATAATCTTCAAATATATTACTATTTCTTAATTATAATAAGGGAAATGATAATTTGCCATAATGGCTTAGTCATAATAGGGATATTTTGGTAAAATTACATCATTTTCGAATTTTCCATTAAATAATTAATTTTTCCTTAATTATGTATATACAATTTTACCCTTACACAATTTTAGGAAAAAGATTAGGGAAAGATTTGACAAATTATTTAACTAATCATGTCCTATAATTAAGCAAATAAATTAGGATTTGGGTTTTCTACCATTGACCAAAACACAACAGCTGCTTCGATCATTCCATTTCACTGCTGTTTTCTGGTTTTTACTCCTTTGTTCTCTTTTGAATTTCTTGATCATATACATGCAGCAAAAATGGATTAGCCATCAAATAGGACCACAGTTGTTGCTAATACAGAGTTTGCTGATCTTAGATTTTCTTTAAAATATTTTCCTTTGCTCCCAGGAACCACCGCAAACTTCACCAGGAAGACTACTTGTTTTGCTATGTTTTAAATCTTGATTACTTGAATTTGTTTGTGCTGTAAATTCCTCAAAATTGTAAATACTGTTTGTATATGCTGCAAATACACATTTTTGCTTCTTACTTTAAGAAGGCAATGACTGTCTTACTGATTGCACTAAGCTCCAGGAAATGCTATGCACTTTGGTGCACCTTAGATTGTATGTCTTCAGTCCATTCGATGAAATAAGTGAGTGACAATCCAAGCGATGCGCAAATGGTGTTCGATGAAATGAGTGAGTGAACATTCATTAATTCCATTACAATTATTTTTTATGTTTATATTGCTGAGGCGATGACCATGGATGCAGGGGAAGTTTAGAGCCTCCACAAGTTCAGCAGCAAGATTATGATAATAATACCAACAATAGATATCGTCTATTGTTATCAATAATTATTTGACAAACGAAAATATATAAATAATGGAAAATAGAATTCATAATATTAATAAAAACGTAAATGACAATAAATTTTCACCTCAAAATATTTTGCAGGCCGCCACTTACCTCAGGCACCATGTGCCGTGGGGCGCATGGGGTCGGGGCGCCGTGTGCCGTGGGGTTCATCAATTTTTCTACAATTGTGATTTCTGCAGTTGATAATTTTTTTACAAATTTTACAAAATTTTATGATATCAAAATAAGCTTGGCGTACAGGCCTTGATTGTAAATGAAATAAACTTGGCGTATAGATAGGCATTTGAAATGAAATAAATATCTGTTATAATTTGTTAATCTTCATATGAAATATTGTAAGGGCTCGTTTGCTATGAAGTACTCCCTCCGTCCCAATAGCAAGGTCTCACTTCTTTAATTGATGAGAGTATTAATTAATAGAAGTGGGACTTTGCTATTGGGAAGAAGGGAGTATGTGATAAGGCTTGATATGATTAGGTGAGATGTTTTAATACGTATAAAGAATTAATATTGTGTTTGGTATGGTGTATAAAATTCTCTGCAAAACATATTAATTATGGTAAGAGGGTGAAATTATAGTAATTTATTCTTATATTTAGTTGCAGTATTATTTATACCACCTCATAGATGGTATAACATAATAACAACAATAAGTATAACTCATACAGGCCCGAATTTTATAAAAGGCCCCATACTTTGTACCAAACGAGATATTAGGGCAGTGGTGGAGCCAGGCCCCCGGATATTGGGGGGGCAAAATATTAGAATACTCAAATAATTTATATAGATATAATATAATAAATATCCTTACAAATTACAATAATTACCTACGATTACTCATATTTTGAAAACGATGTAATATCAACTCATTATCAATTGTATCGAATATTTCTTTTTCAATATAAGTAACCAAGCAATCATTCATCCAACGATCTCCCATTCTGTTTCGAAGCCGATTTTTTACGATCTTCATTTCAGAAAAAAATTCTTTCCACGGTTGGAGTTGTCACAGGTAAAACAAGCGCAACCTTAATAAGCTTATACACCAATGGATACACAATATCTCTTTTTGTCTTCACTAATTCCCTTGCAAGACCTCATATCCCTTTTAAATTGACAAAGTCTTCACTAGAATGTACATCCGTAAAATAATTCTGAAGTTGATTATCTAGGGCCATTATCTCAACTGAAGAAAAATCAGTTTGATCAAAATTCAAATACACGTTAGCAATTGAGATGTAAGGCAGTTTAAAATTGAAATTTGAAAACCATAATCTCATCTCCTATCAATTAAACAATCAAAAGAATAAAATGTTCGGGCACTTACAATTAATAAGGTCGGTCGGGAACGACGGGAAGACTCCAAATTGAGAAGCAAAAGTTGTAGGCAAATCGGCGGTGGTAAGAAGTTTTTAACAGTGAAGAAGATGAAAGGAATTATTAATTGAATGAAATTTTAAAGCCTTTTTTTAGGGGGAAATTGAATTAAAGCCTAACCCATTTACTCTCTATATATCATGACACGTAAAAGTGTTTATATATATTTAATGAAAAATTCCTTTTATTTATCTTTTAAAGTTTGCCCCTACATTTCACAATTTCTAGTGGGGCATAACTGAATAGTTTTGTAATATATCACATGTATAGGGGTATAAATATACTTAATTGAGGGGGGGCAATTGCCCCACTACTCTACAATGTGGCTCCGCCCCTGTATTAGGGTGTATAATATATATTATACACCCTAATCACCCATATCAAACAAGCCCTAAATGAAATAAGCTTGGCGTATAGACAGGCCTTTGAAATGAATTAAATGTTTGTTATAATGTGTTAATCTTCATATGAAATAAATGCCTTGATTGTAGGAAATAATTAATATGAAATTATCTACAATCGAAAATAAATTAAGGGCAAATCAGTCACTCATAAAATTATTAATTGTAGAGAACCGAAAATCTTAAAAACCGATTCTCTAAACCCGGTCCAAGGGCATTATGACTAAGCCATTATGGCTTATTATCATGACCCTTATAATAATTACTCCTGTTAAATAAAGTTTGGAGTGCAACGCACATACTCACTACTAGTTTACTAAGTAGTCCTAACGCAAGCATATTTTTTGTTTTTAACCCTTAATTAAGAAGCACGTGTAGGAGAAATTTAACGAGTAACTGTTGGTTAATTAATGCACATATAATTTATAATGAATATCTGGAAGATTCGATGCAGCCACAGTTGGTTAATTAATGATAGTGGAGAATATGAGGATGATAAAGCAAGCCAAGCGTCTAAAACAATACTCGCTTCTAGTTAGGAAAGAATCAATTCCCATGCATTACCAACCCTATAAGCAATCCCTTTTCCTCTCCTACTAGATTCTTATATAAAAAAATAAGCACAATTTATTCATGTTTCTCTTCCTTTTCCCCATCGTACAAAATTAAACTAGTTCTCAAGTTTTGAATGATATACGATCGATCTGGAAAATCACATACAAATACATGAGGTTAGAAAACTAAAGTAAATGTCAAATAATAATGCTTTAAACATATCAATTAATCTCAAACAATAAACCGCCATATATCTCTATATCCCGAAGCTTAATTCATTATTTTGTGGGAAATTAACGCCACACCTTATAATTAATGAGCACAGTACAAACCTTCAAATAATCCATGTGAGAGGCGTAGTGAAAATTAATTCAAGATAGAAAAAAGAAATTAAAAAGCTTAATTAATTAAGATAATTGAGTTTAATTCAAAGATGAACTGTGCAGGGCGGAGATCCAAGAAGAGGCAGTTGGCCGACGAAGCCCTTCTTCAAACTGACCAACAAATCGCACGTGACATATACTCCGTAAAGCCCGCTCTTGATCGCTCCTCCCTTGTATCTGAGTTTCCCCGTCAGCACCAGCCTCAGCCCTACCACCCCGTAAGCCTCGTCCATCGCTAGCGCGTTCCCTAATTCAGCCGCCACCGGTACCGGAGCTCCGCCCACCAACGGCGACAGAGCCACCGTGCTCTTCGTATCCAGAAACAGAGGCGGCAGGATCACTGGTGCCGTGATGGCCATGTTCTTGTAGGAAACGTACGCCGAGAGGGGGTCGTAGAAAATGGATACCCGCTTGTTGGGGTTCCTCGTGAGCACCGTGAACTGCATGTTCGCCGCTATGAACGGCGGAATGGATGTGTTCAGTTGGTATACGGCGGCGCTCACCACTCTGAACTTCGGGTGGTGGGGGCGATAGACTAACCAGAGAGTCAGAGCGGTGATGCCGAGCAAGAATAGCAAGAAGACGATGAAGGTGCAGACGATACGGCGAGGGTCTCCGGTTGGATAGCTGCCTCCGCGGCCGCGGCCGCCGCCGCCGTACCGTGGAGGGCGAGGATAGTGCGGCGGCGGGCCTGCTTCCTTATACAGCTGCTTCTCGTCGGGTGGGGCCATCTTGGCGGGGTCTCCGGCAAGGTGGCTGTGTGGTGGTTCTTCTTCGGCCATGGCGTGTGAGGGGATGGTGACGGTGGCAATTGAACTAGAGAAAGGTAGTAGTAGAAGTAAGAGTGAGACAAGTGGAATGTATGTCGTCAAAGTAATTCAACAGTTTATAAAACAATAATGTATACTATAATAGAACACACACACACATACATGCGTCTTGGACTTCTTTTACAATTTCTTACATTTTGTGTCTAACTATGAGTGGAATAAATTTTAAGTATCGTCTTTGTAAATTGAACCACAAACTTTAAATTTTTGAGATTCTAAATCTATTACTTTATGTTTCAACAGCTCTAATGTTTCAATAATGATAATTTGTGATTGACTCCAGAGTGCAAATCACCTTTTTTTTTTTTTTTTAATGAGGGGAAGTTCAAATCACTGTTGACGAGTAGAGTGAGAGGACTTCAAAATCGGATTGGTGTTGGAATTTAATTCGATTCGAAGTCGTGGTTGGGCTTATTTAAAAGGCAAAAACTCTAGTACATCATGATGTACCATACATCTGGTTCAATCAGACCTGCGAACCGACCCGACCCGCCTGACCCGCCCGGTCAACGTTGATCGGTCAATGGTCAACGTTGACTTTTTATTTTATTTATTTTATTTATTTATTTTTTATTTTTTTTAAATTTTTTTCAAGAGTCGAGCGAGGGGAGCCGAAGGCCTCGGAGCGAGCTAAAAACATTAATGTTACCACAATCATTATCCAAAAATTTAAAATTAGAGCCGAAGGCGGAGAGGAAAAAAAACAAAAAAAGTCAACGGTCAGACGTTGACCGTTGACCGGTCAACGCTGACCGGATCGGGCGGGTCGGGTCACGGGTCGGGTTGTACCGGATGTATGGGCACATCATGATGTACCCAAGTGCAACTCTATTTAAAAACTAGTTTGCCCATTTGAAACGCAACCCATATGTTTGTTAATTCTTAGGGGTGGGGAGGTATACCGAAAAACAGGTATACCGCTTTTATCGTACCGGAAAAATACCGAAAATATCGAATTTACGGTATACCGTAAATTTCGGTACGGTATGATACCGTACCGTATGATTTCGGTATGGTAACGGTATGAGTTTTCCTGATACCGCGGTATACCTGTACCGCGGTATATACCGAACTTACGGTACATACCGTCGTCCGAAATATACGGTATACCGTACCGCATATAAGTTTAATTTATTAATTATTATATTTTCATCTTCAGAAATAATTAAAAATTATTTTGTTGGAGTTTAATTATTGAGAATTTGGGATATTATTTTTATTTGATTTCGAAATTATTATTATTATAATTACTAGGATTATTAAATTATAAAATAGGCTCGGTATGCCGTGAAAATTCGGCATGAAACGGTATACCATGAATACGGTATACCGTGAAAATTCGGTATACCGAATATCGGTACGGTATACCGAAAGTTCGGTACGGTAACGGTATAAAAAATATTCTATACCGATTTTTCGGTATACCAATTTCCGGTATACCGTAAGGTACGATACGGTACACGGTATGACACAAAATTTCCGGTATACCGTACCGACCCACCCCTATTAATACTTACTTGCAAAATGAGTTGGAGTGGGCTTGAATCAATATCCAACTAAACTAGCCCATTGGAGCAACTCTATTATTGACGCAGACATAGTTTGAATAGAACCAGAGAAAAAAATAGAGCTAGGTGTGGACAGGAGCGGACCCACCCTTTAGCATGGGAGTCTCGACTTCTTCCAATATTCTTTTATATTTTTCACACGAAAATATTGTGATTTGTCGAAATTTTGTACTACGAGTTATGTTGCGGTTAAGGTATGAAGAATTATATTAAAGAAAATGATTTTGTTTCAAAAGAAAAATATAATACCGTTCGAATGTAATGTAAAACGTCTATAATAAAGAAAAACATCTTTGTGACACAATAGTGAGGCTTTTAAAAAAAGTTTGGGTCCGGCTTGTGGGTGGGGAGCTAAGACTGAAGTACAGTGCTCAATCAAATCACCATTGAATTAGTGATGGTTGATGAGCTTGTCTTTATCATACTATCTTACTATATCAAGTTACACGTAGTCAAGTGGTTGGTTGCTAAAGGTTTTAATTTTTAAAAAAAAAAAAGAAAAGAAAAAGTAAGCAGACAAATTATGATGAATATTATTATACGCCGAGCGCCGAGTGGTTTGACATTTCAACGCTCCACTGACCGTTCTTTTTTCTTTCGGAGCCATGGTAAAGTTTAGTGGAATTTTTCTAGAGGTAACATACTCGTATATATTAATAAGGTTTTCTCTTTAAAAAATATTAATAAGGGTTTGTGTCTGTTTTATTACAATAATTAATATTAATAATCTCATACTCCATAAATATAAATAAATTTTAATTTTATCCCAAGTTTATTTTCTGACATTGAAAATTTCAATTAATAATTGGATTTATGTGACATTCCATGTCATCAAAACGACATCGTTTTACGTATATACTTATTGAGCAAAAATATATTTAAAAAATAGTGACATTTTTGTAACAATTTGAAATAATAATAATAATAATAATAATATGATGGCCCACCTAGATTATTTCATCTTTAAAACCCAAGATGCAAAATGCACACGCATCCATACCAAACTTTTCTTCGGTTACATATACATAGATAAATATTTGTCGCGTACTCTTGCACTACACCGACGTTTGACTATAAATCATTACGATTATGTATTATACATTCACTAGTAAGTAGTCCGTCGAAATTCGATGGGAAATAACTTATGTTTTGATTTACGTGTATATATTTAAAAAAAAAATTATATTTTATTTAGAAGTTGTGATGTTCGCATATAATTAGGAATTAGAACGCATATTCATTCATAAAGTATTTTTCAAATTTAAATTTTTTTATAAATTTTTTACATATTGTATTCCTTATCTCAATTAAAACAGTAACTTTATTTTACATACCAGTCTCAAACCCGTTGGCTAATACTCGATAAATATCTGAATACTACAAAGTTAATATTAACTAAAATTAATAAAAATCCTTCTTTTTATGTCTATTTGAATCGTCTCGTTGGTTTATGCTAAATTAATATCCCTAATCTTAGCCAAAAGGCCAAAAAAAATAAAATATGTAAATTAATATTGCACAATATAAAGAATTTAAGATAAATAGAAATAGCGAACCGTGGGCGTTATCTGTTAATGACGTCTCTATTATACTTCCTCTCTTGACCTCTGATATACACAAACCTGGTGCGTTGAGGGTGTTGTCATGTTTAATACTCGATAAAAATATGAACACTACAAGTAATATTAATTAAAAATAGTAAAAAACCATTCTTTCAAGTGTTATCTGAACCGTCTCGTTGTTTTATGCAAAATTACCCGATAAAAATATGAACAAAGTTAATATTAATTAAAAATAGTAAAAATCCTTCTTTCTAGTGTTATTTGAACCGTCTCGTTGTTTTATACAAAATTACTCGATAAAAATCTAAACAAAGTTAATATTAATTAAAATTAGTAAAAATCATTCGTTTTTAAATATATTTGAACCGTCTCGTTGGTTCATGCTAAATTGATATATCTAATCTTTGCCAAAATACCGAAAAAAAATATGTACAAGAAAAACCACATTTAGCCGCGACAAATGTTGTCACTATATGTATAAAAGTTGTCACAAAAACTACTTAGTGACAATTTTAATCGTTGTGACAAAAGATACTGTCACAAAAAGTTATAGTTACAACTAACCAAAGTCGTCACTGCAACTTTCAATATAGTGACGGATGATGTTGTCATTAAAACTATTTTTGTAGTGACGTAAAGGTTTTTGTCACTATGTATAGCCACACATAATGCTCGTCACTATTGTGCTATTCTTTAGCGACATGGGATGTTCGTCACATAAACTAAATAATTTAGTCACATGCTATTGTTGTTACTAAAACTGCATAGTACAGTGACATGCTACTATCGTCACTAAATAACTAATTGTAGTCGCATACTGTAATTGTCACTAAATAATAAATTATTGTCACTAATGATTCTTTTATAGTCACTTATAATAATCGTCACAATTTTATTTATTTTTTGTCACTAAAACAAAAATTTATAGTCACAAACATATTTTGTCACTTAAACTCACTAATTTATGTCACCAATATTCTGTATTTTAGTAACATCAAGTATTGTCACTATAGTTTCTATCACTAAAGGTCAATGATTTAGTTACAAAATGAAGTTTGAGGTCGTCACAATACTAACATAATAAAAGTAATTAATTTGTCACTAAAATTACATTTTTTTTTGTCATTATAGATATCATTCTACATTTTTTATATAATATCAACTATAAATGTTTTAATATTTGAAAAATAATATGTATTTTTAATAACATTTATCGAGACAAATATCCAAAATGATAAATTACCTAATAGGAATGTCACAATGTTCAAACTGAAATCAAATAAACTAAATGACAAACAAATAGAAATCAAACTAGCTAATTAAACTATTATAACATCACTAATGTCTTCTAGCTTAATACTTTGTGGACCGAAAACCTGCAAAGTAAAAAGATAAATAGAGGTTAATTTTAATGCAATAGTTTATAGAAAAAGTTTTAATTAATTAATAAAAACATACTTACATTAATTAGAATGTGGGATTTGACTATTTGTATTGAAGCCTTGGAGCATAGCTGGGAGTTGAACTTGCAAAAGAGCTTGCACTCGAGCTTGTAGATTGACTTCTTGGGTACTAACTTGAGCTTCTAAAGACTCGAACCTAGAGGTCAACTCTTCATTTTTTTTCCTCAATTCTTCATTCTCCATTTGTAAATCACGGTTTATTCTTTCTCCTCTTTTAGAAGGCGGCTTCAACCCATCTCCACAACCACGCAGTCGACTAGACTTTTCTTCCCCAAGAACTTTCACAAAGGCTTCGTCTTCAGTCATGGGACCTTCTCCATTCTCCATCGGTTCGCTTTGCAACCTCATAAGTTCCTCCTGAAAAATTCAATTTATTATATTAGTAATTATAATTTCATAAATATATATACAAATATGTTTACATGTATACTCACATAAACTTCTTTTGAAGCTTCATCAATCCAATCTTTTTTCTCGTTACTATACCGACTTATTCTCCATGCATTTGTACGTGTAGGCTCCTCTCCAGTTTCCATGTCACGCTAATATATAAACAAGTTAAAATGACCGTTTTTGAAGAGCCATTTTCAGTAGAGAAATATTTAGAAACACGTACCTCTTGGTAGCAATACTGAGCAATAGATTTTGTCCCACATGCATGAGTCATCTTCAGATTTTGCCTATTTGCTCTATTTCGGGCACTAACTTTCTATAAAAATAAACAATAAAGATCAAAATCAATTCCATAGAAAATTACTATATGTCAATGCCAATGAAATTACCGTGACGAGAGTTTGTCAATGTCAATGAAATTTCTAAAATTCCTAATTGTAAAAGGAAATTAAATAAATATTGAACTCACACAATTAAAAGCAAATGACTAATGAAATACGCTATTTATACACAAACCAGGGAGTAGACTCAACTCAAGGCGTGATCATGCCTATTTTCAAATAAGCATTTAGCAGTAAATTACATAAAAGGCGTGGTCACACTTATATCCGAATCAACCAGAAACCATTTCTTATTTACATTACTGTATTACATCAGTAGATCACAGTTTAATTTCAGAACCACATAATGGTGTAGATGTTATAGTAGTAAATGGTATATCCCAGCAATATATATCAGCACCAACAAGGAGACACAATGACATCAATCAATCTAAATGTAGATGCTCCTAATATACTTATCAATTTCGAGCTATTTTGATCCACATCAAAATATACTAATCACCACCTCAAAGTTCAAATAAAGATACCAAAAAAAAAACACATTTCGATATCAATAATAACGAGTAGATCAATACTAACAAGTAGATATGACTACAAAAGAATTACAAACTATTGAAAGTATAATACCTTAAATGCACCACTCTCAAAATAGTCAATTAGAATTTGCCAATCTTCTCGATTTACTCCATGAGGAGGCCAATCCAATATTTCTCCTTCACCTCTTTTTTTAAGGTAATGCGCGTGTAGTTTATGTCTGTAACTCCTAAACTGGCGATTGAGTTGTTCAAACACTACTTTTTTAACTCGAGCATCTTCTTCCAAGTTAAACTTTTGCTGCAACATTCATAAATATTAATAAACATACTAGTATAGGTTAAAAATATGTTATAAGTCGAACTTTTGTACCTTCATTGACATCCACATCTTCTTCTTGATATCCATTGGAATGTCCCTCCAACGAGCATGTTGAACAGATGGGACTTGTTTCACTATCACACATGCTTCTGTCTTGAAATCTTTTGCATTCTCGCCAACAATCCGATTCCTTTTAGGATGAATTACGATGTCTAATTTTTGTGTCCAACACCGTCTTTTTTGAACTGAGAGCCATCTAGTAGGGCCTCGCACTCGACAATTTTGTCTTGATGATCCTATAACAGATATAATCATAAAATTAAATACTTCAATACCAATATGTAAAGACATTTTATCAAAATCATGAAACACTACATTACCATCGGTCAACTGCCAATCTGGTATTTGCTTCGGAAACTCTTCTTCTTCTTCTTCTTCTTCTTCTTCTTCTTCTTCTTCTTCTTCTTCTTCTTCTTCTTCTTCTTCTTCTTCTTCAATAGATTCTTCAATTACAGATAGGAGAAACATGTTAATCCAATATATAATTAGCATATTAAAAAGGAAAAGAAAATAAAAAATACCTGTAGAATTTTCATTTCGGCAGCTTTCCATGATATTTAAGTACAATCGTCGATAAATGAACTCAAAGCTTCGGTTTACCCTCGATTAGCTGACAGTGATTCTAGCTATTTCGATCTTTCGATATAACCTCAGGAGTTTGGAATAGTATAAGCCCAATGTGAACACATCAAACATGAAATTTCGTGCAGAGATGAAAGTAAGAAGAAGATATCAGAGATAGTGGAAGTTATGAGTGGAGAAGAATAAGAACGTGTTCTGAAAATGAAAATAATCGCGCGATAATATAATACGTTTGGCGGTAGATTAATTTTTGGCTCTCCGAGAGTCCTATTTACTTAAGGAATTGAATTTCATCTCAATACAAGGAATTATATTTGAGTATATCTACTTTATTATTTTTAAATTGATATGTACGTTTTGATTCATATGCCATGATTTTATAATTTAAATATTATGAACGCTTATTTCAAAGATATCAAATATCAATTACAAAATAGCATATTACTTTTGGTTTGTTTGATAGTAAATTTGAAAATAATTATTAAATTATGAATGAATAAATTAGTATAATTTATAAAAATTCCAGATCTAAAACTATAATTATAGTTTCACTTATATCTAATCAATTAAAAAATTTATACATACATAGTAGATTCTCGTGATTGCCGATTATATACAATCATGACAATAATCTATAATATGCAGAATATTATTTATATATATTTGTATTCATTTTTCATCAAGTAGTAGATGCAATAAATTAATAATACATGATTTACTGTTAAAAGTATTATCGGTGTCTATAATATTATATTAAATTATTCAATTTTATTACTTTTGGCAAATATACTAATATATAGTTAGCATTAGCAGGTACAAAAAAATATAACTTTTATTAGTGTTGAGATTAAAAAAAAAAATACTAGAACATCCATATAATGTACCTGTTCAATGTGTAATAGTGGTCATTGATTTGATCTCCACTCCATCTCCTCACGTGAATTAAAAAAAATTCACTTGATCACGCTAAAATTCACTTGGTGTGATCGTACATGATGAGAATTGTATAATATTGTAGTTGAGTTGGTGTAGCACGACAAAATTAAAATCATTTACACAACATGAAAGATATAGAGTGGATGTGGATAGGGGTGTGCAATCGGTTCGGACCGAACCGACCCGGCCCGAACCGATAAAACCGACAACCGAAAAATTCTAAAAATTAAGACCGAACCGCACTGAAATGAGCTCTCCAACCGAGCCGAAACCGACCGAAACCGACCTTCGGTTTCGGTTGGAACCAATATGAAATAGGCATCATTTTTTAGAGTTCTTCACCGGGGCCTCCTCCAAGCGCCATCACTTCCTTCTCCAAATCACACTCGAAGAAGAGAAATAAAAGAAAATGAAGACGATGACCTTGGCAAGCTTGAGATGGATCGACGCCAAAAAGAAAAAGGCGACTGCCAAGAAAGAAGTGGAGAAGGAAGTGAGGAGATGGAGAAAATTACAGATAAAAAAAATAAATGAGAGGGCTGAGGGGAAGTATACGAGTAGGCGGAGAGAGAATAGGCCATAGGGTGTTGGAAAAGTAAAAAGTGATTTGATAAGGATGTAAAAAGATTATATTAAAGTAGAGTAGGTGAGAAAGAGAGATTGAAAATGAGGGTGTGCGGAAATTTCGAGGGATAGAAAGAGAGAGAGTGAGGGATTCAATATATATATATAGATATCTATATTATATATATATATATATTATAATCGGTTCGGTTCAGTTTTTGACGGTTTTGCAAAATCAAAACCGAAACCGAACCGACAAACCGATATTTTGTGTTTTACAAACTGAACCGAACCGCTTACAGCTAAGAAACCACACCGAACCGATCGAAACCGACGGTTCGGTCCGGTTCGTCGGTTTCGGGCCGGTTCTGCTCATCCCTAGATGTGGATACTTGTTTTGATAGGGGACATAGGCGATATGGTGTTTGTGTGATCGTAGTGAATGAGATATGGTATAATATCGTAATTGATTTGGTGTAACACGATTAAATTAAAATTTGTTATTGTTACTGTTATTGTCGTTGTTATTATTGTTATTAATATAATTTGATGCTTTATTTGACAGAGAGAATTGATGTGGTTTGAGGTCGGTGTGATCTCGAGGAATGAGGCAAAGCATATTCTTCTTGTTGTCTCTCGTTATGTTGCATCGTCTAACTTAGTAGTTGGTGCAGAATTAAAGGTCGTGATGTTATTATTGCATCTATTACATTGCAATTTGGGCCAACTGAGATCTTCACGGATTCATTTGCGGTGGCTCAAGTCCTGAATGATCAAGATGAGGCAACAGAGCTACTACACGAAGAGATTCAAGATATTATGACGATACTCTATTTGTGTTTGTCCAAAGTATTTAATGCTTATAGATTGCAATAAAAGCAACTCATTTTTGGGCACAATTTACAGTGCATATTTCTAGTCCGCTTGTTTGGACTACAAATTTCCCGGCTTTGTTGTGGGATATAGTTATTTATGATATTTTATGATTCTATTAATGAAATTTCCTTTAAAAAAAATATATAATTTGTACTTTTTATAATATTATATTTTTTTCATATTTAACTTATAATTTCTAGCTAATGACTAAATTAATAGTTCAAGAATACTATATACTCCCTCCGTCCCGTTTATATAGGCTTGTTTTTCTTTTTCGAATGTTCCAAATATATAGGCTTGTTTCTATAAAAAATAATATTTGTTTAGCTCATTTACTAATATATCCTTATTAATTCTTTAATTAACTCATAAAAAATACGTTGTCAAATAATAAATAGGGGCATATTAAGAAATTTACTATATAATTTACTTTTCCAATAATTTTTCTTAATCCTTGTGAAAATTTCAATCCGCCTATATAAATAAGACGGAAGGAGTATATTTAATTATATAGTGGTGATAACTTTTAGATAATTTAATTATTCAACTATTGCACAGGGACGAGGATTTGCATATCGAAGGTAGCAGCTGCGAGTTCCCACGATATTAATAAAAGAAAGAGTTATTCAACATTTAAATTTAATCAATATAACTATGTATATGCATGTTTGATAACAACTATATGCTATATTATATATTTCAGTACTAAACGAAATAATTTTTTTTAATTATATTTTAGAGACCATCTAAATCTAGAACATATCTATATGATTTATCTTATTGCCTTTTATATATATATATATATATATATATATATATATATATATCTTAGATGTGTGTGTGCGCTTTTAATTGCATATTAATTAAGACCTATAACAGAGTTGGCCTTTTGAGTTTCAAAATTCATCTTCTCAAATCTCAACAATACCGCTATACCTATCTAAAAGAAATAATACCTCTCCACCTCTGTCTTCGCCTCTTCATCTCTTATACACTGCAAACCGGAGCAACTTCGCTCGGCGCAAACTAAGCTCGCAAAGTACATTGCAGGTGACTCTGCTAAGTCCTAACTTCTCTATTGACCTTTAAAACCTCTTATGTGGTTTATTTAAAGTTTTTTCTTCATGAATTTTGTTCTTGAAATGGTTTATGGTTAGATAGATTTGAGTATTTCTTGCTTAAATTTATTGAGAAAGACTAAAATGTTTACTTGGAGTTTAAAATATTTAACATCAGTGATTATTATTTGGGATGTTGTTGGTCGAAGATGTGGACTGTTATTTCTGTTATTTATATCTTGCCCAATAATTTGTATTTTTTGTGTTATGTTTAGAAAATGGTTCGAACCAAAAATGCACGTGTTACTAAAAGCCAAAAACAGACAGGAATCACACCTCAAGCAATCATTAACAATGCTCGACCCTCCACAGTTAAGGGAGCACAAGTTTTTAAAAGAGGCACTCGTAGAAGGTTGGAGAGTCTTCCTCCATCCGAATCAATTTTGGGAGAATCATTAGATTTTCCGACCAAAATATTGCGGGATAGGTATGCAAAGGTTTGTGAGCGTCCCATTCTTCAATGTAGAAGTGTTGATGTTATGACTTTAGAAACACTTGGAATTAGGAATGAAGTCGAAGACTTAGTTAATCAAATTGGATGGAAATCATTTTTTGAGATTGATTGTCCTGCTTTCATCGAATTGACAAGGGAGTTTTACACCACCTTCGAATTTGAGACTCCCGATAATGTTTGTTTGGATACCCCTGGTGTGATTAGATATAGGTTAATGGGGCAGTTTGTTTCACAATCTATCACTGATTTTAATTTGGCTTTAGGTGTTTTATCTAAAGATGACGTTGATGTTGAATGGTATATTAATTCAAAGGTCGGGTATGGGAACTTTTGTGGTGGTGGAGTTTGGCGTGACATGTCAGTTGATCCTTCTGCTTATGATCCTAGTCAATCATCAAGTACTTTTTTAAAAAAACCTGAGTGGCAATATATTCAACGGTTCTTGTCATTTAATTTTATTGGTAGAAAATCAGGTTCTGCAACTTGTTCGAAGGTGGAGTTATATTTTATTTGGGCTATGGCCAATAGTGTAAAAGTCAATTTGGGTTATTGGTTGGCAGACCAAATTAAAAAAGTAATGGAGAAAAAAAAAAGGATTGATCCTTGGTTCTGTCATTACCCACCTTGCCATTAAGCATGGTTTCCTTGATCTTGAGGATCACTCATTGCATAAAGCTCATGATATCACGCCTTTACACTTAGATAGTCTTCAAAGGATGGGAATCATAGAAAAGAGTGATGGAATTTACAAAGTTAAACCCCCATCCCGGCCTCTTCTATCTAAAGAAGTGCGCAAACAAATGAAGAGGGCCCGTGTTGAAGAATCTAACCTCCTTGAAGACCTTCAAGCCCCTGATCAATCTACTCCAACGTGTACCCTAGCTGATGTGATGCTAAAGATGGATCAAATGGCTACCAATGTGTCTAAAATTCAGTCAGATTTGTCTAAGATGCAGGCAGACCTGAAAGCATTCTTTGAGTTTCATAACTTCCAAATTCTCCACCTTCCATATCCTAAAGTAAAATTTCAAGTATGTTTATTTTATTTTATTGGTCGTTGTAACTGTGTGATTTAATTGGCTCTTATATATATATTGCAGTAAGATGGTGGAATTGATGGAAAATGGTCATAGTAACGTCATTTTGAAGGAGACAGGTGCATTGTTTAAATGAGGTTAAGCCAAAAGAAGCATTTTGGATATACCATGGGTGTGGTATGTCAAAGATGGAGTTGCGTGAGAACTTCCAACTTAGGACGTGGACATGCTTGTGTACTTGTGGAATCTTCCCAAATATGCGGTCTTTGAGCTTTTGAAACATGAATTTGTCATTTTTTAAAACAAGGACGTGTTATTTTGTAGGACAAGCTTATGGAAATCTGGATATGCTCTTAGCAATTGTGTTTTCAGTTTCTACCTTTCTTTTATAAATCCCTCTTATTATGGCAATGATGATTAATTATTTTCATGTCCGATGATCAACTATTTCCTCTGTTGTTTTTATTCCCTCTTAATAGTAAATGGTTTATTTAGTAGGCTGGTGTGCCACTCTTCCTCTGTTTACCTCCCCTCTTTTATAGGAAATAACAAGTATATGCCCCCGTGCTATGCACATGAACAATTCATTATATTAGATTTATGTAAAAACTTAAAGAGACATCATTTGAAAGAATTAATTTTGAGTCGTAGCTGCTTTCTATCAATCACCCTAATGCAATTTTCTGTTTTTCATGTCTTACTCTAATTTGTATTTGTTAACTAACAATTTCACATTTACAGTTAAACATCTCCAGTTTGTTGATATTGATCTTTACTTTTTCTTTTCATTTTTTTTTTCCAACTGCAAAAGGCTTTTACTTTTTTTCTCTATTTAATCATTCCCTAATTCGATTCTTTTGTGCTGGTAAAAGAGTGGCTTGATATATAATCTAATAAATTGAAAAAGCGTCGAACTAAAAAAACGGAAATAACCGATGGATTAAATTGTAAAACTTACTATAGTTTATTTGTTGCGACTAGATCATGTTTAACTTCTTGATTAATTCTTGTTGTATATGATTATGAAAAGAAGTAAAAACCTGACATGAACACACGCTAAGTGTACAGTCGGCTTTATTCAATTTAGGCGTGATAATGCTATTTTTATTTGAAATAATTACTACAAAGTGGCTTGGGATAAATTATGAGTCAGGCTTATATAGAATCAGCGTGATCACATTGGGTGTTCAGTAGTCTTTTAAGAGGTTTTGGGAGATCATTTAAATTTTGGCGTGATCATGCTATTTTTCTTTCAAATCGATTAATACTACAAATTTGCTTTGGCTTTGAGCGTGGAGACTATTTCAAAATCAACGTGATCATGTTGAATGTACGCTAGTCTTTCAAAGGAATTAAATACTAATGCCCTTACTTAAATTTATTAAAATAAAATATTCCCATCAGTACAAAAATTAGAAACAAATACGGAGGAGAAAAATCAAGTGCTTTTTTTTAAATTTATTTCTTTTGAGAAAGTAAATAATCTATTTTTTCTCTTTCCACATATGAAGACCCTTACGAGCTGCTGAATCAATTTTACCAGAAAATAACGATAAAATAATTGAAGCCGCCGTCTGACCTCTGTTCGTTCACCACTCCAGGATTCTATCTCTATCATTGTCGCCGTCCAACATCTATTCATTGATTTTGGCCTTATTCAAATCCGGGTAAGAATATTTGCTCTACATGATTAAATAAGTTCAGATATATAAGTTATGCAAATTGTTGTGCTTCAATTGGTTTGCGTTTGTTTTGGAATAGCGAGCCTTTTTGATGTAGGAGTTCTTGTTGATTTAACAATTAATCTTGTTATATGGTATGATTCTTAGTTATATGTGTTAATTTTATAATTTGTGAAAGGTGTGGATTTCTTGAAATGGATAAAACTTGGATTATGCTCGACGATAGAAGGCTCCCCCAATATGAAAAAGGGGTTCATCAATTTTTGGATTTTGCATATTCTTCAAAAGATCAACGAGAGCATATTAGATGTCCTTGCAAAAGGTGTCGTAATGTTTATTATCAGACTCGAGATGATGTTGAGGCTGATTTATTTCAATACGGCTTTGCTAAAGATTATGTGATCTGGATGCTTCATGGTGAAGAGTTTGGTGATTCTGATAATGAAGAAACGAGTAATGATTATGGCGTAGATGGAGCAACTGGAAATGATATGCGAAGGGATCGACAGAATTTTGTTGATACACAGAGTATGTTAGAAGATTTATATGCTCCATCTCGGATAAATATTTCTACAGCAAGCTCTACAAGTAATGAGAATTCAATACCTAGGTGGGAATCTAAAATATTCATGAGGTTATTGAAAGATGCTGATAAGGAGTTATATCCAGGATGTAAGAGTTTCAGTAAGCTATCATTTGTTGTGATGCTGATGCATATAAAAATAATTAGTAAGTGGAGCAATAAATCATTTTCTATGTTGCTGGAAGTGTTAAAAAAGGCACTACCTGATGGTGAGTCACTGCCTAGCTCATATTATGAGGCTAAAAAGATAATTCAAGGTCTTGGATTGGATTATGAGAAGGTTCATGCTTGTGTTAATGATTGTGTGCTATTTAGGAAGAAGTATGAAAATGCTGAAGAGTGCCCAAATTGTTCAGCGCCTCGGTATAAATTCATTGAGGTTTCTAAGGATAAAAAAGATGGAAAAAAACGTAAAAAGATTCCTCAAAAACTCTTACGGTATTTTCCACTAAAGCCTAGATTGCAGAAGTTGTTTATGTTCAAAAAGACTGCACAAGATATGAGATGGCACAAGGAGAAACGTAAAGATGATGGAGTGTTAAGACATCCTGCCGATGCCCAAGAATGGAAGGACTTTGACCAGAAATATGAATCTTTTGGACGAGATCCTCGCAATGTTAGACTTGGTTTAGCAAGTGATGGTTTTAATCCCTTCTCAAACATGAGCTTAACTCATAGCACATGGCCTGTGATACTTTTGCCATACAACCTCCCCCCTTGGAAGTGTTTAAAGGCCCCTTTCTTTATTCTATCAATGCTTATTCCAGGTCCAAAATCTCCTGGAAATGATATTGATGTTTATCTGGAACCACTTATTGATGAATTAAAAGAGTTGTGGGACCATGGTATTGAAACATTTGATGCATCAACCAATACTATGTTCAACTTGCATGCAGCAGTGTTATGGACTATAAATGACTTCCCAGCGTATGGAAATCTATCAGGGTGGAGTACAAAAGGATATCTAGCATGTCCTGTGTGTAATGAAAACACATGTAGTCATTGGTTGAAAAATGGGAAAAAAGTGTGTTATATGGCTCATCGTCGTTTCTTGTCTATTGATCATAAATGGCGTCGTAATAAAACTGCTTTTGATGGAACGACAGAGTATAGGGCTAAGCCGATTCCTTTAACTGGAGAGGATGTGGTCAAGCAGTTAAGTAATGTTCATCCAATCACATTTGGAAAGGTACAGTTACAAAAGAAGAAGAGAAAGCGCGACGTCGATTTGAATTGGACCAAACATAGTATTTTCTTCGAGTTGCCATATTGGAAAAGTCTAAACTTACGACACAACCTAGATGTTATGCACATTGAAAAAAATGTGTGCGATAATATTATAGGGACGTTGTTAGACATGAATGGCAAGACGAAGGATAATATTAATGCTAGACTTGATTTGCAAGAAATGGGAATAAGGCATCAATTACATCCAAATTTAAATGGAAATCATTATTTGGTCCCTCCGGCGTGTTATACGTTGACTATGCTTGAAAAACGAAAGATGTGCTCATTCTTTGCGTCAGTGAAGTACCCAGATGCATATGCTTCAAGTTTGTCTAAACGTGTTAACGCTACGACATGTAACATTTCAGGATTGAAAACTCATGATTTACATGTTATTTTACAGCAATTATTGCCAATCTCAGTGCGTGGATTGTTGGATAATAATGTATGTGAAGCGTTGCATGATATTAGCCATTTTTTTAGACAAATTTGCTCAAAAACATTGAAAGGAGCAGACTTGGAGCGTCTGGAAGATCAAATTGGTTTGACCTTATGCAAGTTGGAAAGGATTTTTCCTCCAACGTTTTTTGATATCATGATGCATCTACCCGTTCATCTTGTCCGAGAAGCAGTTTTAGGAGGACCTGTACAATACCGATGGATGTATCCTATCGAGAGGTTAACAAATATATTTTATTTACATAAAATTTGATGTGCTAAGTAATTATTTTTTATTTAAATTATTATTTCCATTTTTTCTTTAGGTACTTGTATAGATTAAAACAGTACGTTACTAACAAAGCACATCCCGAAGGATCAATGGCGGAAGGCTATATTGCTGAAGAATGCATGACGTTTTGCTCTATGTACATGAATGATATTGAGACACAATTCAACAAAATAGAGCGTAACTATGAGAGGCGTAAAGATATAGGGGAAAACAACTTGTCTATTTTCTCTCAGAACACTCGTCTCCTGGGAAAAGGTGTATACGTTTGTCTTGAGGATATTGCTTTGAAACAAATGCATACTTATATTCTGAAAAATTGCGATGAAGTATTGGAATTTATAAGGTATTTTATTAAAAAAAATTGTATTTAATAGAATTAAGTTTTTTTATTAAATTTTATGCTTTTAGTTTAACTTTCTATTGGAACTTATTATGTATAACATTTCCAGTGAGCATAAAGAGGAGCTGAAACAAAATGGATGTCCTAATGTGGAAAAGGTGCACGATGTTTCTTTTACAAAATGGTTTGAAAAACGAGTAAGATTTTATTATTATTTTTACTATTTATTTCAACTTCCCTTTTTCGATTCATCCTAAAATTGATTCTCTATTAGATCACATTGGCGCAAACACAACATCAACTTCTTCACGAGGATCTAATAAACTTATCATATGGCCCTGATAAAAGAGTAACTCGTTATGAAGGTTGCATTGTGAATGGGTTACGGTTTCATACAAAACATCATGATTTGGATAAAAAAACTCAAAATTGTGGTGTAGTTGTGAAAGTTGAGGAGGAATCTGGATTCCATGATTATTATGGTGTGTTGGTAGATATAGTTCAATTGGACTATTTGGGTAATCATCCAGTGACGTTGTTTAAGTGTGATTGGTATGAAGGTAAGTCAGTCGTAAAGGACAAATACAACTACACAAGTATAAACATGTCCAAACCGTGGAAGACTAGTGAACCATTTGTATTGGCAACTCAAGCCGAGCAGGTATATTATGTTAATGACATCAAATTAGGTAATGATTGGAAAGTCGTTATACAAGCACAAGCTCGAAGTTTATGGAATGTAGTTGAGAATAATGAGGATGAGTGTATAATGAGTAATGAGTCTTATCAACAAAATGAATCACACATTTCAGAGGATGTGATTCAACATCCTAACGATTTTATCGATTGGTGTCGAAATGATATCCTATCATCGACCATCTCTTCAACTATTGTAACATCAAGAAAAGAGCAGCCCAATGATGATGGAGATGAAGCGCAAGAAGAAGAAGAAGAAGAAGAAGATAATGATGATGATGATGAAGATGAGACCGACACTGAAGAAGATAATATTGATGAATATGATGATGATTTTCATATTTGAAAACTTTCACCATTTTCCTTTCATGTCCTAAGGTAAACAATTCAAGGAACTTTCCTCTATTTTCTTTTATTTGTTGTTTTTAAGTGTGATTTGATCGATTCTTATATTTTGCAGTAAGATGGTGATTTGATGGAAATTAGGCCTATTACCGTGATTTTAAAGGTAACAAGTGAAATTGTTGAATGAGCAAGAACCAAATGACACATTTCACGGCTGTCAAAACTACACCTGTGGAGAACTGTCAACATAAGGCGTGGACATGTTCCCAAATATGTGTCTTTGAGCTTTTGAAAACAAGAACACGTTGTTTTATGATTTTATAATATGTGTTTTATATAGTTATTAATTTTTCTTCTCTCCGAGAATAATTGCAATATATTACTTAAAGAGTTTAATTTTATAGAAATTGACATCTAACAAGCTTGGATTAAGCTTCAATCTGAGTTAGAAGACTACTTGATAATAAGCACAATTACTCTCAGTATGCTGGTCATTTACTAGGGTGTTGGAAAACAATTTAATTTTAGGCGTGATCATATTATGTTTCTTTGAAATCGATTACTACAATTTTGCTTTGGAATAAGATGAGTCAAAATACTATTTTAGAATAAGCGTGATCACGCTAAGTGTGAACAGTTAGATAATTCGATTTTAAGCGTGATCACGCTCTTACTTCTGAAATTGATTACTTCAAATCTGCTTGGGATAAGCTGAGTCGAAGATTATTTTAGAATAAGCATGATCACGATGAGTGTGCTCTAATCCTCATGAGGAGTACAGTGAGATAATTCGATTTTAAGCGTGATCACGTTCTTACTTTTGAAATCGATTACTTCAAATCCACTTGAGATTAAGCTATGAGTCATGAGACTATTTTAGAATAAGCGTCACCACACTTAGTATGCACCATTTCTTTACTCTTAACAATAAAATATTCCATTTTTTTTAACGAAATAGACTATATACGTAGTAGATATATTTTTAGTCATACATTCGTGATCGTCACTACCTTCCCGAAAAACATAGGAAATCTATATTTAATGATACTCGTGATAAAATATATAATTAACTATCACAAGTTACATTTTATTGTGACAACCAAATTATCATCACTATATAAATTCTTTTTAGTCACAAAAATACAATTGTCACCAACTTCCCTCCGGCAACATAAATTGGTGCCAAATTTTTAGTGACAATAAAATACCGACGACACATCAAATTATCACTACTAATCAAAATCTAATTTTTTTGTGATGATAGAAATTATCGTCACTGAATCAGAGCTTATAGTTACAAAAATGTAATCGTCATTAACTTATAGTGACAATAGATAGTGACCAAAATAAAAGTTATCACTATTATATTTTGTTGTGACAAGAAAAATGATTGTCACTATAAATGCGCTTATAGTGACAAATACATCATCGTTACTCATATTGTCGTCACTAGAAGCAGTTTTTCTTGTAGTATCTTCAAATTTTTTTGTTCATTTTTTTGCTATCTTTCCCACATTTGATTATGTATATATTTTCTAACAAACACTAATCGAAGTTTTAGAAAAACATGAATAAAAAATGAAGAGGATTCTACGTAGACATGTTGATAAAATATATTTAATTAGTCTTCATAGGGATTTTCATTTACAAATTTTCTATTGGCCTCTTAAAATGCTAATTTGATTTTTTAAAATTTGTCTGTTACTTTAAATTTAATTATTAGTGCTGCTTAGAGACTAACTTAAAAAATAATTTTATTTCTAATATCTAAACATAATTCATAATGATAATTCTTCTAATACATAATATAGTGTCATAACATGACACATAAAAGTCTATTAGAATTCAATAACAACATGGATAGATCAATACTACAACATTTAATAGTTTATTAGAAGTTAATGACATTACACACGGAAAGATAAATACAAATGTATTACAAATATTAATTAAATACATACTAATAAATATAATAATAATCATAATGATAAATTCGAATTAGAATATATATATATATAAATTAATTAAATTGATTGACTAATACTTTTCGAGCACTTACAATTCTATACATAATCTAATTGACGATATAATTTTATAATTGTATATAATATAATAAAGGAAACTTTAATGAATATACTACCAAATAATAGGAACGTAAAATTTTTTATAATATTAAATATATATATATATATATATTGTTATATATGAATTAAGAATGTATAAATAAGGATTTATAAGAATGCATTCCGAAATTGTCATTATTTTAATGTGTAATAGAAGAAATTAATTAAATAGAGGGAAAGATAAATATGAGATGTGATTAATACATAAACATGTGATATTTCAAGAATATGAAATTAATAAAATTTTAATTAATAAAAATTAGAATATATATGAATTAAAATTAGACAAATTACCAGAATAAAGGAAAATCTGAACGGAGCACCGTGGAGGGGCATCTTTATTTTCGTATTAGTAATAGATGCTTATTTTTTTTAAATAAAAATTAACAATTAAATTTAAAAACCGCACTATGATAAATTTGAATTCGAGACCTTTAGCTTCGAACATTAACCACTCTACTGCTAGGTCATCACACGCACTCTACATTCATGCTCTTGTGAGTAGTGTGTTGTCTCAGTTCTAATACCAAATTTATCTTCCTCCGTACATATACTACATTAATTCTCAGCTTTGACCACATAGAAACTGATGGTGATGATGATGGATCAACAGTTTAATTTCGCGGCTACTTCCTTTACTCCCCTTAAGTCAGAAAGCAAGTAAACAAATGGCACCGCACATTTAATTTCATTTTAAAACGTAGTATTAATTTTCTTATAATTCAACCCAACGTAAACCCATGATAATGGGGTTACGAGGAAATTGCCAAAATTTAAAAATATGACTAGCCTAATTAATATATCTTGTATTCCCTCAGTCCCATGATAAGTATCTACTTTCTTTTGGGCACGGGTATTTAGGAGAGAAGTGTTTAAAGGGTAAAAAGATAAAAAGTGGTGGAGCCCACATCTTTTGTGTGAGAGAGGGTGTTTCCATATTAGGAAAGTAAACACTTATGATGGGACAACCCAATAAAGAAATGTAGACACTTATGGCGGGACGGAGGGAGTATCAAGTAAAATGTTCATTATCTTATTCGATTTATATTGTTTCCTTGTCTAGTATATAAATATATACTCCCTCCGTCCCATTTATATAGGCAGATTGAAATTTTCACTAGGATTAAGAAAAATTATTGGAAAAGTAAATTTATATAGTAAATTTCTTAATATGCCCTTATTTATTATTTGACTATGCATTTTTTATGAGTTAATCCTAGAATTAAATAGGAATATATTAGTAAATGAGCTAAAAAACATTACTTTTTATAGAAACAAGCCTATATATTTGGGACATCTAAAAAAGAAAAATAAGCCTATATAAATGGGACGGAGGGAGTAGTTCGCTCCTTGGCTTAACCCCCTTGTAATTATTGTTAATTAATTAAATGAGCAGAAAGAAAAGAAAAGAATGCTTGTGTGCGCTGTACCTGAATCCACACACATTCCATTCCGTAAACCCTCACGAACCACCCTACCGACATTCGCCCCATCCCCCTATATCCCTATACATATTAATTAATTATATTATATTTGATTAATATATACATATAATTCCCTAGCTAATTAATTCATCATCTCAATCTGTATTTCATTTATATATATCACTACACTGACACCTTCATTTATTTAGCACCAATTAACACATACAGAATTAATACATAGTATTAGTACATATATGCGTCGATGGGAAACTGTCTCTTCAAAGAGGCGGGAGTGGTAGACGAAATGGTGACGGTGGTGACTCCCAACGGCGGCGTAATGGAGCTGTACGCCCCCATCACCGCCGAGTGCGTCACCAACGAATTCCCCGGTTACGCCCTCTTCGGCAGCCCCCACCGCATCTCTCCGCCCCTCCTTCACACCGACAAGCTCTGCGCCGGCCACTATTACTATCTACTCCCCATCCATAAAACCACCACTGCCAAGGCGGATAAGCCGACGCTGCCGTACCGGGTGTCGGTGGACAATCAGCTGCGCATGCGGCGGCAGTCGGAACCTGAAGTGCTCCCGAGGTACAACACCACGGGGATATGGAAAGTCAGGCTGGTCATCGACACGGATCAGCTGTCGGAGATTTTGTCGCAGGAGGCTCGCACGGAGGCGCTCATCGAGACCGTTAGGACGGCGGCCAAGTGCGCGGCGGCAGGGGTCCCATCTGCCGTTAATTCCGAACGCCGGAGTTGGACGACTGCCACCGACACTCTTAATTAATTAACGGTCACGATTCTACGAGTTCATCCAGGGATTATATATACCGGAGATTTTAGAAATGATTAGATGGATGCTTCTGCCTGTAAATACTCTACACTCACAATTTATAACTTCAATTGTGCGCTTTTGTCGATCACTAATTAAATGTCAGCATCAATTTTTAGCAATAATTATGATTATTATCATTTAATTTTCAAGTAAAAATTAATTAGTTTCATAACTTTCATTTACCTCTTAGCAACCCTAGTTTAGGAATTTAACTGTCTTTCATTTCATATATAGAATATCTATGTGTACAATGTTCTTCTTCTAATAATAATAAATACTCCTTCAGTTTAGATTGGTGTGATTCAAGTAATATTTTATATATCACAACAAATTAAATACGCATCATATTTTTGTGGATGGAGGAGCAAGAGAGATGGGGTTAGAAACTTAATTAGAAGGGTGTACATGCTCAACCCACATCTAAGCAAAGCCGTTTCTTATTAAAAAAAAAAAGGTAAATTATTGTTCTTTAAGTATTTTTTATTGGTTGTGCAATCTATTTTATGAATATGACCTTGGATTTATAAGCACCACCAACCATATCTCAACGGATATATACAAGGCCTTTAACAAATACACAAAAACCGAGTTTGCACGGATTGAATATAGTTTTAGGTTAAGACACTTTTGTAGCTAATTAACAAATTTGAGTTGTGAACAATGTAAAGTATATTTTTCTTTAATACGAGCATCAATGTATTTTATGCAATAAGCTTATTTTGGAGGATTATAAGTAGAATTGTCAAATATAGTAGTTCGGTTCGGTCCACTTTTAGCTCGGACCGTGATGTATTAATTTTGGCATGAAAAATTTTGTGCTCGAAACAACTTAATTTTTATTTTTTTTTAAGATCTGTGGGTTCGGACGTGATCGATCCGACTTGATACTTCGACAGAGTTATAATTATGAGGCCAATAAAGTCAAAATTAGTTGAAAATAATCAATTTATCAGCATCCAATTCAAGCGTGAACAACATCTACTGTGTTAACTTTCAGTCTTTCACGATGGCTAATTTAATTTTCTATTAACATAAGGTTCTTGTACTCCTTTTTCTACTACATAGGGGATTTTCTGTATTCATTAAACAGATATTTGCATTTTATTTTTCTGTATAAAGGACGACATATTGTTACTAGTTCAAAGCCATATAAATTTACTGTTGATATATATAGGGCTATGTATTGAAAAATAAATGAATTTTGCATCAATTTTGATTTCTTGCGAAATTGAAAAAAAAAATGTCGTCAATAACACAAGTTCAACAACTTTTGTAATTATAAACTTAAAATAAACATCAATGGAATTTCCATTTTTTTTTTGAGAAGAAAACTGTTGGAGTTATATACTGAAAAACATACTTTTATAAGTGCTTTGTATATTGACTATTATTTCCTATTTTAATGAGAATATTATTATCACATTATTTACATAATTATTCACGTTATATTATGTAAATAAAGTCCAATTACTTTATATTATAGATAATATGGTGTGTTGTGTCACACGGAAGATCATATTATCGTAATGCTTATAAAGTAATAAAAGGGTTCACAATCTAAATAATTAATGGACAATTATTTGATAGATTGTAATATAAGCTTGAAATAGTTGGTCTTGGCTATTAGCTTATGTTAGTGTATTTCGTATACATTGAACAAGATCAACGGTGAGATTAATTATCCTATATTGACCTAAGTGGATAATTAAAGATCTCGGTTAATTATTATTTCTTAATTCTAGTTGTATAATATTTAATTATATATTTATAATTATTATTGCTTTGATTTATCAATGAGTGAGAGTTAATGCAACTCAACATCCTCGATATTTTGGGTAGGGCTGTCAATTTAGTTCCGGCCCGATTTCGGGCCGGGCTGGGCTATCCATTTCTTGGCCCGGTGAATTTTCGGGCCGGGGATTTTTCCCAAAAGCCCGGCGGGCTCGGGCCGGGCCGGGCCGGCCCGGTAATTTGCAAGCTCTAATTTTGGGTGATAATATTATTTATATGAT
Organism: Agastache rugosa; assembly: GCA_031470985.1. Lineage (NCBI taxonomy): Eukaryota > Viridiplantae > Streptophyta > Magnoliopsida > Lamiales > Lamiaceae > Agastache > Agastache rugosa. Next base: position 13,112,824 of record CM062609.1, read on the forward strand.
AATTAAGTGTCTCGGTGTACCGAGTTGATGATGTCCCCTTGAGGAGCTCAAAATGATTATTATATTAAATCTTGCAAGTGGATTAATTTCTGGTATAATAATAAAGTTTGAGCTGTACTACTCTTGGATAAGATATTAATTAATTAGAAAGCTGTCAATAGCTTAAATTAATTAATGGACATGCGATATCTTAAACACGGAAATAATTAATTGGAAAGGAGCTCGATTCGTAAATCGGATTGAACGGGTAGTTCAATATTAATTCTTTAATGGAGTGAATTAATATTTTATTTTATTTAAGAGTGTTTGGGCTTAAACACTTTGATTAAATTAAATATGGAGGCCCAGTTCTAATCCTTCTAAGAATCCCTAAGATAGCCTAAATAAATCCTATAAATAACCACACAAAGTGGCGCCTACTTGATGCTTTTCCTTGATAATTACTTGTGCAATATTTTTGATTAATATCGAAGACAATCAAGAGAAAAGTGGTGTGAGCTTTGGGGTTAAAGGTTTGACGGATTATCGTCCAATCGATAGTCAAATCTAGGAGGGAATATCTTAGAAGGTTCGTGGGTCGAATCATCAATCAATACAAGAGCTAATCTCGTGTGCAGAGATTAGTGCGTGGATCATCCCCGACTTCAGATTCGTTTTCTACGTTCGTCACAAAGGTTAGATTCAGTTTATGATTTTCGCAATCTCATAAATTGAATTACGTGGCTTTACATGTTAATTAATTGGTGAATAATTAAATTAAATTAATATCCTAATGTTCCTGGCACATGGGATCTTCAATCGGTTCCAACAAAAACATCAATGGAATTTCTAGTATCTAACAAATTGGGAGACGTGTGTATCTCCACGTGTGCCTTTGACACTAACGTGGCATAAGATCGAACACACATGTAGGTTGTAATTCCACGTGCGCCTCTGGATGACGTCGTTTTATTTTCAAACATGCATAACTGAGGGTGATTCCAATGATTGGATAATATTTCTAGCTTCCAACCTGTCACATCAGCTTTTGGAATCCAACAACTTTTTTTCATAAATCTACTCCAACAGTGAACCCAGCTTCCAATGAAAAAAGGGACCCACTACAATACATACTATTTTATATCTCTATATATAGATTTTTCCAATTAGTTTTATTTACGTAACTATTTTTATGTTAATTGTATATCTTCAATTATATATTTAAATTTAAATTCTGAATATAACAAAATAATAAAATAAAATACATTTCTGTAATTATAAATAATAATTAAAATTACACTAACAAAATCAAACTTCGTTTTATATAATTTTTATATCGAATGAAAGCTCTCGTTGTGATCTTCAATATAAGATATATGTTGAATATATTTTATTGAAATTTTAAATATCGAAATACCGAAAAACTAAATGAACCACGAAATGAAAAGAAAATATAAAAAAAATAAAAAAAATAAAAAAATAAAAAAATAAAAAACAAACTTTTCTGCCAACTTTTGCAACTTTATGCACTTCCAGTAAAAAATGCAAACGTCCCCCCTCCCCCCACTCGCGCTTGGAAGCTGACTGTCCAAGTTCGCACCTATCCTCTTGGGTTCCAATTTTTGGGATCTACTCCAATAGTGGGAGTTGGGTTCCATAAACGGTTGGAACTATCCTGAACGACGCGATTTCTTCAGAAATCCGCAATTTGTTTCCAAATTTTTACAGTACAGTCAAAATTCAAAAGGCCTTTTCCAATGAGGTCTTTAATTCCAATTAACCAAAATAGTTTGAGGGCAGTGGCTGACAATGTGAATTTATTTTCAGAACGATTAGGTATTTTTTGTGAATTTAAATCCATTGATAATAATCTCAGTGATGATGAAGAAGATGAAGGTTCTTCTCAAAAAAAAAAAAAAACAGCAGAAGAAGAAGAAGAAGAAGAAGAAGAAGAAGAAGAAGAAGAGAAGACGGAAGGCAGCTGAGGGTTTGGATCGGTGATGAAGAAGATGAAGATTGCTCTTTTCTTAATCACTTCTGGCTCTTTTTTTTTTTTACAACGAGAGTAATTTGCGCGATCATGAAAAACTACTTATTCTCCCGCTCATAATACTCAGTCAACTACACTATGAATGTGAATTATATTTTGCTATAATTATGTTATATTGCATGATATGGAGTGGGCTTTATTGCCGTCCGCATGAGTTAAGGGAATTGGCGATGACTGGGCTCATGAAATGTAGTTACTTGGGCCAGCATAAAGTCCACGACCCATCAAATCTAACTCCGTTTCATTTTTTTTAAATACTAGTAGAGATTTAAGTGTGTTGCACATATAATCTCTTGTTTCAAATAATTAATTTATTATAAATAATAATATATATTTGAAAACAAAAAAATTGTAATATTATTAATTTTGATTATTAACTTCAATAAATTATTAGCAAGTGTAAAGAGTAGATCTTAGAAGAAGCAAATCTATTTATAATTTAAATATATATTTTATTTTATGTAAAATTTTAAAAAATTCATTACATTGATAAAGATGATTTATTATAATGTAATTAAATTGATTAGAGACTTTAGAACTTGGAAGAAATAGAACGCAAATTATGATGTTTCAATTATAAGGTAAAAGGTTCTGATATAATTTGAGTAATTCAATAAAATAATTCTACATTACAAGGCTAATTATTATGATGGCTGCATTTAACCATAATTATCATGTAAAAAGAGAGCTCTTTATACATAACCCGTATTTCGAAAGTGAAGGAGATTACTATTATGGAAGATCATTTTAGGATTCACTTCTTAAGTTGTATCCGTAAGCCATTGCTCCAACCATATAGTAAACAAATTTATCTATCTTCCTAAGTTAACAAACAACACCATTAATATTGTAGTAAAACATCTAATAAGGGAATATCTTAGCCTATGAATATCCAATTTATCATGTAGTCTTCTACATATCATTTCAAAGAAATAACCTCATACTCAGACCTAAGAATTATTGCTATCTATTTTCAAACGCATGATAGCATCTATTCTCATATCATGCACATATCGAACAAATCTCACTTCTTAAATCATGATTATAGACCTAAAAATACTTCATAATCGATTTCGGTAAGAAAATGATGATAATAATAATAATAATTATTAGATTTTAGATAAAAGAAAAGAGTTTCACTTAAAATAATATATTTCACGTTAGTCCACATCAACGTTTTTCTTTTTAATTATTAATATTATTTTATTTTAATACTTGAGAAATTACAATAAAGATTGTCAATTTTACAAATTATGAAAAATCAAAGCCCGATTTTTGAAGCATAATGACACCAATCATGCTCAATTCCATTCAATTTTATCATCTAATATGATATTAGCTTTAAAGCTATGAAATAATAATTTATCAACCACTAATTCTTCGTCTCTCTTTATAATAATTATGGCTACAAAGCTAAAAATACTTCTTAATCAAATAAAATCAAATAAAATAATAACTCTAAATTAAAAAATAAATTACACAAAAATACAAAATCCCGGCACAATAAAGTAATCTCGAGCTATCAAAATTTATGTTGTCTTTACTTTTTCACTTTTGAGTAATAGAACTTGTAGAACTATATTATTAATTAATTTATCAAGTTGAGTATAGTAGGAGTAGACTTGTACATTAATTTTTTATGTTTATAATATAATATAGATTTATATTATTGCTCTTAAAATAAATATAATAATAAGAATGTATTAAGCAAACTTAATTTTATAAAAATTCGCTCTTTTATAATAAGTATAGATTATTTTGTCTAGATAAAATTATTTTTAGAATATTGTTACTTTTAAGTTGCAATTCAGAAATAGGCCCCTTCGCCTTCATGTTTCCACTGCAATGGGAATGGGAGGTGATCTCGGCGGGTAAGCAGTATCTGTACCAAATTTCATTATTAGCCTTGTTGGGCCCCACAGCATAATGCCATATTTTTCCATATTGTACAAAGTATTGTTTTCAACAAATACCTACGTCAATGTTTTCAAAATGGGTATATTTTTTTGAAAAAAAACCAAAATGGGTATATTAATAAAAAATTAATGTTAATTATAATATATTTGATAAATAACTAAAGTAAAATATTTACTAAACTTAACTTAGTGGATACAATACAAAAATATATGAGATATTATAGGATTATAGCACCAATTTTTTAAAAACACAAATAATAGTACTTATGTACATTTTGACTTTTAATGATCATTTTTTTCACATGATTCAATTTGTGTCTAATTCTCTAATTTTGAAGAATTAAAGCTCTAACTTATTTCTCTCTGCCTAAAAGTGACGGCGGTGCACCTCCCTCCTTATTTCTGGTGGCAATTTCCGGCGACGTCTCCCATCCGACAACCTTCTTTTATGATGCGTGAAATCACATATTAGAACTCGTGAATTCACAGATTAATATTATAAATTTGAAGATAATGTATCTGATCTGATGAGTGAAATCACAAATTTAAATTTGTGAATTCACAAATTAAAATTCGTGAATTCTCAAATTGGAACTCCTGAATTCACGCATAATTCTCAAATAGAAAAAGGAAGGAGAGGTAAATATGTCTAGAAGTGCTATTATTTGTATTTTTTAAAAATTGGTGCTATTATTAGTATTTTTAATTTTAAAAGTGCTATTATCTCATTTTTTCCAAAATATATTATGAGTTTGTAAAGATAATATAGTCCACACAAATTTTGTGCGATCGCATGTCAAGATCCTTAAGATTTTTTTATATATTTATAGATGTAGATAACAAAAAAGAAAGAAAGAAAGTAAGAAGACTGGTTTGAATAGAAACAATCTACCATTTCTGCAACAATATATAGCATAGTCAAAAAATTCCAAGTTTGAGAAGCAGGTTCAAGGTTTTTTGCACAATCCCAAGTCCCAACTCATTTTTAGGGAAAAACATAATTGCAATATATGTATACTGTTTGATGATTTAAAAATTGTACTTTAAAGATGAAATGATACACAAGGATGACATATACAATAAAGCTAACTAAAAGGCTCTTTTGCTGTCCTTAATCCTTCTAGAGAGGTGCCCCTTTGTCCCAGCAATTTCAACACTTTCATTATTTTGGTCCAGAAAAAAATAAAGAATGAAAAAGCGCAGACACACACACATGAAATGAAATCCGAGAGGAACTAATTAATTGAGTGCTCACCTAAAAAAAATTTTGAGCTCAAATTATTTGTTTGAGAAATCCTGAATCCTGATATTTTAAAATTAAAATAAATAAATGGTTTTGAAAAGCCTAGTATTGCCATGAAAATGGTGAGAAAAACGCCTGCATTATAATAGTATCAAACTAACAGTCCTGTAATAAAATGTTATTTTCCGATTTCCCATTAAGACCAGACTTTATTTTTTAACAATCACACAATTAACGGGAATGAGAAGGAAGATTACATATTTCAGAAACGAGAAGAATTTAAAATATGTAGGAAAATAAATTCAACAAGTGAAAGTTAGTTGTTAAAAGTAGGGAGTGGTTGCGTAGTCAATTTGCAAAGAGATAACAATTAATGATTAGGCGGAAAGAATTTTGAGGTGCGATGCTAATCATAATTATGGAGACCACTACAATTTAAGTTGCCTAACTAAATAAGCATGCCCTGCTCATGATGGTTTTACAGATAAATTAAGTCATTTGGAATTGACAATCCAGCCATATAATTATTATTATTATTGCAATCACAAATTAAACACACACACACACACATACTGCACTCTTTTTTATCACTCTCTCATGGTATGTGTCTTTGCTTTCACTAAAACTAAAAGTAGTCCCAGCATATAAATATTCGACAACAGTGTTTTAACAGAGAACAAATTGCATATCAATCTCTTAGCGAATGGGCATAAGACACGTGTAGCAAGAATTAATCGTAATATGAGATCATATATAATACTCCTATTAATTTATGTTTAATACTATATAATTCACCCACTCTTTAATTATAACACAAGCTAATTCCAATAGCCAACTTTCATATATTTTAATCATCATAACATGAAATTGGTTGACATATATACTCTGATACAGAGTCAATTAATTTCAGACAAACCAACAAAATTACGTATAGAAAAAGGGGTTTGCAAGTCAAAGGAGACAAAAATAAGACAAGAAGACATATTATATTAGTATTAGCAACCTATTAGACTTTATGGGTATACTGTAAACACGTCATAATTAAACAATTTAAAGTGGAAAATCTTCCGAGATATATATCAGAAAAGTGTATCGATGAGAAATTCAGCTGTCTTCTTTAAACTTTTATACACAGACAGGAATTGGCAATTAACAACAACACACACACATAATATATATTCAGATAATCGTAGTGTTAAGTATTGAATTAAAGAGAAGATGATATTTTGCAATTGGAGTGGACTGTACGGTGCATGGGCAATATATATCATGGATGATAATGTAAGTTGGTTTTAGAATCCATTTTTTTGTAAATGAAACGGGCTTCCAAAGATGACAAAACTTGGAAAGAGGAGAAGAAATGAAAATGATGAAATCTGTTGCTAGGTGCATGCATGCATCCGTATAAACTGACAGCTACAGCACAACCGTATCATGTATGTATTGTATGTATCATATATATATGCAGGATGCAGTTGATGGATGGAGAAGGTGATATATATATATATATGCAATTAAGAAAGGTAGAAGATATATGTACATATATAGATATAGGTAGAGGTATGTTTATAATGGCCCACACTCAGCACACACCATCATTATCATTATATATCATCATCTATCTCATGTATTGTTTGCGGTGGTTGCGCAATACGAATCAATTTCATTCCATCCATCTCCATGTTTCCCCTGGGATTAATTTAATTTTAAGGTCCGAGGTCGTAGTAATTGAGGATTTGTATGAGGATGGCGGCAGCCACAGCCACAGCTTCACCATAACAATATAATATAATCACACCATTGTTGGTCTGGTGGCGCCCACCCCTAACACTAACAGTTGGCCTTTCTCCATCGATCTTCAATCGTTTCTCTCTAGCATATGCATAGGTAGGTCGCTACATCTTCATCCCACCTCATGTTATAAGAAACTATTATTCCATCCATGCACAAAATATATATCAGATCCAACCCCCACCCCACCACACTGTAGTTAGCTAGCTAAATGAATAAGTATTATTTAAGATCATCCCATGTAGCGAGAGAGAGATATTAGTATATTGATGAAGGTGTGGATGATGATGATCTGAAACAGCAGCTAGCTAGCTTTCATCATGAGCATATCAGTAAACGGACAGTCTCAGGTACCTCCAGGCTTCCGATTTCATCCCACGGAGGAGGAGCTGTTGCAGTATTACTTGAAGAAAAAGGTTGCCTTAGAGAAGATTGACTTGGATGTCATCCAAGATGTGGATCTCAACAAACTCGAACCTTGGGACATTCAAGGTCGCTCCTCTAACTAACTCATTTTTATTTAATAATTAATTTTCTCATGATTTTGGTTGCAGACAAATGCAGAATTGGGACTGGGACTACTCCGCAGAATGATTGGTATTTCTTCAGCCACAAAGACAAGAAGTATCCGACAGGGACGCGCACCAACCGCGCCACCTGTTCTGGGTTCTGGAAGGCCACGGGCCGCGACAAGGTCATCTACGGCAACTCCCGGAGGATCGGCATGAGGAAGACTCTTGTTTTCTACAAGGGCCGCGCCCCTCACGGCCAGAAATCTGATTGGATTATGCATGAATACAGACTCGATGACAACACTGCTACTGCTACTGCTCCTGTGAGTTCTACACTACTCATATATTTATTTAACCATTAATTGCATTTCCACAACTAATTGATTAATCAATCAAGGTGTGCAATGGAATGGGAGATCAGGGAGGGCAGGAAGAGGGGTGGGTGGTTTGTCGAGTATTCAAGAAGAAACTTGTCGGCCACAAAGCATCAGACGGTCCAACATGGTCGTCGTCGTCTCCCTCATGTAACCAAGGGAGTTTGGAGGAAATGCTCCACTCCATGGGCACCCCTTCTAGAAGAGATCATCAACTTACCGACGCTGACATCAATAGAAGATTCTTGAAACTTCCTGGCCTCTACACCACCCCCAACTCCTCATGCCGCACCCAAACCAATTCCTACCAACCGCTCCACGTCCAAATGCTCGCCCAAGAGATCGCCGACTTCCCTTCCTTCCTCTCTCAACCTCCCGAGATTCAGGACTGGGCCGCTCTGGACCGCCTCGTGGCGTCGCATCTCAACGTCGACGCGCCCAAACACTTATCCGCCCATAATATTGATTCCGGGATGATTACTTTTGTTGATCACGACGATCAGCTGCTAAACTTGCAGCAGCCGAGATCTTCGTCGTCGTCGTCTTCGAGCAGACGCTACGACGTTGCTGCGGCCCACGATTATCAGAATGAAGCTGATCTCTGGAGCTTTGCCCCGACGTCCAACGATCAGCTGTGCGACGTGTCAACCGTTCACCCCATCTAGGATATATACATACATATCATCTCATTTATATAAACAATATATAGTTATAATAATAATAATGTGTCTCCCAATAAGTCAGAATACTTTAATTATATATTTGCATACGACTTATGATACCATTTACGTGACTGTACATATATAGTATTCGAGGAATGTGGAATATTAATTTGGAACTTTCAAATGTGATCATATCTAATACGTCCAATTACGATTTGCAGCTCATTAACATAACCTAATCACATCGTTGAATGATTTCCGGAATCTGAGAAGGAATCAGACAGTAAATCTGCTGAAAGTAGAGAGATGAAAGGAGTAAGTATGGTGGATTGAGCACTCTGTTTTCCGGGGTAGCACACAGCTTGCTGCACATGCCATATCCATCACCAACCAATAAACATTCATATAGATTGATTGATTTCATCTAATTCTATGACCAACGAAAAAACACATTTACAAAAACAGATTGTATAAATGAAGGTATAATGGCAATATGGCAATATTTTGGTAAGGCCAAGTAGATCTGTTTCAAAATGGCAATATATTTTTTTTTTCCAAACTAAATAAAAAGTTTTGGCAATATTTCTTGATGTCTATTTGAGAATTTACGTGTATCTGAAAGTTCATTGTTAGATTGAAATCTCGATTACATCTTCAAAACATATATGAAATGAAAAACCAAAAGAGAATGAAAAGGGGAAAAAGAGAATTTATTGGGAGACGGAAGATGAAACACAAGATGAAAGTCAATCCGATCTATATCGCTCTTATTCTTATATTAGCAATTCTACTCATGCTCATTTTTATATTTTATAACCCCAGTATTTAATAAAAATATAAGTATTTTTGGATTCATATATCTTTTTTTTTTCTTTATACCCACATTACTTGAAAGAAATCAAAAACCAAAAGTAACACTCTCTTTGACTTTCATTTATAGCTAATATCCCTAATAAAATTCTTTGTAGCTTCAATTTTTTTTTTTTTTTTTTTTTTTTTTTTTTTTTTAAGTTATGATTCAAGAAGGTGGGGGGACTATGCATTGAGGGGGTTACATTATTAGATTTTTTTAAGCATTGCATTGCTGCATTGGGGATTATAAGGACTATATTTTTTTAGACGAAAGTAAGGGCCTTTTTTTTTTTTTGAGATAAAAGGACCTATGAATAAAACTCATTTTTATATTTTGTTTCATTTATTACTCCCTCCGTCCCATGATAAGTGACTACTTTCTTTTGGGCACGGTATTTAGGAGAAGAGTGTTTAAAGAGTAAAAAGATAAAAAGTGGTGGAGCCCATATCTTTTGTGTGAGAGAGGGTGTTTCCATATTAGGAAAGTGGCCACTTATGATGGGACAACCCAATAATGAAATGTGGCCACTTATGGCGGGACGGAGGGAGTATCATTTTATATGAAGTCAACCTGAATTGAGCTCTTCGAAAGTCCGAAACTTCATAGATATTCGGTATGGTAGACCTGTTGGAATGCCAGCTAAAATTTTGAAAAGTAATGATTAGATTTGAAGGGGGGTTGGAGGAGCAAATTAATATAGTGCAGGAAATTTGAATTTTTGAGTAAACATGAATTCCTAAAATTAAAAGGTTTGAACTTTAAAGACTGAAGATAAAATACACAATTGCCGTAAAGATTCGATTTGTGTTAATTTGTTTAATTAATTAATTAATGAAAATTACAATTTTATTTGATGTGGACAAAGATTTGATTAGTTGTAAAACTTATAGTGAGAAAAGGAAAAATAAAAAGAAAAAGGCTAAAAATCCAGTGCAAGTGTGTGTTTTGGGGTCACACGTGACTCATTTCAAGCATCCGACAGAAAAAAATGCATTTCAAACTGTACGGGTGTCCTTTACTCAACTCATAGTATTAATTTCCACCTTTATATTAAAATTAATTGATTCACGAATTCCTCAAAGTTGAACTCCACTTCTCCTGCCGTCAAAATTTGTTCCGGTTAAAGAAATCATAATAAGCAGCAAATCCCCTTCCACAGCCCACCGCCAATTCCTCAGTTTTTACTACCAGTATATTTCAATTTAACTGCATCACTCCACAAATAAGTAGTATTATTAGTTTAATTTCAGCAGATCATTCCCTGTTTCAGTTTAGCAATTCTCTCTCCTTTCCCCCTTGTAATAAATAAAAAATAATCCGTCTCCAAACCCCTATCTAATTATACGATACGACCAGGTAAAACAAAATTTGAAAAGGTTAGCGCCTTCCGTTGTCTTCTCTTTTCTGTTTGCTATTTCTGGAGGAAGATTCATTTTTTAAGTTATTTGATCATGTGGGCTTAGGGTTTTCTTCTTTCCGTTTCATTCTTGGTTGATTGCTTGGTTAGGTCGGAGATTGTAAATTGTAATTTGTAATTAAGCAGAGGAGTGATAGTAAAGATGCAGCAAGCGGGGTCAATATTTCCTGTCATGCCGTCATTTCCACCTAGTAACATCACCACAGAGCAAATTCAGAAGGTCATTTCTCTATTCTATTTCCCCATTTTTACGCTACTTTTATGAATTCGATGAGGACTTTTATTGCTTTTATCCGAAAAAGATTGGCCGTTTGTTTAGCTTCTTGGCGTGGTTTTGGGTTTGGCGGTCTCTTCTAAGTTCTATCCCATTATCATTGTTATTTTGGGGTTTTTTTACATAAACCTAACCAGTTAACTTACCTCCAATAATATTATCTTAACTTTGATGATTTTACATTTAAAGAGTGTAGTTAGAGCAAAACTTATTTTGTGCGATCTACTCAAGTATGTCACAACTCTGTTAAGCACCTGCTGATGAAATTATTGGAATTTGGCTAGCATCTGTTTAAACCAATAATTACTAGTAGAACATAATATCTTCCTTGCGCTTTGACGCCACTTATGCTTCGCTTGGTCGTGGGAAGAAAATTGAGATTTCTGGTTTTCACCTGTGGCCCGACATGGTTGGAAGCCTAAGAAACTAGTGTTTTTCTAATTTATAAAGTTGCAAAGAGTTCTGTCAAAACTAGTGGTATTGATCGGTGTGTATTGATTAAAGGACGCCTGCTATAAATTTTGTTGCAGCCTTCAGTCTTAGCTGACTTCTAAGCAGTATATTAGCACATGACTTTTATGATATGTTGGGTTGAAAGTTTCATGCATGGATGTGGCAGGCTAATGTTTAAGTAGCACGCGCTAACTCGATGGAAGCATTTTTAGTCCAGGAACAGAAGTACTATTCTATTTCAAGTTTGTATAAAATTGACCAAAAATACCGATAACAAATTTGTCCTTGGAGGTGTAATTTAGTTTAAAAATTTTATGAATGCCATTATGATCTGCCTTGTCAATACCACAAGGGCTTAATCACCAACATCACTGTAGGGTTTAACCACACAACTTGACATGGGATTTTTGTTTACCAATTTGAGGTTATAAAACGCACATTCCAACCCTTTCGCCTTCATGCTTGAATTTATCAAGCGTACAAGTACAGCTACTAGTAGCATGTGTTCTTTCTAACTACAAGATGAGTTGAGCAACCGGTGGAACTAATACGAATCTTATCTTAACCAAATTTCACTTGTTCTGTTTAGAATATGTTCTTTTTAACAACAAGACGAGTTGAGCAACCGGTGGAACTAATACGAATCTTATCTTAACCAAATTTCACTTGTTGCAGGAAGCACTTCTCTATTTTACCTAGAAAAAACTAAATGATTCTAATATGCCTTTCTTTCTATGAACTCATAGAATGCAGCAATTTCCATAAATATGTCTTTCAGTGTATAATTTCTGCTTTTTCGATGCATTAAAAGCAAATCATGTCCTGATCCACCAGAGCATTACAGAACTTGTAGCTCACAATTTTGTAAAAGTGTAATGTAATTTGCTGCATTAGCAGGTGCACTTTAAGAGATCACGAGTTATCCATGTCACGTTTTGTCCCCAAGTGTGTATCAACCATTTCTCTTGCTATCATTGTATGCGCATTCCAAGAGCATTGGCAACTCCTGCAATTTTATAACTTACTGTGTTGAAACATGCCTTTATGGCTTTCAAGGACCTTCTGTATGAGCATGCCATCAAATGCCTCTATGCAAATAGTACAAAGTAGAGACGCCCCTGCTATATGTGTTACATGAGCTTAATTACTTAAACTAGTAGCCAGTGCCACCCACAGCTTTTCACTTTATAAGGTTCTCTGAATTTTGCAAATGATGGTATGGTGCTTGAGAGGGCATCTCCCTTCATTTATAATAAACAAATTTTATTTTCTGAAAATAGTAGTGTGTTGATATAGCGTGCGCACACTGCAATCTATTTTAGCGCCCTTGTAGACCTGTGGATAGAAAATCAGCAAATACTCTGTGGTGGCTATCCTGCATTTAATGGCGTCTGTTTAATTTTTGTTTTCTTTTCCATTTTTTTGTAGTTTTCTTAATTATGAAATTTTCGTTATACTCCGACTACCGTCATTACCTCATTCTCATATGGCATGCCTCTTGAAATTCTCATTATATGTGTGTTTTATCATATTATAGCTTTATGTATTATAATACTTCCTACTCATGATGCAGTACCTAGATGAGAACAAGAAATTGATATTGGCTATTCTGGATAATCAAAATCTCGGCAAACTTGCTGAATGTGCCCAGTAAGTTCTGCTGCTTACTTATTACTGATTGGCTATTTGTATTATGAAGGAACTACTTCATGTAAAAATGATTATTTGTCTTATGATATTCTTGGGATGATCTCTGGGCTGGAATTTACATTTGTGAACGCTTCAGGTCGAATGGTAGGCTTGGCTGAGTGTTCCTTCACTATATCTTTTGATATCAAGAATAAATAGTCATACCACACTGGTTTAAAGCTTTCTTCACTTACAGTGTTTCAGTGCACTGGATTCATTTTCAATACTTTCTTCACTAAGGTTTTTGTAGTTTCATTGGAAGAAATATGAAAGTAGTAGGGGAAGCTGAGTGCCCAGATCCAGAATTCATTCAAAATGGAGTTCTGTTAACGGGTAAACTGAAAGGTTATAAATAACGAGCCATAGGGTGCAAGCATAGCATTAAGTTTGATTGTTGGACATCGTTTATAACCTCTCAAATTGTTGGTTAAACAGTTCCATTTTGTAATTTGAGGACTTGTTTCATACATTGTTGGTTCGTATCCTTTTGATAATGAATGATCAGGTACCAGGCTCAACTTCAAAAGAACCTGATGTATTTGGCTGCTATAGCTGATGCCCAGCCTCAAACACCAGCAATGCCCAGCCAGGTATCTTGTGGAGTCAGGTAGCAGGAGTTCACTCATATAATTGGATTATTGATTTATTCGTATACTGGAAAATGCAGATGACTACTCATCCTGCAATGCAACAAGGAGGGTTTTACATGCAGCATCCTCTGGCTCAGCAAGCGGGTATGTTCCAGCCACGGGCGCCCTTTAATAGTCCACACCCATTACAAGATCCTCAGCAGCGTCCAAATAACCAACAAGGCCAATTGGGCATGAGGTCCATTGGTCCCAACAATGGCATGAACCCCCCACATAACGATGTCAATCTTGGAGGGGCCAGCAGCAGTCTTCTCACTTCAAACTCAAACCTAAATGATATTCGTGGAGGAAGTAAGCACGATAAACCTGATAGTCGGGCTGCAGCCAGTTCTGATGGCCAGGGGAACTCCGTTGTTGTTCATGGTAGCGGAGATGCGGAGGAAGCCAAGTGAATGGCCCCTTTGAATTTTCTAGAATTTCGCTGCCTAGTTGTGGATAATAGGCTTCGTGTTGTAGAATTAGCACCTTTTTTCTGTGTTCTTCGACTAGAAATAGTGTGTTTTTTTTGTTTTTTGGTTTTTTTTTTTTTGGTTTTTTTTTTTCGATTTTTTTTGTTTTTTAGTTGAGAGGTTTGTAGGCCTTTGGGGTCTGTGGTAGTAAGGACCGGACCAAATGATTTTCGATTTCTAGGTGGGAAGAAAGCTTATGCTGTAGCTCCTCAATGCCTTTGTTTTATCATGTCTTGGGACTATTGCAGGGTTACTTAAAAGAGTAATAAGCACAAGTTGTTCGATAATTAGCATGATTTGTGGTATGTTCCTAAGTAATAGTAGTAGAAAATCAGTATTATAAGGTTGATGTTGATGGCTAAGAACGGATGGAGGTGGACTTGGGTATAAGGTTGGTCTTATCTTGCGGTCGATTCTGAATTGTCATTTGTTTTTCAAAATATTTATTTTTCATGATAATTTTCATTTGGTATTTTAACTAGTTTTGATGTAAAAGTATAAAACTTACTTTTCTTCAGAACAATTGTTAGTTTTTATTCGACATTAGGTCGACAATATCCAAGTCTTTATGGAATGGATAAATGTTTGGTGAAAACTGAAGTATGGTCAACCATACTGTGAAGTTAACCGTAATTAGTGAATTATTTGGGTGATTAGGTGTAATTAGAGCATGATTAGAATTTAGTAAGTTTCAATTAAAATTAATTATATTAATTTAGTAAAAAAAAAAAGAAAGAAAAAACTGATTTTACCACACCATGGTGTATCTATAAAGTAAGCTATAATGTTAAATCTTTTTTTATGATAAAAAGATGCATAACTGAAGACTCGAGATTAATTTGGTTTGGAGTGATTAATTGGAGGGTATTATTCAACTTAAAAGTGGTGGGATATGATTCATCCATCGAATCAAAGTACATATGGCTCTCTTTATTTAATTATAGCTTCTAAATTGTTTATCCACCAATTTATAAATTGTCAATATTCTGAGTTTTGGCAGCCATTGATCCTTGTTTCTCTTCGAATTACTTTATGGGTCAAAGTCAAAACTGTTCGGAGCTTCAATTGAGTCCGAATTCAACCTTTCTTTTCTTGACTGCTTGTTCTTTTATTTTCTTTTTTTGTTGCTCTAGCAAAATTCTCACTTACATATCCAATAAATAATATGTATAGTATATATAAATGCATCGGCAATATTGCTTGTGTCTAGCACATAGACATAGGGTAGGTTCGATGCTAGGACCTCATCCACTGAATGTATTTTTAATCTGCCGCCACGTGTCTGATGATCAATTTGATGATTGACATGTGGCGAGTAAATTGATATTCACACCTCAAAATTTTCCAATCTCAAGCCTCTCTCTCTCGATTTCTCCGACTCATGCGCCATTCTTCGGTAAGTTCAACGCTGGATCCACTCACAATGGATGCCCATCATAATATTTTGCCACGTGTCCAAGCATAGAATAGATGCTTGACATGTATCTAGCAGATTGATAATCCCACTCCCAAAAACTCCAACTCCCTCCCATTACGAAAATATGTATGTTCTTTTTCCTCGTCACTTCCGGCACCATTTCACATTAACCAACGATCACAGCCTACTTATTCAATATTAAAATATAATCTTAATTCTGCAGGAAATTTCGTTTAGTATCACAGGAGAAACCAGCCCTTCATTTTCCTATTTAATTCGTGGAAAAACTAATTAGGAGAATATTCTTTCCTCATTTTTGGCCTTTGCCTTCCAAGCCTAAAATTTGGCAATCCATTTTTCATTTATCGTTGGTTGAATTTTCGTATGTTGTTGATTACATTGTTTAATCGTTTACGAGGTTGTTAAAGAAAGATTTGCAACGTGTTGTGAAAATATTTCCCATTTGAAAATAACTTCCTAAATATAAATTATTAAATTGCCCTTAAATTGGTGCTAAAATAAAATCGCCAAAAATAGTATTTTTATATATTAACTAGCATGTAGCCCGTCGAAAATCGACGGGAGTTCATTATTTAATAAAATAAATAAAATTATTAGATGCAAGAATATCTTAATGTTATTCCATAGTGTTTGTAATACCATATAAATAGTTTTTTATACCTTACATACATAATTATGATCAATCTGAATGATTTGCAATATCGATGATATACAACCTATAATTTGAGAATTTGAAGTAAATATTCATTGTGATCCTTTCCATTCTTAAGATATGATATGATTCATAATCATATTAAAGACTACATTTAAATTATTTAAAATGTTAGTTGTTACTTATGAAACTCTTAAATAAGCAATTACAATCAATATATCAGCACTACAACAACATAAAGTCAAAAATTGTCTATAAAATCAAAATATCTTGAGGGGGTGATGTGACATGCATCATGAGGGCGATGCCCACGATGGGCACGATAGGTGCTCTGGACACGATGGGCACGATGGGGGCGATGGACACGATGGAGGCTATTGACACGATGGAGGCGATGGGCACGATGTGGGCGATGGGCACGATGGGGGCGATGGGCACGATGGGGGCGATAAGCACGATGGGAGTCTCCATCGCCCCAACCCATCGCCCCCAGTCCAGTACAATCGCCCCAGCCCCATCGCCTACCCCCATCGAGAACCCCCGTAGTGCCTACCTCTCCATCGTGGTCAGATTGTGTCCCGGACGAACTCATCGTGCATCGTGCCGACAATTCTTCCGTCGAGAGTGTGCTTCATGAGAGAGAGAGAGATTTTTTTTTCGTGGGTTTCGGTCGCTGACTCTTGCGAAAGAGATGAGAGAGAGAGAGATAATGTGGAGGTGTGTGGTAGGGTAGGGGGGGACCGAAATTTAAGAGAGAGAGAGAGAGATAATTTTTTTTAAAATAGTTAGTAAGAGTATTTTAGTATTTTTATCAATTTTGGTATAGAAAACTTGTAGTTTTAAGTTTAGGGTTAAAAAACTTATACTATTTAAATTTTGGTACCAAAAGATTTGGACCTCTTAAAATATTATCATGAAGGAGGAATAAGAAATGATGAAATTCTAATCTATAGAAAATAATAGATATATAAGAAATGAGGAATTTAAATGAAGAGAATTTTTTTCCCTCCTTTTTCTAATAATAAATTTACGATTAAAGTAAATATACCTGAAAAGAAATCTTGTTTGTTAATCAAGTCTGAAAATGAAGAATAAAAATGGTGTTGATGAATTTGCTAATAAAAATACTACTGCGATAAGATTGGTATCAAAGAAAAAGTAGCTGGAAATATAATCACATTCATTGGATTAGGAAGTAGCATCGAACTTACCCATAGATATAGGAACTTATCAACACCATTGCACATTTTATATCATAAAACAGTATCCGAACTCGAGATTGCTAGTCATAATTATCTTGAAACATATGCCAGAAATTAAAACACAATTAATGCAACGCATCGACGGATCAACAAATATTTAGTTCAATTCGTAATTAATTTAAATTTTACATTCTGCTCTCCAATATCTTGAGAGGAGACAAAAATTTCACTTGCGTACATACCATAGGAAGTTTGATTTTATTTATTTATTTATTTAAATTTTGGTAGTCGACCCGCATATATAATGGTGAAAATCCGAGTAAATGTGGGAAATCTGATAAAGAGGCAAGGAGATGGTTAAATTAAATGATTTTTTCCCTATTACACAAAAGTAGGATCAATCTTCCAAATATAAAGTAGGTCTGCCTCATTAATTCACCCAACCCAAAATCTCGAACAGAACTCACGCCCTTATTTAGTGTTTCTAACCATACGCAATGTAATAAAATCTGTTCTTAGATTTGGCCAATTCTATTCAAATCTCCTAATTATTTTGACCATTTTCTCCAAAAAGAAGCATCCCTGTTTGGGAACAAAGCTGTACGCCTGTATCCCAAATCCACCCTTTATATATACTAACATCTCCACACTCTCAAAACACGCTCCCAAAATAATGTCCCATTTCTTCCAAGATTAAAATATATATATAACCCCTTCGATGATAAAACTGCTGCGGCTGTAACATAGATTTATTTTGTTACCGGAACAAAAAAGAGTAAAAAATAAAATGATTGGTTTTTTGGGTGCAGTTGTTATTGCTGTTGTTATGTGCAGTAGTAGCATCTTGGTCCGATCATCGATAATTTCTTTCAACAAAGGTTTCAAGCCATTGTACGGAGAATCAAACATCGTGGAGTACGAGGACGAAGGTTCCGTGGAAATCGCCATGGACGAAACCACGAGCTCCGGCTTCCACTCGAAGCTAATGTACACGCAGGGATACTTCGAAACCTCTCTGAAGCTGCCGGAGAGCTACACCGCCGGCGTGGTGGTGACCTTCTACGCCTCCAACAACCAGAAGTTCCCGTACCGCCACGACGAGATCGATTTCGAGTTCCTGGGCCACACCCACGGCAACAAGTGGTCGCTCCAGACAAACTTCTACGGCGACGGCCACGTCGGCAGGGGGAGAGAGGAGAGGTACCAGCTGTGGTTCGACCCGTCCGAGGATTTCCACCGTTACGCGATCCTGTGGGGCCCCCATCGAATTACCTACTACGTTGATGGCGTCCCGATTAGGCACGTGACCAAGATTGGCGCCATGGCGGCTGACTTTCCTTCCAAGGAAATGCGCCTGTACGGCACTATTTGGAACGGGTCGGATTGGGCCACGGCCGGGGGGAAATACAAAATGGATATGAGTTACGGGCCCTTCATCGCCAAGTATTCGGGCTTCGTGATGAACGGCTGCCCCTTTAATGAGACGGCCCGGGCCCGGGATCAATGCGGCGGCAATATTGGGGATGAGAGGAGCTTCACGAGGGAGGAGAGAGTGAAGATGAACGATTTCAGGCGGCGATGGATGACTTACTCTTATTGCTACGACAGAAAGCGTTATGCGGTTGCTCTGCCGGAGTGCGTTTTCAATTCTAGAGAATTGCGACATCTCCAGAAGCTTCATCCAAGGACGTTCGGATCATAACAGATCAAATTAATTGACTCGCACTTCATATATACTATAATTTCTTATCTGTGCGTGGCTGTAAGTCATCATACTTCAAATTAATATTCATTCCTTCATGACTTCAAATCATATGGAATAAGTACTATTTTCCGCCTTAATTTTGTACAAAAAGTCAATACGTTTTATACTTCAATTTTTTGACGACATAAACTTTTGCCATTTGAAGTTGTGACGTTTGACCATAAATTAACCAATTTGTGTCGCGATTCCCGGTAAAACGTGTGCTTTTTATAGTGGCCATGAAATTATTATGGGCAACTCTCATGGTTATGTAAATACTAAAATTTGGGTATTGCTCCAACGTTTACCCAAATTTTAGATAAAATGTGCTGCCTTTCTGTCTTTTTATAAGTGTTTTATTGAAAATAAGGGTGTATACGAGCCGAGCCGAGCCGAACACCAGCAGGCTCGAGCTCGGCTCGTTAAAAAAATTAAAGTCTCTAGCTCGGCTTGAACTTAGTGTTTCGAGCTCGAGCTCAAGCTCGGCTCAACGCGTAACAATCAAGCTCGAGCTCGGTTCGAGCTTGGCTCGCTAAATATTCATTTAGACCGAGCTCGATCTCGAGAGTTCGAGCTCAACTCGAAAAAATATTATAATTTAAAAATATCAATTATAATTAAAATATATATATTAAAGTATTAAAAAATTCGCGAACGTGTTCGTTTAAAAGATTCGCGAACATGTTCGCAAGCTAGCTCGTTTAGTATCGAACTCGAACGTGTTCGCGAGCCTCTCGAGCCGAATATAGATAAGCTCGAGCTCGGCTCGAAAAATTTGTCGAGCTCGATTCAAGGCTCGATCTCGGCTCGTTTAAGAAACGAACAAATTTCGAACAAGCTTTTTTCGAGTCGAGCTTCGAATAGCTCGCGAACCGTTTGGCTCGTGTACAACCCTAATTGTAAAAAAACTTTTTTTCCCCATTTAAGTATTCTATTGCGGAATTTGAGATTAAAATAATGATAAAACTCCTATTTTATCCTCACAATAGTTATTGAAAAATGTAATTATTAGATTTTGAAAATAATAAATATGATTATAAAAGTAATATCTCATGCTTTCTTGATTTTTGTAATTTTTCTCAATAGGACACTTACAAAAAAAAAAAAAAAACAGAGGGAGTATGTCTCATGTACTATATTGATTATTTTATAATATTTGAAATTGAAATAATTATTCAAAATAAGTTAATTATTTGATTATTATTCTATTTTTGAGTAAATTAAAATTATTATAAAAATTATTATAATTAGTACTCAATTCATTTCAATAATTTATTCAAAAGTACAATAAATAATTGCACATATATTATATGAATACTATTCAATGTGCATATTTATAATTAAAAATATAAAATTCATAGAATATGTTATTAGATAATATTCTTTTTGGTACTATTAGAGTGTGTTGGCAGAATACTATCATCGTTATGTTATTTAGGTCCAATCATATTGTGTCTCTTAATCTTTCATTTTTTTTTCTAAAAATTAATCTTGCATGAAATAGATTGTCTGATATGTTAAAATTTGTTAGATAGTACTCATAATTAAATTTAATGGGGTAATTTATAAATATGTCTCTAGATGTGAGTTAATTGAATCTGGATATACGATGGCTTGTTTTCGAGTCCATATTTCGGTTTGCAATAATATTGAGAGCGAGCTGTGCACGATTTTGGTGGGGAGACAGAAAAGGAAAGAAACATGCATTGGTTGACCTGGAAAGAATTGTGCAAGCCGAAAAGTCAGGGAGGAATGGGTTTCAGGAACTTGGTTGCTTTTTGTTAGATTCGAGCTGGTAGTTTAATTGAAGTTGGCAAGTTTATGTAGAAGCAAAATTGACTGAAGTGTTTCTGAGTTGTGCGAGGACAGAAACTGGTTTCTGAGCTTCAGTCTGAGCTAGTTCATTGTGGAACAAAATGGAATAGATTTGAAAGATTCTTTCCATATTTATGCAGATTTTACGGAGATTTTTTCCTTATCCTTGTCTGACGCGGAAAAGATGTTATATTGGTGATATACTTATTTGTTCCACAAGGCATATCTTCAAAGGAAGTTTCCATGTATAAGGAAATTAGGGCAAAGGAAGTGGAGAGCATATCTAGGTTTCTCAAGACCTATATATATCTACACCAAGATACATTGAAGATGGTTGCTGCTGCTATTGTTATTGTTCATAGCTTATACTATTTCGTGAGAGTATATTTCATTGTATCTTGAGAGCGTTTATTTTCATATATAACCACTTTTGTAAGGGGGTTGGGTGTTGAGTTGCGATTCGAGCTTAGATTGTAAGTGGTACACTTGCAATCATCAATTCACGTAGATCGGGAAGGGTGTGAGCGAAAGGGTAGCATAAAGTGGAAGACTTGTATGCGTAAGATCCTCTGTAACTACAACTTCTGATAGTGGATTGGTTCTCTCTTGGGCATGGCCCCCAAACGTAGGTTGATTAACCGAACTGAGTTACCAGATTGTGTGTCATTTATTTAGCTCAGTTATTATATTCTGTGCTACTAACTGTGCTAAGTCTTGCAGTGACAATACAATTTATATGATTAAATTGTGTGTTTAGTACTTTCACTTTTTAATCAAGCTCTTTTGGCAAAACAGATATGGCGTTTGATTCGATACCCTTTTTCTTTGCTGGCTCAACTTATGAAAACAAAATATTTCTCAGTAGGAGATATAATGGAGGCAAAGTTAACAAGTAATTGCTCTTTTATATGGCGCTCTTTAATGATCTGGAGAAGAGAGCTAATAAAAAACGGTCTTATGTGGAAGATTGGCAATGGTACTGATGTGAGAGTTGGCTCCCTGATTTAGTAGATGGCAAGATGTTGAAACGACCCACCGGTCTTGATGAGCTTCGAGTTTCGGAGCTGTTCAATGGCAACAATCAGTGGGATAGATCTAAAGCCAAGATGGAGGAAGTTGTGCTACCTATTGAGATCGAAATTGCGCTTAAAGTGGATAGCGCAGATCCAAGTTCGAGGGATTTTCGCTATTGGAAATTTGATCCCAAGGGGGAGTATAAGGTGAAGTCTGGCTATCTAATTATTACGCGCCACATAGTTCATGCTCTCGTTGGTGGAAGTATGTTTGGAGCTTTGATTTACCACAACGGGTTAGAATTTTCGCTTGGCGGATATTCCGAAATATTATCCCTACTGAGATAAATTTACATAAGCACCACGTGCCTGTATTTGGGAGATGTGGATGGTGCAGGAAAAGTTGGGGAACTACTGCGCATGTCTTAATTTTTTGTTAAAAGATTAGACATTTTTGGATTAAATTTGATTTTTGGGGAATTCTCAAGAGGTGGGAAAAATCAGGTATTGAGGGTATTGGAGGAGTTCTGATGCATGAGGTTTCGAGAGAGAGTTTTGAGAAGTGCCTGATGGGCTTGTGGCTTATATGGAAAGCTCTTTGCAATGAGAAATATAAAGAGAGAAAATGGCAATGGAATGATTTGGAGAGAGAATGCAACATATATATTGATGGGTATGCTAATGATTGTTGGCCTTTGTGGCTTTCGAATATTGTTTCCGATGATTTGAATTGATTAATGAAAGTGGTTCTGTTGGTCCCAAGACGGATACCTTGGTGTAGAGGGGGAGGTGAATACACCAAGGTTTAAAAACTTTTTCAATTAAAAACTCTTTTGAGTGAGCTGGCTGTGTCCGATCCAGCTGGAAGACACCTTGATCGACACAGCTGGCTGTGTGCGGAATGTGGTGGATTTGGAAAGTCCGTCTGTTACTTCAAATATATTGCAAAGCTTTGTTTCTCTTTTCAGTTAGTCAGTTTATGCAGCTTGAAATGTATGCGTGAGAGGAGTTAGCAGAATGCATAAAACAAAGCAGTAAAGAACAAAGCAATTTTAACGTGGTTCGGAGTAACACCTCCTACGTCCACGACCAGATTCATTGGTAATTCACTACCACTTGGTTTCCAAGTACCAAGCAACTTGACAACTCTAACCTGAGTTGTGTTCCAACAGTTTACGGGCACTGTCAAGCCTACACCTTTCAGTTTGCGGGTACCGAAAAAACCTGACTTACAGTTTTCGGGTACTGTAAAACCTGACCACTCGAATTACACGCTTCGAGCAGGCGTACCTTGACCTAACCTTTCTGGGATTGGGTTTGGGTATGGGTTTTCCGACTATGAACGAGTTCTTACAATGAAGAACAAGGAGTATGATGAACTCGTTCAAACTAGGCTTAAGATATTTCTATTCTAATCTATTCTGCCTATGACTGAATATGTGAACAACTAAGAACACAGCTGACTGGCTGGGTGTTCTTGAAAGATTTGGCTTTGAAGATCGTTGTTCATTTTTCTGTTTGCTCTTTTATTTCTTTAGTCGTCTCTCCCGCTTCTTTTCTTCAATGGTGGAGAGATATATATAGGTGGAGATTCAAACTAGTCGTTGGAAGAGAGACGTTTGAATCTTACCTACTCTCATTGACTTCTGGCCTTTTGCCTTCGAAGTAGGTCTGCATCTGCAGAAGCCATTTCTTCTCTGATTTGACCGCGTCAGACAAGTTCTTCTGACATTGGGATCTTGTCTTGGAGAAGGTCTTCGTCTTTGAGCTGCTAAGCGTCTCTTCTGTGTCTTCAGCGTGTTCGACTCTGCTGTGTCTCGACTCTGAGCTGTGTCTTAGACCTGAGATGTATCATCAACCTGAGCTGTGTCTTCAACCTGAGCTGTGTCATTAACCTGAGCTGTGTCATCGACACTAAGCTAGGTCTTTTACACTGAGCCGGGTCTTCGACACTGAGCTGGGTTTCCGTCACTGAGCTGGGTCTTGATACTGCTAGGTCTTTGACTCTGCTTGGTCTGCTCTGCTGAGTTTGCTCTGCTGAATTCCTCAGCTGTGTCCGCTTAGCTGTGTCTTCTGCTGTCTTCAGCGACTCTACCTGTAAACTTAGAAACTCTATAAGCTCAAATAGGTGAGCTGAAAAACGCCTAGACTTGTGCAATCATCTACTCGGTTGGGGTCAGCTGAGTTTTGGTATCACTTCAAAACATGTTTATTATTTTCCCAACATGTTCTTTTCTGAAAAAAAAAAAAACATATTATCAGACAAATGTTAACCCATCATACATTTTGACATAAATTGGTGTGTTCATGTAATAACTAGTGATCTGCTGAATTTGATATACTAGCTAATATATTGAAAACATGATTTAACATAGGGTAAATTTGAAAAAATAATAAATGTAGAGGCTAAATCTACAATTGATGATGACGTCAGGCACGTCCGGTTTGATAGGGCACTAACAACATGTCAACACAAAACACGTAAGAGCCCTAGGTTGAGCACCGGTCGGGGGTGTCGACCGTAGAGCCTCCGACGCTCAAGTTAGAAACGGAATAGTAAAGCAAAATGCTAAGAAAAGCAAATAAGAGAGAAAGATCAAGTTGGAAGCAATGAAGTGCGAAATGAAGTGCGAGATTGACATTCAAACTTTTTTGTGGATACTTAATAGCTAGATGTTAAATATCTGCAAATTAATTCAATATTCTTTTGGCTTTTGAAGAGAAAAACTAAGTTATTGTAAGTAAAGATTGTTTGTTTTTTTTAGTCTTGGTTCCATTATCATATAAAATTAAGCAAAATAAATTAGTACACTTAATCGTCACATATGTTGTTTTTCCCAAATTCGGAAGAAGTGAGTAATTTATAGAGTGTAGTGTAGCAACGACGAATTCTGAATTTTTATGGAATTGTATTTATTTTTATTTCTCCTCCACAAAATTTACAAGACGGAACGAAGCGAGATCTTGAAAAGAATATGCGGTGGAGAAAGACGCGCGCGGGCAACGCAGTGTGAGACAGTTCCATGTGAAAGAAATTGAGTTTGAAAAGGAGGGTAGGATTGGAAGAAGGTACAACTAAATTAAATAACACCGGGCCCATTGCTTTCTCGGCATATATATAAAGACTAAAGTCAGCAACGAAAGCTGCTGCTGCCCTCGGAAAAGATAAGTGGGGAATTGCTAGTCTCGTGTAAACTAAAAACGCCGCAACCAATTTTTTCATGTAGCTGCACCAAAATTATTACTCTTCCCTTCCCGAACAACAAGTGTTTAATTTCATAGTGTCAAAAATCGTATTTCTAATTATTATATAGAAAATCAAACAATTAAAGAATTTATGATGAGAACAATGATATGGTGAAGAGTTAATTTAAGACTATTTTTCTATAAAAATTATAGTAAAATTTTAAAATAGAACACTTATTTTTTTTTATTAACATGAAATAGAACACTTATTAAGAAGACATATTATAATATTTGTGAATTCGTCTCCCATCCAATTTAGCGCCACAAACAAAATACTAACAAATTGTTATTATTAGAGTACTCAATAATCATGCATATTAATTAATTAGGTTACGTACATCACATTGTCGTCATTAATTACTGCTTCCCTTAAATCAATTATCCAACAAAATCAAATCAAATCCTTGATTTATGATTATGTCTTATAAATCGAATTTCGTGTTTTTGTTTTAATAAATAGAAAAATGTCCAATAAAATCAAACCGATCAAATAACATACAAATAAGCTTTAGGTTTCCGGTGTACTCATAGTATGTTTTTTTTAGTCAATAAAAAAAAATACATGCACAAGAATCTTTCGCTTTAGATGGCTTTTAGATTGTTATCTCTCACAATCAAAACCCTAATGACTGAAAATCTGAAATTGTGAGTTGGACTAACTGAAAATATGATAAAGTTCACAGGAAAACTCGTACATAATAAATCTCTCATATATATAGTTGGTTTAGTTTTGACCCAAACATAAAACTTGCAACAATATTGAAAAAAATTCAAACCTAAAACCACTTATCGTTATCAACAAATTGTAACGGATCCAATTGTACTCAGAAAACGGGAAAATTGAAATTTAAAGGCTAAAATAAAACCACTCATATCAACAGAGTTAGACGGATGGGTCAGAATCTAATTTGCATATCCATCTCAATTTAAAAAAAAAAACCCCCGCTATTTGTAATTGCATATCCACATCCAATAATATATTTGTAATTGCATATCTAATTTGCCAACCCATCTCAATTTAAAAAAAAAAACCCCCGCTATTTGCTAATTAAGAGTTTTCAAATTGTTTACATTAGAAAAATAGTTTACACGTGCAGTAAATTTTTTTTCTATTATTATTACAAAATTCGAATTTCGTTTAAAATAAAATTTGAAAAAGAAGACCGAATAAGCAAAATCTATCAGTAGTCCACGAAGCCTGTATAGAAACTGGATGTGGGCCCATTCTATTGTGCGACCTCTTTAATTGGAGCGGGTCGGGTTAACATTCGGACTCACCAATCATTCAACTTATTAGGGTTATATATGGACGACATAAACATAAACAAAATGTTGAAATGTCTTGAAGTTTGAGTACAAATGTAGCGTATTAGTAATATTTATTTGCTAATGATTCCTAACAAGAGAAAGCTTTCCAATCAGACACGCATTTTGAAGACCAGCGCGACATTCAAAAAACTACTACTATAAGAAAAGAAGAGACACGGCTAAGGAAAAATGCATCCATCTGCTTATGTATATCAAGAAATTAGTACTGTATTAAATTAGGGAGAGTTGCTTCATCAAGTTTTTAGAGCAAAATGTTTTATTTCACACACAACCTCCTCCAAATCAAAATCACTACAGCTACATGTCATTTTGCTAGAAAAAGCAGAAACTTGCTACCGCTGCTTAGTGCTTACAATAGTGAAAGTTATTCTGCAAAACAGGAAATTAAATAAATAATTGAAATGTCATCTTAATAGATAATATATATATATATATATATATATACACACACATACATACATACTAGGGTTCATTTTAAATTAAAAGTCCAATCTACATGCAAGACTTGCATAACTAGTTCAAATGTAGGTAGCGGAAAAGGAAGGAATTAGTGAAAACTGGAAATTACAGGTAATACATTTACGCGAAATCTGTGTATTCATCAATTACAAGATCATATATTAGATAAATCGAGGATGCAAAAAGAAAAAGAAAAAGAAAAGGTTCAATATTGGAAAAGATGAATAAATTCTTTAGCCTAGATCTAGGGGAAGGGAGTAAAAAAAACCCAGATCTGATACAAAAAGGCATCATCATATTCATATTGCAATTGATGCTGCAAACGTTAAAGAAGCTAGAAAAGGCGAATCATCTGACACAAAGCAGCATCATGACTTGTAAGAAAACGGGAGCTAAAAGGGTGTAATCATCATAACCTTTCTACTATCTCAAGTTAAAAAAAAAAAAAAAAAAAAAACCTGCAAATCCAAAGTCAAGATCCCATTAATCATTACACAAATCTGCAAACTCCACATACCTATATATTCCTAAAAGGTCAAAACCCTTCTCCTCTAACTGCGAATTTCATTACAAATGAGGGACTCAAAAGTCAAAACTAACAAGATCTATATATATAAAGGAAGAAACTTAACCAAGAGAAAAACACTAAGATTAAAGACTTCACCTTTTAGATCGAATCCAATAATGGAGCAATAATTGGGGGGAATGAAGCCTGGTCCGACGACCCTAACAATAGATCTATACATATATACTTCAAAGGTGAAGAAGTAGAAATGGATCAAGATAATAAAGTCCTCGAGCCAGACAACATTCCCCTCAAAAAAACATAAGCTCCTCATTTTTTCGATCATCTTCCATTAGTACAACCATGCACCAGATTGTAATATATATACACCCATATTTATATATAAGTATGAGAGAGTCTCTATCTTACTTTCTGGCCTCTCATCCCTTTATCCCCCAAAACTTTCGCCTAGTTTCAAGGGAGGGAGAGAGAGAGAGAGAGAGAGTGGGGAGTGAGAGAGAGATGAAATTGGGGAATATGATTTGTTATACATGGGCTTATAAGGAGGCTTAAAAGGATTGAGAGGCACACAATGAGACAAAAAACCTGACCCTACCAGCTGTAGTTCCAGAAATGACCACCACCCCTATGCTCTCTCTCTCTCTCAATTTTGTACATACATACTTGACACAAGACTATACTATCTCGAGTTTCCCAAATTTTCAAACCCTTGCAATTCAACCGTTGGATTGCAATTTGCAAGCGACATGCATCAAAAAATTTGCAATTAGAAACTCATAAATTACAATTTATCTATGGTTTTCATACTAACTGCACTAAAGAACATGCTACTCAAATAATTTTGTGGCCAACACATGATTTAAAGCATCCAAGTAATTAAACACAAAACCAATTTAATGATCCTACCTAACCAATCTTTTAGGATATTATAATTGATAGTATAACAAATTAAAGACCCGCAGCACACACACTGAAATAGAGGGGAATGAATGAAATAAATAGCAATAATAATGCAATTGTTTTTAATGTAGTAGAGAGATAATGAGATGAGGAGCAAGAGGAGCTATGGAGAGTGTGCGCTTCGAAAGTTGTGTTAAACGACATTACAGAGAGAGAGAGAGAGATGGGTGATGAGTGAGTAATGATGGATGAATAATTTAGAGAGAGAGAGAGAGTATCGGGAAATCTTTAATGATGCCATACAAATGAGTCAGAGGAGTAGTTGAGTTATTGATCTGCCCGATAATAGGAACAACATTAATTAATGATAGCCCTCTTTTTTCAATTTTCATTTCTCCTATTTAATACTTGTAACAAAGTTAGGGGACCCTCGTTTGCCGCGTACCTTTATTTTTTTTCTTTTTCATTTTTTGCAATGGTGATGAAACCGAGATCCCACAAATACAATGCTCTACAAGCTAGGGTTATTTATTATTATCAGGCCGCTGTGCACCTATTTTTCATTTGAATTTCGACTTTTCTTTTACTTTCACATTCAAAAAATCACAAATTAATTTGTGTTCCAAAAAAAAAAACAACTAATAAAAAATCGTATTATATGGTGTACATACATCTTATTAAAAGAATTGACTTACCCTGACCTACATCTGTAATTCCAAAAGATATAGAAGAAAAAAATAATACATATATATAATATTGTTTTCAGGCTGTCAACAAGTGAGATGTGACCCATCAATGGAAAATTTTGGAGCGAGGACAATGCCCTACGCCCGAGGGTGGAGTGGAACCCAAATTATATGTTCACTGTTATGTACCTCTAGTCAATGCGAAATGTACAACTCAGTTGCTTTTCTATTTTCATGTTTAAGTCGATCCTCGGTATAATTATACCTATATATGAATTCAAGTGGGCTTAATTGTACCTGCTGTAATTAATAATTCTTACAATATTCATAAAAGGGTACGCACATTTGGAGAGAAATATCAGAGAAAAACAAAAAATATCTGTGGAAATGTGCTTTCAGTATGGTTGAACTAGCTAAAATGTTTGTGGAGAAAAGTTTATTTAATTTATTGTATCCTACAATAATATCTTTCGAAGTAACTAGAGATGAAATCTCCTGAATGTGTACTTTACTACCATATACCATGGATTAGTAAGTATTGAAGATAAATTAATTTTGAGAACATGATACACAATTTTCGTTTAAACATTTGTGCAGCTGGCAAGCACTATATATTATTGCTATATATAAGGGTTTTGTGATCTTTAAGATTTGGAGTTATCTTAGTGTTGGTTGACCCATTAACATGAATTAAATTGGCCCTAGCTAGATTAATTTTGTTGTATGGGAAGATCAAGATTTATAAGGACAAGATTGTGCGAAATTATGTAACAATATCATGAAATTAAGTATCGGGCCGAGTCCATCTAACTAATTACACTTTCTTAAAACTAAGTATAATCGAATTGGACCAACCAAATACTCCCTTCGTTCTTCTTTAAGTGTCCTATTTTGATTTTTTTCTTGATACTTAATAAGTGTTCTATTTCAAAATTTGAGAGTAAAATAATGACATTCTTCCTATTTTACCCTTCTTTAATGCTTGTCGTAATTTGGTAATTAGTTGTTTATATATATTTATGATGGTATTTAATAAGGTCACCTAAGTAAATTTTCCTATTTCTTTGGTATGTGTAATTTGACGGCGGGGAACACTTATAAAAAAAAATGGAGGGAGTACTCTCCTTATTAGGAAAAATAAACTTAAAACTATTCCGGAGATATTTATGTTCTCAAAATTTTATAATAGTCAATTCCAATTTAATTAAAGACAGTTTTATCTAATTATGTATCAATCGTGTGACAGGAAGTGAGGAAAGCTATTATTTTCTGAGCAACACAAATATGTTTTCCATAATTATTTGAATTTGAGAGGAAAACAATGTGATGAATGCAACGAGAGGCTAAGGGTAGGGAGGGAGCTATGGTCTTATTCTGCCAAATTGAAAAGTGCAATATGTCTAAAATTGTTTGATTATTCCAGTCAAACTGCACATGTAATTCTGCCCTAATTAACTACGCATACAGCTGCTCTCTCTCTCACACAATAAAACCTATGATTGACTTGGCAACACACCTACTCTACACATGTGTTGTGTTAGCTCGTATTCTATTCTATTCTATTTTCTAGGTCTCCATGCAATCACATGATAGGTATGTTATTTCATCTAAATGAATTTGGTATTCACATCAGTTCATGTTGCTTCATTTTCATTGAAATGGACCAACTTAATTGGTATTTCGAAACAAATTTCGCGAGACATCTTTATGAGATGGAAGAAATTCAGATTCTCTTTTATACTAGTTTTTAAGTTTTTTTGTTTGTTTTTCATTTGCATCTTTTTGTCAAGTATTGTCTTATTTTTTCAAATTTTCAGTATGATTTCTTAATTTTTTGAATTATTTGTTGACATGTTTGAGTCTTTTAATTAATAACTATCTTTAACGATCGGACCTAATGTTATTAACAATAATATATTAATTTGATTCGAACTTGAAAAATTTGATCACAAGAATATTATCATTCCACGAATAGGTCATTTTCAAAGAGGATAGTACCGCCTGGCTACAAAGCATGTGGCAATATTAATGTGATTAATATTAAATATTTGACAACCGATAGAGAGTATACAAATGTTTGTTTTAATATTCTTTCTCACAGACAACGAAGCATAGCTCAATTGATAATACGATTCTCTTCCAACCTGTAGATCGGAGGTTTGAGTCATGTGTTAGTGTGTTGAAACTAAAAAAAATATACTTTCTCACTGAAAATATTTCAGTTGAGGAAATGGCATGAAATTTAACTCACTGATAACAGTATTTTCCCATATGTACGTGTTCTTGACATCTTGTTCCCATAACTTACTAAAGATTTTTTTTTACTAGATAATTAATAAGATCAATTTTTTTTGCAATATTTTTCAATATGTACGCGTCTGACTTAACGGTCAATTGAGGGCACGTGTCGTGCATGCTCCCGCGCATGGGAGTGGTTGTACTCAAGTAGGGATGTCAATTTAGGCCCGACCCGATTTCGGGCCGGGCTGGGCTATTCATTTCCAGGCCCAGTGAATTTTCGGGCCGGGCCGGCTCGGCCCGAAATGGGCAAAGCCCGGTGGGCTCGGGCCGGCCCGGCAAAAAATGCACTATAATTTATATTTCGGGCCGGGCTGGGCTGCCCAATTTCAGGTCCGGTCAATTTTCGGGCCGGGCCGGCCCGGCCCAATTTTTCCCAAAAGCCCGGCGGGCTCGGGCCGGGCCGGGCCGGCCCGGTAATTTGCCAGCTCTATTAACTCAAGTAATTGCAAATGATTACAAATATTGATACACGGTCATTGTTGTTCGGGCCAACGTGACAACCACGAAAGACACTCCTTTGATTTATTCTTATTTTAAAGGCAATGATGAAATACCGTAAACAAAAATATTTAAAAAAAATATTATTAGTGATTTCTGTATTGTTCTTATTTTTAGCATTATATTTAAATTATATTTTAAAATAGTTTCCAATCTCAACACCACTTTTTTAAAAAAAATTCAAATTTCGTTAATAAGTCAACCTAGCAATTTCGAGCTATGAGAAATCTCAACATCCCAAAAAATCAACATTCTTTTTTTTAGAACACAAAAAAATTAGGTAGAAATAGGATTTTAGCACTTTTTAGATTGAAAATACTAATAATAGCACTACTTTTTAAAATATATAAATTTTAGCACTTTTGTACATTTTTACCCCTCTTTTTTCTATATCATTTATCAGATTTATTTTTAATAAAAAAATGCTTAAAAATTTAATTAGGAAGAATACGCTAAAATACAAGATTTATGTTTTCACTTTTTATTCATTTATCTTCAGAAAGAGTCTTCGTCTTTTAGGAAATCCTCTCTTCCACCGTGAAGCCATGGTCGCCGCCGCCGTCAACCATAGTCGCCGCCGTCAAACAATAATCGCCATCGCCGTCAGATTATTTCGATCTACACCAGCTCTTTCTCCCCTCTCAAAATCGATGCCAAAACAGGAAACCCTAGCCGCCGTCAAGCCATGGAGTCCGCCACTAATACCATAGTCGTCGGCGCCGTTATATTACCGCCGAAAACCATGACAGAATCATCTTCAGCTATTTCCAGACCGGCTATCGTCGTCTTCCACTGGTCATTCCCTCCGGTCACATGGAAAAAAATGAGAATTCAAATGAAAAAAGTGAAAAACTCGAATTCCCATGAAAAATAATGTGAATTCACGTGAAAAAAAATGAGAATTCACATGAAAAAAATGGGAATTCACATTTGAATTCATATGAAAAAAGTAAAAAACTCGAATTCACATGAAAAATAATGTGAAATCACATGAAAAAAATGGAAATTCACATAAAAAAACATGTGAAAGCACACATATAAATTTGTGAATCCGTAAAAATACAAACAGAACCACCATCATCGTCCCTACCAAAGCAATTGTTCATCTCTATCTCCAAAAAAAAGAAGCGGAAAAAATTGGGAGGAATCTTCCAACGATGCTGGCGAACACGAGTAGGAGAGGGGCGGTGGCGAGCACCGGAGCGAGGCGGTGGCTATTGGTGGCGACTGACGATAGAGGAAAGAGGGAGGATGGGTTATTGGCCGTTGGGGGAGACGGAGACTGAGAGCGACGGTGAGACGGTGGCCGTTAGGGAAGAGGAGACGGAAGCGCGGTGGACGGATGAGTGGTGGAGTAGCTACAGTAGAGTGTTAGAGAGAGAGATGTTGAGATTTGAGAGGAAATTATGGGTTGAGCGGCTGATGAGGTGAGTGCAATTTTAGGATTAGTGGGTAGTTTTTATTTGTTGAATAAAATATACTTTAATAAAAAGGGTAATGGCCTGTAAATTCCTCAACTTTCAGCAATTTCTGGTTTTGCTCTCCACCTAAAGATTCTGCATGTAAATTACTCAACTTTCAATTGTTTCTGATTTTGCTTCCGGCGATGGGATCCGACAAGAATAATTTTGAAAATTTATAGACGTGACTTAAATTAATCTATGTGGCACTCTCGTGTCATATATGTAAATAAAAAAAATAAAAAATATTCCATGTCATCATGCCCACCCCTCTCTCAGTCTCGTTGTCCTCTGCTTTCTTTCATTCTCGCAGAGATAATTCAACCGAAAAAATACAGATCATGCGCTAGAAGGCACCCATAAAATCACAAGAATTTTAAATCCTACTCACACCCATACAATCTTGAATTCATCAAATCTCCAAATAGCCAGAACAATAAATTTCACATCCATACGAAGGAAAAACACTGACAAATCTAGCAAACTAATCTTGGACAAAGAGAGAGAGTGGGTGGGTCAATCTGGTTCACCAATCCCGACGAGAAGTACCGGATCGAAGGCTCCTTCGCCTGCTAGAACTACAAGGTGGACGCGACCAACAACGTCATGCTCGGAGAAGACGTCTTCGATCTGGGGCCGGGCGGTTTCACGATGGTGTTCTTGGTGAGGGTTTTGGGGGTAGTTTTGGTGTCGAAGAAGGAAATTGTAGCGGTGGTGGCGAAAGGGGCACAACTTGGTGACGATGAAGGAAATTTGGACGGGAATGGAGAGAGAGAGGAGAGAGATAAAGAGTGAGAAAATCTGGCAAGAAATCTAATTCTTTTTTATTAAATAAATTTTAAAACGACGTCGTTTTGTTCATCCGCCGAATTGGCCAACTCAAATTTTTTGGCGGCCATGTCAACATTAATTTGGGGGAAATTCAACCTCGGATTCAAAATCAGAAACAATTGAAAGTTGAGGAATTTACAGGTAGAATCTCTAGGTGGAGAGCAAAACCATACATTATTGAAAGTTGAGGAATTTACAAGCAGAATCTTTAGGTGGAGAGCAAAACCAGAAATTGTTGAAAGTTGAGCAATTTACAGGCTATTCCTTAATAAAAATATATATTGTTTTAATTCATTTACAATAAAATATATTTTAGAAAAAGAATGAGGGGTAAAAAAGTCAAGAAGTTCTATTATTTGTATTTTTAAAAAGTGATGCTATTATTAATGTTTTTTTTCCCTACAAGTGTTATAATCATATATTATCTCAAAAAATTAACGATCTAAAATTCAATATGGCGCAAAAATAACAATATATTGTGTATAAAAAAAATAAGAAAACTGTAAATAAATTTTTTTAGTTTGTAGATTATTATTATTATTTTAATTCAAATACAAATGACGATTTCAAGGACCAGCAGAATCCACCGTTTGGGACACATTTTAATCTCCGTTTGGGACACATTTTAATCTCCTTTCTGATAAGCAGCAATTTGGTTGGCGCGCGCTCTCCATTACCACCAAGACCTTTACAGAAGCTGGCATCGATAATTATCTGAATATCTGCGACTAACTTATTTGTATTTCTCGGAGATGATAATTTAAACTAATCCCTTTCATCAACAGAAATTTCTTGCTTGTTTCTTGCACTTTTGCTTAATGATAATTTAAATTAATCCTTTTCATCAACAGAATTTTCTTGCTTGTTTCTTGCATTACTTTTGCTTAAGGATGACATTTTCACGATGACCTTTTAAAGTCACTTTCTATTTGGTTTTCTTTGTCCCATATATCATTTCACTATTTTAATAAATTATTATAAAAATAAATATATACTAATAAGAGAGGAAATTCATTCTAACCAGTACAAAGATAGTGTATACCTCCCACGACCACTTTTGGTAGTATATATAAGCAGTACCCACTGACCCCACCAATAAGATTATTATATCCATTTTTTGTGTATAAAATATTGTATAAAATAAGGGAAAATATTGATATATACTAGTCAACCTCATAATCATACAATATGCGTAAGATTCTTTTACCCTTCTACTGAATTTTTTCATTACATATTCTGATTTATCAATTCAAGTTTTCAATTTGGAGATAAATCATGCAACACTATCAGGCTCATCACACTTCCGTATAACTAAAATCAAAGTATACCAACTTCATACCTCTTTGACCGGAATGCTACCGGGTATTTCCACCGGAAGTTTTAGGGACCTCGTCCAACCACACGATCGCAACCGATGGTTTCCAGACACAGACTCTTTCAGCAGCACACAGCACAACCCTCGTTCGTTTCCTACTCGGGGCGTAGGGTTTTCGGTCGGTACACAAAGAAAATAATATACTGGAAGGGGTGAACAAAAGCCCAAACTTTTATTTATAGGAATTATATAATATTTATTACAACATAAGTATATCTCCTTTAGGGAGGAGACAAACTTGTTTAGCTACCTATGGTAGCGGAATTGAAATACATAAACTAAACTATACTAGAATAGGAACTATACTATAACAATTTTTATTTGTGGAGAGAGCAGAGAAGATGGTGTGGAGGTTTTCCGATGGATTTTCGATGATCAATGCTCTCTTCAATCCTTGTTTATATAGAGGTCTGTGTTAAAGGCCTCCCCCTGCATTATTGCCTCGGATGCTCTTATCCTTGGCCAGCTTGACCAGCTTGATTCCACGTTATTGAATGAAGACAACCAACTTTTGGTGTGAGTCCCTTTCTTGTGACTAATGGACCACTTTTCTATTGATAGTGGTTCTCATGTTGCTTTACCCATCTGTTATTTAGTGGGTAATCACTTTTTTCTCCACCCACTACTGTCGTTTTCTTTTTAGTGGGTGCTCTAGCTCAGAGTCACATGACTCCACCAACCTGTGTCGGGAATTTACTTTTTTCCCGGGGCCCTGGGCATCCTTGCTTTTGGCAGCGCCTTCTGCTCGAGATGCTCGTTGGACCGAGCCTTCTCTTTTCCCTTTCTAGGTAAGAACCCTTTCCCGAACTCTGGTTCCTTTTGGTTCTGACAATCCGAACAAACACGCTCAGACCAGTTTCCAAAATGAGCCATGTTGCAGTATTTGCGATGAGTTTCTTTGCTCGTCACAATCTTGTTTTCCCAGAGCAAGGTTCTCTTTCTTTCGAAAGCTTCCTCTGCGAATCTTGTCGATTTTCCTGTCATAGTGTTTAACAGGAATGATCCGTTCACTGAATTATGAAAGAATTTGAAGGGGAACTTGACTTTGTCCATCTCAGTGAGACAGACCCATAATCCCCATGCTCTACTGGTAGAGATGAGGTCTTCTGGTAATGTAGAGACTAGAGTAGTCTCTTTCTCTGCAGGCGCTTTGATCTTTTCGAGGGCGCGTGCATCTGGTCTTCGAAGCCTAATATAGTGGAAGGCTTCATGGTTTCCTTTCCCATTCTGGTTACGAACTAATAAAATACAGCTCCAAAATGTCACCTCGGCTAAGCTGTGGATTGTTAGCCCAGGTATCATACACCACTTCTTGAATTCACTTAGGTAGATTCTTGATTTCGGCGAATGATGGAGATGTGGTATAAACTGAAGCAAGTGCTCCGAATTCATACCATCTTTTGACTTCGTGTGGATCTGAATTTGGCATCATCCACACCGGAGGATATTTCCCCGAAACATCAACCCTTATTTTTTCTGGGTTGATTCCAGTCCTTGTATTGAGCTTCTCCCAGCTAGCTTGATATATCTGCCAAGAAGAAGAAGAAACCTCAATCTTATCAGTATTAATCTTAGAAGTGTCAGTCATTGGCCTAAGATTAATCTCTCCCGCTTTTTCCCCAGTGGTGCTGGATTGACATGATGGTTCAGAGTGTGACCCCTGAATATCACCACCTTAGAACTTGGGCAAGAGGTATTTGAATCCTCTGCTACAGGTTTAAAGCCATGTACTCGAAACTCTTCTTTTACCAAAGAATCTTTGGCCACCCGAAGGATTGGTGTTTGACATGCAGCCCAGAGTTGCCCCTGAGACCATATGCAAGCTCGTATTCTCTCGGGGACTTTCGTCTTGTCGAGAGTCTGCAATCTTCCTGCTTGTTCAGCATTC
This sequence comes from Agastache rugosa, assembly GCA_031470985.1. NCBI lineage: Eukaryota > Viridiplantae > Streptophyta > Magnoliopsida > Lamiales > Lamiaceae > Agastache > Agastache rugosa. Next base: position 13,150,499 of record CM062609.1, read on the forward strand.
AGAATGCACTCGTCCCACTCTCCCGTTAACATCTCTAGATTCTCTCTGAGATGACTATGGGCCAGTAGAATGAAGTTCACATCAGTTTGCTCCATTTCTTGTTAGGAAATCTGCAAGAACATTTTCGTGAGATTTCACAATGACAATATCAAAAATATAATATTGGCATTCAGCTTGCCATCTAATTAATCTAGCCTTTTCAGGCTTAGATTCTATCTTGTTTCTTAAGAAAGCCTTAACATGTGTGTTATCGACTTTCAAAGTAAATTTCTTTGCTAATAAGAATAAAGACCATTTTTTAAATGCCTTTCGGACTGCAAAGAATTCTTTCTCGTTGATGTGCCATCGAATGACCTCATCTTCTGAGAATAAACCACTACAGTATCTGCAGGGTTCTTCCCTATTAGGAGTGATCTTGGTTGAGACTGCTGCCCACCAATAATCACTTGCATCTGTATACAGGACTAAGTCGTCTTCGTCCTGTGGTATCGAGAGTTTTGGGAGATTTCTGCAAACCTCTTTTAACTCTTTCATTCCCTGTCGATGTTCTTCTTTCCAAATGAACGGAACATCCGTTTTTTAGTAATGTACTGAAAACTTTTCTATGTTTTGCGAGATCTTTAATGAATGGTTCCGCAAAATTAACAACTCCCAAAAAACTCTGAAGTTGTTTATTTTCTTTTAGATCTTCAGGAAAATTCTGGACCTTTTGAACAATATGGTCCTGCAAAATAATTCCTGCTTCATCAATCTCTATACCCAGAAATTCCATTTTTCGAGTTGCAACGACTGCCTTTTTTTCAGACAGTACTAAACCTTCTTTATAACAAACATCTGCAAAGATCTCAAGAAGTTTGATATGTTCTTCCATATTCTTTGATACAATTAAAATATCATCAATATAGACGAACATAAAAGAAAAATAATCGTTAAATAGATTATCCATCTTTCTCTGAAATATTTGAGGCGCATTAGCTAACCCCATTAGCATTACATGTGGAGTAGAGAAGGCTGTAAACTTCTTACTACTCTCCTCCATGCGAATCTGGTAGAAACCTGACTTGCAATCAAACTTAGAGAATACCTTAGCATTTCTAATGCAATTAATAAGGTGTTCCCTACTAGGGATAAAATATCCATCAAACTCCAGAATATCATTAATTCCTTTGTAATTAATAACTAATCTGGGTTTACCTCGTTTGAGGTTTGAGGTTCATCAGGATTGGTCTGTATCTAACAAACTCATACTCATTTTCTGGCTTCACCTTCAAGGTAGCTTTGAGCTTGTTTCTGTCCCACCATGCCAAAGGATTCTCATTGTAATTCCTTTTAATCTTTCTTTTGACATCTTCTAGGGACACCTGCATCTCTTCCTTAATATCTTGATGAGATATTAAAGATGCTTTGAGGATCTGGACCTCTTCATCATTGAGATCCTCATCCCTAATACAGCTTAGCACTGCTTCGCTGAATCTCCTTTGATCCTTCATTTTTGGGTGTCGAAGTTTTCCTTCATCACCACGCTTGCTGCGAAAACTCAATGGTATCTGGCGATTAAAAGCCCCTTTGAGCCTCTGGACAATGGTTTTGTGATCGCAAATGGTTGTAAACACCAATTGCCTCTTTTCATTATCCTGCATATATCTTTTGAACATCTGTAGGAAATTGTTTCCCAACAGAATATCTGCACCTGTATCATAGAAATAAATTGGTGGAGTTTTAACCTTATACCAAGGTGTACCTCTGGCTCCGCCAATTAGAATTTCCGTCTCTTTTACTCCTTTAGCCAAGAGCAAAATTTTCTTTGAGAAATCTCTTCCTGCAATTTAGGGTAGATCATCTTCTACCTCGGCTGGGAAGACTCCTCGTTTTGCAGTATAAATTCCTGCACGTGAATCAATATAAGCAGCAAAATATTCTGCTTTATATTTTTCATATAACATCCCTATAGAGATGTATATGGAGAATGGACTTGTCATTCGATTAATAGTTTTCTTCCATTAATCGTGATTTCCATTCCATCTTCTTTATTTGCCCAAGGTTTGTGATCCTCAAGAAAATCCAAACCCAATAGCAAAATTGCTTCTCTTCCGGCTCTGCCTTTGATCTCCATCACTTGTCCCCCAATCTCCAGGGTACCTTTGTAATGATTGATCTCCGGCTGCTGCAGATAGTAAAGAACATTACAAGGGAAGTTGGTTTCCCACTTTGTAGTGTCAAATTTTACTATCACTTCTCTCCATCCATCGGGACATTTCAGATTCACTGGAACCTTGTTATTCTGAGATGTTTGAGGATGTGCTTCTCGAATGAGACTCCGACTCCTCCCATATGGCAAAGACATGATTCTGTCTCCTTGGAAAGATAATCTCCCTGAAGTTATCCTGAGACTTTGGTCGTGTCTCATGACTTCTCTATCTCGGATTTGAATATCAACATTCCTTAACCGAGCAATTTCCACTCTATCGGGACAAACTGCTGTTGTCACCTTGTTGAAGATATCTGGTATCTCAATGAACTTCTTTCCTAAAAATAACTCAGTGTGATGTGAGTTGGAAAGAGCATATGATACCTGATAAGTAATGGAGTAAGGTCTATTTCCTTCCTCTAGTAAATCCTTGCGTTTAAAGTCCTGATAAAGCATCAGGGCTTTGCTGAAATGGGTATCATTAAGATTGTAAGCAATCTTTGAATAAATGATTCCCACTACTTGTCCTGTACATAGATCTCCCGCAATTGTTCCCAATACGGAATCTTTCAGATTTCTAACTCTTTTATCGCATATAGCGATATCGATCGGCGTGTGAACTCTGATAAAGAGAGTCGATTTTAACATCAACTGGATTGCTCCAATATGGATCCAGTTCATCTTTTCAGCGACTTCGGGCTTTATCTTTGATAGATCTTCCCTGATGTCACTAGCTGGAATCAACTGCATCTCCACTTGATTCTCTGTAAGCTCTATAGGAAGCGACATTTCTCGTCTAGAAATTCCATAGACGATTTGTTGTTTCCTGCTCCTTAGATTAAAATTCCTCAGAATTTGATAGAATCTGAAAAGCCTTGATACCTTTGTATATTCAGACTCTTCTTCATGATTTTGTCAATCAGACTTTGAGAGAGAGTTGTGTGACTTGAGAATCTCGTCCTGTCCTCTTTCTCCTGATGAACAATCTCTGGATCAGTCTGACTCCGATCTAGTTCCATCAGACCATTCTGAATCTTCTTCGCTGAAGACTTCTTCTTGTTCATATATACTCTCATCCGAGGGTATATCTTCGAACTGATATACTTGTATCAGTTCTTGGTAGTAGATGGCATCTTCGATATTCGGAGTGGACTCGAATTTATTGATACCTCTTCTCTCGTTGTTAGGGCAATTTGTGGAAATATGCCCCTTTGCACCGCACGTCCAGCAGTTGCAATCCTTGAAACTTTCATTAACTCTAGTGAGAGTTCTTCTGAAAGTTTTCTTGGCAGGTGTCCTTCCTTGGGATTTATTATCTCCTCGGAAAGGATACCTATTCCTTGATGGTCCACTTCTTTGGCCTGATTTGTAAGATTAGGCCTTCTGTCTTGAGCATCTGGTTCTTGGTTTCCAAGAATTTCTTTTTGGATCTCCACCTTTATGATAGGTCTATTTAGATGTATAGCAGATGCGACAATGAAATATAGAAATGTTTGGTACATGAAGCCGCAATCTGATAGCTATACATCTAAATAGACTTAGATAGATAGAAATTAATCTTGATTTGGAATCAAAGAAAGATAGTGAAAATAGCTCTTATCTTGTGACTTGAAAGAAAGAGTTCCCTGTAAAGGAAGGGAATAACAACTTGTTCCTGTAGAAAATATAGCAACAAGAAGATTGAATTGGAAATATCGACAAATTCTTTCCAAGTCCAAAGAAATGAAATTAAAAAGTGAGGCGTGAAACCTATTTTTCTTGCTTTTCTTCAGCCTCGTTCTCCTCCAATGATCGTTGGCAAATCATGGTCATCGCAGTTTAGAGGAGCATATTTGTCGATTCTCCTCAATTTCTTCATGTTCCTCAGAGCGGTTGCTTGTTGACACCACTCTGAAAGCTTTCGATGTACATATGACATCCTTCTTGCAACGTTTTCAGGATCTCCTGGTTCATAATCCCGAATCAGCATCTCTTTCTATGGGCTTGAAATTTCAGAAAGAAAATTTCCAGTGCAACTCTATCATCAACTTTAGATTGATGTTGATAAAGAGTAAAGAGCTGTAGAAACTTGTTAAGCGATTGTTGATCTAGGACTGCAAGTCTTAGATTATACAATAAGATTAAGTATTTCTTTCTCTTTTCTTGATCAAATCCGTCGAAATATCATTCTCCCAGAAAATGGTTTTTAAAAATCGTTGCCATATTCTGGACATGCTCTGTGAAGTTTTCACTCTCAAAACATGAATTCTTGATGTCCACAGGAAAGAATTCCCATGCTATCTTGACAATTCCTGCAAGACTCATTTCGAGAATTCTTACGAATCATTCCCTGTTCAAATCGAGAGTTGCTGCTGCAATTCTCAGGGCTGACGTCCACTCGTCAATTACGGATTCTCAATCTTTGAAATTTACTTCATCAATGTCGAGCATTACTCCGTAGGGATGGATATGATCCAGGGTCGCCTTTCCATAAGGTGTATCCTGTACCTTTGGATGTGGCCTTCTAGCCCTTGTCCTTCTTGCCGCCATGTATGCATCATTTGGAGTATGTTGATCATACCTTGCTCCAGTCTGAAAATCCTGAACTACATTAATGGCTGCGGGTGCATTTTGAAAATCTTGTTGATTTCCAATAATGGCTCCTGGTGGAAGTTGATTCACCGACTGTGGATTTTGGACCACATTCTGGTTCATTTTTAAATCAACCATCTTCATGTTAGCAAAAGATTCTGCTAACTCCTGGAGGTCTTCAAGTTTGATTCTTTCAAGATTATTCATCTTTTTCTTTCTCGAATCATTATTTTCAAGGCCTCCATATTGGGATCCTTTTTGGTTTTTCCCACTGGAAATGGATAAGTGGGTTCATTACCAAAAGGATTTCTCCTTTGACTGGAACGAGGTTGTTGCTCCAGTTTTTCGACCCGTAATTGGATCTCCTTCAGAATATTATAAATTTCATCATGTTTCATAGCAATCTTGTAAAGATCGCGTGGTACACCATACAGGCTATCGCCATAATGTTGTACTGTCTTCTGTATTTCTCTCAGATCCTCCGATATCTTGGATGAATCTGGAGTAATCTCTTGATATAAAAGAATAGATGATACTCCTTTATCTTTCTTTGGTTCCATCAGGCTGTGCAGCATAGAGCTGATTCCAATTAATTCCCAGATGAATCCAATGGTCTCTTCTCATGGCATGTTCTATCTCCCATTCAAAGCAGATACAACTATGGAGAAGATCTTCTTTTCTTTTGATTCCTTGGAGGCAGGAATCAATTAATTCTTTCTCCTGGTTTTGTTGGATCAGGATATCCAACTGCCTTCTCCAGTGTGTTAGCACACTCTGGTATCTTATCCTTCTTTTCTCCAAGATTTGGAGACGTTCATGGAAATATCCACACCTTGGACATCCTTCAAGATCCATCAGATATGATTATTCTGATGGTTTCTCCTCATGGTGTTTATCACCTCGAACTGGAGAGCGCTCAGATTTGCATCGCATCTCCTCTTTTCCTCAATCTCTTGGATGAAAGGCTCTATGTATTCGAGCCTTCTTTCTCGTACGACTCGAGAGTCGAACAATTCTCTCTAGAATGTCCATAACATCTAGTTTCTTTCTCTTTTTACCCCAGATCTTGGAGATAATTCCTGTAACACTCGCATCTCGGACAATTGTCCGGATCCATGTTTTCTTGATGTCTCCTCCGTTAGGATAATACTTAAAGCAATAAATAAAATATAATTCCATAATAAACCTTAGGCTCTGATATCAATTTGAAAGCGTAGGATCGATTAGCAAAATATGTAATAAAGAAATACGTAGCTATCATTTAAATAGCTAAAATAGGAGGGTAAATACATGATTTTATATGATTTTGATTAACTAGTCAATATTTTCCCCATTTCTACACAAATAAGACACATTTTTGAAAAATGTCTCAATAGATATAATTAAGAAAGTCAAAAATTCTTAGTGGTTATGGGTTATACGTGTCTTCAAAACTGGTTATGGGTGGTATACACTATCACCATACTGGATATACCTAAATAATCATCTACTAATAAAATGTAATCATTTCACTTTATTAAAGAAGTTGTCTTAGTAAGTTTACATAGCTGCAAAATGCAATTTCAAAACATCAGAAAACCTTATTTTGCAGTTAACCAAACGAATGGGCTAGGGTTAGCTCAGTTAATGAATGATTATGTGTGTAAGGGATGACAAATCGCGCGATAAAATGTTGTCAAACTTAATAACTACTCCCTCCCTCCCACAAAAGTATGGTTCGCCATTTTGGAACATGACCCCACTAATTTTTCTATATTTTAAACATCACAACAAATTAAATAATTGGGTCTCTTACTCCACTCAAAATACATTTAATATTTTAATCCTCACACCAAATAACACTTTCTTAAAACATGTGTCAACATTCCCACAACATACTTTTGCGGGATGGAGGGAGTCTTAATTATATAAAATAAAATACGCTTGGGCAGAAGAAATTTTAAGGTAATAAGCTCAAAACAAAACCTTAAACATAATTTGCAACTACAACACATTTTTTCAAATTTTGTATTTACAACATCAAATTTTAATATTTTGCAATCACAATATACATTTCTTTTTAAGCAACAAAATTACGATCTTTGATCGATAAAACGACGTCATTTTAACAATATACATTGGACAAACTTTCACCGAAAATAAGGAATAATATTGAGCTCTCAGAAAAAAAAAATAGAAAAGTGGTTTCATACTTGTAATTTCTTAAAAATGGTGTTATACTTGAATATATATTGTATTTATTTGTGACAATTAGTCCAAATTTGAAGTACGTAGCGTAAGTCCTATATCTATGAACAAAACTTTTTTTTTTCTTTTTTCTAGTTTCACAAACACACGCACACATGATTCGAACACCCAACCTATAGGTTGGGTGGGAAACAGTAAACATTTCGAAAATTATTTGTCCCACGGTTTTCTTTGTCCCATATTTCATTTCAGTATTTTAATAAATTATTATAAAAATAAATATATACTAATAAAATGTAATTAATATTTATTACTAAAAATTAAACTTAAAAATATTATATATATTAATTTTGAAATAATCAACAATTAACTAAAAGTTGCTAATTAAATATAAAAAGTAATTATAAACCTAATTTATTAATGACTGCCCTAATTAATAATTGTACAATTGAACTAAGACAAAATATTGAAATAAACGGAAAAAAAATGTAATGGAAGATGAGTGGGACATATAATGTACAAGAAATTTACATGTTGGTATGTTGGTACAAGAAATCGGTAGTTAAACTTTTTTAATAATTATACTTAATGGTATAAAAATATGCATACTTTAGCCGCCCACATCAAAATTATACAGCTATTTTAGGCTACTTTTTGTGTCATCTTTCGTCCTTACTGTCCCATTCATTTATTACACTTAAAAATACCCAAAAAAGAAGAAAATGAAAATTACACTTAAAAATTAAGAACAAAACGTATATTTTCTCTCACACTTTCCCTTTTTTGTGGGTGTTATACTATGTTCGGTTGTTCCTTATGGGACATCTAAGTAGTAATAGATCTTGTCTGTGAATAGAAAGGTTTCGAATTTAATGTTCACCGCTCTCCTTTTCCAAAAAAAAATAAAATACTATGTTGGGTTGACGAAGATGCAAATGAATTAATGTTTTTGAACTTCAATATAAATTTGGACTTGGCCTGTTAATATGTCTTCAATGATATATGATAAAAATAAGAAGTAAAATTTGGAATAGTCAAAATAGATAGTGAAAACTAATAGTTGACCACAAACTTTATTTTCATAAATTCTGTCAAACTTTGAGGATTTTGGACAAAATTGCCCCTAGAAATCGATGTTGTGCAGCGTTTGGTACACTTGGTACGAATGAGATCCGTTCGTACCAGTCGTGCCAAGTTATGGCGTTGCGACGTGGTACACTTGGGACGAATGAGATCCGTTCGTACCAAGTTATGGTGTTGCACAACTGGTACACTTGGAACGAATTCGTACCAGTTGTGTCACACTTGGCAAACTTCGTATTAGTTGTGTCAAGTTAAAGTAAGGGTATTTAAGTCTATTCAGCTCAAAGTTGGTGACCAACATTTATTTTTCACTAACTTGATTTGCTATTTCGCACCATTATCACTAAAAATAAAGTATAAATTTACATGAATGAAATATTTTTGAATATATATACTGTATATCCAGTGTGATAATAATAAAAAAAAAATCTAACCAATATATTCCTGATGTGGTCACAATAATATGACCGGGTAGGTCATGTGTGTATATCAATTAAGAAATAATCAACTTTTTAAAAAGGACAAAACACAATTAAATGGCAAAAGATTTATTTAGACTCCAGCCCATTCTCACATATATCTATTGGACAAGTACTGAACCATATGAAGTAAACTGGGCCCAATCTATGTACGCGTTAGAGATTGGGGCCTATTTTATCACCCGACCCATATTATTAATTTATGTCCTACTATTTATTTTACTTATTATATTTGGATGGATACATTTAATCACAAATTCATGATATTAAAAATAACCTATAATAAATATATTAATATAAAATTTTTGACCATTTGTTTTTGGCACCATTCTAAGGATACTTTTGTCATTTTATTTGCATCAATTTTTCTCGAGCAATAATACTTATTTTGTTGCCGCAGAAGTTAATTGATGTTTTGGGTGCCAGTTTTTGGACCTTTGTGATAGCCACCCTTATAAATAAACTCCTATTCTATCTCTTGAACAAAACAACCTCTTTATTTGAATTGAATCCCTCCGACATATCTCGAGCGAGAGTGAGATTCACGATAACTTTTATATTCGAAAGAGACAATCCAGTAAAGACGATCGCCGCAGTGGCTGTCCGGTACCAACCAACAGTCTCTCGCCTTGCCTGCCGCTGTAGATATGCTATCGGATAAATTTGTTGCTGTCGATGTTAAGAAAATGGATTATTTGTTATAAAGTTGCAAAGAGAAAGTGACTTTTTGGAGAGTATTTTAATTTTTTATCGAACCAAATAGAAGAGAGAATGGAGAAACTAGTTTTTTTAGATATAATGTTAATTTATGAGTTATATTAATAGTATTTATTATGTATTGTGGGGTGTTGTAATTTCTATTTAAGGAAATGGATTTATTTAAATGAGACATACATGAAAAACAAGCCTATTTGAATTGGTATGGTGAGAGCATGTTGCACTCACCATGTTCTTGTTTGTATCAAAAGGTTGCCTTGGAATTTATTTATTCATTATTATTTTTTTTTAAATTACACAAGGTTTACATATATATGTGGAAGAAATCATATGTAAAAGTCTTTTCCTGTAAGAAATAAGAAGCGATCTAGACTATTGATCTTTGTAGATCTACGGTTGTCACTGACCGGTGCATTATAATTGAACATAAAATGCATTATCGTAACAATGTATTGTACTCCCTCCGTCCATGAAAAAGAGCCCCATTTGGGTGCTGGCACGGAGATTAAGAAAAGCTGATAAAGTTGTTTTTAGTAGGTAAAAGTTTAATTGTAGGGGTTTAGTGTTAATGACTTCATTAAGTTTGATAATCTTTGTTGCTTTTTACTGCTCATCTCACATGGAATAAGTGTGGGTGAATAACAAATTCATTGAATTAATACCAAACAAATTGGGTGTTAATGTTGCTCATTTCACACGCACACACCATAATTAATCATGTTCATTTTTTGTGGCTATTTAATTTTTGTCCAGTAAATAAAAATATGAATAAAAACACACACACACAAACATTAAATAAAAATACACAAGCATATGAAATTTTTGGAGGGAAACAAAAACCATTCATTAAATAAGTAATGCAACAACAAATTTTATTCATTACAGTGATGTGAATAAAAATTTTGGGGGGAAGTTTAAACATCACCTAACCCCCCAAAACCTCAATAAATACAGCCAACATGTTTAGATTCTATTCATTACAGCAACTCAACAATAACTACAACAATAAGTACATATAGAAGGAAATTATGGTAGATCCACGAAGTAAGCCAAATTTAACCGATGACGAGCGAAACACCGTTGTACAGTGGCTGCTGCAGCACAGCAGAAACGGGAAACTCAACTGGGGAGCAAAAAAGAAGGCATCGGAGTTCTTCAAGCTAGATGTGAAGACCATTTGGAAGATATGGAAAGCAGCAGCAACACAGCAAAGTCAGGGAGTCCCTGTCCATGTAAAATCAATGAAAAAAGGATCAACACATGCAGACAAATGGAGAATTGATGAAAATAAAGTCAGAAATCTCTCAGTCCTACAGAGGTCATCATTGAGAGTAATGGCAGGTAATCTTGGTGTTAGTAAGAGCTTGATTCATGTGTGGGTGAAAGAGAAAAAGTTGCAGCCACATACCAATGCCATAAAACCTTTTCTTACCCCCCAAAATAAGCTGTCCAGACTGAATTGGAGTCTAAGTCAGCTAGGTCACATAATTGAGGATGGTAAGATAAAGTTTCAGAACATGTACAACACCATCCACATAGATGAGAAGTGGTTTTACCTCAGCAAAACAAAAGATAGATACTACCTGCTGGTAGGAGAAACTCAACCACATAGAACATGCAAATCAAAGAGATTTATCCCCAAAATCATGTTTAATTCTGCTGTTTCAAGGCCAATTATAGATATGGAGGGCAATGTCATCTTTGATGGAAAATTTGGCATTTTTCCATTCATCATAGAAGAGGCAGCTCAAAGGAATTCCAAAAATAGAAGCAAGGGCACAATGGAGATTCATCCAATACCAGCAATCACAAAACCAGTCATGAGGAATTGCCTAATCAATGAGGTCAGTTTTTTATTCTTTCAACAGTACACTATCAGAATTCTGGGACAGATTCATCATTTAGTCTCATAAATGCAGATGATACCAGTATTCAAGGCCAAGTGGCCATCATGTCTCAGCAAGGATATATTTATTCAACAAGACAATGCAAAACCACACATTCAAGACAATGATCCAGAATTCATGGCAGTTGCAAGATCTGATGGATTTAATATCCATCTAGTCTGCCAACCTGCTAATTCTCCAGACACAAATGTCAATGATCTAGGCTTCTTTAGATCCATACAATCACTGAAAGATCAGAATCCAGCAAGTGGGGTTCAACAATTACTAGAAAATGTGAAACAGGCATATGCAGATTACCCACCAAGTAAGATAAACAATGTCTTTCTTACTTTACAAGGCTGTTACACAGAAATCATGAAGGTGAAAGGGTGCAACAATTACAAGATTTCTCATTTGGGAAAGGAAAGACTTGCAAGGCTAGGAAAGCTACCAGAATGTCTAGAAGTTGAAGAACAACTTGTGAGGGATAGCTTGGACTTCTTAAAGCAGCATGGAACTGGTGAGGACAGGTTCTACAACTTAGACAATCTAATTGAGGGAATGCAGAAGGTTGCTGTAGAAGAGTAGTTTAGGGCAGTTTCTTTTTGCAGAAAATGGTTTACAGGTACAAACAATGTAATGGCAGAAATCATGAATTGTTTGGAATGTAATCTACATATATTTTGGTTGGTTGCAATGAAGGATCTTTTTGTCTCAGCAATTTCATTTTGCATCATTGACATCATATTTTACACTTTTAGCATCTCAATTCAACCTCCAAAACTAGGGTAAACTACACCTAGTGGTGGCATCACAGAGATAGCATCAAGTGCAGAATCTGTTTCATATCAGAAACCAACAAATAATTCGACCATCAAAGACCAAGTGTAGAATCTGTTTCATATCAGAAAATTAACAAAAACGACAGCCTCATATCACAGAATGAAAACACATATAGACAACAATACAGATAGGGACAAATGCAGATGCAGGGACAACAGAAGACCAAGTGCAGAATCTGTTTCAAATCAGAAACCATCAAAGACCTAGTGCAGAATCTGTTTCAAATCAGAAACCATCAAAGACCTAGTGCAGAATCTGTTTCATATCAGAAAAATAACAAAAACGACAGCCTCATATCACAGAATGAAATCACATATAATGGCATCACCAGCCCCCAAAACCAACAGATCAAGAGTAGTATCATTAGATCATAAAAAGGGACAAATCGAGTGCATCACTTATTTTTCACAGATCACAACATGAAATGCACAGATAATGGCATCACCAGCCCCCAAAACCAGCCTCTCGCATCAGAACAAGAGTAGCATCATCTGCACAGAACGTAATGACCTGATTTTATGAGAGATAGCACACTAGGGAAAAATATCCCAAGGCACTGCAGATACTGAATTCTTGCTTCTTCGTTAGCATACACGTTTGGAATAAAAGGAGGCATCTCTCTTTCAGCACCAAGGTCGTGGATCTCCAAATCAACGGTGGAATCGCAGATCAGAAGACATCCACCCTCGGCCGCCGTCGCATCGGAGAGATCGAGCATCTCCGAATCAGAGAGAGAAACGACTTGGGATTTACTCTCTGCGACAGTGAACAAGGTTTCCGGTACCATTTGGACGGAATCACTCTTCAAATATGGAGATTCCCACGAATAGATGGGAATAGGAGAGAAATGAGTTGCAATCGGGGTCGATAGATCCTCCGAGAACACGAAATCATCTGCAAGATTAGGGCCATGAGAGAGCGGTGGTGATTTGGACATTCTCAGTAGAGAGTATCGGTGAGAGAGGATGAGAGCTTAGAGTTGCAGAGAGAGAGGAATGCAAGAAATGAGAGATGTCGGCCAGATGAGAGAGAGACAAATTAGGGTTTCTAGAGAGTGTGCGAGATGAGAGAGTTATTTTGGGCTGGGTAGGTGGGTTGGATAATTAGTGGGGTAATTAGTGGGTTAATAGGTTCTGTTAATTTAATTGGGTGGGTCCATAATGGCAAAGGGTAGTAAATAAGGGAAAAGTAGGAGGGTGTAATTGTACGAAAAGGTAAATGAAGCTTTATTTCGTGGACAGATTTTTTGTGGTAAGTAGGGCTCTTTTTCATGGACGGAGGGAGTAGTAAATAAAAAATGCATTATTATGACTGTGCATTTTAATAAGACATAAAATATATTATTTAGTACATAAAATGTATTATTATTATTTTTTACGAGAAAAGTATTTTTTATGTGAACCGATCCATATATATATATATATATATATATATATATATATATATATTATCAGATAAATCACTATACCATCACATAAAAAATTCGCACGAACGTGAAAAGTCTGCGCGGATCGAGAAGTTTGTCTGGGCTCAATAAGTCTGCCACATTTATCGAGTTCGAGTATTGCTTAGCTCTATCTACTTATTCCTAGAAGACGAGGATTATTGAAGTTTGGCCTTCCAAGTCTGTTTTAACTTATTTCCTCCTTTTGCTCTTCTTATTCTCCTCCTTTTTATGGTCAAGTTGATCTTACTAGTCCACTCTTAGACAGACATCTATTGAAAAATGTTATTTTAAAACAATAATTAAAGGAATTAAAATACTTATACAAGCCGTCATTTTGGGCTTGCTCCACTTTTTATGGCCCATGAAGCCTATTTGAGCCCGAAAGCTTATTAATTTTGAGCTCAATAAAGGATATAATAAAATAGACCTCATCAATTATTAAATAAATCATTGCACCGTTACATAGTTGAGACTACGTCACACATTACAAGCCTTTTATATTTTAAATCGTTATATATACATATATTTGCATATATATTATTAAAATCCATTTCCTACATAAGAGAAAATCCATTTTCCCGGTATATTAATTCTATATAAATTTATATTCTATTCCTAAGTCCTAACTCCTAATTCACTCACTATACATGATGTTATGTCGGCGTCTATCCATGGATTGACGTTGTAGTTCTACATATGTGATAATTGACATAAAGGAATTAAGTTTGTCTTAATTAATAAAGAAACTAATGAATCTCAAATTTTGCTGCAAAATACTCCATCCGTCTCATTATTGTTGGCATGTATTCCTTTTTAGGCCGTCCCACGAAAGTTGGTATGTTTCCTTTTTGGGAAATATACTTCTCTCACAAAAAGTTGTGGGCTCCACCACTTTCTATCTTTTTACCCTTTAAACACTCTTCTCCTTAATACCCGTGCCGAAAAGAAACGTGCCAATAATAATGGGACGGAGGGAGTATGAAATAGAGTACCCTTTTTTTTGTGGGAGTACACTACTTATTTTTTAAACCCCAAAATATGCAAACATGGGCACTCTTTTTAATCAATCATACCTACTAGTATTAATTTTAAGGGATAATCACAAACTCTGACTTCGTATTTATCTTTGAATTTGCCAAAAGCAGGGCCAGTCTTGACGAAAAATGGGCCCTAGACAAAACAGTTAAAATGGCCGACCCTCTATTTTTCATACAACGTGACAAAGTGACACATATTAAAATACACACAAAAACATAGATTAATAAATCAAATGACTTATTCTACCCTCTTCTACTTGCAATATAATTTTTTTAATTTTTTTTATTAGAAAAATATATTTAAAAATATTATAATTTGATAACAAATATATGAACTTATTACTAACCCAAAAAAAGAACTCAATCCAAAAATTAAATCAATACGTTATTTATGTATTTGATGACAAAATGGTGATGTTTACGATTAAAATGACTGATTGTTCAATTATTTTAACGTACAACAAAAATAATAAAACTTCTACCAATAGACGAACAAGAATTATAAGAAAATACTTGTGTATAAACATGAATTTATTAAATATAAAAGATAGAGATTTAAGAAAAGTAAAATACACGTAAGTATTTTGTTGAAAATTTGAAATAAATTAAAGTCATCTCTTATTCTAAATTATTAATATATATTTTAAAAATAACTAGTAATATATATATATATATATATATATATATATATATATTAAGTGCATGTATAAGATCAACATAGTATCATAGCATTTTTCTACATAAGCATAAAAAGTACACAAAGGATCTAACCACTGAGCTAAGATACTATGTTAATCTTATACATGCACTTAATATATATATTAGAAACTTATTTTTTTGGGCCCCTAAAACTTTGGGGCCCTGGGCCGTCGCCCAGGACCGCTCACCCTCAGGGCCGGCCCTAGCCATAAGTATATGAAGTATTCATCTCACTTCTTATATATGGAATCTGTGGCATCGGATTTTCAATATAATTTACCATTATATATAATTTGTGTTGGTCCCAAGACGGATACCTTGGTGTAGAGGGGGGTGAATACACCAAGGTTTAAAAACTTTTCCAAGTTAAAACTCTTTTCAGAGAGCTGGCTGTGTTCGATCCAGCTGGATGGCAGCTTGATAGACACAGCTGGTTATGTGTGTGTGCGGAATGTGGTGGATTTGGAAAGTCCGTCTGTTGCTTCAAATTATATTGCAAAGCTCTGTTTCACTTTTCAGTTAGTCAGTTTATGCAGCTTGAAATAATGCTCATGAGGGGTTAACAAAATGCATAAAACAGAACAGTAAAGAACAAAGCAATTTTAACGTGGTTCGGAGTAACACCTCCTACGTCCACGACCAGGTTCACTGGTAATTCACTACCACTTGGTTTCCAAGTACCAAGCAACTTCACAACTCTAACCCGAGCTGTGTTCCAACAGTTTGCGGGCACTGTCAAGCCTACACCTTCAGTTTCCGGGTACTGAAGAACCTATCCACTCGAATTACACGCTTCGAGCAAGCGTACCTTTACCTAAAACCTTTATGGGTTTGGGTTTGGATATGGGTTTTCCAACTGTGAACGAGTTCTTACAATGAAGAACAAGGAGTATGATGAACTCGTTCAATCTACGCTTAAGATGTTTATATTCCGATCTATTCTGCCTAAGACTGAATGTGTGAACAACTAAGAACACAGCTGACTGGCTGGGTGTTCTTGAAAGATATGGCTTTGAAGATTGTTGTTCATTTTTCTGTTTTGCTCTTTTATTGCTTCAGTCGTCTATTTCTTCACCAGTCCCCCTTCTTCAATGGAGGAGGAGAGATATATATAGGTGGAGATCCAAACTAGCCGTTGGAAGAGAGCCATTTGAATCTTACCTACTCTTGTTGACTTCTGGCCTTTACCTACGAAGTAGGTCTGCATCTGCAGAGGCTAGTTCTTCTCTTATTTGACTGCATCAGACAAGATCTTTTGACATCGGGATCTTATCTTGGAGAAGGTCTTCGTCTTCGAGCTGCTAAGCGTCTCTGCTGTATCTTCAGCATTTTGGACTCTACTGTGTCTTGACCCTGAGCTGTGTCTTAGACCTGTGCTGTAACATCAACCTGAGCTGTGTCACTGACCTGAGCTGGATTTTAGACCTGAGCTGTGTCATCGACACTAAGCTGGGTCTTTTACACTGAGCTGGGTCTTTGACACTGAGCTGGGTTTCCGTCACTGAGCTGGGTCTTGATACTGCATGATCTTTCACTCTGCTTGGTCTTGCTCTGCTGAGTTCTTAAGCTGTCTGCTTAGCTGTGTCTTCTGCTGTCTTCATCTGTCTTCAGCGATTCTATCTGTGAACTAAGAAACTCTATAAGCTCAAACAGGTGAGCTGAAAAACGCTTAGGTTTGTGCAATCATCTACTCGGTTGAGGTCAGCTTGGTTTTGGTATCCAATCAAAATTCTTATTAATTTTCCAAACAATTTGCAAAAAATTGTATAAGAACAAAATATGATTTATCCAACGTACATCTTAATTAGTGACGACAAGTAACCTTTAACATTAAAAAAAGGACTAGATGTGTAAGTATGATTAGTGACTTTTCTACCTTATATAATTAAAAAATTCCAACTACCTAGAGCGAGTTCCAAAATATAAATGCGATGTTCGAACTTCGAATTTTTTGGTCAAAGTTCAAACTCGATTACATTTGTATGAAAAGAAAAAATAATCTGAAATTCAAATAAGAAATTGATAAATTGATAATCTGCAAACCTTGGACTGACATGTGCTGCATTAATCTCTAATGTAATTTAATTTAATATATGGTACTAATACGCTTACTACGAGTTCAGAGTTCAGTGTCTGGACAAAGAGTTATTGTCATCAGGATGAGCTTGAGAGCAAAAACGAATATTTCATTAATAAAAGGATATTTTAGAAATTCACAATTACAAAACTTTTAAAAGACAAAAATTCCCAGTTGGCTGGGTCTTCAACTGAGTTGCTTCCTTTGTTCATCAATCTGATGGTCAGTCTTGAGACCATATCTGTTGAAGATGAACTCTTCCAGTTCCTTCCATTCTGCTTGATTCTTCGTTTTGGAAATTCCTCTTTCGCTAGCCCAGTGATGAACTTCTTTGATAATCTGGGCTTTGTCAGGAAGGTTCGTTCCAGTTAGAGATGGAGGCTTCAATTGCTTGACTTTTGGAGCCTTCAGCTGGATGTTGTTTCTCTTGGCATATAGGGCAATTGATCTTGCCATCATTGGATCTGTCTCATGAAGTTCGAGGAGATAATCCTGGAATGCAGTTTCTGGATTCATGCCTTTAAACTGATTCAAGTAGTAGAATTCTTTGATGAATTCTGACTTGCATCGTTCCCAGTTTTCATTGATATCATCTGGGTTCTTCTTGTCAGTTGAGGCTGCTTGGACTTGATTCTTCCTAGCTTGCCTGTAGCTCTGCCTTTTCTTCTTTTGCTTTTTCTCAGCAGGCTTGAGCGAATCAGCTTTCTTCTTGATAATCTTATCCAGCTCTTGCATTTCTCTTGTTTGCTCGTTGTGGAAGTTACACAGCCAGTGATAGTCCTTGTATTCTTCTGGCTTATGTCCACAGGCTTTGGCAAGAGCAACCATCTTCTCTCTCCATGTCTCTTTGACTGCTTTGGCTAGAGTAGTTGGCTCTAGCTCTTCGTCATCCAGCTCTTTGGCGAAATCGTCGATTTCCGATTGAATTGGCTGCACAGGTTCCCCCTTAATTGCAGCTTCCCTCTGCATTGTTTTTCCAGCTTCATTATTATCTTCCCCCTTTTTGGCATTATTAACAAGGAAGGCAGAGAGGTTGGCAACTGTTGCGTTGAGCTTGGCGATAGCGGCTTCAACAGCAGCGATCTTGGCTGAGTTGTCAGCTGTGGCAATGTTCGGTGAGCGATCTTTGTTGTTTCCGGCTACGAGCGAGCATCCAGATCTTTATATAAGTTGAAGAGTTGACGGATGTCAGAGCTGTTGGAGAGAGTGGACTTTTTGAGAGCTTCCAGCTGGCTTGAAATATTTGTTATGTCGTCGACCAGTGGAGCTTGATGTCTGGTTACAATCTCAGGAACTCTCTTCTCTAGAAGGTGCGATTGATCAATGCTTTGAGAGACAAGAGATTGTTTCAGATCTAGACTTGTACTTTCTTGTAAATCTTGAGCAAACTTATGGACTTCATCAATTGTCTGATGTTGCTCTCTAACTTGACAGTCTAGAGCTGTGAATCGCGTAATGACATCTACTTGAGACTTCAGTCTGTCCTGAAAAAGAATTTCTTCTACCTCTTTAGTTATTGCTTTCTTCATGGCGGTTGAAAGCTCGACAGCTGAGTCCGTTTGAGTTGAAGAATCAACATGACTGAGTTTGTTTGCCTTTAACTCAACCAGCGATCGAGTGTCATTGGCAACTGGACTTGGTGGAACTGCTGTATTTGGTTCAGCTGATGCAACAGCTGGTTCTTCCAAGACTATTACCTCAGCTGTGTTAACTGGTTCAGCTTTCTTGGTAATCTCAGCTGTGACTTCTTTGGATATGACATCTCCAGAAGATGTCTTCCATCCCGCTGCTGTTAGAAGCTTGTTGGCTGATTCCCAGACGTCTGCTGGGTGCGGCTTGGGGTAATGTTGAGACACTTCGATAATTCCTCTGATGAGATCATTTTGATGTAAGTAAGCATCTTCCAGACTTCCAAAGGCAAACATGTGCTGGAGGCATGCTTCATCCGTCTTCAATTTCTCATAAGAGAAGGTCTCGATCAGCTGCTCATTCTGGTACCAGGTTGCCATCTTGGTGGCCAGGTAGAATTTGAGATCTCCAACTTTGATGAGGGCAATTGGCAGGTGCGCCAAGATGGGATACTGAGTTAGAACACTCTTGATCCCTGCGATGCGTAGCTCCTCGTACATAACTTCCATGAAGGCTGAGCCAGAGAAGTTGAGTGATGAAGAAGCAGTAGAGTCACTTTCCTCTGATTCTGTGGAGATATGTGCTTTGGGAGAAGGCTGTTTGGCCGGAGAGATATGAGGCGGTGAGAGCTTGGGTGAGCTGGGAAGAGTTGTCTGACTCTTTGAATTGTCCAGCTCGTCCTCTGATCTGGATGACGATTTATCATTCAATCCCATATCAGCCAAGATGTTTGATCCGCAAATATTGAAGGCTGATACTGGCTGTGGGAAGAGAATCACAATTGCTTGACTTGGAGTTTCTTCAGAGGAAGGTCTCGCCTCAGATGGTGGAATGACAACCGTTTTCTTTTTCTTTTCAGCTGGACCTCCAGCTGGTTCGGGGTCAGCTATTTTCCTTTTTCTCTGATTCTTCTTAGCTGGAACATCTGCCTCTGTTTCTTCCAGCTGCTTCTTGCCTTTGCTCACAGCAGGCTGTTTCCTTAGGAGATCATTGATTTGACTCATTCTCTGGAAGAGAATCTTCGTTTCTGGAAACGGATCTTATTCAGCCCACTTTACTGTGTATCCTTTCACAGCTTGTTCTATTAAGAATGAAATCTTGGAGCATAGATACAGTGGCTATGAGGTTGAATACGTCGTCCTGGTGGAGTTGAACTTGATCTTCTCTGACTCCTTGACCAGTCGGTTGAGTAAGAAATCAAACCAGTTGACGTTTGCGCCTTTGATCATGGCAATCATCGTCTTAAACTTTGGAATATTGATCTCTCCTTGAGATCCAGCTATCCCTAAGATGCACTTTTGTGTGATATCCAGCAGTAGCCTGTACTTTGGCTTGAGAAGAAGCTTTGACATGCTCGCTCTGTACGGCTCGGGGGAGATGAGCATCTCTTTACTGAGGAATTCATCCACTTCTTCACGGCTGTAATCGTCTGGGATGAATCCCCCTTCGCTGGGTAGGTTGAACACCTTTCGTAGCATCTTGTTGAGTTTGATGTTGACGGTTGCTGAGTCAAATTTTCCGTCATCGCCCTCGACAGTCACATCAAATGAAGATGAGTAAAAGCCTTCTTCGTCAATGATGTTGAGATAGAATAGAGCGGCTTCTCTCTTTAGCATAAGCTTGGGCATGGAGGTTGCCCACAGTAAGAGACCGGAGTCTATGACGAGATCTACCATCTCTTTGAGTTCTGAAACTGGAAGGTTGGCGGTGGAAAGACAACTTTCAAATGACAACTTTTTCATAAGAACTTCGAACTGGTTCATCCATGCGGTTGATTTCTTGGGTGCCATTTCTGCAGTCTGTTGATTTTGATCGAGCGAGGAAGTTGCAGACAATGGACAGATGATTTGAAGATTTGAATTTTGCAGAGATAAAGATGGAAGAATTCTGCGTATCTTTTCCATGTATATCAACTGCCATAACGGATCATCGGTTGAGATTGAGACATCTGGTATTCTGATCAACGGCTGGGAGAGATTCACTCATCACGTTCTGACGTGTTTACGGCGAGTGTATTACAACCGCGCGTGAGGCAGTTCAAACGCTTGACATTCTGCCTCGATCCTACTGTGCTTCAGTACTCAACAGTCTTTATAATTAATGCGATGGGAAAGGAAACTTATCAAGCAATTTAACTAAGGTACATATGTCCGCTTAAATTAGGAAATTTGAGATAAATGGACTTAAATAGTATATTCCTTAGAGAAATAAATGCAAGAGACACATTCCTGTCAGCTTGGACCAAAAAGTCAGCTGATGTCGCGGAGGTCTTTTCCTTTGCTTGACTGAGTTTCTCCCTTCAGCTGAGTAAATCTTCTGCTTTTGGGATCCAGCTGAGTTTGTTCCCCCTGAGCTGGATGAACTTTCTTCATCCGGATTGAGCTGATACTAGATGATGGTGAATCCGCTCTACTGAATTCCTTTCTTCTAGATTCTTCTTCTGAATTCTGTGTTTTAAGCTTGATCCATCTTTGATGATTGATATCCTGAGGATGTCCTTTTGATGGATCAACTGGATTTCTCTTTTGATTCTCCACTCGAATACTCTGCTGGATTGAGTTTGCCTTTGGCTGACTTCACAGCTGTGTCGATTTCCAGCTTGGTGGAGTTCCCACTAAATTTGATAGTGGGTGACTAACTTTTTTCAGCTGCTTCCTACTTGAGTTGATCGGATTTTCATCACTGGCTCATTTTCTTTGATGATGTCAGCAGGAAAACCGTTCACAATACTTGGTTGGGATCAGTACTCTTGACATATTCTTTGAAGAGCTTTGAGGTGAGTCATGAGCGTTGATCACTGGCTGTCTTTCTTTTACAGCACGCTTGATGACTTCCTCAATTGTGTCTGTCCCTTGACCTGTTATCACTCAGATTTGACTTTTGTGAGTGATCTAGCTGGTTGGTCCTTGAATGAGTCCGCTTCGTCTTTGAACCTTGTTGACTCCATTTTCTTCGATGAGATTCATTTCGTGGCTGGAGTCCGTCAGCTTGATATCCCGTCTGCTGGAATCTTGAAGTAAAGCTCGGTTTATTTCCAGCTTTATAACCAGCTGAGATCCTTCCCAGCTGTCTTTTAAGTTGACCTTGATGTCTGTGCTGGATGACATTGCTGTCTTTAAGAGCACCCACAATGGGAGACCTACCTTTGGGTAGGTCTCCCAATATTTTAGAATACTTTATGTACTTTTTGTGGGACCTCAATGATTGAGAGACCGGTTGCAGATTCAGCGTTGCTCGGATTGCTCGGCCAGCTCGGATTGCTCGAATGGCTTGTGTAGCTCCCGTCCTCTCGATTCTTCGTTCTTTTTGCCGGTTGTGTCGGGACGTCTGGATTGATGAAGTTGGGCAGATCTTTCACTACCGCCCACGGCTTATGTTTATTGAAATTCTTCTTCGTTTCCCTGTAAAAGCCATCCTCAGCCAAGTGGATGAGATCGAGGTCGCTTTGTCCGCTTCCATGCGCCCTCTGTGCTTTTACGTATTCGGCATTGAATATTAAAATTTCCTTCTTTGCGCGTTTCCACGCCTGCCGAAGATGTTCGGAATCCCTCGCCGGTGTGCCTTCAGGCCGTATGTCGTTGTAGCGCCTTCCAATTTGCCGCCAAAATTCACCTAGCTTCTGATTATTGGCGACGATAGGGTCAAGACCAATGTTCACGTAGCATCGGCCGAGGCACTCCAATTCATCGTTGGAATAATTGACATATTTCCCCCTCGTTGTACCGGAGGTTGTTGTCGCCTTCTTTTTCCCCTTTCCCTTCCCCTTTGTTGGAGGCGGCGACGGTGGAGGAGAATTTTGCTCCTCTTCCTCTTCTTCTTGCTCATCATCGTCGTCGTCGTCGTCGTTCAAGTTGAAAGATTGAAACTGACGATATGCACCGGGCGGCGTGGAGAAAGATTGAAAGCCGTCACCGGGCGGCGTGGAGAAAGGTTGAAAACAGCCCTCGGGCGAGGAGGAGAAAGGTTGAAAACCGCCACCGGGCGAGGAGGATAAAAGTTGAAACCGCCACCGGGCGAGGAGGAGAAAGGTTGAAAACCGCCACCAGGCGAGGGCGATGATGAGAATAGTTGACGTTGCGGGATAGAATTGGGGGATGGCTCGTTGGATTGCGGAGAATTTTGCATATACGGGAACCCGCTCGGTTATTGATACCCAAACCAATTGTTGAATTGAGCATCTTTTTCACCCATTTTTTGATTAAGAAATGATAATTTGTGAAATAAAATGGAGGAAGATAGAAATGGAAGAAGATAGAGATTGTAGGTAGAAAATGTGTGATTTGAAGTGTAATAAGATGTGGTATTTATAGGTAGAAAATGTGGAAAAAAAATAAAAGTAGCCGTTTTTGATAAATTTAGCCGTTGCATTATAATAAATTTTTTTTAATTGTAACAGAAAAAAAATAATAAAATAATACTTACCCCAGGTCGCAACCTCGGGCGCAACCTCAACCTGGGGTGCGACCGACCAGGTCGCCACAACGGGAGAGACCAGGAGGGGGGAGGGGCGGTCGCTGGCCAATCGACCGGGCCGAGCGACCGCCATTGTAGTTGCTCTAATTGATTCCAGTCAGTTGGAATTATTGATAGATCTAGGGTTTGCGAAAGTAGCTAACAGAGACAATAACACGATGACACAAAGGTTTACGTGGTTTGATCGATGTGATCTACGTCCACGGGAGAGAATATAGAGAGCTTTTATTATGCTTGAGAGTACAATGAGTATTGAATGTCCTACACCTCTAATCTTGCATCTATTTATAAGCCTTGGATCCAGCCCTAATTCTTCTAGGGATCGAACTCCTTATACATATCTAGTTCCTTAATACATGCATATCCGATTCCCGTTCGTGGTAGAATTCTATCTTCTCCCAAAATAGGGTTTCGTTACTTGGTCTTCAAGGCAGACGTTGACTTTGTTTGCGCCGAACTCTGTGGGCCGAGCTTTAATATATAGGCCCAATTAGCCTTAGGTCGGGCCCAGGAAGAGGCCGGTACTATCACATCCCCCCCCAAAAAAAAGAGGAAAGAAGACTTGTAGACGCAGACTATGAGGGCTTATTTTCGAGGTGATTGATCGCGCAAATCACCTGTACGAGCTGAATTATCGAGCTTATGTGCCGAGCTGAAGTAGCAGGGGGAACAGGAGGAACGATCTGAGTATCAGCGACCTTGTTAAGTTGGGTCGGTAGATTAATTTACACGGCCCATACCCGATGTAAAAGGCAGGAAAAGTAATGGGCCATTTGAATTGTGTTGAGGGACGGTACATATTCCGAGAAAGACGGGCCCACGTTCACACGTGTCAGATGCAACAGCGGGATTCAAATGTATATTGAAACGTTTTTTTTTCACATTATTTCACATCCGCCGCCCTTAGCAGAAAAAACTCTTGCTCCAAAAAAGTGTTCTTCTTCCCCAAAATCCCTAATCTGCTGTTCCTGTACTGCCGGCGTTCACTCCGTTGGTTCCTCTGCGCACAGTTGCAAATCACCCGCCGGAGCATTTACCTTCTTTTTTAACAACTAAGTATGGCCTCCCTTTCTCAGTCTAGTAGTAGTGGTAGCGAATCTCCTCCGTTAGTTGGCTTCAACAGAAGCGTTGCATTTGCCATTTTTTCATTAGGATCCCTGGTACCTACTGTTGAAACCTTAATAGTACCCCCGCGTGTGAAGGGGAAAGTGGCTGATTACCCCTCGACCTTAAATGAGACTAGGATTAGATTTCTTGCCCAAACGTATAATTTTCCTATTGACGCGGAATTAATAGAACCTCGCCCCGAGGATAGGGCATGCTCTCCCCAAATGGGGTTTGTTACTATTTATGAGGACAGTCTGCACGCCGGTCTTCGATTACCCCTCCCTGAGCCCTATTCTGAGCTCCAGAAGAAGCTGGGCTTAGCATTAGGGCAGATAATGCCGAACTCGTTTAGGCAGTTCACCGATTTGGGTATGGCAGCAATTGATAAGGGTTACCAAATATCCGCCGAGCTCATTCACGAGCTATTTGTTTTCAAAAAGGCGGGGGGCTGGTACTATGCTGCTGCCCGGACTGAGTTCAAGGGGCGAACTCAAAATAAGGTTGACAAATGGCACAAGAAATTTTTCTTTTGTCGCCACAATAGTTTTGTCGACCTGGCTTGGCGGCTGGAAAAGCCTTACGAATGGGTGATAGACGAGGTGGATAAGGATGTGGAGACGGCGGTGAAGGCGATGAGGAATCGCGGTCCTTTTGAGGGGAGCTACAACGAAGACTCCCTAGCTGAAGCGGGGTTGAGCCCGTATGAGCCTCACAATATGGTGAATCCGGCAACGGGTGAGGCCCCGCTAGTGCTGTTAGGGTTGTTTTGTGTGCTGATTCGTCGTCCTTACAGTTTTGTTGTTTTCGTTTGTTTTGCAGTGAAGAACTTTGGGAAACTAAAAGAGGTCGGTGCCAAGGCTACAGCTCGTGGGGCTAAGAGAGCGAAGCTATCTGGATGATCTGCCTCCTCCTCCGATCAGGGTCAGCTCGTGGGGGCTGCTGCGGCAACTGTTCGCTCTCCTTCCCCCAAACCACCTCAGAAACGATTGAAGGTCGGGGACCAGCTCGAAGTGGACATCATCGATGTCACGGGTAGTGACGCGAGCCCGGTAGCTCCCTCCAACAAGCTGGCCGGTCTGCCTTTTCCCGAGGTGAAGACTTATTCCTTTCATTACACAGTTTCCCTTAATTGTTGCCTGTGTAGCTAACTGTATTCCTTCTTGCAGGGCCTCGATATGTTCGTGGGATGGCTGAAGAACAGCGTCGGGGAGATGTCATCGAAACACGAGGACGAGAAAAGCCAATACGCAGAAAAGCTGATATCGGCCAATGCCCGGGCCAAGAAGGCTGAGACCGAGCTGATTAAGGCCGAAGAGGGCATGAAAGTTGTCAAATCCGAGCTGGCTGCTCAGCTTGCGAAGGCCGAGGCGGAGTCCGAGAAAGCTCGGAAGCTTGAGTCCGAGCTGAATGCGGCGAAGGACCGGGAGGCCAGCCTTGCAGTTAGCCAAGGTGAGCTCCTCCGGGCATATACAAAGAGGTTCCTGTTGTCGGAGAGTTTCTCCGAGCTTGCTAATGACTTGGCCATGCTTATCAACGGGAACTTCGCCGTGGCTGCTTTGGAGAGGGCCGCCAAGGACTTCCCCGACCTGGATGTCTCTAAATATGGCTTCGAGCGGCTAGGGGATGAAGCCCTGCCTTCCCGGTACGCCAGAGTGGTCCGAGATCACCTCGGTCAGTTTCCTGTCCTGGAAACCTTGGCCAGCTCGTCCACTTTGCTATCCGCCGAGCAGATTGATGACTGTTAGGTAGATCGGGACCTCGACCTGGACGCGGCTTTTGATTCTCTTCCCGACGAAGAAGAAGGAGAAGGCGAAGCCTACGAAGAGGAAGTGGAGGAGGAACGGGAGGCGGGGGCTGGTGAAAATCTGACCTCCCCCAAGGATGTGGAGGACCCCCCCGCCGAGCAGCCACCTTCTCAAAATAAGGAGGTCGGCGATGTTTAGCTAGTTTTTTTTTTTTTTACATTGTATACTTGTACTGAACATCTTTGAATCAATGTATATGTTTTCTTCTTCTTGAGTGTAGAGCTTGGATTCTGTCGGTGTTTCTACTTTGCGCATACAAATAGCTCTCATTTCACAAGACCTGGTTGACCAACGGTCCATTGCTCAGCAATGGAAGGAGAAATGCCGCCGAGCTGAGGAGCTTTTCGGCAAAAAGTGTACTCTGCTGAAATCCCAAGAGGCCGAGCTGACGGGATGGCAGATGAAGTTCGAGGCACTTTGTGAGGAGGTCGAAGTCAAGCGGCTCGCTTTTCAAGAGAGTACCGACTTGCTTCAGGCTAAGCTTCTT
Source organism: Agastache rugosa (assembly GCA_031470985.1). Classification (NCBI taxonomy): domain Eukaryota; kingdom Viridiplantae; phylum Streptophyta; class Magnoliopsida; order Lamiales; family Lamiaceae; genus Agastache; species Agastache rugosa. The sequence continues at coordinate 13,177,214 of CM062609.1, forward strand.
CAGGCTGATGAGGAGTTGGAAGTTGCCCGAGGTCGAGCTGGCCGCGTTCCCAAAGAATACGAGAAGATCGCCGAAGAGCATGCCGAGTATGAAGATATTATCCGTCGCGGCGGTGGTATCACCATATCCGAGGCGGAATTAAAGGCAAAAGAGGACTTGGAACAATATCTCGAGCTGAAGGAAGCACTCGGGTCCGAGTCTTTTGGGCTTCAGGGTGCCTTTGAGATGCTGAAGGAGAGTGCGGGCAGGTATAAGTGTATTTTGGACTGCCGACCTAAGTTACGAGCGCTTCTGGCATGTGGTGCGGGTGCGGACCTTTCTTCTTTTGTTCGGACAATGCCTGCTCGCACGGTGAAAACGGCTTCGTGGGGACATCAGGTCGGTCCGAGCCAAGGTAGGCGAGCTGTTGGTCGAGGTTCGGCTACCCCGCGAGGTCGAAGTTTTCCTGCTAGAAGAAGTCGAGGTCGAATCTCGATTGATGATCTCCTGGGACCTTCCTCATTTGAGGAAGATTGGCTTAGCTTTAGCAAGAAACACCCTCCCTCATAGATTAGTTCGATTCTGCCTGTAATTTATGTACACACAAACTTTTCCAAATAGTTAGAAATAAAAGTGTATATATTGGGTTTTTGAACTTTCCTGCTCTTTGTGAAGATTGCTTCCTTGGTTTATTTGCGTGTTGCACCTTTTAGGGAGTTGAACCCGGGCTTCTTTGTGTTGACGAGGGAACCATGGTTCGGACCTCGTATTTTATCCTCCCGGGGGAACTTGGTTCCGACCTCAGTTGAGGACTAATTATCCTTAGGAGGGAGTTTGACTCGGACCTCGTGGGATCCTCATTTTTGGAGGGAGACGAGCTCGGACCTCGGAAAGGGTTTCCTTTGCGCATTATAGGATATTATTACCCCATGTCGGGTCATTACTGACCACGCAAGGGAACCATAGTTCGACCTTATGAGGGGATTTTTGATGTTATGGACACTTCGTATAAGCAAATCAAAAGACTCAAGATGCAAGATAAAAAAGAAACTTTATTAAAAAGGACCAAAAACAAAGTAAAAAGAGTTTTGACGAGCTCGTTAAAAACAAAACATTAAAGACAAAAAAGACAAAAAAGAAAACCTAAGACTCTATATGCAAGACTTTGCTGCTTATACGAAGAATCTCTTTAGATGGGCGATGTGCCACGTTCTGGGTATTAGCTCGCCCGAAAGATAGGCGATTTTGTAAGCTCCTTTGCCGAGGACTTCGTGTACTCTGTAGGGTCCTTCCCACGTAGCTTCGAGCTTGCCGAGCTTCTCTGAAAGGCTTATCTCAATGTTTCGAAGCACAAGATCACCGACATGGAACTGTTGGGGTTTAACCCTTTGGTTGTAATACCGAGCCATCTGCTGTTTGTACCGAGCTTCTTTTATGCTGGCTTGTTCCCTTTTTTCCTCCAATAAGTCCAGGTCGGTTCGGCGCTGTTCTTCGTTAGCTTCGGCGGAGAAATTGATAGTGCGGGGGCTGGGTGCTCCGATCTCGACAGGTATGACTGCTTCTGATCCGTATACTAAACGGTACGGGGTTTCTCCCGTTGGAGTTCGGGGTGTAGTCCGGTACGACCACAGGACGTTTTGGAGATTGTAGATCCACTCCGTTTTCTCCTTCTCTAGGCAGGCCTTGAGTCCGTTCACTATTGTCCTGTTGGTGACCTCGGTCTGGCCATTAGTTTGAGGTCGGTTGACCGAGGTGAACTTTTGCTGGATATTGAGTCCTTCACAAAATTCTCAGAATTCTCTACTCGTAAATTGCGTTCCATTATCCGAGATGAGGACTCTTGGTACTCCGAACCGGCACACGATGTTTTTCTAGACGAAGTCAACGGCTTTCTCACTTGTGACTTTTGTGGAAGGTTCAGCTTCTACCCACTTGGTGAAGTAGTCGACGGCGACTATTAGAAACCGTTTTTGCTTAGGTGCCGGGTAGAAAGGCCCTACGATGTCAATGCCCCACTCCATGAATGGCCACGGACTTTGCATAGTAGAGAGGTCGGTCTGGGGTAGTCTCGTCACTCTGGCATGCAGCTGGCATTTTAGGCACTTTTTCACGAACTCTTCCGCATCTTTTGCCATTGTTGGCCAATAGTACCCCCATCGCATGATTTTCTGAGCTAGCACCCGAGCTCCAATGTGGCTTCCGCACGATCCTGTGTGTACTTCATTTAATATGTAGTCTGCTTCCTTTGGTCCAACACATCTTAGGAGAGGCTGTAAGTATGACTTTCGATAGAGGACCCCTCCCTCGAGGACGTACTGCGTGAATCTAGCTAGAATTTTTCTAGCCTCCGTCTTGTCCTCGGGCACTTCCCCGTTCTCCAAACATCTTATTAAGGGTGTCATCCAATTTGGATCGTCCTCTATGATCGCATTGACTTCTGCCTCTTCTATACTCCTATTTCGGACTTCTTCTACTAGCGTCGAGCTAGTTGGGGAGTTCGCCAGCTTGCTTAGCTCGTCAGCTCGGGTATTTTGGCTTCTGGAAATGCGGACCACTTTGAAGAACTGGAAAGACTGTTCAAGGAGCTTGACCTTCTCCAGGTACTTCTTCAGCTTCTCACTTTTCACCTCGTATTTTCCTAACACATGGTTGACCACGACTTGGGAATCACAATGGGCTTGGACAGCTCGTGCCTGGAGGGTTTGGGCAAGACGCAGTCCGGCAATGAGAGCTTCATATTCTGCCTCGTTATTCATAGTGGGGAACTCGAATCGCAGCGAATATGTTAATTCCTTTTTCTCTGGGCTGATGAGGAGTATGACAGCTCCACTTCCTTTCTTTCCTGAAGCTCCATCCACGTACATCTCCCAGCAGTCCGGGGGTGTCTTCTCTGGGACTTCCTGGAGTTCGGTTTTGGCTTTGATTTCTTTTGGTTCCTCGAGGTCCTTATAGTGAGTTTCTACAAGGAAGTCTGCTAGGGCCTGCCCTTTTATAGCTCGACGGGGACCGAACGATACGGAATGCTCTCCTAGCTCGATTGCCCATTTCGCGATCCTTCCTGAAGCTTCCGATTTAGTAAGAACTTGTCGAAGTGGTAGATCGGTCAAAACTTGTATTGGATGAGCTTGGAAGTAGGGTTTTAGACGCCGACCTGCGTTTATCAGGGCTAGGGCGAACTTCTCGAGAGGCTGATACCTTGTCTCGGGATCTTTGAGAACTCGACTGATGAAGTACACCGGTAGCTGCCGATCTCCTTCGTCTCGGACCAACACTGCACTTATCGCTTCCCCTGATGCTGTGAGGTACAGGGAGAGGGGTTCTTCCTTTTGGGGGACTGACAAGGTCGGTAAGTCCTGAGGTGGCGCTTGAGCTCCTCCAAGGCTAGCTCGTGCTCTCGTCCCCATCCAAATTCCGGTGCCTTCTTGAGAATTTTGAAGAATGGGAGCTGTTTCTCGGCAGCCTTGGAGAGAAAACGACTTAGCGCGGTTATGCACCCTGTCAACCTGTGCACGTCGCGGATAGTCCGGGGTACCTTCATCTCCTGCACGGCTCTAATCTTCAGCGGGTTGGCTTTGAGACCTTCTGGCGAGATCCAGCACCCTAAGAATTTTCCAGATCGCACGTTGAAAGTGCACTTCTTTGGGTTCAGCTTGAGATTCGCCTGCCTTAGTATGTTAAGCGTAGTTCGTAGGTCACTCACCGCCGAAGCCTCTTCTTTACTCTTGACGACAATGTCGTCTACGTATACTTCGACAATCTTGCCGATATGATCTCGGAAGAAGAAATCGACCATTCGCTGGTATGTCGCCCCGGCATTCTTTAACCCGAAGGGCATATATTTGAATGCAAAGATCCCGAAGCTTGTTACGAAAGCTGTCATAATCGCATCCCCCTCATCCATTAGAACCTGATAGTATCCTTTGTAGAGATCGAGAAAGCAGAATACTTCGTGTCCCACTAAGGATTCGATCTTTTCATCGATGTTGGGGAGAGGATAGCAGTCCTTCGGGCAAGCTTTATTGAGGTCGGTGTAATCTACACACATCCTCCACTCTCCTTCTTCTTTCTTTACCACTACTGGATTAGATAGCCAAATCGGGTACTTGACTTCAAACAGAAGCCCTGCTTTCAACCATTGCTGCACCTCGTAGTAGATAACTTGATTTCGTTCGGCAGCAAATGATCACCGTTTCTGCTTGACCGGGGTCGAGTTCGGGTTAATGTTAAGCTTATGCGTAATGATTTCCGACGACATCCCCGTCATGTCTGTTGGAGACCAGGCGAAGACGTCTTGATATTTCCTTAGGAGCTGGATTACTTGCATGCGTGTTTGAGGTCCCCCTGCAAAGCCGACCTTGACGACTTTTGCTGGATCTGTTTCGGATAGGGGAACCTGGTCCGCCGAGGTGTCTGGGATGGACGTCGTTTATCCCAGCTCCTTGGGATACTTTGATTGCTACGCCTGGGGTTGACCTCGGAGAGCAACCTGCATGCACTCCTTGGCCTTTATCTGGTCACCTCAGACAGTAAGGATTCCAGCCGAGGTCGGAATCTTTAACAGCAGGTGGTAGGGCGAAATGATGGCCCTGACTGCATTCAGCCAATCCCGACCTAGTATGATGTTGTAGGGGGAGTTCACTTTAACCACGTAGAACTGAATCAGTTTATTGACGCTGGTCGGCGGGCTGCCAATGGCAACATCGAGCGCGATGGTCCTTTCAGGTCGCGTCTCTTGCTGCGTAAAGCTCTTGAGGGGCAGGGGTATGGAGTTCACCCGAGCTGGGTCGAGGCCCATCCTATCCAAGTAGTGTTGGAAGATGATACTCGCGCTGGCCCCACCATCGATGAATACACGATGAACCATCTTGTTGGCCACTCCGACCTGTATCACCAGGGCGTCATTGTGTGGTGTAGCTGTAGGTACAGGATCGTCCTCAGAGAATGTGACGGTTTCTCCCTTCTTGAACCTCTTCTTCATTTGCTCCTCACCCGATGGGACTGGTGGTCTGCGAGCTTCTGCCTTTAACTTAGTCTTTGTCATGCCTGGGGGTAGCCCGGTGATGGTGGAGACCACTCCGTCGTACTGTGGTGCGTCGTACTGAGGGTCGTCATCTTCCTCGTCTTGATGGACCTTAGCTCGCTTACTGTTTCGGGCACAGCGACCCTGTTCTCCTTTCCGTTTCCCTTTCCTGTTTTTCTTCCCCCCGGCTTCGTATCTCTTCAGAGTTCCCTTCTGGGCCAACCTCTCTATCTGTTCTGCGAGGTCGTGGCAATCCTCCGTGCGGTGCCCATGGTCGTCATGGAAGGAACAGTGCTTGTTTCTGTCCCGAGGTTTAGACCCCGACATAGGACGTGGTTTAGTGAACCAGTCCTCGTGGAGTGCGAAAATCTCGGCATTCGTTTTCACAAGAGGAGGTCGTTGGGACAGTTCTGGTCCCACCCGAGGTCCAAGCCGGGACTGGATAGGTCCTGATCCGAGCCGGGACTGGATTGGCCCTCTTTGGAGGCGCTCATGAGCACTTCTCCGATCACGATCATTCCGTCCTCGATCCCCTTCAGTTCTCCTCTTCTCGGTCTCTTTGCACTTCAATCGGTCCGCATCTTGGCCATCAGTGAACTGGTATACAATCATCCACATCTCCTGGGCTGTCTCAAGTTTCTGTTTAGCGAGCTCTTGGTTCAGGGACCCGGGAGCAACCCCATTTCGGAAGGCCGAGATGAGGAATACATCGTCGATTTTATCGACCTTCAAGCTTTCCTGCATGAATCTGGAAGCGTACTCCCTTATAGATTCTTTATCCTTTTACTTCACCGATAGGAGGTAGGCTGTGTCTCGGCGAGCCTGAACCTTTGTATGGAATCTTTGCTTGAAGATTTTTTCCAAATAGGTCCAGGACCCCACGCTGCCAGTTGGGAGGCTGTCAAACCAAGCTCGGGCATAATCGATCAGCATCTCGGGGAATAGCTTGCACATGTGTTCCTCCCTGAGACCCTGGTTGTGCATGTTGTACCGGAAACGCGTTAAGAAGTTAAGGGGATCATCTAGCCCATTGTAGGCCGGAATGTTTGGCAATTTGTACACCGTGGGGAGTTTGGTGTCAAGCAGCTCGTCGGTGAACGGGCTGACAAGCCGAGCTGGTTCCTTTTCATGTCGGTGTCGGTTCCTCGGGGGACTACTTCTGGATGTGACCCAGAAGTGCATCCTAGGTATTGCTGGATCTCAAGGAGAGATCAGCATACCCAAGTTGAAGCCCATGATAGCCATCCTCAGGAATGATCTTGTGGATTGGTTCTCCTACTTTATGGGAAAGCTGGAGAAGGAGTCGAAGAAGATTCACTTCGAAGATGACAAATTTTCACAGTACCAGAGTGAGACCATCTATTTATGCACCAAGGTGGCGTGCATAATAGAACACTACACAACTGGACGGCAAATCAAGTGGAAAGACACAGAAGAGTTCTCTGTGTCCAAAGTTCTTTTTGAAAAGCAGAGTCAGCTCTCTGACTTGATGAAGAAAGCAGCCCCTGAAGGGAAGAAGATGCAGGAGGCAAAACAGCAGACTGCCTCTCCCTCAACCGGGAAAAGGAAACAAATGGAGGAAACTCGCCACCGGATCTCCACCCGCCAAAAAGAAGCTAAAATTTAAGGCACAAGAAGCTACCGAGGAGACAAGAGAGAAACCACTGACAAGCCACCGGAATCGAATGGAGATCGCCTGGCCGAGGAGACAACTCGAATTCCTCCTCCAAAGACGTATCAAGGAAGGGAGTTCGTGATTGCTTCACGAGGTTCGAGAACTACGTATAGTGGTCCCCCACCCTGACCCGGAGGATGCTATTCCACTTCGCCAAATCCTACAAGCATCCTCACAACTCGCTCCAGTTGATCTCACATCATCTGGATCTCCTCCTCAACAACACTCTCTTCTCCTTCCTCCTCCTCCTCAGGTACCTCTCCAAGAATCCTCCCATACCTCTTCGCACTGAACCACCCATCTTTCAAGACCTACCACCCAAAGAGCCCCATCCAAATTGACGCTCCTTTGTACCGGATGATGAATACCAAGCCGAACCATCAAGCCCCATCGCTTCTTCCGAGGTAATCGAAATCCTCGGCCCAGAGCCGTTGCACGTGCCGCTGCGCCATCATGGTGGTCGAGGACCTCAGACTCCAAGGAATAAAGAGCGCACTGCAACATTATCCCTCTCTTGCCTCGCTCCCTACTGTCTTAGTCGCTGTAAGCGACTTCAAATTTTATTTGGCTACCAAGATGGCCACTTGGTACGCAAATGAAGAAATGGTGGAGTTTTTCACTTTCGATAAGCTTAAAGCTGAAGAAGCAGCTCTGCAGGAGACATTTGGCTTTGGAAGTCTTCAGGATGCTTTTGAGCATCAAGACGAGCTGATCCAGATCTTCATTCAGAAGGTTGAACAGGATGAAGTACCACCTTCTGAGGAAGTCATTTCTCAAGCCAACTCCTACCTACACAATCTCAGCTGGATCGTTCCAGTTGAAACTGCCAATGAAATTGTCCCTACCGACACAGCTGAGGCAATAATGATTGAAGACGAGCCAACTGCTGCAACAGTTGAGCCAACCGAAGCTGCCCCACAGAGTCCAATTGCCGATGACACTCGCTCACTGGTCGAGATCGAGGCAAGAAACCCGGCCAAGCCGAATCCGGGACCCGCACGGATCCCGTCGAGCTTTCGATGCAATGAAGGACGAGATTGCCAAACAAGTCGAGGAAATCCTTTTCGTGATAGACTCAAATCAAATGTTGATACCCTTCGCGCATCACGGCTATAGAGTCGCAAGTCCAGAAAGCAATGGATGACCCATTGACGACGTTCACAGATTCGCTCCGAATCCGCAGAGCACCGCAGAGATCCGAAACGCCTCTAGTTTCTCAACGTATTGATAATTCAAATCATCTAGAGAAGAGAGTCCCCGAGATCATCTCAAACCTCCAAGCTCCGCCTGAAAGCCGCGTCATCGATTTATCCACCACCGGACGCTCTCCAACATCGACTCTCCCACAGAACCGACATCCACCACTGCTCAATCTTTACAAAGAGTGGACAATCAGGTTCAAAGCCGGAAGCAAAGAAGACAACACAATTAATCTCGTCACAAGAGACAACTCAAGAAAGATTGCCGACATTGACAAAGCCTTGGCCCAAATTGAACGAGACAAGAGTCAACCTCACCTCCACTCTTATTGATAATGCCAAAAAGGGGGAAGGTAATGACAAGAGAAAAACATCAAGGACGGGCAAAGGAAAAGCTGTAGCTTAAGTCCAAGTGATGCAGTCAGAGATTGACGAAGTTGTTGCTGAGCTGGATGCAGAGGAACCAGCTGGACGGAAAGGGAAATGGAGCAGAATGATCATCCCTCTTGCCAAAGCTAGCGGAGCCACGCTGCAATGTACTCAATGATATTCATTGGCTCGCAACTTTGTAACTCAAAGAAAAGCAAGAGATGAAAAGCCTCCAAGATGAGCGAGAAGAAGAAAGAAAGTCCGCTAAATGCCGAAGAGAAGAAGCAGCAGAAGAAAAGAGCAAACATAAGAGCTGCAAAGAAAAAGTCTCAGATGCCGATGAACTGGAGAAGAGTTGATGAATGGATCCCAGAAGAGCTAAACGACGACTGGGAATATACAAAGTTTGAGTTCATCGAAGATTTCTATTATCTGGGAGCTTACCCAAATACGCCCCCAGATGTTGCTTTCATGATGCATCTAAATGAGCTTTTTCATCAAGACAGGATGACGGCAAAAGCATTCTTCAACGCTGCAAATACCGCGAAGATCCGCATCGCTTCCTACCATATCATATCCAAACCTCCGTTGATACCTGGAACTCATCTTCCTGACAAATCAAAGATTATCGCTGAAGTAAACAGATGGGCGATCAGGAGGAAAATTTCCAAGGCAAACAACGAAGAAGAATACAGGAAGCTGGAGCAGATGATTTTTAACCGGTATAGATTGAGAACAGATGAGCAGCTGGAAGAATATCGACTGAAGAATCAGTAGAAGCAACAGAGATGAAGACCCAGCTTACTGGGATTTAATTTTGTTTGTTTTCAGTTCGTTAATCCTGTATCTCTTGTAATCATCTTTTGTGGATTAATAAAACTGAAATATTTTGCTCTCAAGCTCACCCTGATGACAATAACTCTTTGTCCAGGCACTGAACTTTGAATTTAATCTTCTGCTGAAATCTTTAAAAAAAAAAACCCCACTTTCTCATTTAGGGGGAAGCAGGTTGTTTTTCTCAGTTAGGTTTTGGCATCATCAAAAAGGGGGAAATTGTTGGAAAAATTCTAAAGTTTTGATTTGATTCCAAAACCCAACTGTTCTCCAACCTAGTAGATGTTTGTACAAACCTAAGTTAAGTTTTCCAAATTTCACTTGTTCGAGCCTTAGATTTTCTAAGTTCACAGTTTGGAAGTTCGAAGACGAAGAAGACCTACCGAGTAATCACTGACCCAAAGTCAGCTGAAAGATCTCTTAGCTGAACAGAGCTCCAGAACTGAGCTGAGTCAGACTGACTCAAGAAAAGAAGAATGGATCCAGCCAAGGAGATCCAACTGAGCAGAATAAATTGAGCTGCATCAAAGTCTAAGAAAGACAACAGCCGACCAAAGCGGAACTAACTCGAAGACGTCACTTCTAGTCGGGCTTACCCATCCAAATTTTTAAATTCAAAGTCAAGCTCAAAAGACAGAAATCCCGGTTTCAGAGGAAGTCAATATACCTCGACCAATGAGGGATTGACAACTCAGCATCCTAGAAAGGCGAACCTAGGATCTGACACAGTGATGAAGATAGGTGAAGATACGCTCAACGGCAGATCGACAGATCAGAGAGTAGGTAAGATTCAAACGGGTCCTCCAACGGCTAGTTTGAATCTCTACCTATAAATACCAGTCTTCAACCTCAGAATCACACACGAAAAACTCCCCACAAGCTTACAACTTTTCTGAATCTCTCAAGTATTTAAAAGCTCTCCAGCAGTTATCTAACTCTTTAAAAAGAGCACTTAACTTCTTAAGTGTTCAATTTCAGAAACTGCTTTAGTTTTTCGTCTGATCAATAGGCTGTAATAATTGTAAATCCAAAGCCTAGATCTAAACGAGTTCATCTTTCAAAGTTCTTCATTGTAAGAACTCGTTCAAAGTTGGAAACCCAAACCCTCCTTTACCCAGAAAAGGTTAGGTCAAGGTTACGCCGTCTCGAAGCGCGAAATTCGAGTGTAAGGTTATTCAGTACCCGAAAACTGAAAAGGTGCAGGCTTCTACAGTGCCCGTAAAACTGTTAGAACACAGCTCGAGGAAGAGCTGCGAAGTTGCTTGGTACTCGTAAACCAAGTGGTCATCCTTAGTGGATTTATCAGCTAAAACCTGGTCGTGGACGTAGGAGTTTTCTCTCCGAACCACGTTAAAATTCTGTGTTCTTTATTGCGTTAATTAAGTCTTTGCGTTATTCTTATTTAAAGAACTAACTGCATTTACACAGCACAAGTTTTCAAAGCTTCATCTTTTCGTCGTGTGACTCCAAAATTGCGCATATTTCTCAAACCTGCTTAAACTGAAAACTGAAACTAAGTTTTTCTGAGCTTTTGTAAAAGGAACGAGCTAAGTTTTTCTTTCCACCACATTCCGCACAGTCAGCTAAGTTATCAGTCCAGCTGACTATCTTCGTTAGAAGTCAGTTGAACTCATAACTGAGCTCTCACTCAACTCCGTTTTAACTTGATAAAAGTTTTCAAAAATCCCTCTTCGGTGTATTCACCCCCCCTCTACACCGAAGACCTCGTTCCGGGACCATCAATTGGTATCAGAGCAGTAGTTCAATCGACCGCTGTTTCTGAATCAAGAGATTTGTCTTGAAACTCTGCGTCAGTGGTCAACTGAACAAATCCGTTTTTCAGAAAAACTCATTCTAGTGCGTTCTGTACATCTCTTCATGGATTCCTATCTTAACAGGAATCTTCCCACCTTCTCAGTTGATGACTATGCAATCTGGAAATTCAGATTGAAAAGCTTCCTGTGTGCGCATCACGACATGATGTGGGACGTCATTTCAGACGGACCCATCCTTATTTATAAACAAGGAAATGAACTCGTACCTGCTCATGATGGAGGACAACCAGAATACCGGCCAACTCTCAAGCCAAAGAAAGAATACTCTTCGAAGAGCGAAAGCAAGTCGGACTAGACAAAGAGGAACACCATCTCATCAACAGTCTCAAACGCCTACCTAAGTAAAATCATCAAGTGCGAGACAGCCAAAGAGATGTGGGAAACACTCGCCAAGCTATGTGAAGGATCAGAAGAGATCAAAGAAAACAAATTCACAATAGCGTGCCAAAAATTCGACAACTTCAAGCAGCTAGCCAAAGAGTCCATTGAAGCGATGGAGCTAAGGTTCTCAAACATAGTCGTCGAGATAGAGACAATCGAGCGGAAGTATACCCAGCGGGAAAAGAATCTAAAGGTTCTTTCAGCTCTTTCAGCTGAATGGAATACTTACAAGGTAGTTCACCAAAGTCGAAGTGACTTGGGTGATCTATCTACAGAAAGGTTGTTCTCACTCTTAAAAGCCAATGAATATAACTTGAAGATCACTCAAGAAGAATCTTCAAGCAGACAGAATGACGGAGAACTCACCCCAGCTCCAAAAGAAATAGCTTTCAGAGACAACTCTGAAAAGTCAGCTCATGTCAAGTCAGCCGAGTCCTCCAAGAAGAAGAAGGACAAAAAGGATATGAGCAAAGAGGAGCTACTCGAAGAGATTGCCATGTTGGTGAAAAATTATAACAGACTCAACACCAGTAAAGGCAAGTACAAGAAATTCGCCAAGTCGTACAGAGACAAATACACAGCAGCTGATGAAAAATCAGCTGACACCTCAAAACGGACAGAGGAAGGCTGCTTCAATTGCAAGGAGCCGGGACACTATAAGTAGGACTGTCCCAAACTATCTAAGAAAGAAAAAGATCTTCTGAAAGCTAAGGCAGCTGACAGAAGAAGAGCATATATAGCTGATGAAGAGTCCGAGTGCAACAAAATAGATGATGATATGCCCTTCTCAGATTCAGAGAAAGATGCACTCATGGCCCGTGATGATCAAGACTGGGATGCTTGCTTCATGGGACAGACAGAAGGACTCGACGATGATGAGGTAACTTCTAAAATTCAGAACATATCTAACCCATCACCATCACACGAACACTCTACGCAGGTCTCTGAATCAGAAGGACAACCTGATTGGAATCTGGTGGAGAAAGTCATGAATGACTTCAAGGATTTATAAGAAATTCTTGATGTCATACTGTGTGAAAATGCTGAGCTGAAGGTAGAACTGAAAAAGAAAGAAGCATCAGAAGCAGCTGATGCTACACAGCTCAACGAGGAAATAGTATTGCTCAAGGAAAAGTTAGTCAAACAGGATCAGCTGATGAAGGAGTTCTACTATGAGAGAAAGCAGCTGATGGACAATTTGGAAAAATCCACAGCTGATACGATCCTTGATGACCGATCGAAGAACTCGCAAGCGGAAGACTAGGACAACGGGTACAAAGGATGGATAATCCCAAAACCTCTGAATCTAACCACGAAATGATATAGATGATCGAAATCCCTATACCCCAACGTATGTTGATGCAGCAACTCGGGGACGATGATTGACACACGAACGAGGGATGGTTGGCTCGCCGATTCGTCGATAGATGAATTCGTCTTGGAATAATCAAGAGGAATTCGAGAACTCTCAAGAGAGAATTAAAACTCACGATTTATTATGAATAAAGTCTGCCAAAAATCGTTCCAAACAATAGCTATATATAGGCTAAACCTAATCCTAGTCTAGATAGGAAACCACCCTAATTAAGAGCCCAACTAATCTAAACAGATAATAAAGCCCAAACACACAAAAATAACATAACTAATAACTAATGGGCCATCAAAAAATGAAAATACATAATTATAGTCTTTAAACAAATAAAGTCTTCAAGCTTGGTCGACCCACTTGCACTTAATGAGATTAATTAAACTCGGGCTGTCCAAGCCACCATCTCCAATGGGCTTCTTCATCAATTCTTGATCCCACACATCTTGAACTAAGCCCATCAAGCACTCCTTGAACTTCTTAGCTCGTGCTCTCGTAATCGGCCCAACTGGAACATGTACGGGATCTTGCACCAACGAACCTTGGGCTGCATCATTCCCCTCCTCTTCAAGAGGATTTGTCCTCAAATCCAAGGCGTCACCTACATCAAACGGACTCAAATCAGTAACATTAAAAGTAGCACTCACATTATACTCACCTGGTAAGTCCAATTTGTAGGCATTATCGTTGATACGCTCCAAGACTTGAAATGGACCATCGCCTCGAGGAAGTAGCTTGGATCGCCGCTGCAATGGAAACCGTTCCTTGCGCATATACAACCAAACCCAATCACCGGGCTCAAACACCACCTTGCGACGTCCTTTATTGGCTTGCTCGACGTACTGCCTCGTGCGTCTCTCAATGTTCATCCTCGCCTTTTCATGAATCTGTTTCACAAAATCAGCCCTTTTCTGGCCATCAAGATTAGTATGTTCATGCTCAGGTAAAGGAGATAAATCCAATGGAGTCAAAGGATTAAAACCATATACAATCTCAAATGGCGAAAACTGAGTAGCAGAATGAACAGAACGATTATAAGCAAATTCAACATGAGGCAAACACTCTTCCCAAGACTTAATGTTCTTCTTAATAATAGCACGAAGTAAAGTAGACAAAGTCCTATTTACTACCTCGGTTTGACCGTCAGTTTGTGGATGACAAGTAGTAGAAAACAACAGTTTGGTACCTAACTTACACCACAAAGTCTTCCAAAAGTAGCTCAAAAACTTTGAATCTCAATCAGAAACAATAGTCTTAGGCATGCCATGCAATCTAACAATCTCGCGAAAGAATAAATCAGCTACATGAGATGCATCATCAGATTTATGACATGGAATGAAATGCGCCATCTTAGAAAATCGATCAACAACAACAAAGATTGAATCTCTACCACGTTTGGTCCTAGGCAGACCCAACACAAAGTCCATAGAAATATCAATCCAAGGTGTTGTAGGAATAGGCAAAGGTGTATACAATCCATGGGAACTCACTCTAGACTTAGCTTGTTTACAAGTAACACATCGCCCACAAATTCTCTCAACATCTCGTTTCATATGAGGCCAAAAAAAATGCTCTTGCAGAACAGCTAACGTCTTAGCAATACCAAAATGTCCCATCAAGCCCCCACCATGTGACTCAAGCAATAACAAATCACGTAGAGAACAATTAGGAACACACAACTTATTCTTCCTAAAAAGATAGTTATCATGCCGAAAATACTCTCCACTACCAGATCTCTCACATGCTCGATACATGTTACCAAAATCAGCATCATGCTTATATAAACTCTTAATACACTCAAACCTAAGCAACTTAGCATCTAAAGTAGAGATCAAGGCATACCTCCGAGAAAGGGCATCAGCCACTACATTCTCTTTACCTTGCTTATACTTGATGACGTAGGGAAATGTCTCAATGAACTCCATCCACCTTGCATGTCGCTTGTTCAACTTATTCTGCCCCTTTAAATGCTTCAAGGACTCATGGTCGGTGTGAATAACGAACTCCCCGAGTCCACAAATAGTGCTGCCACGTCTTGAGGGCTCTCACCAAGGCATACAGCTCCTTGTCATACGTGGGATAACTCAACGTTGCTCCATTGAGCTTCTCGCTGAAATACGCCACAGGCCTTCCCTCTTGCATCAGAACTGCACCAATACCAACACCAGAAGCATCACATTCAATCTCAAAAGACTTAGAAAAGTTAAGAAGAGATAATACCGGGGCGTGTGTCAGTTTATGCTTCAAAAGCTGAAACGCCTCTTCTTGCGCCTTTCCCCACTTGAACTTCACATTCTTCTTGATGACTTCGGTTAATGGCGCTGCAACACTGCTGAAATTAGGCACAAAGCGTCTATAAAAGCTAGCAAGTCCGTGGAAACTCTGAACTTCTCCAATACTCTTCAGAGTCGGCCACTCTTGGATAGCCCGTATCTTCTCCTCATCAACCTGTACACCCTGTGCACTAACAACAAAACCAAGAAACACGATTCTATCCGTACTGAAAATGCACTTCTTAGGGTTAGCGAACAACCTTTCTTCCCTAAGTGCAACTAGAACAGCCCTCAAATGCACAACATGTTCTTCATGATTCTTACTATACACAAGTATGTCATCAAAATAAACAACGACAAATCTACCAATGAAAGCACGCAAAACATGATTCATAAGACGCATAAATGTACTGGGTGCATTAGTTAATCCAAAAGGCATAACCAACCACTCATACAAGCCAATTTTTGTCTTAAAAGCTGTTTTCCATTCATCTCATTCTTTTATCCTAATTTGATGGTATCCACTACGCAAATCAATCTTGGAAAACACACAAGAACCATGCAGCTCATCAAGCATATCATCTAAACGAGGGATAGGATGGCGATACTTTACCGTAATGTTGTTAATGGCTCGACAATCACAGCACATCCTCATAGTTTCATCCTTCTTAGGTACAAGTAGAACGGGTACTGCACAAGGACTTAAACTCTCCCTCACATGCCCTTTGGCTAGCAAGTCGCCAATTTGCCTCTCCAACTCCTTCGTCTCCTCCGGATTGGTTCGGTAAGCTGGTCGGTTTGGCAAGACAGCTCCGGCACAAAGTCAATTTGATGCTCAATCCCACGAATTGGTGGTAAACCAGGGGGTGTATCCTCGGGAAAGACATCATCAAATTCCTGCAAAATAGAACGAATAGAAGGGGGTAGAGAAGAGAGGTCAGTATCAATAGTCAAACTCTCCTTGTACAGCAACACTATCATTGGTCTCTCTTCATTCACAAACCTCCTTCAAGTCACTAGCCCTCGCAAGAAAGGACTTCGAATCAACCCAAGCTCCCTTTATCAACAATGCTCCTTAGGTCGCTCCTTGGACGTCACCTTCTCCGTCTCTTTTTGCATCCGTACTTGATCCTCATAAACTTGTTTAGGAGTAAGAGGAACAAGTGATACCTTCTTCGCATACTCGAACGAATACTTGTTGGTGAAGCCATCATGGGTAACTCGTCGATCAAACTGCCACGGACGACCTAACAAAATGTGGCTTGCCTGCATAGGAATCACATCACACAACACTTCATCTTCATACTTCCCAATGCGAAACGGAATCTTCACTTGCTTTGTCACTTTGATGACGCCAGTCTCATTCAGCCACTGCAAACGGTATGGTTTGGGATGCTTCACTACGGGAAGCCCTAATCTCTGAACCATGGATGCACTCGCCACATTTGTGCAACTCCCTCCATCAATAATCACACTGCACACCTTGTCTTGAACATGACATCTCGTGTGAAAGAGATTCTCCCGCTGCTCCCTCTCATTCGGTTGAATCTGAGCACTCAAAACTCGCCTAGCTACAAATAGCTGCCCATCCGGTGCTAAAATCTCCTCAGCTTCATCTTCTTCATCGGGATCCACTAAGGCTGGCATCTCCGGATCACGATCCTCATCATCAGTCACTGCTTCACCGTCATCTCTCATGATCATAATTCTTCTGTTCGGACACTCACTCATAATATGCCCGAATCCCTGACACTTGAAACACTTCTTATCTCGATTCCGACCATCAGGAACTGTTGGACTGCCCTGATACGCTGAACTCGAATTCTCTGCTCGGCCCTTAAAGAACGGCTTCTTCTCGTCTCTCGGTGGCGCCTCTTTCTTCCATTGGTTCCCTTTTGATGAGAAACCACTAGCAACTGACTGGGACTGTCTCCAATTGGTCTGATTCTGTCTCTGGTTGCCGCTGTTGTTACCCCTCCTCTTGAGTTGATTCTCTATCTTCACAGCCATGTGAACCATATCCTCCAACTCAACATAATGCTGCAACTCCACCTTATCTCGGATGTCCCAATGCAAACCAGCTAGAAATCGCGCCATAGTAGCCTCTCGATCCTCAACAACATTAGCTCGAATCATGGCTATCTCCATCTCCTTAAAATATTCATCCACACTCCTACTTCCTTGTTTCAAATTCTGCAACTTGTTATAAAGCTCTCGGTAGTAATGATTAGGCACAAAGCGCTTCCTCATCACTGCCTTCATCTCACGCCACGTCTGAATTGATGGCTCATCATTTCTTCTCCGGCTGGTCACTAACTGATCCCACCAAACAAGTGCGTAATCTGAAAACTCCACTGCCGCCAACTTCACTTTCTTGAGCTCTGAATAGTTCTGACAATCGAACACTAGCTCCACTTTCCTCTCCCATTCAAGATACAACTCTGGATCATTTTTCCCATAGAAAGAGGGAATGTTCATCTTGATGTTGCCCAGATTGTTATCTTGTCTGTCACCACCTCTATGCCAGCTCCCAATATCTTCTTCTTCATAATTTATCTCATCTCCAAACTCGTTATAATCAGCACGTCCACCTCTACCACATCGGCCTCTATCACCACGACCTCTATCTCCACGTCCTCCTCTACCGCCTCGACCCCGATTGGTAGTGGTCTCTCTCGTATCTCTGGTATCTCTGGTCTGAGATTGCTCTATCTGGTCCATCCTGTCATATACCCCCTCCAATTTTGAGTCCAATTTTGATTCCAATTTTGAGTCAAGAAGCTTTCCCAATTCGGACCTGAGGGCCTCCATTATGAACTTCGTCTTTGGATCCACAGTAGGATGATCCTCTGCATCAGAAACCTGTTCACCTCTGTAAGCCATAATAACAGAGAAACAAAAACGCTAACAGAAAATAAAACAGTTAGTAAAACAAAACCTCACAATCCTCACAAACACTCGTGTATCGCTCAATAAGGAATCACTCAACACTCGTGTATCACTCAAGTATGGCTCTTTTCACTCTAATAATCTCACTCACTCTTGCCTTTTTCCACTCTGAATTCTCTCTCAAGGAATCGAACCCTCTCAATCTACCACTTTGAATCCAGCACCAACTAACAACGACACAACCAAAATAACGTCCGCCGAACACTTCCCCCAAGAAGACGAATCAACCACAAAACAAAGGAGACGGACACTGGACTCCAAACACAACGAAAACAGGAACATGAAGCACAAAAAATGCGCTACACAGAAACTGACTCAACACGCTCTAAACTACCCCAGAAACCCAGAAAACACTACGAGACTTAACTGAAAATCAGAGAAAGTGCGTACGGAAAATGCCCCAAAAGACTCTACACGACCCAAGGAAGTAAACGAACAAACTTGCACAAAATGGATTCTGAAAATTTCGCGGTGAACAGTAACAGTGAACAGTAACTTCACGGTAAATAGTGATTTTTCAGGGGAGGCTATACGAACTACCAGGACCCCGAATATCAAATCAAAACGTAACGAAATGTAGGGCGTGTAAGAGAGGTAATATGATCTCTTTAGGGTATGTTATGGCACTTGAAAGTCTGATGAAAAATCTCGTAGGACAATATGGATATTTCGAATAGTATGAACACAATATGGATTACTATGAGCAGTATGGTAAGTTCAGATTTAATGATATGGAAACTATGGAATATATATGGTAGGAACGGATCTGTACGCGGATTAGGATACGTAATTTGGATCTGACAATTTTTTTTTTTTTTGACGCTGAAAGAACAAAACGAACAAGAAAAAAAATTCGAAACCCTAAAACTGAAACAGGAACGGAATGAAAACAAAAAAATACAAAGACGATGCAAAGCGAAAACAGAAAAGCACGAAGAAAGACGAAACCCTAGAACTGCAGATACGAACTCAACAGAAACGATCACAGAGGCAAGATCGAAAACACAGATAACATGAACCTTAAAACGGCAGAAAACAAATCCTAAACTCTACCCTTGACACGAAGAAAGAAAGACAAAACCTGGATTCGAAACTAGGCTCTGGTGCCAAATGATACGATCCTTGATGACCGATCGAAGAACTCGCAAGCGGAAGACTCGGACAACGGGTACAAAGGATGGATAATCCCAAAACCTCTGAATCTAACCACGAAATGATATAGATGATCGAAATCCCTATACCCCAACGTATGTTGATGCAGCAACTCGGGGACGATGATTGACACACGAACGAGGGATGGTTGGCTCGCCGATTCGTCGATAGATGAATTCGTCTTGGAATAATCAAGAGGAATTCGAGAACTCTCAAGAGAGAATTAAAACTCACGATTTATTATGAATAAAGTCTGCCAAAAATCGTTCCAAACAATAGCTATATATAGGCTAAACCTAATCCTAGTCTAGATAGGAAACTACCCTAATTAAGAGCCCAACTAATCTAAACAGATAATAAAGCCCAAACACACAAAAATAACATAACTAATAACTAATGGGCCATCAAAAAACGAAAATACATAATTATAGTCTTTAAACAAATAAAGTCTTCAAGCTTGGTCGACCCACTTGCACTTAATGAGATTAATTAAACTCGGGCTGTCCAAGCCACCATCTCCAATGGGCTTCTTCATCAATTCTTGATCCCACACATCTTGAACTAAGCCATCAAGCACTCCTTGAACTTCTTAGCTCGTGCTCTCGTAATCGGCCCAACTGGAACATGTACGGGATCTTGCACCAACGAACCTTGGGCTGCATCAACAGCGGAGTCAGACAAAAAGACAGCTGAGATCTTGGAGTTAAAAAGGTCAGAAGAAACACTATCCACAAAGCTGGTAGCACTCATCAAAGCTTCATCAACGATGGATGAAATAATCAGCGTACAACGACCCGCAGCATTAAAAACGGGATTGGGTTATGATGGATCTAAGGATCTAACAAATGTTGCAACTACAAGCGGAACGAAGGTAACTTTTGTGAAAGCAAATGAGAATCCAATTCCAGCCGGACAAAAGACTGAGAAACAGAAAACACAGCAAGGTCCAAGAAGACAAGCTGTAAGGCAACCCCAAGCTCAAATCAGACCACATTGGGTTCAGCAACAACGAAGGAATGACGATGGACAACATCAACACCAGCATCATCAGCAGCAAGTGGCAAGATATCAACCGAGATATCAGAAAAGATACCCAGCTGGATATTAGTCTTATGATTACCAGCTGGATTATCAAGTCCAGCCGAGATTCCAAGTTAGACAGCAGAGACAGAAGCAAAGAAATGTCTCAGCGGTACACTCAGCTGGAAATCAACGAAGAACTGAACTATCAAGAAATCAAACTGGGAGAAGACAGAGATCAAGACCCAGCCAAAAGAGTCAAACTAAGAACACCAGGAACGTGTTCATAGACACAGCTGGGAGAATTATCAGATCTAACGATCCAATCAGAGTCATCAAACAAATATGGATCGTAAAGGGATCTCTAACTAACCCATAAGGACCCAATCACAACTGGGGACCTAAATTTTGATTTCTGTGACAGGCTGCAAGAAAAAGATGCATCATAGAGAAATCGATGAGAACACTATGGTACTTGGACAGCGGATGCTCAAAACACATGACTCATCTAAAGCATCTACTCCAAGAATACGAAGAGCGTCCAGGTCCTCAAGTAACGTTTGGTGACAACTCCAAAGGTTTAACCAAAGGTTACGGTACATTTGAAACCTACAATGTTAAAATATCTAACGTGTCATATGTACAAGGATTAAAACATAACTTGCTTCCAATTAGTCAATTCTGCGATAATGGTTTTTCAGTCAAGTTCGATGCACAGGGATGTACAGTGAAAAACAGAGAAACCAAGCAGGTATTACTGAGAGGGAAAAGAGAAGCAAATATATACTTTGCTGACTGGAACAGCAGCCCTCCAGACACATGTCTTGTATCAAAAAGCAGCAATGAAGTCAGCTGGCTGTGGCACAGACGGCTGAATCATCTCAACTTCAAGACAATCAACAAGCTGGCTAGAAATCAGCTCGCTAATGGAATTCCAGATCAAGTTTATGACAAGAGTCATATTTGCAGTGCTTGTCAACAAGGAAAACAGACAAGGATTTCATTCTCTCTCAAGCCAACGCCCTCAACTGATCGAGTTCTTCAACTCCTTCACATGGATCTTTTTGGTCCAGTAACACCAGCAAGTTTCAACGGCAGGAAATACACTCTGGTCGTAGTGGATGACTTCTCCAGATTCACTTGGGTTTCATTCCTGTACCAGAAAAGTGAAACAAGATCCAAGCTGCCGGCCCTGCTGGAAAGGTTGACGACTCAAAAGGAGTGCAAAATTATCTCAATCAGATCAGACCGAGGAACTGAGTTTCTGAATGAAACCATATATGATTATTGTGAGAAGAACGGAGTACAACATCAAACCTCAGCTGCACGCACACCTCAACAGAATGGTGTAGCTGAGAGGAGGAACGAACACTCCAAAAAGAAGTTCTACATCAATGTTAGCAAGCTCAGCCATTCCAAAGAAATTCTGGGCTGAAGCTATCAACACAGCTTGCTTCACTCAAAATAGATCGCTACTCACATCCAGACAAGGAAAGACTCCGTACGAGCTATGGAATAACAGGAAACCCTTCATCGGATATTTCAAGGTTTTCGGGTCTAAATGCCACATCCTAAATAATGGGAAAACCCAGCTGAAGACGTTCGACGCCAAAACTGACCGAGGAGTATTTCTTGGTTACTCAGCTGTAAGTAAAGCCTACAGAGTCTTCAACAGGAGAACACAAACAGTCGAAGTGACCCCTCATGTCACCTTTGATGAAACATCCTTCGAATTCAGAGAGTCGATCGAACAAAGAAACACAGCTGGAACATCATGCTCCGATCCAGCTCAAACAAGATCTCAAGTAATTCGAATCCGGAATCTAGCTGAACCATTGATTTGGGATGATGAACCAGAAGAACCTCAAATCAATTCAGCAGAAGCAAATCAACCAACAGAGGAATCCCCAATATCAGATCAAGGAGGAATGCCACCAGCTGGAAATCAAGACCCAGCTGATTCCCCAGCTCCCTCTCCAGCTGAATTCACTCAGTCTATGACTCAAGATCAATCTAACTCTAATCCAAATCAGAAGGAGTCTCAGGATACGACTCCAGATCATCTCCAAGCAAGACGTGACCTAGAAACTTCAAGCATCAATGAGCTAGAAGAAGAAATTAGAAGAAGACGAAGATGGATCGAAGATCATCCAGCTTCAGCAATCATTGGAGAACCATCAGACAGAGTTAGAACAAGAAATTCAATTGCTCAAAACCTGACATCAAATCCGCAAGAAGCAAATAATGAAGCTCAAGTCGCAGTAGAGCTAGATCTGACCGTCTACAACGAAGACACAGCTCTCATGGCATGTTATGTAGCTCAAGTTCCAGAGCCTCAAACAATTTTCGAAGCCTTAAAGAGTGTGCCCTGGACAAATGCTATGCAAGAAGAACTGAATGAATTTCTCAGAAATTGCGTCTGGGAACTGGTCGATAAACCAGAAGGAGTCAAAATAATAGGTCTGAAATGGATATTCAAAAACAAGCTGGATACTCTTGGAGTAATAATCAGAAATAAGGCTCGCTTAGTCGCCAAGGGATATACACAGCAAGAAAGAATAGACTTTGAAGAGTCATTTGCTCCAGTAGCAAGATTGGAAGCCATCAGATTATTCCTTGCATACGCAGCACATCACAAATTCAAAGTATATCAAATGGACGTGAAGTGTGCATTCTTGAATGGGGAAATCAGAGAAGATGTCTATGTAGAGCAACCCCAAGGATTTGAAGTAGAAGGAAACAAAGTTTACAAGCTAAAGAAGACAATTTATGGTCTGAAGCAAGCACCTCGAGCTTGGTATGACACTCTGTCAGGATTTCTAGTATCCAAATGTTTCAAGAAAGGTTCAGTTGACAGAACTCTCTTCACCATCAAGCTAGGTGAAGATATTTTAGTTGTTCAAATTTATGTGGACGACATCATCTTCGGCTCAAGATCAACTTTCTTATGTGAAAGATTTGGAGAGATGATGTCAAAAAAATTCCAAATGTCAATGATGGGAGAAATGAGTTTCTTCCTATGACTCCAAGTCAAGCAATCAGCAGAAGGAATATTCATAAATCAATCCAAGTACGTGAAAGACTTGATCACCAAATATGGAATTCAATCCAGCAAAACGGTGAAGATCCCTATGAATACAAATTGGAAGATTGAACCTGGAACCGAAGGAAAATCAGTGGATCCCAGCAAATACAGAGGGATAATTGGTTCCCTGCTGTATCTCACAGCTAGCCGCCCAGATATATCATTTGCAATTGAAGTATGTGCCAGATTTCAAGTTGATCCTAAGGAGGCACATATGCAAGCAGTCAAGAATATTCTCAAATATCTAAAAGGCACTCAGAGCTTTGGGCTGTGGTATCCAGCTGAAGATAATTTGCAGCTGACTGGATACTCAGACTCAGACTATGCTGGAGATCGATTAGACAGAAAATCAACTTCAGGAACATGTCAGTTCCTAGGAAGCAAGTTGATATCATGGTTTTCAAAGAAGCAGACGTGTGTCGCTACCTCTACAACTGAAGCGGAGTATATGGCAGCTGGAAGCTGCTGCTCTCAAATTCTCTGGCTGAAGCATCAGCTGGATGACTATGAAGTGAAAACTGGTCAAGTTCCAATCTTCTGTGATAGCTCAAGTGCTATTGCAATTTCTGAAAATCCAGTTCTTCACACAAGGTGTAAACACGTTGACATTCGACATCACTTCATCAGAGATCATGTGGAAAAGAAAGACGTCATTGTTGAGAAAATTCACACTGATATTCAACGAGCTGACATATTAACAAAGCCGCTGATGGAAGCAAGATTCAAAATGCTGTGTGGATTGCTTGGATTGCTTAATCCTGATGAAGAAACTTCATCCAGCTGAGGGGGAATAAGACTCAGCTGGAAACCTTTTTGGGATATCAAGATGGAAGAATCCAGACCCAGTCGTTTCGTGAACTCAGTTCAAGAAGGGAAACCAGCTGAGGGGGAATCAAACTCAGCTGGATAGTTAAACTGAAGGAATAACTCATTTATTTCCCTGAGGAATATGCTATTTAAGGATAAAATTATTTGAATTTAAATTCAAAATTCACAGACATTCCTTAGAAGGATTCGTCAATAAGCCATCCATCAAATCGTATCCCATCGCATTTAATGAAAAGCATGCAGGGTACTGTAGCTCGGGAAAGTCGAGGCAGAAGTCAGAACGTTTTGACTACCTCACGCGCGCGTGACCTACACTCTACATACGCACGTCACTTAACGTGTTGCGCAAATCTCTCCCAGCCGCAGATCTTGAATTCAAATCTAAAGATCTCAACCGTTCATCAAGATAGACGGTTGATATATATATATCAAAGATATGCAAATCGTCGCCATATTTTACTTATTTTCTCTGAAATCTTTCTGCAAATCAAGTTCTTGCTTATCAAGCTCTCTCTGCAAAACTCTTTTCTCTTGTATTCTTCTAACTCTTCAATACAGAAATATACAATGGCACCAAAGAAGATAACTCCAGGAGCAAACCAATCGGAGAACCTCATGTCAAAATTGCACTTTGAGAGTTGCTTAACTCTCAAGAACTACAAAAACTCAGAGTTCCAGGAGGTGCTGGATCTCATCGAGAAGGCAGGCCTACTTCAATGGGCGACGGCGCGTCCGAAGAACATCTTCCGTCGGGAAGTAGCAGAGTTCTTCATGGAGATGACGAACAGAGATGAACGCCTCCGCTCCAACATCACCCTCCAACTCAAAGAAAAGACAGGACATACAACTCCCTGGGACGTCGACATCAACATCAACCGGATATTGAACAAGCTATTCGGATTGAAAACTCTTGGGGACCGCTCCCCAGACAACTACACCAGAGAAGAGATCCAGGCCGAACTGGACCAGATGCTGTTCAAGCCGGAACCCTACAGGGCGAGTATGTCCAAGCTACTGCTCAAGCCCAAATTCAGACTACTTCTGGATGTGACCCAGAAGTGCATCCTAGGTATTGCTGGATCTCAAGGAGAGATCAGCATACCCAAGTTGAAGCCCATGATAGCCATCCTCAGGAATGATCATGTGGATTGGTTCTCCTACTTTATGGGAAAGCTGGAGAAGGAGTCGAAGAAGATTCACTTCGAAGATGACAGCTTCACCAAGTACAGCTGTAGGGAGACCATCTATTTATGCACCAAGGTGGCGTGCATAATAGAACACTACACAACTGGACGGCAAATCAAGTGGAAAGACACAGAAGAGTTCCCTGTGTCCAAAGTTCTTTTTGAAAAGCAGAGTCAGCTCTCTGACTTGATGAAGAAAGCAGCCCCTGAAGGGAAGAAGAAGATGCAGGAGGCAAAACAGCAGACTGCCTCTCCCTCTCAAACTGGGAAAAGGAAACAGCCGGAGGAAACTCAGCCAGCTGGATCTCCACCTGCCAAAAAGAAGCTAAAATTTAAGGCAGCCAGCAAGCCAGCTGAGGAGACAGCAGAGAAGCCAGCTGACAAGCCCGGTAGCCCGAATGGAGATCAGTTGCTGAGGAGACAACTCAGAATTCCTCCTCCAGCACAGATCAAGGAAGGGAGTTCGTGATTGCTTCACGAGAAGCTGAGGAACCACAGATAGTGGTCCCCCACCCTGACCCGGAGGATGCTATTCCACTTCGCCAAATCCTACAAGCATCCTCACAACCCGCTCCAGTTGATCTCACATCATCTGGATCTCCTCCTCAACAACACTCTCTTCTCCTTCCTCCTCCTCCTCAGGTACCTCTCCAAGAATCCTCCCCTACCTCTTCAGTACCTGAAACCACCCATCTTTCAGCACCCAGCTCACCCAAAGAGCCCCATCCAGCTGACGCTCCTTTGCAGCTGGATGATGAATACCAAGCTGAACCATCAAGCCCTACTGCTTCTTCTGAGGAAATCGAAATCCTCAGTCCCAGAGCCGTTGCACGTGCTGCCACAGTCATGAGGGTCGAGGACCTCAGACTCCAAGGAATAAAGAGCGCACTGCAACATTATCCCTCTCTTGCCTCGCTCCCTGCTGCCTTAGTCGCTGTAAGCGACTTCAAATTTTATTTGGCTACCAAGATGGCCACTTGGTACGCAAATGAAGAAATGGTGGAGTTCTTCACTTTCGATAAGCTTAAAGCTGAAGAAGCAGCTCTGCAGGAGACATTTGGCTTTGGAAGTCTTCAGGATGCTTTTGAGCATCAAGACGAGCTGATCCAGATCTTCATTCAGAAGGTTGAACAGGATGAAGTTCACCTTCTGAGGAAGTCATTTCTCAAGCCAACTCCTACCTACATAATCTCAGCTGGATCGTTCCAGTTGAAACTGCCAATGAAGCTGTCCCTGCCGACACAGCTGAGGCAATGATGATTGAAGACGAGCCAACTGCTGCAACAGTTGAGCCAACCGAAGCTACCCCACAGAGTCCAATTGCCGATGACACTCGCTCACTGGTCGAGATCGAGGCAGTAAAACCCAGCCAAGCCGAATCCGGGACCCAGACGGATCCTGTTGAGCTTTCTGATGCAATGAAGGACGAGATTGCCAAACAAGTCGAGGAAATCCTTTTTCCCGATAGACTCAAATCAAATGTTGATACCCTTCTGCGCATCACAGCTATAGAGTCGCAAGTCCAGAGCAATGGACAGTCCATTGACGACGTTCACAGATTCGCTCTGAATCTGCAGGAAAGCACCAGCAGAGATCTGAAACAGTCTCTAGTTTCTCAACGTATTGATAATTCAAATCATCTAGAGAAGAGAGTCCCTGAGATCATCTCAAACCTCCAAGCTCCGCTGGAAAGCCGCGTCATCGATTTATCCAGCCAGCTGGACGCTCTCCAACAGCAGACTCTCTCCCACAGAACTGACATCCACCAGCTGTTCAATCTTTACAAAGAGCTGGACAAATCCGCTCAAAGCCGGAAGAAGAAGACAAAGATACCAATCTCGTCACAAGAGACAACTCAAGAAAGATTGCCGACATTGACAAAGCCTTGGCCCAACAATGAGACAAGAGTCAACCTCACCTCCACTCTTTTTGATGATGCCAAAAAGGGGAAGGTAATGACAAGAGAAAAACATCAAAGACGGGCAAAGGAAAAGCCGTAGCCGAAGTCCAAGTGATGCGATCGAGAGATTGACGAAGTTGTTCTTGAGCCGGATGCGGAGGAACACTGGACGGAAAGGGAAATGGAGCAGAATGATCATCCCTCTTGCCAAAGCTAGTGGAGCCACGCCAGAACAGCTCAATGATATTCATTGGCTCTGCAACTTTGTAACTCAGCAAAAGCAAGAGATGAAAAGCCTCCAAGATGAAGCGAGAAGAAGAAAGAAAGTACGCTAAATGCCGAAGAGAAGAAGCGACGAGAAGAAAAGAGCAAACATAAGAGCTGCAAAGAAAAAGTTTCAGATGCCGATGAACTGGAGAAGAGTTGATGAATGGATCCCAGAAGAGCTAAACGACGACTGGGAATATACAAAGTTTGAGTTCATCGAAGATTTCTATTATCTGGGAGCTTACCCAAATACGCCCCCAGATGTTGCTTTCATGATGCATCTAAATGAGCTTTTTCATCAAGACAGGATGACGGCAAAAGCATTCTTCAACGCTGCAAATACCGCGAAGATCCGACTCCTTGCTCACAAATTGTATCATATCCGGCCTCCGTTGATACCGGAACTCATCTTCCCGACAAATCAAAGATTATCGGCCGAAGTAAACGGATGGGCGATCGGGAGGAAAATTTCCAAGGCAAACAACGAAGAAGAATACGGGAAGATTTGGAGCGAGATGATTTTTAACCGGTATAGATTGAGAACGGATGAGCGAGTGGAAGAAGATCGGCGAAGAATCGACGAAGCGCGAGAGATGAAGACCCAGCTTACTGGGATTTAATTTTGTTTGTTTTCAGTTCGTTAATCCTGTATCTCTTGTAATCATCTTTTTTGGATTAATAAAACTGAAATATTTTGCTCTCAAGCTCACCCTGATGACAATAACTCTTTGTCCAGGCACTGAACTTTGAATTTAATCTTCTGCTGAAATCTTTAAAAAAAAAACCCACTTTCTCATTTAGGGGGAAGCAGGTTGTTTTTCTCAGTTAGGTTTTGGCATCATCAAAAAGGGGAAAATTGTTGGAAAAATTCTAAAGTTTTGATTTGATTCCAAAACCCAACTGTTCTCCAACCTAGTAGATGTTTGTACAAACCTAAGTTAAGTTTTCCAGCTCACTTGTTTGAGCCTTAGATTTTCTAAGTTCACAGGTTTGGAAGCTGAAGACAGAAGAAGACCCGAGTGAGTAATCACTGGACCCAAAGTCACCGAAAGATCTCTTAGCCGAACGAGCTCCGAAGCGAGCCGAGTCGACCGACTCGAAAAGAAGAATGGATCCGACGAGGAGATCCAACTGAGCAGAATAAATTGAGCTGCATCAAAGTCTAAGAAAGACAGCTGAGCTGACCAAAAAGGGAACTAACTCTGAAGACGTCACTTCTAGTCAGTTTACCCATCCAGCTTTAAATTCAAAGTCAAGCTCAAAAGACAGAAATCCCGGTTTCAGAGGAAGTCAATATACCTCGACCAATGAGGGATTGACAACTCAGCATCCTAGAAAGGCGAACCTAGGATCTGACACAGTGATGAAGATAGGTGAAGATACGCTCAACGGCAGATCGACAGATCAGAGAGTAGGTAAGATTCAAACGGGTCCTCCAACGGCTAGTTTGAATCTCTACCTATAAATACCAGTCTTCAACCTCAGAATCACACATGAAAAACTCCCCACAAGCTTACAACTTTTCTGAATCTCTCAAGTATTTAAAAGCTCTCCAGCAGTTATCTAACTCTTTAAAAAGAGCACTTAACTTCTTAAGTGTTCAATTTCAGAAACTGCTTTAGTTTTTCGTCTGATCAATAGGCTTTAATAATTGTAAATCCAAAGCCTAGATCTGAACGAGTTCATCTTTCAAAGTTCTTCATTGTAAGAACTCGTTCAAAGTTGGAAACCCAAACCCTCCTTTACCCAGAAAAGGTTAGGTCAAGGTTACGCCGTCTCGAAGCGCGAAATTCGAGTGTAAGGTTATTCAGTACCCGAAAACTGAAAAGGTGCAGGCTTCTACAGTGCCCGTAAACTGTTAGAACACAGCTCGAGGAAGAGCTGCGAAGTTGCTTGGTACTCGTAAACCAAGTGGTCATCCTTAGTGGATTTACCAGCTAAAACTTGGTCGTGGACGTAGGAGTTTTCTCTCCGAACCACGTTAAAATTCTGTGTTCTTTATTGCGTTAATTAAGTCTTTGCGTTATTCTTATTTAAAGAACTAACTGCATTTACACAGCACAAGTTTTCAAAGCTTCATCTTTCTGGCTGTGTGACCCAGCCAGCTGCATATTTCTCAAACCTGCTTAAACTGAAAACTGAAACTAAGTTTTTCTGAGCTTTTGTAAAAGGAACGAGCTAAGTTTTTCTTTCCACCACATTCCGTACAGTCAGCTAAGTTATCAATCCAGCTGACTATCTTCTTTAGAAGTCAGTTGAACTCATAACTGAGCTCTCACTCAACTCCGTTTTAAATTGATAAAAGTTTTTAAAAATCCCTCTTCGGTGTATTCACCCCCCCTCTACACCGAAGACCTCGTTTCGGGACCATCATTTGTGTCCAGCTGAGATTCGCTGCTTCTCTTGGTCTTTGAGTTGCCGATCAGCTTTCTTTTCTGATCGGACTGAGCTTGGAGACCTGGCTTGATTATGTACGACCTCTTTGGTACATCGATGGCTAGGTTTCACCTGTGTTTGCATTGGCTGGAGCTATTCTTTGATCTGATTTCAGCTTTGGCCATCTTCAAGCTTCTAGTAACTCATTCTTCTGCTTGACTTTCTGAGTTTATGATGATGGGTCCGTTAAAGATAACATCCCACATCATGTCGTGATGCGCACTCAGAAAGCTGTTGAGTTGGAACTTCCAGATCTGATAATCATCGACAGAGAATGTCGGATGTTTCCTGCACAAGGAAGATTCCATGACAGTATGCAATATAATGATTTAAAAAAAATTGAAACAAGAAGGATCTGTTCAGGTGACCACTATCAGTAATGAAATGCTGACTTGACAGATACAGTGATCTTTTGAACCACTGTTCTGATACCAATTGTTGGTCCCAAGACAGATACCTTGGTATAGAGGGGGGTGAATACACCAAGGTTTAAAAACTTTTCCAAGTTAAAACTCTTTTCGTAGGAATTGTTGTGTTCGATCCAAATTTGGATGGCAGCTTGATCGACACAACTGGCTGTGTGTGTGTGCGGAATGTGGTGGATTTGGAAAGTCCGTCTGTTGCTTCAAATTATATTGCAAAGCTCTGTTTCACTTTTCAGTTAGTCAGTTTATGCAGCTTGAAATAATGCTCGTGAGGGGTTAGCAAAATGCATAAAACAAAACAGTAAAGAATAAAGCAATTTTAACGTGGTTCGGAGTAACACCTCCTACGTCCACGACCAGGTTCACTGGTAATTCACTACCACTTGGTTTCCAAGTACCAAGCAACTTCACAACTCTAACCCGAGCTGTGTTCCAACAGTTTGCGGGCACTGTCAAGCCTACACCTTCAGTTTCCGGGTACTGAAGAACCTATCCACTCGAATTACACGCTTCGAGCAAGCGTACCTTTACCTAACCTTTCTGGGTTTGGGTTTGGGTATGGGTTTTCCAACTGTGAACGAGTTCTTACAATGAAGAACAAGGAGTATGATGAACTCGTTCAATCTAGGCTTAAGATGTTTATATTCTGATCTATTCTGCCTAAGACTGAATGTGTGAACAACTAAGAACACAGCTGACTGGCTGGGTGTTCTTGAAAGATATGGCTTTGAAGATTGTTGTTCATTTTTCTGTTTTGCTCTTTTATTGCTTCAGTCGTCTATTTCTTCACCAGTCCCCCTTCTTCAATGGAGGAGGAGAGATATATATAGGTGGAGATCCAAACTAGCCGTTGGAAGAGAGCCGTTTGAATCTTACCTACTCTTGTTGACTTCTGGCCTTTACCTACGAAGTAGGTCTGCATCTGCAGAGGCTAGTTCTTCTCTTATTTGACTGCGTCAGACAAGATCTTTTGACATCGGGATCTTGTCTTGGAGAAGGTCTTCGTCTTCGAGCTGCTAAGAGTCTCTGCTGTATCTTCAGCGTTTTGGACTCTACTGTGTCTTGACCCTGAGCTGTGTCTTAGACCTGTGCTGTAACATCAACCTGAGCTGTGTCACTGACCTGAGCTGTGTTTTAGACCTGAGCTGTGTCATCGACACTAAGCTGGGTCTTTTACACTGAGCTGGGTCTTTGACACTGAGCTGGGTTTCCGTCACTGAGCTGGGTCTTGATACTGCAGGATCTTTGACTCTGCTTGGTCTTGCTCTGCTGAGTTCTTAAGCTGTCTGCTTAGTTGTGTCTTCTCCTGTCTTCATCTGTCTTCAGCGATTCTATCTGTAAACTAAAAAACTCTATAAGCTCAAACAGATGAGCTGAAAAACGCTTAGGTTTGTGCAATCATCTACTCGATTGGGGTCAGCTAGGTTTTGGTATCCAATCAAAACTCTTTTTAATTTTCCCAACAATTTGCAAAAAATTGTATAAGAACAAAATATAATTTATCCAATGTACATCTTAATTAGTGACGACAAGTAACCTTTAACATTAAAAAAAAGGACTAGATGTGTAAGTATGATTAGTGACTTTTCTACCTTATATAATTAAAAAATTCTAACTACCTAGAGCGAGTTCCAAAATATAAATGCGATGTTCGAACTTCGAATTTTTTGGTCAAAGTTCAAACTCGATTACATTTGTATGAAAAGAAAAAATAATCTGAAATTCAAATAAGAAATTGATAAATTGATAATCTGCAAACCTTGGACTGACATGTGCTGCATTAATCTCTAATGTAATTTAATTTCATCTATGGTACTAATACGCTTACTACGTTACTGCAGTAGACGACATGATTGATTATGACCACTTACCCAATTTCTCCTCATTTTTCTCTCTCTCTCTCTTAGTCAATACCTATCCCCCTACCATATTAATTCACTTTTGCGTCTTTTCAAGTTCAGATAGTATATCACATTAATTCAACATATTACGTGGTCTATTAAATTGGCAGTATATGTTACACATAGAATTTGCACAATCCATTAATATCTATGTATCGTCATTCTGATCTCTTTGGACCGGTAAACTATAAAATTTTAGAGACATTGATACGAATAACCAGTTATATCTGCACTTACTTTTATATTACTTTCTTATATTTCAATTTCCTTCATTTTAAATTTATTTTCACCTAAAGGACGTTATTTAGTTTCACATAGACAAGTTGATATGACATTCTAATCCATTATTATTTTCTCAGATGGTCACTTGCTAAAATGAAATGCGAAAGGTAATCATTCAAAAAAAAAAAACAGAATAGCTTAAATTTTTGAGATTCAGAATAGCTTAAATGGTTGTTGACTGGGTCAATTTTGGTTTTTTTTCCCAAAATTTTACAATGACTTATATTGAATAAGTTTCACAAACAATCGTTTGGAATTAAATAATTAATCTATATATACCATCATGTAACACAGTACATTTCATTACCATATATTATATCGAATCAATTAATGCCATATTCATTATATTTAGGCAGAATTCATGTGAAAAAATCGATTCATACAATTTTGATAGACGATCGAATTGATATTCTAAGACATCATTACTTTATTCATTAATTTATGTGTTCGGACTTGATTGCAATAATTTTAATCATCACTCTCTTCGAACCTATGTTGCATGAGTGCATGGGGGCGGGTGCGGAGGCGATACGATACGGGTACGTGGATATGGAATTTTGAAAATTATAGGGTGCGATTCGGCAAGGATACGTCTAGTATTAATATTTTATTATATGTGTGTAACACTTATAAAATAATTAGAAATATAAATTTTCATAAATCATATGTATGGAATTCATTTTCTTTAACCCAAAACTTAAGCATTTTCAATTATGTAATTTAATTAAGTAACAAAATATCAATTCAAATATCATTAGTCCAATAGAAAAGTCATAATTCAAATAAAGTTATCAAAGTCAACCTCATACACTTACTTCACCTACGGGATTCGCGAATTTTTTCATACAGGATTCGCGAATCCGATTACTTTTTATTTGGAAGGATACGCCACGTGGCGAATCGGGTGCGAATCCCACGGGAATCTGACAAGAATCGCACCCTAACAAGAATCCGATACGACAATATGGTATTTTTAAGAAGAATCCGTGCATCATAGCTTCGAACATATCATCTTGCAGATTCACGAATCACAATACACATTTATATATATATATATATATAGGTTGGTTCACGTATAAATCACTTTCCCGTAAAAAAATGAGAATAATGCATTTTATGTACTAAAATAATGCATTTTATTTATTATTACAATGCATCGTCATAATAATGCATTTTTGGGTTACTATAATGCATTGTTATGATAATGCATTCTGTGTTCAATTGTAATGCACCGATCAATGACAACTATAGATCTACAAAAATCAATAGTCTAAATCGGTTCTCATTTCTTACGGAAAAGTAGTTTTGTATATGATCTCTCCCATATATATATATATTACTATATTATTACCGTGATAAAGAAAAAGGAAGAGGAAAGAAAGAAGTGAAAAGATAATGCCAAGAAAAAGAGAGTAATCCAACTTGTAGTGGCGTGCCAACACCGTACCGCAAAAACCATATAAAGGCGACGGGTGTTCCACCGATTTCCGCGTGGCCCCCACATTGCCGACGTTGACCTGACACGTGTCATGTCAGCTATTACGAAACTCCAAACTGGATTTTTACTAGTTGCAGGTGGAGCTATGTCATTGGTTCCGCTGCATTAGATGACAAGTCAATTTTCCCCTCGGGCAATAAAAATAAAAATGACCTACCGTCATGTCATGGATGGCGACTCTTCTATTTTTTATTATTCATATTTTAGCGTCAATATATAATTACATCCCCAACTAGGAATGTAAATGAGTCAAGCCGTTCGTGAGTTACTCGACGATCGATTCGAAAAAAGCTCGTTCGGCTCTCGACTCGATAACTAATCGAGTCGAGTTCGAGCATGAAATCGAGCTCGATAAGTTTATCGAGCCGAGTTCGAGCATCATATTGCTCGACTCGACAGGCTCGTATTTAATCGAGCATGTTCGCGAGCCTACAATCGAGTATGTTTGCGAGCCTACAAATCAAGTTTTAGTCGAGCTTGTTCGCGAGTCTAATAATCGAATTTTGTACATAAAATTAAAAAATTAGCTATAAGCGAGTTCGAGCTCGATTAACATGTATCGAGCTGAATTTAAATATAATCGAGTTCTTGACGAGTCTAGCTCTAGCTCGAGCTCGAATAACATGTTATCGAGTATTTGACGAGTCGAACTCGAGCCGAACTCGAGTTTGCTAATTTTGGATCGAGTCGAGCTCGATCACAATGGCAGAAACTCGACTCGAGCTCGAGTCGAGCTCGAGCAAGCGAATATTTAATCGAGTCGAGTTTGAGCAGACCAATACTCGACCCGACTCGACTTGTTTACAGCCCTATCTCCAACCATGCTTTATATCTTCACATATTTTTAAATTTGGAGCAATTACTTATCCATCCCAACACCAAAATCCTGCTCTATTATAGAGATTTGAATAGTGTTGCTCCAAACATGGAGCAACACTATTCATTGCTCTACTCTTTTTGCAATTAATTTTTTTGTTATAATTATTATTCCTAGTTATATTTATTATTTTTTGTGTTCTTTAATTATTTTGTTTCATAATATTATGTTTTGTTTCATAATATTATATAATATTTTTCTAAATATATTATACCAACATTAAAATTACATAAAATTATTTAAAAAACACAATTACATAAAATACAAGATAAACTAAAAAAAATAAATAAAGTCCGATTACATAATAGAAGCATAAAAACAAAGTAGATACATTTAATTTCTAATAAAGGTCATCTCCGGAACGTCCCACTTCATCTGAAAATAAATTCTAGATTATACCAGAAGTACTAGTATTGGCTTCTTGGTTTGTTTTTGCTTTCAAATAATATCTTGTTGCACTGATCGGAAGTAATCACATATTTCAGGATCATCAACCGTGGCCAAAAGTAGAATATTCAGTTTTCGTGTAAAAATATAGAGCAGACTGCTGGAGATGACTTACTGATTTTGCTGTATTTTTGTGCTGAAATTGTTGTATTTTGGTGTGAACTGTTGGAGATGGCCTAAGATCATCCACAACAGTGGTCGGTTTTAAACCGATTTCTCAATATTTAATTAATTTTTTTTGTACTTGTGATGAAGTTTCAATCAGTGAAAGATCGGTCTCAAAATAGTCTTCAATGATAGCGATCTCTCACCCAATCTCTTCAGGGCCAGATCCAACAATTTGGGGGCTTGAGGTGATGTAGTTTAAAGGATCACTTAAACAAAAGCTATATAAACAATATATTTTCAAAAAATTCATTTCATCTTTCTTGCTTTCTCGACCGCAAATTACTTCTTAAATTTTTATAATCAATATGTTCCAACAAATTACTTTCAATAGATAATAAACTTAATACATTCAATCTATCTTGTGACATAGTAGATCTTCATTAATAAGACTTTATTACTATTAACTTTGAAAAATTTCTTTCGATTATAGGTGTATTAAGTAATATTCTATAAGCAATATATGCATTAGGGAATGAATCTAATGTTTCTTATGTAATTTAATATATCAAACAGTGTACTTATTTTTATGTCCAAAATTTCTTTCAACAAAAATTTCTATATATTTATCACAATATTAAACGTAAAATATCAAATAAATTTAAATAAGCACTAGAACTTATGTAATAAAGACAGAGAATAGGATCGTAAAAAGAAAAAATTATTGCAATAATTAATAATGAAATTACAAAATTAAAGATAGAAACGATATAACCCGATTTTTGATATGAAGGAACATCAAATAAAACAATGATGTTCGCGAGAATGAATAATAAATTAGATAAAAGAGTTTTGAAATACATCACAATATAAAATAGATAATATAAAATAGAGAAGAGATGTGTTTTTTTATTTTATTTTTGATAGAAGAGTGTTTCAATTTAATTTATAGACCTTTTTCAGTTTTATTTTTGGATTTTCTATTAATTGTGATATTTTCCTCCTCATTTTATGGCTTTAATGCATTGATACCCTTTTTATATGATTTATTCGTTGGCTGATTTGCGGCTGATTTTTTATGATTTCATGAAAACAAAGAGCCAAAATCAAAAATTAGATTTCATGAAAACAAAGATCTAGGCCAAAATAAAAAATAGCGGTTGGAATGGTTCCAACAACTAACATCAGAAGTGAGAGTCATGCGCTTTACCACTACCACTAGGCTAGATTCATACATGTTCAAGCTGTTTTTATTATATAGATATAGATATATAAATATATACATAAGAGGTCTAAAATAATCGGGGGTCTCTGTATTCCGGGGGTCTGAGGCGGCCGCTTCTCCCGCTTCATGGTCCAGCCGGCAGTGGATCTCTCAAAACAAGCTGGAAGGACAAGAGGACGACACATGACAAAGGGGAGAAAGAGGAGCCCAGTCGCAACCTCAAGCGCAAACAAAACCGCGAGTACGACCGGGGACCGGTCACTATAGTGGAGATCACCTTGCGCCCGGTCGATAGGAAAGAGACCGGGGGAAGCGACCGGGGGCAACCCCGTTGTGGATGCCCTAAGGATTACTTATTTACATATTTTCTTATTAATTTTATGTTTTTTTGTAAAAGATCATGTCTGGTTTGCATTTCACATTTTTTTTTCTTGTGTGTATTTTACGAGCTTACGTCAAATTGTGTATTTCACAATGGTCTTTGATTGGGTCAATTTTGTATTTTTAAAAAATTTTACAATTATATTGAATAAGTTTCACAAATAATTGGTTGGAATTAAATAATTAATCTATATATGTGTTACATGTGGAATTTAAAAATTAAATATCCACGAAAGATGTCGTCCACTATTATGAAAGTATTTGACTAAACGGATGAAGATCCTTTTGATAGTATGCGAACTCAAATTCAAGTTCTTGCATGGTGGTATATTACTCTTTCCATCCACAAAAAAGATACACATATTTTCATTTCGGCCTGTCTATAAAAAAGATGCAGGTTCATTTTTAACAATATGACCCACACAATTCACTTAATTTTAAAAGTGATGCTATTCGGACATAAATGTCCGGACATAATCCAGTCCGTTTAGGAAAATGGAGCGGTTCGATCCGTTTTACTTATTTATTTAATTTTATAATTAAAAGAAAAACACAATTAACTAGAAAAATGTACTTATTTATTCTGGAACAAAAACACATGTATATCAAACAAATCATGGTGCAGATTCAAAGAGATGAAGCCAACACC
Source organism: Agastache rugosa (assembly GCA_031470985.1). Classification (NCBI taxonomy): domain Eukaryota; kingdom Viridiplantae; phylum Streptophyta; class Magnoliopsida; order Lamiales; family Lamiaceae; genus Agastache; species Agastache rugosa. The sequence goes on from CM062609.1 coordinate 13,214,756, forward strand.
AGACAGTAATATATAAGTCTGAAAGTCCAAGTATTACATAATTAACTAGAAAATGTGAAGTGAAATATTTACTATAGAGGGATATTTCATTTCATAATACCTAAGTCACTAAACCTGTTGTCTTCTAAAGTCCTATTGTACATGATAGTAACATTCATGATACATTTAAATTTAACAAAATTAAATAAATAAGTAAAACGGATCGAATCGCTCCATTTTCCTAAACGGACTAGATTATGTCCGGACATTTATGTCCGAAAAGTATTATTGTAATTTTAATCCTCTATTCAACCCATTATTTAATCATTTTGTCGTTATTGAAACCACCACAAATAACAAGTAGGAGTATTATTCCACTCACAACACAAACTCATTATTTAAAAATAATTTAAAAATATATAACACGTGGGACTATCATCCCACTAACAACAAACTCAACTTATTTATTAAAATCCGTGCCCAAATCAAGCGTACATATTTTTTGTAGACGAATACAGTATAATTTTTTAGTGTTTTTGAATGTGTTTAGATTTGGTTTAAATACAGTCGGTCAAATAGTCTGACACAAAATTATTCTAACTAGCTACAACATATATATACATCATACATTGATAGAGCTCTTAAAATTTCTAATCCAGATTTATGAGATAAGGAAATAAAATCATCACAATTGATTAATTACTTATTTAGTGAAAGAAGACTAATAACCCATGTGCACTAGAAATTTGAATTGGTAATATTTTCCTCGATCATACAATAAGTATAGTTACACTTTATTCGTTTATAAATATCTTATTTTAAAAATAAATTTATTCATAAATAATTTTATTTTGATATCCGATAGAAAAATGATGTTAATTTTTTTTTATTCCCAATACAAATACTTTAATTATTTGATTTTTCATATAAAAAGAGGGGGTGTGTGTACTTAGAACTATAGAGTAGTGGGATAACAACATTGAAGCATCGGCCCGACCTGCCGTTAGGTTCAGAAGGGATTTTTTTTTTTTAATATCATTACAAATATTAATACTCACACACCCCACCTAAGATTTTTTTGTGGCCAAAGAAGGGATTTTTTATTGTCAATTATGTGACATATGATACATGACAATCTGAAAGCTTAAGTATGGTAAGAAGGGGGTTTATTCCACCCAATTATTATCAAATCGACATATATCATTAATCTATCTAACGGAAGCAATAAAGGAGGTTCCACAAATAAGTAATACTTCTTCCGTCCACAATAAATTTGCCACATTGTGGATGACACGGGTTTTAATAATTTGTTAGTTGATTGTGTTATGAGCGGAATAAGGGTCCCACTTTTATATAGTTGTAAATTGTGTTGTGAGTGAAAAAGTAAGTGAGTTGTGTGGGTCTATTACTATAAATGGATGTGACAATTTTTTTTATGGACTGACAAAAAAAGAAATTGTGGCAAATTTATAATGGATGGAAGGAGTAAAAGATTCTAATTGAGACGACAACGTGATTCACGTATGCGCACTTATTCTACTAATTAATAATGATATCAAATTGGTTCATGACATTTGTCCCTATCCTCAACATTTAATAATCCCCTTCGCCCTTCCTCTCGGCCCTGCACTGTCTGCAAGCATGCCATTACCACACGGGTCTCATTATCTTTAATTTTCCCTTCACCCCTTTTGTTAGAGATAAAATAATAACATTATTATAATCAATGATTAGAGGATTTTAATTAGGGCATAAGTAATATTGCTCAAGGCGTCACAAGTCACAATAACCATGCATGACGGACCATCCAATTTTGTACTGCCTCTGTTCATAAAGAATGTGATAAGTATTTTATTTTGATCCGTCCACAAAGAGTGTGCACATTCTTTTTTAGGATATAATCCCACCACTCTCATATATTTTATACCTTACACAAATTCAAAATGGTGGATCTATTTATTCACTTAAATAACATTTACCATATTTTTTTAAAATTCGTACACTTTAAATGTATCACACCCTTTGTGGACGGAGAGGGAGTGTATATAACAAACCACTAATCTCAACACCTTATTGTTGAAACTTAAGATTTACAATTTTTTTCAAGATGATATAGTATACTATTTTTTATCCACACAAAATTTGGGGTGAGCAAAACTAAACCTCACTATAAATCAAAATTGAGTCTGAAAATGTTTCAGTGAGTTTGGTCAGCAGAGTAGTTTGATTTTCGCTTCGTTTAGAAATTCAAAAATCAAATTGATATCTGATTGATTTCGATTTCTGACCGATTTGAGTTCTATTTAGATTGAACTGACTCAATCTCGATTCGGTTTCTAATCTATTAATTACTTACTTCGGTTTTCAATGAATTGGCCATAACTCAATTATGTTTTATATTTTCTTTTCATATTCGAGTATTTTTAAATAAAAAAATTAGCCTGTCTTTATAAATTAGGTTTGTCTTGATAGATTAGCAAGGAATTAGAGAAGAAAATATGTACACGACTTTGTAAAGGACGCAGCCCCACCTCTCCTAGTCCTATCCCAGGAACAGACGAATAAAAGGAAACCCTCATCGCCACACCCACACTATTAATTCCATTTCATGCAAATTAGGAATTGAATCAATTAAACAGATATGTTGGAGGGGGCGGAGTGTTATGTGTCAAACAATAATAAGCGAAAGAAAAGCAAGAACGACAAGAGAAGATTCAGCGACGAACAAATTCGATGTCTGGAGATGATGTTCGAATCGGAGAGCAAGTTGGAGCCCAGAAAGAAAATGGAGGTTGCAAGAGAATTAGGTCTGCAGCCGCGGCAGGTGGCCATTTGGTTTCAGAACAAGAGAGCTCGTTGGAAATCCAAGCACATTGAGAAGGAATACGCCCTCTTGCTCTCTAATTACAACAATTTGTCTGCCCAGTTTCAGTCCTTGAACAAAGAGAAGCACTCATTGCAAATTCAGGTACTACGTACTATATATATATACTTAGTTAATTAGTATATTAGTCACTGATTAATTTAATTACTAATGTTAATATATAAATTATTTCAGTTGCAAAAGCTGAAGAAGGAGATGAGAGGAAAGGAAAATGAAGAGTGGGCGGTTGAAGAAGGAGGGTCGAGAAACGGAGAATCTGCAGAGTGGGATAAGATAATTGATTCAGAAGTGATGAAAAATGGGATGGCGCCCGTTTCAGTTTCAGATTCAGATGATATTGATAGCAATATAAACGCAGAGGAGAAGGAGTTGCTGAGAATGGTGGACACGTCGGATTGGGGAACTCTTGATTCTGATGAAATTATTATAAATCAGAGTAGTTGTCAGTGGTGGGGTTTCTGGTCTTAAACTTAATTGATGGATTAATCAATTCATTTATACATTTCAGATTCATCAATTTGGGATTCAGGAAAAACTATTTGAGGAATTAATTCCTGCTCCTAAGTTTGATTTCTCCTTGCTAGTTATGGAACCGTAGCTAGGTTTTTGCTGCCTGTGCTTTGAACTTTGATATATATAGATAGAGGGGGAGTGAAATAAAAGGCATATAGCTTCTCATAAAAAAAAAGCATATATATGCTATGAATATATCGGTTTAGTTCCTCGGTTACATGAGATGTAACATATATGAATTTATGGGATATAATTAGACTTTATATACCAATGTAAATAATATTAATGAAACTGAATAGTTGAGAAATGATGATGGTGACGAGGAAGATATTGATCATGATTCATGATCATCCTCCTCGTGTTTGGAATATTAGGATTTTGTGTAGGGTTAATGGATTCACTAAATGTGTCAAATGTATTGGGCTTAAATAAACGTGTTATGACTAGGCCCATTTGTTTTTAATTACGATAGGCCCAAGTTTGTCAGCACTTCTGAAATATTGCCTCAACTTTGATGGCTCCTAGTTAGATTTGGATTCCCAATTAGGCAATTAATTAGTAAACGTAATTTGTTTACCAAAAAAAAAAGTAAACGTAATTTGTATACAAAAATTATTTGAGGCAAAACGTAATGTGTAAATTAACTCAATAATGCTTAGTGCAGCTGCTCTATACACTTAATTAAACTTCTTGCTTATGAAATCCTTCATTTAAGTACACACACATACTAGAATTTAATTAGTTCGTATCCAAGTAAACATCATTTTTTTAGAGAATTACAAAGTATATATATAATCAAATCAAGCTGTACACCGCCTATATTTTTTTAAGAGAATTACAAGGTATATATATAATCAAATCAAGCATTATATTACCATATAGGCGGGACCTCTACACCACACAAAAATGAGATCACTACACCACTACACAGGGTGGGACAACTACGAGACCTCTACACCACACAAAAGTGGGACCACTGTTGGGAAAATTCTAAAGTTTTGATTTGATTCCAAAACCCAACTGTTCTCCAACCTAGTAGATGCTTGTACAAACCTAAGTTAAGTTTTCCAGCTCACTTGTTTGAGCCTTAGATTTTCTAAGTTCACAGGTTTGGAAGCTGAAGACAGAAGAAGACCCAGCTGAGTAATCAGCTGGACCCAAAGTCAGCTAAAAGATCTCTTAGCTGAACAGAGCTCCAGAACTGAGCTGAGTCAGACTGACTCAAGAAAAGAAGAATGGATCCGACGAGAAGATCCAACTGAGCAGAATAAATTGAGCTGCATCAAAGTCTAAGAAAGACAGCTGAGCTGACCAAAAAGGGAACTAACTCTGAAGACGTCACTTCAAGTCAGTTTACACATCCAGCTCTAAATTCAAAGTCAAGCTCAAAAGACAGAAATCCCGGTTTCAGAGGAAGTCAATATACCTCGACCAATGAGGGATTGACAACTCAACATCCTAGAAAGGCGAACCTAGGATCTGACACAGTGATGAAGACAGGTGAAGATACACTCAACGGCAGATCGACAGATCAGAGAGTAGGTAAGTTTCAAACGGGTCCTCCAACGGCTAGTTTGAATCTCTACCTATAAATACCAGTCTTCAACCTCAGAATCAGACACGAAAAACTCCCCACAAGCTTACAACTTTTCTGAATCTCTCAAGTATTTAAAAGCTCTCCAGCAGTTATCTAACTCTTTAAAAGAGCACTTAACTTCTTAAGTGTTCAATTTCAGAAACTGCTTTAGTTTTTCGTCTGATCAATAGGCTGTAATAATTGTAAATCCAAAGCCTAGATCTGAACGAGTTCATCTTTCAAAGTTCTTCATTGTAAGAACTCGTTCAAAGTTGGAAACCCAAACCCTCCTTTACCCAGAAAAGGTTAGGTCAAGGTTACGCCGTCTCGAAGCGCGAAATTCGAGTGTAAGGTTATTCAGTACCCGAAAACTGAAAAGGTGCAGGCTTCTACAGTGCCCGTAAACTGTTAGAACACAGCTCGAGGAAGAGCTGCGAAGTTGCTTGGTACTCGTAAACCAAGTGGTCATCCTTAGTGGATTTACCAGCTAAAACCTGGTCGTGGACGTAGGAGTTTTCTCTCCGAACCACGTTAAAATTCTGTGTTCTTTATTGCGTTAATTAAGTCTTTGCTTTATTCTTATTTAAAGAACTAACTGCATTTACACAAGACAAGTTTTCAAAACTTTATCTTTACGTCGTGTGACCCGGCCATTGCATATTTCTCAAACCTGCTTAAACTGAAAACTGAAACTAAGTTTTTCTGAGTTTTTGTAAAAGGAACGAGCTAAGTTTTTCTTTCCACCACATTCCGCACAGCCAGCTAAGTTATCAGTCCAGCTGACCATCTTCTTTAGAAGTCAGTTGAACTCATAACTGAGCTCTCACTCAACTCCGTTTTAACTTGATAAAAGTTTTAAAAAAAATCCCTCTTCGGTGTATTCACCCCCCCTCTACACCGAAGACCTCGTTCCGGGACCATCAATTGGTATCAGAGCAGTGGTTCAATCGACCGCTGTTTCTGAATCAAGAGATTTGTCTTGAAACTCTGCGTCAGTGGTCAACTGAACAGATCCGTTTTTCAGAAAAACTCACTCTAGTGCATTCTGTACATCTCTTCATGGATTCCTATCTTAACAGGAATCTTCCCACCTTCTCAGTTGATGACTATGCAATCTGGAAATTCATATTGAAAAGCTTCCTGTGTGCGCATCACGACATGATGTGGGACGTCATTTCAGACGGACCCATCCTTATTTATAAACAAGGAAATGAACTCGTACCTGCTCATGATGGAGGACAACCAGAATACCGGCCAACTCTCAAGCCAAAGAAAGAATACTCTTCAGAAGAGCGAAAGCAAGCTGGACTAGACAGCTTCGCAAGGAACACCATCTCATCAACAGTCTCAAACGCCTACCTGAGTAAAATCATCAAGTGCGAGACAACCAAAGAGATGTGGGAAACACTCGCCAAGCTATGTGAAGGATCAGAAGAGATCAAAGAAAACAAATTCACAATAGCTTGCCAAAAATTCGACAACTTCAAGCAGCTAGCCAAAGAGTCCATTGAAGCGATGGAGCTAAGGTTCTCAAACATAGTCGTCGAGATAGAGACAATCAGAACTGGGAAGTATACCCAGCGGGAAAAGAATCTAAAGGTTCTTTCAGCTCTTTCAGCTGAATGGAACACTTACAAGGTAGTTCACCAAAGTCGAAGTGACTTGGGTGATCTATCTACAGAAAGGTTGTTCTCACTCTTAAAGGCCAATGAATACAACTTGAAGATCACTCAAGAAGAATCTTCAAGCAGACAGAATGACGGAGAACTCACCCCAGCTCCAAAAGAAATAGCTTTCAGAGCCAACTCCGAAAAGTCAGCTCATGTCAAGTCAGCTGAGTCCTCCAAGAAGAAGAAGGACAAAAAAGATATGAGCAAAGAAGAGCTACTCGAAGAGATTGTCATGTTGGTGAAAAATTATAACAGACTCAACACCAGCAAAGGCAAGTACAAGAAATTCGCCAAGTCGTACAGAGACAAATACACAGTAGCTGATGAAAAATCAGCTGACACCTCAAAACGGACAGAGGAAGGCTGCTTCAATTGCAAGGAACCGGGACACTACAAGCAGGACTGTCCCAAACTGTCTAAGAAAGAAAAAGATCTTCTGAAAGCTAAGGCAGCTGACAGAAGAAGAGCATATATAGCTGATGAAGAGTCCGAGTCCAACAAAATAGATGATGATATGCCCTTCTCAGATTCAGAGGAAGATGCACTCATGGCCCGTGATGATCAAGACTGGGATGCTTGCTTCATGGGACAGACAGAAGGACTCGACGATGATGAGGTAACTTCTAAAATTCAGAACATATCTAACCCATCACCATCACACGAACACTCTACGCAGTCTCCGAATCGAAGGACAACCCGATTGGAATCAGTGGAGAAAGTCATGAATGACTTCAAGGATTTACAAGAAATTCTTGATGTCATAATGTGTAAAAATGCCGAAATTTGAAGGTAGAAGCGAAAAAGAAAGAAGCATCGAAGCGGTGATGCTACACAGCTCAACGAGGAAATAGTGTTGCTCAAGGAAAAGTTAGTCAAACAGATCGAGTGATGAAGGAGTTCTACTATGAGAGAAAGCAGCTGATGGACGATTTGGAAAAATCCACATCTGAGTCAGGCAAAAAGACAGCTGAGATCTTGGAGTTAAAAAGGTCAGAAGAAACACTATCCACAAAGCTGGTAGCACTCATCAAAGCTACATCAACGATGGATGAAATAATCAGCGTACAACGACCCGCAGCATTAAAAACGGGATTGGGTTATGATGGATCTAAGGATCTAACAAATGTTGCAACTACAAGCGGAACGAAGGTAACTTTTGTGAAAGCAAAAGAGAATCCAATTCCAGCCGGACAAAAGACTGAGAAACAGAAAACACAGCAAGGTCCAAGAAGACAAGCTGTAAGGCAACCCCAAGCTCAAATCAGACCACATTGGGTTCAGCAACAACGAAGGAATGACGATGGACAACATCGACACCAGCATCATCAGCAGCAAGTGACAAGATATCAACCGAGATATCAGAAAAGATACCCAGCTGGATATCAGTCTTATGATTACCAACTGGATTATCAAGTCCAGCCGAGATTCCAAGTTAGACAGCAGAGACAGAAGCAAAGAAATGTCTCAGCTGTAATCAACGAAGAACTGAACTATCAAGAAATCAAGCTGGGAGAAGACAGAGATCAAGACCCAGCCAACAGAGTCAAACTAAGAACACAAGAAACGTGTTCATAGACACAGCTGGGAGAATTATCAGATCTAACGATCCAATCAGAGTCATCAAACAAATATGGATCGTAAAGGGATCTCTAACTAACCCATAAGGACCCAATCACAACTGGGGACCTAAATTTTGATTTCTGTGACAGGCTGCAAGAAAAAGATGCATTATAGAGGAATCAATGAGAACACTGTGGTACTTGGACAGCGGATGCTCAAAACACATGACTCATCTAAAGCATCTACTCCAAGAATACGAAGAGCGTCCAGGTCCTCAAGTAACGTTTGGTGACAACTCCAAAGGTTTAACCAAAGGTTACGGTACATTTGAAACCTACAATGTTAAAATATCTAACGTGTCATATGTACAAGGATTAAAACATAACTTGCTTTCCATTAGTCAATTCTGCGATAATGGTTTTTCTGTCAAGTTCGATGCACAGGGATGTACAGTGAAAAATAGAGAAACCAAGCAGGTATTACTAAGAGGGAAAAGAGAAGCAAATATATACTTTCTTGTTGGAACAATGACCCTCCGTACACATGTCTTGTATCAAAAAGCAGCAATGAAGTCAGCTGGCTGTGGCACAGACGGCTGAATCATCTCAACTTCAAGACAATCAACAAGCTGGCTAGAAATCAGCTCGATAATGGAATTCCAGATCAAGTTTATGACAAGAGTCACATTTGCAGTGCTTGTCAACAAGGAAAACAGACAAGGATTTCATTCTCTCTCAAGCCAACGCCCTCAACTGATCGAGTTCTTCAACTCCTTCACATGGATCTTTTTGGTCCAGTAACACCAGCAAGTTTCAACGGCAGGAAATACACTCTGGTCGTAGTGGATGACTTCTCCAGATTCACTTGGGTTTCATTCCCGTACCGAGAAAAGTGAAACAAGATCCAAGCCGCCGCCCCGCCGGAAAGGTTGACGACTCAAAAGGAGTGCAAAATTATCTCAATCGGATCGTACCGAGGAGCGAGTTTCTGAATGAAACCATATATGATTATTGTGAGAAGAACGGAGTACAACATCAAACCTCAGCTGCACGCACACCTCAGCAGAATGGTGTAGCTGAGAGAAGGAACAGAACACTCAAAGAAGCAGCTACCTCAATGTTAGCAAGCTCAGCCATTCCAAAGAAATTCTGGGCCGAAGCTATCAACACAGCCTGCTTCACTCAAAATAGATCGCTACTCACATCCAGACAAGGAAAGACTCCATACGAGCTATGGAATAACAGGAAACCCTTCATCGGATATTTCAAGGTTTTCGGGTCTAAATGCCATATCCTAAATAATGGGAAAACCCAGCTGAAGACGTTCGACGCCAAAACTGACCGAGGAGTATTCCTTGGTTACTCAGCTGTAAGTAAAGCCTACAGAGTCTTCAACAGGAGAACACAAACAGTCGAAGTGACCCCTCATGTCACCTTTGATGAAACATCCTTCGAATTCAGAGAGTCGATCAAACAAAGAAACACAAATTTGAACATCAAGCTCCGATCCAGCTCAAACAAGATCTCAAGTAATTCGAATCCGGAATCTAGCTGAACCATTGATTTGGGATGATGAACCAGAAGAACCTCAAATCAATTCAGCAGAGGCAAATCAACCAGCTGATGATCCAGAGGAATCCCCAATATCAGATCAAGGGGGAATGCCGCCAGCTGGAAATCAAGACCCAGCTGATTCTCCAACTCCCTCTCCAGCTGGATTCACTCAGTCTACGCCTCAAGTTCAATCTAACTCTAATCCAAATCAGAATGAGTCTCAGGATACGACTCCAGATCATCTCCAAGCAAGACGTGACCTAGCAACCTCAAGCATCAATGAGCTAGAAGAAGAAATTAGAACAAGACGAAGATGGATCGAAGATCATCCAGCTTCAGCAATCATTGGAGAACCATCAGATAGAGTTAGAACAAGAAATTCAATCGCTCAAAACCTGACATCAAATCCGCAAGAAGCAAATAATGAAGCTCAAGTCGCAGCAGAGCTAGTTCTGACCGTCGACAACGAAGACACAGCTCTCATGGCATGTTATGTAGCTCAAGTGCCAGAGCCTCAAACAATTGTCGAAGCCTTAAAGAGTGTGCCCTGGACAAATGCTATGCAAGAAGAACTGAATGAATTTCTCAGAAATTACGTCTGGGAACTGGTCGATAAACCAGAAGGAGTCAAAATAATAGGTCTGAAATGGATATTCAAAAACAAGCTGGATACTCTTGGAGTAATAATCAGAAATAAGGCTCGCTTAGTCGCCAAGGGATATACACAGCAAGAAGGAATAGACTTTGAAGAGTCATTTGCTCCAGTAGCAAGATTGGAAGCCATCGATTATTCCTTGCATACGCAAAGACATCACAAATTCAAAGTATATCAAATGGACGTGAAGTGTGCATTCTTGAATGGGGAAATCGTAGAAGATGTCTATGTAGAACAACCCCGTGATTTGAAGTAGAAGGAAACAAAGTTTACAAGCTAAAGAAGGCTCTTTATGGTCCGAAGCAAGCACCTCGAGCTTGGTATGACACTCTGTCAGATTTCTAGTATCCAAAGGTTTCAAGAAAGGTTCGGCTGATTAACTCTCTTCACCATCAAGCTAGGTGAAGATATTTTAGTTGTTCAAATTTATGTGGACGACATCATCTTCGGCTCAAGATCAACTTTCTTATGTGAAAGATTTGGAGAGATGATGTCAAAACAATTCCAAATGTCAATGATGGGAGAAATGAGTTTCTTCCTAGGACTCCAAGTCAAGCAATCAAAGGAATATTCATAAATCAATCCAAGTACGTGAAAGACTTGATCACCAAATATGAAATTCAATCCAAGAAACGGTGAAGATCCCTATGAATACAAATTGGAAGATTGAACACTGGAACCGAAGGAAAATCGGTGGATCCCAAAGAATACGGAGGGATAATTGGTTCCCCGTCGTATCTCACAACTAGCCGCCGTATATATCATTTGCGGTTGGAGTATGTGCCGGATTTCAAGTTGATCCTAAGGAAGCACATATGCAAGCAACAAGAATATTCTCAAATATCTAAAAGGCACTCGTAGCGTTGGGCCGTGGTATCCAATTGAAGATAATTTGTACCGATCGGATACTCGGACTCGGACTATGCCGGAGATCGATTAGACGTAAAATCAACTTCGGGAACATGTCGGTTCTAGGAAGCAAGTTGATATCATGGTTTTCAAAGAAGCGGACGTGTGTCGCTACCTCTACAACCGAAGCGGAGTATATGGCAATGGAAGCCGCCGCTCTCAAATTCTTTGGTCAAGCATCACCGGATGACTATGAAGTGAAAACTGGTCAAGTTCCAATCTTCTGTGATAGCTCAAGTGCTATTGCAATTTCTGAAAATCCAGTTCTTCACACAAGGTGTAAACACGTTGACATTCGACATCACTTCATCAGAGATCACGTGGAAAAGAAAGATGTCATTGTTGAGAAAATTCACACAGATATTCAACGAGCTGACATATTAACAAAGCCGCTGATGGAAGCAAGATTCAAAATGTTGTGTGGATTGCTTGGATTGCTTAATCCTGATGAAGAAACTTCATCCAAATTGAGGGGAATAAGACTCAGCTGGAAACCTTTTTGGGATATCAAGATGGAAGAATCCAGACCCAGTAGTTTCGTGAACTCAGTTCAAGAAGGGAAACCAGCTGAGGGGGAATCAAACTCAGCTGGATAGTTAAACTGAAGGAGTAACTCAACACAAAGAAACACAGCCGAGGTATCAGCTGACTACAAAGTTCAGCTGACAGGTTTGCGGTCTATCATTTATTTCCCTGAGGAATATGCTATTTAAGGATAAATTTATTTGAATTTAAATTCAAAATTTACAGACATTCCTTAGAAGGATTCGTCAATAAGCCATCCATCAAATCGTATCCCATCGCATTTAATGAAAAGCATGCAGGGTACTGTAGCTCGGGAAAGTCGAGGCAGAAGTCAGAACGTTTTGACTACCTCACGCGCGCGTGACCTACACTCTACATACGCACGTCACTTAACGTGTTGCGCAAATCTCTCCCAGCCGCAGATCTTGAATTCAAATCTAAAGATCTCAACCGTTCATCAAGATAGACGGTTGATATATATATATCAAAGATATGCAATTCGTCGCCATATTTTACATATTTTCTCTGAAATCTTTCGGCAAATCAAGTTCTTGCTTATCAAGCTCTCTCTGCAAAATTTGTTTCTTGTATTTTTCTAACTCTTCAATACAGAAATACAATGGCACCAAAGAAAATATCCCGGGAGCGAACCAATCGGAGAACCTCATGTCAAAATTGCACTTTGAGAGTTGCTTAACTCTCAAGAACTACAAGAACTCAGAGTTCCAGGAGGTGCTGGATCTCATCGAGAAGGCAGGCCTACTTCAATGGGCGACGGCGCGTCCGAAGAACATCTTCCGCCGGGAAGTAGCAGAGTTCTTCATGGAGATGACGAACAGAGATGAACGCCTCCGCTCCAACATCACCCTCCAACTCAAAGAAAAGACAGGGCATACAACTCCCTGGGACGTCGACATCAACATCAACCGGATATTGAACAAGCTATTCGAATTGAAAACTCTTGGGGACCGCTCCCCAGACAACTACACCAGAGAAGAGATCCAGGCCGAACTGGACAAGATGCTGTTCAAGCCGGAACCCTACAGGGCGAGTATGTCCAAGCTACTGCTCAAGCCCAAATTCAGACTACTTCTGGATGTGACCCAGAAGTGCATCCTAGGTATTGTTGGATCTCAAGGAGAGATCAGCATACCCAAGTTGAAGCCCATGATAGCCATCCTCATGAATGATCCTGTGGATTGGTTCTCCTACTTTATGGGAAAGCTAGAGAAGGAGTCGAAGAAGATTCACTTCGAAGATGACAGCTTCACCAAGTTCAGCTGTAGGGAGACCATCTATTTATACACCAAGGTGGCGTGCATAATAGAACACTACACAACTGGACGGCAAATCAAGTGGAAAGACACAGAAGAGTTCCCTGTGTCCAAAGTTCTTTTTGAAAAGCATAGCCGCTCGACTTGATGAAGAAAGCAGCCCCGAAGGAAGAAGAAGATGCAGGAGGCAAACAAACAGACCGCCTCTCCCTCTCAAACTGGGAAAAGGAAACAGCCGGAGGAAACTCAGCCAGCTGGATCTCCACCTGCCAAAAAGAAGCTAAAATTTAAGGCAGCCAGCAAGCCAGCTGAGCAGACAGCAGAGAAGCCAGCTGACAAGCCAGCTGGAACTGAATGGAGATCAGTTGCTGAGGAGACAGCTCAGGATTCCTCCTCCGGCCACGTACCAAGGAAGGAGTTCGTGATTGCTTCACGAGAAGCTGAGGAACCACAGATAGTGGTCCCCCACCCTGACCCGGAGGATGCTATTCCTCTTCGCCAAATCCTACAAGCATCCTCACAACCCGCTTCAGTTGATCTCACATCATCTGGATCTCCTCCTCAACAACACTCTCTTCTTCTTCCTCCTCCTCCTCAGGTACCTCTCCGAGAATCCTCCCCTACCTCTTCAGTACCTGAAACCACCCATCTTTCAGCACCCAGCTCACCCAAAGAGCCCCATCCAGCTGACGCTCCTTTGCAGCTGGATGATGAATACCAAGCTGAACCATCAAGCCCTACTACTTCTTCTGAGGAAATCGAAATCCTCAGTCCCAGAGCCGTTGCACGTGCTGCCACAGTCATGAGGGTCGAGGACCTCAAACTCCAAGGAATAAAGAGCGCACTGCAACATTATCCCTCTCTTGCCTCCCTCCCTGCTGCTCTAGTCGCTGTAAGCGACTTCAAATTTTATTTGGCTACCAAGATGGCCACTTGGTACGCAAATGAAGAAATGGTGGAGTTCTTCACTTTCGATAAGCTTAAAGCTGAAGCCTACCGGAGACATTTGGCTTTGGAAGTCTTCAGGATGCTTTTGAGCATCAAGACGAGCTGATCCAGATATTCATTCAGAAGGTTAAACAAGATGAAGTACCACCTTCTGAGGAAATCATTTCTCAAGCCAACTCCTACCTACACAATCTCAGCTGGATCGTTCCAGTTGAAACTGCCAATGAAGCTGTCCTTGCCGACATAGCTGAGGTAATGATGATTGAAGACGAGCCAACTGCTGCAACAGTTGAGCCAACCGAAGCTGCCCCACAGAGTCTAATTGCCGATGACACTCGCTCACTGGTCGAGATCGAGGCAGTAAAACCCAGCCAAGCCGAATCCGGAACCCAGACGGATCCTGTTGAGCTCTCTGATGCAATGAAGGACGAGATTGCCAAACAAGTCGAGGAAATCCTTTTTCAGGATAGACTCAAATCAAATGTTGATACCCTTCTGCGCATCACAGCTATAGAGTCGCAAGTCCATAGCAATGGACAGTCCATTGACGACGTTCACAGATTCGCTCTGAATCTGCAGGAAAGCACCAGCAGAGATCTCAAACAGTCTCTAGTTTCTCAATGTATTGATAATTCAAATCATCTAGAGAAGAGAGTCCCTGAGATCATCTCAAACCTCCAAGCTCCGCTGGAAAGCCGCGTCATCGATTTATCCAGCCAGCTGGACGCTCTCCAACAGCAGACTCTCTCCTACAGAACTGACATCCACCAGCTGTTCAATCTTTACAAAGAGCTGGACAATCAGTTCAAAGCAGGAAGCAGCAGCACAGCACAACTCAACCTAGTCACAGCAGACAACTCAGCAAAGATTGCTGACATTGACAAAGCCTTGGCCCAGCTGAATGAGACAGTAGTCAACCTCACCTCCACTCTTATTGATAATGCCAAAAAAGGGGAAGGTAATGACAAGAGAAAAACATCAAAGACGGGCAAAGGAAAAGCTGTAGCTGAAGTCCAAGTGATGCAGTCAGAGATTGACGAAGTTGTTGCTGAGCTGGATGCAGAGGAACCAGCTGGACGGAAAGGGAAGTGGAGCAGAATGATCATCCCTCTTGCCAAAGCTAGCGGAGCCACGCCAGAACAGCTCAATGATATTCATTGGCTCTGCAACTTTGTAACTCAGCAAAAGCAAGAGATGAAAAGCCTCCAAGATGAGCAGAAGAAGAAAGAAAGTCTGCTAAATGCCGAAGAGAAGAAGCAGCAGAAGAAAAGAGCAAACATAAGAGCTGCAAAGAAAAAGTCTCAGATACCGATGAACTGGAGAAGAGTTGATGAATGGATCCCAGAAGAGCTAAATGACGACTGGGAACATACTAAGTTTGAGTTCATCGAAGATTTCTATTATCTGGGAGCTTACCCAAATACGCCCCCAGATATTGCTTTCATGATGCATCTAAATGAGCTTTTTCATCAAGACAGGATGACGGCAAAAGCATTCTTCAACGCTGCAAATACCGCGAAGATCCAGCTCACTGCTCCCCAGCTGTATCATATCCAACCTCCGTTGATACCTGGAACTAATCTTCCTGACAAATCAAAGATTATCGCTGAAGTAAACAGATGGGCGATCAGGAGGAAAATTTCCAAGGCAAACAACGAAGAGGAATACAGGAAGCTGGAGCAGATGATTTTTAACCGGTATAGATTGAGAACAGATGAGCAGCTGGAAGAAGATCGACTGAAGAATCAGCAGAAGCAGCTAAGATGATGACCCAGCTTACTGGGATTTAATTTTGTTTGTTTTCAGTTCGTTAATCCTGTATCTCTTGTAATCATCTTTTGTGGATTAATAAAACTGAAATATTTTGCTCTCAAGCTCACCCTGATGACAATAACTCTTTGTCCAGGCACTGAACTTTAAATCTAATCTTCTGCTGAAATCTTTTAAAAACCCACTTTCTCATTTAGGGGGAAGCAGGTTGTTTTTCTCAGTTAGGTTTTGGCATCATCAAAAAGGGGGAAATTGTTGGGAAAATTCTAAAGTTTTGATTTGATTCCAAAACCCAACTGTTCTCCAACCTAGTAGATGCTTGTACAAACCTAAGTTAAGTTTTCCAGCTCACTTGTTTGAGCCTTAGATTTTCTAAGTTCACAGGTTTGGAAGCCGAAGACGAAGAAGACCCACTGGTAATCACTGACCCAAAGTCGCCTAAAAGATCTCTTAGCCGAACGAGCTCAGAATCGAGCCGAGTCGATCGACTCAAGAAAAGAAGAATGGATCCAGCCAAGAAGATCCAACCGAGCGTAATATATCGAGCCGCATCAAAGTCTAAGAAAGACAGCTGAGCTGACCAAAAAGGGAACTAACTCTGAAGACGTCACTTCAAGTCAGTTTACACATCCAGCTCTAAATTCAAAGTCAAGCTCAAAAGACAGAAATCCCGGTTTCAGAGGAAGTCAATATACCTCGACCAATGAGAGATTGACAACTCAGCATCCTAGAAAGGCGAACCTAGGATCTGACACAGTGATGAAGACAGGTGAAGATACACTCAACGGCAGATCGACAGATCGGTAGAGTAGGTAAGATTCAAACGGGTCCTCCAACGGCTAGTTTGAATCTCTACCTATAAATACCGCCTTTCAACCTCAGAATCAGACACGAAAAACTCCCCACAAGCTTACAACTTTTCTGAATCTCTCAAGTATTTAAAAGCTCTCCAGCAGTTATCTAACTCTTTAAAAGAGCACTTAACTTCTTAAGTGTTCAATTTCAGAAACTGCTTTAGTTTTTCGTCTGATCAATAGGCTGTAATAATTGTAAATCCAAAGCCTAGATCTGAACGAGTTCATCTTTCAAAGTTCTTCATTGTAAGAACTCGTTCAAAGTTGGAAACCCAAACCCTCATTTACCCAGAAAAGGTTAGGTCAAGGTTACGCCGTCTCGAAGCGCGAAATTCGAGTGTAAGGTTATTCAGTACC
The DNA here is from genome assembly GCA_031470985.1 of Agastache rugosa. Classification (NCBI taxonomy): domain Eukaryota; kingdom Viridiplantae; phylum Streptophyta; class Magnoliopsida; order Lamiales; family Lamiaceae; genus Agastache; species Agastache rugosa. Next base: position 13,231,783 of record CM062609.1, read on the forward strand.
CGAAAACTGAAAAGGTGCAGGCTTCTACAATGCCCGTAAACTGTTAGAACACAGCTCGAGGAAGAGCTGCGAAGTTGCTTGGTACTCGTAAACCAAGTGGTCATCCTTAGTGGATTTACCAGCTAAAACCTGGTCGTGGACGTAGGAGTTTTCTCTCCGAACCACGTTAAAATTCTGTGTTCTTTATTGCGTTAATTAAGTCTTTGCATTATTCTTATTTAAAGAACTAACTGCATTTACACAGCACAAGTTTTCAAAACTTTATCTTTCTGGCTGTGTGACCCAGCCAGCTGCATATTTCTCAAACCTGCTTAAACTGAAAACTGAAACTAAGTTTTTCTGAGTTTTTGTAAAAGGAACGAGCTAAGTTTTTCTTTCCACCACATTCCGCACAGCCAGCTAAGTTATCAGTCCAGCTGACCATCTTCTTTAGAAGTCAGTTGAACTCATAACTGAGCTCTCACTCAACTCCGTTTTAACTTGATAAAAGTTTTAAAAAAATCCCTCTTCGGTGTATTCACCCCCCTCTACACCGAAGACCTTGTTCCGGGACCATCAACCACTACACCACCAAACAAGGTGGAAAATATACTACATCGCATGCATGCGGGATTAAACTCAATACCTCTCGTTAAGGAGAGTCTTGTGGTGCCCCAGCTAGCCACTTGAGTTATGCCTCATCAACAAGTAAACATCATCTTTATTTAACTTTAATTTCAAATTAAACTACCTCGCTTTTATAGATGACAAGCGATATATATTGTACCGTTAAACTTATAAATTTGAAATGTCTGGATCCCTTCCCACATGATTTCGCCTTAAAAATATGAAAATGTAAAATGAAATACTGTAACTCTATTTCTATCTAACACCTTAATTCTAGATTGGTTGGTGGCGAGGTGACATGACTTAATTGACTCTTGTATAATTGTGACCTCCATGAAATTGAAAATTACTACTACTAAGAGAAGGACAATCGAGGATCAAATCCCAACCACTCATCTTTATACAAATGAGAAACACCACTTTAATTATAAGTACAATATTTATGGTGAAATTGAATTATAATGATATCTTTTGTTAATTGATATATTTATTTTAAGAAACATCCAAATCAATGGAAATATATCACGTGATTATTAAAAAAAAATCAGCATTAGATGCCATATACATCTTTTTATTTATTTATTGCATTTCACCCCTAATTTTTAATTTATGCCCAAATTGCAACAACTGAATTAATTAATATACTTTGGTTGAATCTCATAAGATAATTAATTGATAATATATACAAAATTTACTTGTCCACTTGCAAAAGAGTGATATATACATGACATCAGTTATTCATTCTTACCAAATACTACCAAGTAACATTGTCCATAATAAGTTGAACGAAAGATGCCATTGCCGATTTGCCTATCCTTATGCTTTAACGTCCTAGAAACTTTAGTTGTATTTAAAAACCACACTAAACATATTTTAAAAAATATTAGAAATCATGGCTAAAATGGCGACATAAAGTTGAACTCAACTGTATATGCATGGACTTCCAAGTCAACTAGAGATATGTATATATTACTCCCTCCGTCCCGCATTAGTGTGGTTCAAGGAGTGAGACACGAGTTTTAATAAAAGGTAAGTAAATGTTTGGTAGGAGTATTTTTAGTGGAGAAAGGGACCCACAATTGTTAGTGTTAGTGGAGAAAGACACTAGTTTTATTGTAAATATTCAAAGCTTTTAAGGGTATAAGGGTAAAAATCATGTACTAAAATAGATGAACCACACTTATGGGGGACGCCCAAAATGGCAAACTAACCACACTTTTAAGGGACGGAGGGAGTATAATAAATTATTTTTTTAATAATATAATAAGTTATATATTATCATTTTTTAAAATATTTTTTATTATTCTTAATATATAGCGGTTTATACCAAACTTTCTATTTATTAATCGGTATGATAGTACAATTTTTTAATATAAAATATTCATCCCAGTATTGAATATAGATATAGAAATGAAATGATATAATTTGGTAATTAAGACATCCACTTACAAGTAGAGATAAATTACTTACATAATAATATCCTTGGAATGACCTATGGGCTCGTTTGGTTGGCAGGAAAGTAATGTTGTCTAGGAATATGATTTCTAGGAATATGATTCTGGAAAAAATGAATACACAGATTCTTTATCCTTGTGTTTGGAAATACCTTGGAAAATAGTCAGGATTCTAATTTTACGTATTTGATTTAAATTAATGTGTTAATTAATTTATAATTATAATACCTAAAGAATGCCCAACACTTTCATACTATTGTCAATATTTTTCATTTTTCATTTTTAAATATTAATATTTATTTTTTATAATTAAATAAGTATTAAATTTTATTTAATAATATATAGATATACAATAAAAATATTTCAAAACATAACGATCCGATTCTATAATAATAATAATAATAATAATAAATAATGATAATAGTAGTAGCAACATAATAATATGGTGGTAATATGATTAACAACAGTAGTAATAAATAATTATAATAATAACAACAACAACAGTGAAAACAGTATTAATAAATAATAAAAATATAGTCATAATTATAATACTAATAATATATTAGTGATAAAAATAATTTTAATACAAATAATAATAATAATAATAATAATAATAATAATAATAATAATAATAATAATAATAATAGCGCAAGAATCCTGAGATAAGGAATCAGAATACCAAAGTTTTTCTAAGGAATAAGAATCTAGGAAAGTGTTAACAACTTTCTTTGTATTTGGATTCTTTTTACTTTCCAAAATCTATTAAAATTAAACCAAACAGAGAAATCTGCAAATTATGAATCAGATTACTTTCCCAGACTAGATTCCCTGCCAACCAAACGGGCCTTATAGGTAAAGTGCGTATAGTTGTGACCAAAAGGTCTCAAAAAAAAAAAACCCTAGGTCAGAGGTTCGAGTACTCTCGGCCACAAAAAAACCCTAGGTGGGGTGTGTGAGTATTAATATTTGTAATGATATTCAAAGGTCTCAAAATCAAATCCCATCATAGTTTTATAGGTTGAGCCTATCACACTTAAGATTAATTTTCTAGTGTAATTTACAAATTATTGTTTAGAGCCGAGAGTTTTACCCAATACGAATTCAAAGTGACTGATGCACGTTACTTTCGTAAAAAAAAAGAGAAAAAAAAACTTACATAAGCTCGTGCACAAATCATGGATAAATATATAAGTACATTTATCTCTCCAAATTAAAGGCCTTATGGATACAAGTGCATTGAGATTTTAGGTCCAACATCAATTAATCAAACTAGAAACATAGAGAATCAACCTTGTATCGAAATTAAAAAAAAAAACAATTTAATAAACAAAAATTACTATTTTAGTCAAAGAATAATTAAGTGGTAAATAAAAGTGACATCAAATTGGCATTCAGTGCTCAAATTAATTAAAGAGCTCTCCAAAAAAAGCCTGTGTTTCCGCTAGGACCACGGTGGATAAACCTCAATAACGAACATATTCTTCACTTAAATCAATACCATGAAGAATAAAATTTTGGAAAAAAGAAATTATATGGTCAGAATCTTTAGACCTAAAAATCAGTCAGAAAGAGGATTTTGTAAGATTATGGCATCGAATCCAATCATTTCTTCAATGACAACAAGTGGGTTTGGGTGACAAGTTGCAGTCCACTTCAATTAATAAATGTTGTTTCATATCATATGTCCAAAAGAAATAAAATCATCCACTTTCACTTCAATTCATCTCTGTTTAAGGTTTCACTTTTTTCGATTGGATTAGGATTAATGCTACAGATTATTCCCCTAAAAAAATGTCGCAGATTATTAATTAATGATTTTTTAAAAATTATTAAATACTCTATAACTATAAGGAGCTGTACCTCTCTACCAAAGAAACTTTTTCATGAATTTCAAAACTACATAACTCGAAACAAGAAATATATGAATTCAATTATTCGAAATTTAAATTTAGCATATTTTGAAAGTCCACGTAAGTTTTAGGCTTTTAGCCCATTTCTCAAAAGTCATATATTAATTAAGACAATACTGGTACATTATTTATTACGCAATACTTTCTCCGTCCCACTTAACATGTCCTACTACAGTTCAGCACGTGTATTAAGGAGAAGGATAAAAAAAAATGGGTAAGTTCCACTATTTTTGAAGAATTATTTATTTTCTTTTTTGGAAATAAGACAAGTTCAATAAAACAATCAAAAAAGAGAAGTGAGACAAGTTCTTTGGGACAAACTAACATAGTATATTCTTATGGCCATTTTTATGAAAATCAGGATACTTAATATTCTTATGGCCATTTTTATGAAAATCAGGATACTTAACTTTCAGGACAAGAGCCAACTCGAAATTTTTCTTAACATTATTTATGATAGTAATGCAATTTTTCAGTTACTCTAATCCATTCCTTCCTGTTTCCCAATTGGCTCCAGATTTTATGGGATGGATTAAAAGTTAAGGAACTTAATTTATTATTAGCGTGTTTGGTGTAGAGTTAATATTGGAGAACTGAAAGTTTGGAAATATAAAGTTTGGTTTTTAAGGAAATTAATTGTGTAATAGTGAAAATTGAAAATTAATGTTATGTATTATACTTCAGAGAGTTTTGATTGCGTAAAATATGGTTCCGTGTATTGGTTTGATTGATAAAATAATCTAGCATAATAACATGTTTTGTTTAAATTATTTGGCACGTGATGGATAACTCGGCCTGTATTTCTATCTATAAATTAAGTGATAATTTATAATTTCAAATTTGGATTGATTATGATACCATCCTATTAATATTCTATCAAATCCCCCAAACCAAACAGTATAGTACTGCATGATTGATGTTCAGATCATAATATTAAAATAAATTTTTTTATTAAATTATTAAGAAAAAGAATCATATCTAATGAAAAGGAGCAACTGCCAATCTTAATTTGGATATGCCCATTAATTTAATTTAATTCTTTTCTTTTATTTGGTGATGTCAGAAGCTAGCGCACCCTGATAGGGAGTCGAATTAATATTCTTTCAGCTTACTTTAAAATAATAATATAGATCTTCAAATATTGAGTCATTACCATTATGGCTACTGTATACACAGAGATATCCACTATCTTTTTCATGAGAAGCTATAAACAAATATATACGTGCTCAAACACAATTGACATAGTAACCAAGTTATCTAGCTCTCCTGTACTTTTACCCCCATATATAAGATTTAAACTAATTATTTCAATACTAATGATTAATAAGGTTATTATTAGCTAGATAGATAGATAAATAATTACTCTACGACGAAGACCACCTCACAACTAACTAGACTCACCACAAACCCAAAATCAATATGCCTTACAGTAATTGTACCACCAATCTTTAATCTTACTAGAAATTAAAGATTGGTGGTGCAATTTTCACCCCTCATCTGTAATTTAATTATTTTTTCCATGAAACTCCAATAAGAAACAAGGTAGTTGGTTGGGTTCCAAATTTATTGATTTAATTACACCATTTAAGCACATAATTTGGTGAGATAGAACTAGACTATCACGTTTTGCTATTAAAATATAACTCCAAAAAAAAAAAAAAAGGGACGATCAACATAAGTTTAAGCACGTTACAAGACCTGATTTGACATCGCACCTACCAAACATAAATTTCTGAAAAGAAAAGGAAAAAAATACAGACATAAAGAAAGAAAAACGAGTGAACAACACTTACAAACATAGAACTGTGGGAAAAAGAAATACTTCCCGTCTCACTTCAATTGGCCTGTATTTTTTGTTAGAATATTTCACTTCAAGTGTTCTATTATAAAAAAGAAAACTTCTTTCTCTCAGACCATTCACAACAACAATCGCGGCGGAGGTGATTGCTCCCCGCTGGAGATCACCGTGATTGCGCGATCGCAACTGCGATCATTTGAGAGTGGTGATCTATCTCTCACATCCTTGCATTTTCAATTCATTTATTTTTTGTTTACTTTTTTGCATTAAAATAAAATGGTTCAGAGATCACCAAGTTTGGTGATCTCTACATTGAGCAAATTTGGAAAGATCATTTGAGCCCACTTTTAATACTCCCTCTGTCCCATTATTCTTGTCTTGTATTTCTTTTTGGGCTGTCCCCTTATTCTTGTCCTGTTTCCATAAAAGGAAATATGCTTCTCTCACAAAAAGTTATGGGCTCCACCACTTTCTATCTTTTTACCCTTTAAACACCATTCTCCTTAATACCCGTGCCCAAAAGAAATGAGACAACAATAATGGGACGGAGGTAGTAATAAAAATGGAGAGATCATAAAAAAAATTGTTGTTGTGTATGGTCTCACAAAAAGATGTAGTCTACATCACTGTTTATCTCTTTGTCCTTTAATCATTTTTTTTTTTAAAAATACTCGGGTGAGAAAAAATGCCATTTGAAATGGGACGGAGGGATAGAAAGTAAAGGGGAGGAAAAAAGTTTAAAAAAAACAAAGGAGGAGCAAACAAAACAAGAGGGAGCAAGGTCAATATTGGGAAGATCCTTATGTTTGTTTGTACGTATGATCTGTACCTCAACAGTTGTGAGATCAACGGTGGGGGAATTAGTCTTCACTCCTCCACACAATCCTGGTCGTCAACAAGATGTCGTCATTAATTCAAAATAAGTGAGCGGGTCCCATTCAGCTTCAATTCTTTGTTTTCATTCGATTTATTGCTCTATTCAGCTGCGTCCAGTTTGGGACCGATCATGTTGCATGCTTATAATCAATTAATTTATCAAATACTCTTAATTATGCAAGGCTACTTAATCAGCATATGCTCTGCTAATCCTTAATTATTGTATAATTAATGTAAATGTCACCAAAACAAAACTACTACTACTACTATTCTGCGTCGGCAATAATTAATAATGGTAAACAAGTCAACGGAATTAAGTTGTTTTAAGTTGAATACTCCATCTAATATGCACTCTTATTAGGGATGACAATTTACCCGCGGGTACCCGATCCTAATAGGTGCGGGTTTGAGGGACATTTGATATCCATAGATAGCTTCATAGTTAGAAAATACTATCCATTTAGTTCGCGGGTACGGGTATGGATAGTTACTATCCGTACCCGTGAAAAATACCCGCTAAATATTCACGAAATACCCAATTACTACCCGACTATTATTTAATGTATGTAATATATATTTGGCCAAAATATTATTTAATATAAGTATATATATTTGACCCAACTCCAACTCCAACTCCAAGCCCAACCAAATACTAACTTATTACTAAAAAAAGCCCAACCCAAACCAATACTAACTTAGTTGATGTATTTGGATATCGGGTATGGATTTGAACTTTGTGAATTTGAATTTTATGTTTTATGGATTTGAAATTTGATAGAATATGTGGATTTGAACATTGTGTTTGGTGGTTAATTTTTTATTTGTGTTAAATTGTCGTTTATTTGATTAAATTCCGATTTGCGGGTGGCAGGTACCCAACGGGTGGCGGGTTGGTGGAATCGGGGTGGCGGGTAGATGGATACCCGCAGGTGGCGGGTTGGCGGATACCCGACGGGTGGCGGGTATGGGTGGAGGAAAGAACCCGTCACGGATGGCGGGTATGGGTTTTGCTCGCGGGTACGAGCATGAATATCCACTATCCGTGCCCGCCGTACCCGATTGCCATCCCTAACTCTTATTAGTAATTGTATGATACAAGTGCATGTGTTTCTTCTTTTTGATCGTGATTAGCCCCCCACTTCTGTGCATTAACTTTAATAAACTATATATGTGAGATAAATCACAGTTCATGAGAAACTTTGTGACTGAGTCGAACTATAAAGAGATTTTCTATTTGTTGGAGGAATCGAAATGAAAATCAAGAATAGTATTATTACATAAGTAGAGTTATATAGTTCCCAACCACAATAGACGACAATATTCCTTGTACAGAGTTTTATACTAAGACTATACCAATCGTTAGGAAGATCTACTGCGTACCCCAAACATATTCAAATTCAAGAATGAGATTCAATATCAATTTAGTGGGTCTTTGAGTGACCCGATTTGTAGCCTTTATTTTTTGGTTTTACTCGATAGCCTTTCCCCTCTTGTGAAAGCCATATATAAGGTGTCATATCTTTTTCTTGTGTACCAAGTTGCCCAGTCGTTTTTATAAGTATTTCGCAAACCAACAAATCCACCAAGTAAAAGTTCCTCCAGTCCACACACACCACTATAGTATATTTCTATTTTTGAAAACTTGCATAATTGTACGAATTAGTTGGAACTAATTAAACTGAGACCAACTGCTTAATCCTCTAGGTTAAAAGCGACCCACGCGCGTGTTTTTGGATTAATGAAAAGCTAGTGGGAATTGGATAAATATATCTTGCATCATTTTATTTCTTCTCCTTTCAAATTGCTGTGCGTAAAAAATATATAAATAAAGTCGGAGCACTCACGGAGCCAATAATGACTAGAACGAATCGATAGAAAATTTGAGAATAGTTCTCATTGTCACAGCAATACCCAACTCTATATTAAAAAAATACTAGAGTTGAAATGCTCATTAATATTATTTTCTGCCCCGCCATGAGGTGGGAGTGTTAATGACTAAATTAACTAATTTACGTGACAAACAGTGAAATTAATAGTGGGATGTAAACAGTGAAATTTATTTTTTAATTGATTATTAGGGTTCATTATTCCAAAATTAGGGTATATAATTTTTTTAAATTCTAATTTTTTATAATAAATTTAATTAATGTTCATTATATATTATTAAATATTTATTTTTAAATAAATCATTTTAAAATAATAAAATTAATAGTGGGATACGGAGAGTGGGACACAAGTTTGAGGATAGAGGATCTCATCGAGATTTCACTTTCAGTGACCTCACAGATTTTGACCCTTACATAGCAATTAACTCAACGTCTGGACCCATTATTAACATAGTATTAATACAAGGTTTAACTTAATTAATTAACATAGATTGAGGCATCAACTTGTACGCACTGATGAGGTTTTGATTAATTAATGGTAGCATTCCTCAAAAAAAAAATTAATTAATTGTAGCACGCTATCAATTCTGATTGGCCCGTGCGTCCACGCGCACTCTCCTTAATTTGTTTCTTTTTTATTTTCCTCTGTTGTTGCTCCTGGCGGCGCTGCTCTGCTCTCCATCTCTCTTATTTTCCAGTAACTATAAAATTTTCAGTATTTAACTGTTCAACAAGTATTTAATAACTTGGATAGATTAATTTTATTTATGGAGTATTTTTTTTTGGAAAACTATGATAATTTTAATACCGGCATCCTATAAATATTCTATCCCGTTGAAAAAAAATAATAATAAGGGATAACTGGTATGCAAGAATGAGCTAGCTGAGAATAGAATTGTTATTTATACAATGATTCATAACTCCATAGCTGGTATCATTTCTTGTTAGGAATGGTTACCTTCCGCATAGGAATGAGTAATCCCATGATTATGAGTTTAGCCATTCCTTACCCCCCTTGGTATTACCTAATCCTCATTTTTTTTTCCTAAAAAAAAAGAAAATTGATATTCACAAAATTAGCTTCATTTACTATTATTATTACTCCCTCCGTCCCACCGAATATGGCCTATTTGTTTTCGGCACGGAGATTAAGAAAAGGGGAATTATGTGTAATAAGTGTTAATAAAGTAACTTTTTAATTAATAAAGTATTTTTTTGGTCAACAATGTACTACTAAAGTGCTTTTTTAGCTTAAAGTAAGCTCTAATTATTTCCCAAAAAGGAAACATGCCATATTCTGTGGGACGGCCCAAAATGGAAAACAAGCCATATTCGATGGGACGGAGGGAGTATTATTATTATTATTATTATTATTATTATTATTATTATTATTATTATTATTATTATTATTATTATTATTATTATTATTATTATTATTATTATTTTCATCGCAGTGATCAGAGGAATTACGATGGAAATACTTAATTACTTAACCCAACAAAATAATTAAATAAAAATAAAATGAAAATAGGTTGCAATTTTTTTCTTATTATTAAATAAATAGTTTCCATGTTCACATTGATGGAATAAGATTCTCTACAGCAAGACAAAGCTCGAGATGTATGAAAATAAATTCGATTGGTTTTATACACATGCAGACGCGCAGTGCTACTAAAGTTGTTGAGTTAAAAGAGTAAAAAAATGCAAAATAATTCGTTATTGATAGTTATGGAACAAAGACCCAGAATTAACGTTAAAGCACAGCATTAACAAATAATTCCCCCAGTGAATTGGGTGCTTGCTCCCTATATAAACCCGTTTGATATAGCAAGCCTCAAAAGCAACCAACCTTTCCTCCTCCATAAAATCTCACCAAATTAATATAACATGATCAAAGCACACGTCGACAACCTCTGGCTCGTTGCTCTCGCTTCCAAATGCAAATCTCTCACTCCTTCAAATGCCATAATCTTTGCATTTGTGTTCTTTCTTTCATGGCTAATCCTCAACCTAATCTTCTGGGCTCACCCCGGCGGCACCGCTTGGGGCCGTCAGAGGTGGACCAAGTTGTTTTCTCTTTCTCGCCCCATTCCAGGCCCTAGGGGACTCCCGGTTCTGGGAAGTATGGATCTTATGGTCGGCTTGGCTCACCGCAGATTAGCTTCCGCAGCTGCCGCCTGCGGAGCTAAACGCCTCATGGCTTTCAGCCTCGGGGAAACACGTGCGGTTGTCACGTGCAACCCGGACGTAGCTCGAGATATTTTGAACGGTTCATCGTTCGTGGATCGCCCGGCCAAGGAATCGGCTTACGAGCTCATGTTTAACCGCTCTATGGGTTTCGCTCCCTACGGCGTTTACTGGACGACGCTCCGGAGAATCGCCTCCGCTCACCTCTTCTGCCCCAAGCAACTAAAAGCTTCCGCATACCAACGCATGGAGATAGCAAATCAGGTGGTGGCGATCTTTGATTGTGGAAGGAACGGTGATGTTCGGGTTAGGGATGTGTTGAAATTGGCGTCGCTCAACAATATGATGTACTCTGTGTTTGGAAGGCGGTACGAGCTCGATTCCGCCATGGCGGAGCTGAAAGATTTGGTCGATGAGGGATACGATTTGTTAGGCCAGCTCAACTGGTCCGATCACTTTTCCTTGTTAGCCGATTTCGACGTTCAAAGAATCCGGTTCAGGTGCTCCCAGCTGGTTCCCCGAGTGAACCGGATTGTCGGCAGGATCGTGGGCGAGCACAAGGAGCAAATGGGCGAGACGATGAAGCGTGATTTTGTGGACGTGCTGCTGTCTCTTCAAGGGGCCGACAGATTGTCGGAATCCGACATGATCTCACTTCTCTGGGTAAGCATTAAGAATAGAATATATATATAGACCGAAGAGGATTGATTGAGAATTAGAATTAATAATTATTTGGCTACATGTATATATCGCAGGAAATGATATTCAGAGGCACGGACACGGTGGCAGTCCTGATGGAGTGGATATTGGCAAGACTAGTGTTGCATCCGGATGTTCAGTCAAAAGTCCAGGATGAGCTGGACGAGGTTGTAGGAAGGTCACGTGCGGTAACGGAGTCTGATCTAACGGAGCTGCTCTACTTAACGGCGGTGGTGAAGGAAGTCCTGAGGTTGCACCCTCCCGGGCCGTTACTTTCCTGGTCCCGTTTGTCGATCCGAGACTCCGTGGTTGACGGCTACCGTGTGCCAGCTGGAACCACCGCCATGGTTAATATGTGGGCGATTACCAGGGATCCGGATAATTGGGCCGACCCGTTAAGCTTTAAACCCGAGAGGTTCCTGACGGGGTCGGAGATGGTATCGGATTTGAGGCTGGCGCCTTTCGGGTCGGGTCGGAGAGCGTGCCCGGGTAAAGCAATGGGCATGACGGTAGTGAGCTATTGGGTGGCGAGGCTTTTGCATGAATTTGAAATATTAGAGTGTGCGACAAGTCATGTGGACCTTTCGGAGGAGCTGAGACTGTCTTGTGAAATGGAGAAGCCGTTGGTGGTGAGGCTTCGGCGCAGGATAGACTCCTGCACTGCTTACTCACCTTCATTTGCATAAAGATCAATAAGGAAAGGGAAAGATAAAAGACAGAGACATTAATGGAGAATATTATAAATATCTAGCTATATCTTTTATAAGAATTTCAATGTGGCGTGCTCCTTCTTACGCGAGTCCGTGTGTTGCAACTTTTCTACCTTGTTTTATATTTGTTTTTAACAATTTCGAGCTAGGATTTCCTATTTTATAACTAACATATATATATATATATATATAATGTAAAAGTTAGTTTTATGAGTAGGAATCATTTGGCGTATTTTTATTTTAATTTTAATTTATTCTCGGAACATATACACATTAATTTATCGAAAACTTATATAAAAAGAAGAAGAATGAGATAATTACATAAATTACTCCCAAGATTATATTCCTCCAAAAAAAAAAGACCCAACATTATATTGGCGAGGCCTCTTAATTAATTAATTATAATTGGATCTTAAATAAGTATTTGTAAATTGCAACTGCACAACAATAATGATTGAATTGTCACACCATGCAGACCACCCACCTTTAATTCTAACGGATTGGTTAATATAGTTTACGTGACATATAATGATTTAACGTTTAGGATATATAGGGTCAGCTTGATACAAATTAGAGTATTAAATGTACAATCAGATCATGATTAGGAAAAGCTTGTTTTCAGAATTTTGTTTGAGCATATATTCTCCGAGTAAACATTATTTTTTAGAACATATATACTTATTAAAATAACCTAGTATTTCTTTCCAATATTAAAAAAAAAAACCCAAGTATATCTTTCCGATGAAAATAACGTTTTGTTGTATGTATTTGTCCTTGTTTAGTTAGAAGCGGGGCTCAAATTAGTGAGTAAGCGGGAGTAATGATCATATTCCAGATTTATTGGTTTAAGTTAATTATAAGAATGGAACTAGAGGGGCCTAGTTCACCATGCAAAAATAATTGGAGCTAAAAATTCAAATGATCGTTGGAAAATTGGTTTTAGACCCAAATTGATTGAGAAATTTAAGTGGATTATATTAAATTAAAATATAAATAAATATTAGAGCCATAATTTTTGTTTGGTGCAATCAAAGTAAACCATTCTCACGAAGCACCAAGTAGTAGTTTGTGCATGTTGCATTTGATAACTTTAAAGATTCACTTTATAGTTTGTAAAGACATAAAAATCGAAAAGAAAATACTCGATCCTCCATTTTTTCTATGATGTTTAAGGTTTTAGTACTATGATTAAGGAATATGAATTATACAGGGCCATTGGTGGTAAAATTGAAGTAATAATTGATTTTTTATTTAATTTTTTATGGCAAATTCTCCCTGCGGCCGCAGGAAATCAGGTGTTTTCATCAGAATTCCGTTTTTTGACTTGCATGCACGTGTGGAATTGTAAATGCATGGCTCAGTCAGTCAATGGGCAAGGTGCTTTCTTTTTCCTAAAGAAAGTAAAAGTTTTATTGTAAAAAGTTATTTTATATAAGAAAACATAATTAAATAGGAAGAGGTTGGTGTAAACGCGATTAAGCTGATGAAAGAGAATGGTTGAGCAGGCCGTTTACATATGCTTTGTCCAAACAATTTGACCTGGTGGGCGCCCCAACGTAATTCTTTCCCAAAACTGCAAAATCAAATTAGCTTCAGTTTACCATAATCATATCGTTATCAACTTTTATTACACTTTCTATATATGGATTTAAGTACAATACAGGAACCTGGGAAAAAAAAAAAGATGTTTGGAAGATTCAACTGTTTTTTAAATTAATTTACAAGGGGGACTTCTCTAGAAATATATTGCTCATAAAAAGTTTCATGTTTTATATATTGTTATCAACTGATACAGGATATAGTCATGAGGGAGGATTTCAGTTAAGAGATCCAACTAATAGTAAAAATAATAATTACAAATTATGTACTTAACTTTAAAAATAAAATTTTATCGATAATTAAAATTTCGATAAAGTTGCTTTAAGTTAATTTTGAGGGTATTTTAAAAACGTAGAATGTAAACTAGAACAAGAGGTAATGAATAATAGAGATAGTAAATGAGAAGTTGGCATATTAGAAATTGAGAAGGATGGAGTATTTATAGATGAAATTATTAAAAAGAATAACCGATAATTAGACCAGCCAGTTTATGATTTCTGAAAATCGGATCCATAACCCGCATCTCATCCCACACTTTAGAGTTTCATGCCTAACCAGAGCCATGGTTAACGGTTAATAAATCATTGACCACGATTCTGATTAGACCCGACCGCCCCTCCAGTTATGGCGCCATTAGTCCCCTTTGGATTGTTAGTGTACTAAATGGGACATGTTAAGGGACGGATACATTAGGGCAGTGAAAAATGAAAGTGATATATTATAGTAGTATATTGGAAGAGGTGAATTCAGAAGGGGGCAGTGATCTGATTCTTATCTGACAAGGAAAAAGACTTCCCACCTATGCTCCAAAAATAAAAAAAAAAATAAAAAATAAATAAAAAAAAATCTTGCAATCAAGATAGCATCCAGTGCAGCATAGCAAAGTGGACGCAGAGATTGCGACATTCCCACACTAGATTTAACCCAAAATAGGCAAATTAATTAATAATGTTTGATCAGATTAATTCTGGGATACATGCCAATTTGGATAACTTCCTATATATATATATTCATCATCTTCCTCACTCCTCACCAATTATGTAAGCTACTGCACATGCCAATTTGGATAACTTCCTATGTATATTCATCATCTTCCTCACTCCTCACCAATTATGTAAGCTACTGCCCTTTTTCTTAATTCAAGACGTGTGGACGCCATATGTTCCAAACTTGAAACATTGTTTATTACCCCGTTTACCAACCAACTCTTGTTTTTAGTGTATAAATAATTAAGAGTTAATTAATTAAGACCATATATAACAACTCTATGATTGAACTGTCTTTTAGTTACATGCCCTTGTTAAACTATGTAGGGACTTCAATTGGTTTTTAGTGATTAATAATATCTTTCCCAAGTTTCATTGTCGAGAAAATGATCGAACTTGGTTAAATAATTGTTTCAGGTTTTCTATTAATTAAAGTAAGAATTGTATATCTGATGTCTGAATAAATTGAGATTTAAAACAAGAAAAATGTTAGTCGCCGTGTCTACATGAATTGAACAAACATTACAAGAAATTTTAAAGGCCGCGTGACGGTGGACTTGAACCTGTGACCTTGGGCCCGGGCATTAACCACTCTACATGAATTGATCATGATAATCGTGCCGTGGTGACTAGAAAATGCTGAGTCGTCATAAATGGGATAGATAGTTGGAAGGTGGAGGATGGATGTGTGTGTGTTGCACAAGAGAAATGTCCATGTCCTAAAGACTAGACATTAATTAATTTAATTTGCAAGGCAACATATTTGGTTTAATAAAGCAAGTCTCCTTGGCTGCAGTCTCGTTGGCTACTGTTTCGGACAAAGGAACTCCAGAACTTTGGTCCTCTTTCAAATCATAACACTAATCAAGTAAAATTAGTTCAATAATAATTAATTAAACTCATTTATTTACTACCACATTTTCTCCATCATCTCCAGTGCTAATTAATCTCATCCACAGCTTCATGAGAGTGGCATATCCCACGAATCTCGCACACTGCCAATGTACTAAATTTTCCAGTGGGGAAACCTACTTGCTGTTTCCCATTCAATAGGGATCGATCAATTTTCCCACCTAGCTATCTCCCTCTCTCTCTAGAAAACCCAAAGTAATCAATATTTCCTCCATCTACAATTCTTGGATTGCTATCTATGTAATAGTTTCCATCAATAATTAGTTGGTGACTCTTATTCACACTAAAGTTTTGCGATCTCATCTCTATCATAGGATGATAGCTTTTGATAATATCTATTTCTCTAGACAATCTTGGATTCAGTCTCCAATACGGAGATCTTCTCCTGGGCCCAAATGGAATGGCAAATACTTGTGTACCGTCATTATAATATTAATTAAATCGAATTGGAATTTATTAAAGGGTAATGACCTGTAAATTCCTCAATTTTCACAAATTTTTGGTTGCCTGTAAATTCCTCAACTTTCAGCAATTTCTGGTTTTGCTCCCCAACTAAAGATTTTGCCTGTAAATTTCTCAACTTTCAATTGTTTCTGATTTTGCTTCCAGCAATGGGATCCGGCAAGAATAGTTTTGGAAATTTATAGACGTGGCTTAAATTAATCTATGTCGCACTCTCGTGGCATATATGTAAATTAAAAAAATAAAAAATATTTCATGTCATCATCCCCACCCCTCTCTCAGCCTCGTTCTCCCTTGCTTTCTTTCATTCTCGTATAGATAATTCAACCGAGAAAATATAGATCATGTGCAAGATTGTATGGGTGTGAGCAGGATTTAAAATTCTTTTGATTTTATGGGTGCCTTCTAGCGCATGATCTGTATTTTCTCGATTGAATTATCTCTGCGAGAATGAAAGAAAGCAGGAGAGAACGAGACTGAGAGAGGGGTGGAGATGATGACATGAAATATTTTTTATTTACATATATGCAACGAGAGTGCCACATAGACTAATTTAAGCCACGTCTATAAATTTCCAAAACTATACTTGCCGGATCCCATCGCTGGAAGCAAAATCAGAAACAATTGAAAGTTGATGAATTTACAGGCAAAATCTTTAGGTGGAGAGCAAAACCTGAAATTGCTGAAAGTTGAGGAACAAAATCTTTAGGTGGAGAGCAAGACCAGAAATTGCTAAAAGTTGATGAATTTGCAGGCCATTGACCCTTTATTAAACTAGATCTTCATTATGATTTATTAATTCCAATTAGAATTTGTTAATTTCAACTATAATTTATTAATTATAATTAAAATTTATTTATTCCCAATTAAAATTATCAATTTATAATTAAAGTTAAATAAATATTTATTAAATTACTTATTTAAAACTTAAAAAATAAAAATAATTAAAAAAATTAGGGGTGGACAGCATTGTGCGATCAACCACACGAGAGCCACGCCCAATGGGCTGAACAACAGTTATCCACATTCATTCAAGGATTACTTAGGTATCCATAGAGTTTGTTAGATTATCTGTTCAATCTGCTCTTTCCTTTTCATTATACAAAATTCTTTATAGTTATCTACTATCCAAGAGCAAAATTTCCCTTGAAACGAATGAAATTCGGGATAAAGATGTGTAGAATACAGAGGATTTTTTTTTTTTTTTTTTTGAACAAACATTACAAGAAATTTTAAAGGCCACATGACGGTAGACTTGAACTCGTGACCTTTGGTCCGGGCATTAACCACTCTACCACTAGGCTACACACGCACACGAGGATCTAAATTTTGGGATTAAAAGTGTGTACAACACAAAAATTTGTATCAGTCCATCATAGAGATCAAGATAGTGAACATATATTCGATTATATTTTAATAAACTTTTTTGACATTTAGATATGTTTGGCTCTGTAGATGGCTCCCCGCATACGGTCTGAGACGAGACTCCTTTTGAATTGAAGCAGACCATAAATCAATATGAAATCCTATCTCTCAATCTCAAAGAAGGCAAAGGCACATAACAACCACTGCATGGCAAGTACAAAAGAGACGTATATTACTCTAATTCTTAGAAAATGATGAAATGATTCTTAAAACCATAAACATAGCTCCATCGCACTGCAAAGGTTCACAACAACAAAGACGTATCTATAACCATCTAGTCAATTGCGGTCCAATTATTTCAAGTTATGACCAACACAATACATCAACGAGATCGAACACTCCCGAGCTCTCATTGAACCTACTCCTTTTTAGAGTAAAGACGAAGAAGAAATGCTACTCCCAGTATCAGTAGGGGAAGGACATATAGCAAAAGCTTGGAGGAATCATCGGAGTCCTTGTTCGGAGCAGGTTGATGCACGGTGTTCTGGATTATCTTAGGAAGAGTGGATTCATCAATTTTCCCGATGAAGAAGTCCTTCATTAACCCTTCTGCATACGAGCTGTGACCAATATCTTCAAAATCAGAAGTTGCATCCTTCCCTACATAATTTCAAGATGAAATTCATTTAAATGGAGAAGTAGGAGCGACGTGCTATAAACAACTTGGTCAATGCCAAAGCAACATAAAGTATGAATTGATCCAAAGTCTAAATAATATTTATTTTGATCTTACCTGTTGCGTTTAACATGGCTTCATCGCCACCAGGATGTTCCTCAAGAAATGGTGACACATTATAGACCTGATATAGTGCTAGAAAAGCCATTAGAATACTATGTAAAATACCTAATCACGTTGAAATTTAAAGTCATTAACAAACACGTTAAATTTTGAATTCTAGTATTTGTAAATCAAGGGAGGAAAGAAAAAACAGAGGCAAAGGATTTGCTTACTAATCTTTTGTAAACATAATTAGATATTTAGGGATTTACGAGCACCAACATTTCTTCAGTTTCACTCCCATCCATGTTTGCTCGCCATTCCAATATCTATTCGTAATAGGCCAGATTATTCTATGGGTTCTTTCAAAAGTTGGCTGTTCTTTCGTACTGACATAATAAGTATAAAACTAATTGATCAGCTAAGACAATAGCCAATTTCAAGATGCATACTATTATGGAAATATTATCATGGTTACTTCTCCAGTTCTCGTACATAAAGAGACACCACTCTTAATAGCCATTTTCAGGTTGAGAAAAGCTCAGTTCATCAGGATACACAAAGGAACTATCAAATTAATCAGATCTTTGCAGCTGCAGTGGATAATAGCTCAGATAAAAATATTTGCTTTCAGATTCTTTCTTATATCACCAAATAACCAAATGTCTAATCTTTTGACAGAAATCACTAAATGCCTTGCTTCCTCAATCCTAAAATAATATGAGATATTCATACTAAAATATAGGTGCTACATAGATTATGAATACATGTCTTTAACAATTTCCTCGATTTGTGAAGAATGCGAATACTACATTAAGAACAGGTAATGACTTCTACATTCCCTTAAATGGTGTCTAACTGCATCAGTAATATCTCTTTGAACTTTCTGCACACATTTATAATGTACATTTAAAGGGTCGATTTCATAGTCTTATACGTCAACATCCCTGCTTTGCGTCTTATGTACTCAAAAATGTAGGCTGCACATTTTTGTTGTAGAACCTAAGCCTATAGTAGATTAGCAAGAAAGACTGCACAAAGTTCATTGGTCACGTTTTCAAAATGGTTAGTACGAATACTGCACAAAATTTAAAACAGATCAAGTCGTATTCAAGGTGTGCATACAGGCTTTTAAAGAACCAAATAAGCTTTCTAGCATCCATGATGCAGATTTCAAGCTAAACAATTGATTTGAAGATTCATCTCTCAACTCCCAACTTGCTCGCCTCAAGTACTATATTTTTACAGAACAATCATAACCAAGAGTTAGATAATTGTAGAAATTAATAAATTATACTGCAAATCATCAAACCATGATCCATTGAAATCATTTTATTGTAAGAAGGATTCTCATCTGTTGCCAAGCAGATCACCCCAAAAATATACATCAAAACTCAAAATTACAAGATAAAAAAACAATATTTACAAGGTGCAATTACGTTTGGTCTTATGTCGATTCCATAATTTTTAAGTTTTGGATGTAAGAAGATTTGACTTTATAAGCTCTTATTTTATAAAGATCTTCTTATTTGTTGACAAAATAAGATATAAGAAACATATAAGCTATTTTTAGTTGAATACTTGAATTACAACTTATAATTTCTAACTAACATAATCATCCAAACACTTCAACAACTTATTTTTAAGATAAAATCCAACATGTTATAATTAAGCTCTAGAAACACCCTTTGAATTGGATCATCTAGTGAATATCCAAAACTGTAACCAATCCAAACCAACCAAACAGCCAAACCATGTCGGAAAAACAAAAGTCAACTTGCAGAAATAATCTATGAGAATTTCTATACTTCCAGAGACCAAAAACTTGCCTTTTAGTTTGGTGGGCAATTTCATCATATATTATATCCGATCATCGTACCTTTTTGTTCTACGATAAATTATGAGTGGGAAAAATAAATCAATAAATCAAAGCCACCTAACTTAGAAATATAGTATCTTAGCGTTGATAAGCAATAGCTGGTCTCATATAATACACGCCCACCATGAGACTTCTGCAAGCATGTATATAGCAGTCTCCTTACCTTTATTAAGGGTATATTTCTGAATCATAATTAGAGAAGCAAAAAAAAAAACCTAATTCAATCCATCGCCGGAGTTCATCATTTACGGATAATGTATATGGGGATTATGGATTTAAGACCTTCCACACCAAAACTGACAACCTAGTAGAATCCTAATTTTATGTAATCCTAGAAAGTAGAAACAGAGAGAGAGAGAGAGAGAGAGAGAGAGAGAGAGAGAGAGAGAGAGAGAGAGAATATCTACAAATAATACCAAATGAATCAAACAAGAACATCCCCTGTTCAAGATTCTGCTCAAAGATGCAAATTTTCTACACACAGAGTGAGACCCAGAAAATAATGGAAGAAAAGAAAAACAGAAAAATAAAATCTAACCTTGCCATTGATGACAAGCCAGCAATCCCCACTCTTGTTGTGCTTCGTTACCTCATCAAAGCTGAACACCTTTTCAGCCATTTCTGCAAACTAAACCAAAGCTACTCCAACAACTAGAGAAAAAATGCTCCCTTTCTTCTCCCGAGTAAGAAAGAGGGTAGAGAAAAGGTAAGTAAGCAATGCAATAAATAATGATCCCAACCTCAGGAAAAAAAAAACCTCAGAGAAATTGTTTCGACGCAGTCTAAATGTGAGTCAAAATCTCCCAATTTTATTTATTTATTTACGCGAGTGATTTATGGATTAATTTATTGGAATGGTCAAATCCCCGCCGACTTCTAATAAAATGTTAGGCGCATTACATTACGTCTTACTCCCTCCCTCCCATTCGTATTATACATTTTTCTAATCTTATGGACACATATTAATAAAAAAATATTTTATTCAAATTAACCTTAATTAATACTTCCTCTCATTTTAATTATTTGAGAGATTTTTACACATATATTATTAAAATAAATTTATAGCCGAATCAACATAACTAATGATAATTTATTCTTAATGACACAATTATAATTATTTGGTGGAAATCATAAAAGAACTCTACATCTGTTCTGCTGGAGTTCTCAATATCATCTACCGAAAAATCGATTTGGAGATTGTGGATGTCGAAAATTTTGATAAAATAAAATATCAAATATTAGAATATGCAAAAATAAACGAGGGAATTTAGTGAGAAAGACAAATTCGATACGATTTTGGAGAAGTCTGAAGAGGGAAGAATTAGAAACGTTTGAGGAAGGAAAGACAAATAAAGTGAGGAAGACATATAAAGTACTCCATCATATTTTGGACTAATAGAAATAAGGATGAGGGAAGAATTAGAAACGATCCATCATTATTTCTCTAAAAAAATGAGAGAAATTATCCATCATGGGAAATACACAGAAATTTTAAATAAACATAACTGATGAGTTAATGAGGGTAAAATTGGCATTCATGTGTAGAACGTCATTTATTTTATAAATAGTTAAAAACCTCTAATAAATAAAATGGGAGGGAGTATCTATATTATACTTTCTCCGCCCCAATAACAAATTCCTTTATTTTGGGCACTGTTATTAAAAAATAAGAGTAAAAAGATAAAAAGCGGTGGATTCAAGTCTTTTGAAGAGTTAATTATTTTCATTTTTGGAATGGACCTTGCTATTGGGACAAACGAAAAAAGAAAGAGGGGCTTTGTTATTGGGACAGAGGGAGTAACAAGGATACAAGAAACATCAAGTTTAGTTACGAAAAGCTCAATCGAGTTTAAGTCTCTACCAATATTTATACAAAATTCTGACTTTATTAAATTCATCGTTTAGAATTGGGACAAATTGTTTTAAAAAATAAATGCCACGCATGCCTTTCTCGATGGCACGTTGATAAACATGGATTTTCTCATTTTTATAAACTTATTTGAAGTTAATTTGTGATAGGAAATCATGTTTGGAATGAGTTTTGTGCTTAAGTATTGTTATTTTGTGAATTATGATACACGTTCGTTGTTTGTCTAATTTTTCAGAAAAAATGGAGTAAAGCTTATGAAAAATGAGCATGATAGGATGAAAGTAGAGTTCGTAGGCGAAAACGGAACCAAAATTGGAGTTGAAACAAGGGAGAACGGGCCAAAATAAAAACGATGTGCGCGGAAACAGGGGCATGCGGTCCGGCATGCGCCCGCATGACATACCGCACGGCACCCTCCAAAATCAAGTCAGGCGACCTATGCGGTCGGGCATGCTGTCCGGCATGCGACCGCATGGCCCGACGAGATTTTCCAACATGTTTTCTTTTTCGTTTCTACTTTCTTTCCTGGCCTAATTCCTTGCCCTAGTCGAATTGTAGTCTTTTCCCAGCTATAAATACTCCTTCTATTACATTGTTAAGGACGGTTGTTCAGTTGGAGATTTCTAGATTTTTTTTACTTTTCACACACTTTTATGCTTGGGAGAATTCTTGAAGATTGAAGACGAGAAGAGAAGATTGGAGGCATTCAAGACAAAGATTCATCTTAGGGTTTTTATATTTTTCAAGATTTGGATCGTGTTTATTATGACTAATGAGTTGCTAATTTCTTTTATCCTAGGGTTAGAGAATAGGTGAATACTTGGATTCGATTTTTGTTTAATTAATCAATTGAGACCTTCTTTTGCTTTCTATATTCTTGTGTTTTCTCATGCTTGATTGATTGATCACCAATTGTGCATATTTGATGTGTTAATTCAATATTCGAAAGATAAAATTGATGCTTGCTCTAGACTATAGGACATACTCTTCAAAATAATCGAAAGATCTTGAGATTTGTATGAGAACAATAGATCTAAGAAGCTTTTAGGAGTTGCATGTTTAGTTAATAATTGGACACAATAATTCTTGCATGTAATCCACGGTCTAGGCGCTACGACAGTAGGTCTTTGCTAATTGTGTGATTGTCTTAGTAAGAGTCGAGTCTAACAAACCAATTGATTGATTGAATTGAATTTGAATTCGAGTGTTCACTAAAATCAAAACCTTAGGATATTTTCTCTCTATCTTTAATCCTAAGTATTTTTCCTTGCCTTTGTTTATTTTATTTTTATTTAATTATTTGCATCATTAGTATAATCAAATCTACAAGTTCAAAAGTCTAAATAGTAGGATAACAATTGAAAGTGGTACTTGCTAGAATTAATACAATCTCTGTGGAATACGATCTTGCTTTCCTGTGCTCAATTACACCCGTACACTTGCGGTGTGAAAGAAATAGCGAACACACGTGCCACATCAATTGTTCAAAAATTGATTGGGTGCAATTTCAAAAGAAAACAAAGTTCAGGCATTTATAGGTAAAATTGATAATTTGGATGCAAAATCAAAATTCGAGTAAAGTTCAGGAATTTATGAGCAAAACTAAAATTCGAGTAAAGTTTTGAAATTTAAGAAACAATTTAACTTATTTAATTACGACTTAATTTTATAACCATTTCAATTACAACACTACGTTTAATGTTGGAATTACAACATGTTCTCGCAAATTTGAAGATTAAGGCTATTGTTCAACTAAAATTCACTAAGTGTGGAAAAGAATTGAACTTTAATTTTTCGACTAAAATTTGGAGGTTCAGACAATAAGGTTTTGGCTGATTAGGAAATAATGACGTGTAGCTGCACCCGTGAATTACCGACAATGTAGAAATTTTACTAGTGTATTAGAGATAGCTCATCAGAATTATTTGGGTATGTTGTAACTGCAAAAATATCAAACAAGAAGTTATAATTAAAATTGATTTAATTATATAGTAATTATAAAATAATTAAAATTTGTGATACTATGGGCAATATATTTACCCACATTAATTGAGCTTTAAGAAGGTAGGCACATATTTGTTGGGCTAATGTCTAATATCATTAGGGTAGGCTTCAAAGGTTTCTTAACTAATTCTAAATATTTTTCTGCCGTAGTGTCGAGCCCCTATGCGCTATGTAGAATCCATAAGACTGATTTTATTGGTGTAAGAACTGGGTTAAATCCTTACAACATTACTCTTAGATCAACAAAATGTGAATAGTTTAAAAGATGAATTAACTACCTGTGCTAACATTCAAACAATATTTTCAAAAAATTAATTAAGAATGAGAGTCGGATGAATTTTGCTGTACGTCGTCAAAGCCTTGCTAGTTACTATTGTATCATTTTGTTATTCTATATTATTTTTTGTTGATTATAATTTATAAGAGTCGTATGTTGCCTTTTGAATTCAAAATTTCAAAGAGGCTCGCATCAATTTTGACTCTCTAGTTTAATTTATTGTATAAGAAAAGTGTTTATTGTTTTTAATCTTACTATATTATTTTGTGATGTTGTGATCTAAGACATCATATATTGGACTTGTGAACAATTTTATTTTATTTCAAATCTCAAATTAGTATTTAATAAAGAAATATACGAATATTACTCCAAAAAGATAATTAATACTAGACTTACTAAGTTACTAGTGATGAAACGTGTTTCTTGATGAACATAATGTGTGCGTGAAAGGACCCTATCAATTAATACGGTTAATTGTTCATTAAATCTCAACCATAGTTCTCCTTTAATCTTGTAAAAGTCTAATTGTGGACCTTCTTTCGAATTATTTTAAAATTTTGCTGATGTAACTTATTTTTGCTTACTTTCCACACTCTTAATAATTATATTCTATTACATGTACTTCATATTTATTTATTTATTTTTTTATTATTATCAGCACACGTTTTTAATTAGGAGGAATCTGCAACTCATTCATGTATAAAAAAGAATCAACGTATTCTCAAAAAAAAAAAGAATCAACGTTAATGGACACTTTTATCAACAAATCAATTGGTGAACATTTTTCTCAAAAATGTAAAGTTTATTATTAATGACGTAAAAATAAACAATAACTTAAATTAGGAATTTTGTCAAATATTTGGACTTTTTAGCTATATTATGCCTCAAACATAAAGTTATATATCGAATGGGTTAATTTCCTTAAAAGTCACAATCTTTATGTTATTTAATTACGACATAATTTATTAACCATTTCAATTCCAACACCACGTCATATCAAGCCTCAAACATAAAGTTATATATCGAATGGGTTAATTTGGGGACATCTTATTTCTTCAGATAATGGCCGGGTTTTGGGTGATTAGGAAATAATCATGCGTCGCGGCATACATGAAATGCCGACAGTGTAGAAATTTTAATAGTTGTGCCAGAGAGAGCTCATCAGAATTATTTGGGCATGTTGTAAATGCAAAATCGTCAAACATGAAGTTATAATTAAAATGGTTTAAAGATATTATAATTATTAAATAGGGTCGTGATAATAAGCCATAATGGGGCTAATTTAGTAAAATTGGGCCATTTTTTAATTTTAATTAAAATAATAATTTTTTCCTTAATTATGTTTATACATATTTACCCCCACACAATTTTAGGAGAAAGATTAGGAAAATATTTGATTTCAAAATTCAAATATCTAATCATATCAATTCTATAAATAATTGAGATTTATATTACCATAAATTATTCATACTAATCATGCCCTATAATTAAGCATGCAAATTGGTTCACGATAAATCTCATTTTCTTTGTAACCAATGAATAAATTATTTTTTTTATTTTTTCCTTAGCCTTATCACAATAATGAGATTATATATTTATATAATGAATTCATTATCACGATAATTCTCATTATCATTGTGGTTAATATAATTTATGTTTGATAGGCCTCATTATCACGACTCAAAATGTAATTAGGAAGATCCTGTTGTTTCAATATATTGGAGGGATTTAATTAGTTTTTTTTTTCTCTTTACTTGTTTAAATAAATTCATATTGATTTATCGAAAACTGTATGTTTCAAGGAAGATGATGTTGTTTCAAGAAATTAGTTTTTGTAACTTAATGTATAATCTTGGCAGTAGAATATATTTTTGTGTAGAATATTTTGTGACAAGAAATATATTTAAATATATTTTTACCTCAAAATATTTTGCGGGCCGCCACTTACCTCAGTGGCAAATTACATTCAAAATAATCTAGATATCTAAGGTTCAATCCTCCTTGGCCACAAGTTTTTATTTTTTATTTATTATTTTTTTTTGTAACATTGTGATGTGCCACCTCATGGGCGCCATGTCACGCCCACACTCCCAGGCACCAACTCGTGTCGACGGCCGTCAAGTTTTATTTTTTTATTAATTTTTTTTTGTAACATTGTGATGTGAGAATTGATTCTACTTAGCCCATAATCTTTTCCAACTTCTGGGTGTCGTTGAGGGGTTTAGGCGTCATCGCGCTCGCCAAGTCCCACTCCCGGGAGCCAACCTGTGTCTGCGCCCATGAAGCCCCACCTCATGGGCGCCATGTCACGCCCCACTCCCGGGCACCAAACTCGTGTCGACGGCCGCAAGTCTCACCTCGGCGCCCAATGTATAAATTGAATGTATAATTTTATAATTTCAAGTCTCAAATTGAATGTATCCTATCATATAATTGAGCAAATAAATGGAGTATTATATTATTATTTTATCATTTTTTTAATTTTAATGTAATAATTATTTAGTTTTTCCGAAAATTGGCACCTCTAAGATTATGGAGGGCTTTAATTATATTTTGTTTGGGTTTTTTCGAAATTTGGCAGTAGAGTATTTTTTTTGTAGAATATTTTGTGACAAGAATTATAGTTAAATAAATTTCTACCTCAAAATATTTCGTGGGCCGCCACTTACCTCAGTGGCAAATTACATTCAAAATAATCTAGATGCCTAAGGTTCTATCCTCCTTGGCCACATTTTTTTTTCTTTTATGTAACACTATGATGTGAGGTTCAATTTTTATTAGCCAATTTTTTGTATTTCTTTAATCCAATTTTAATATATATATTTGTAACACTATCATGTGAGGTTCAATTTTTATTAGCCATTTTTTTTTGTATTTCTTTAATCCAATTTTAATATATATATTTGTAACACTATGATGTGAGGTTCGATTTTTATTAGCCAATTTTTTTTTAATTTTGTAATAATAGTATAAGAGGGTCTGGATGATAGTTTAATTTTAGATTGTGGTTGAGGGGGTCTGTGCGAGCGACACGACACAACGGTGACAAATTGA
The DNA here is from genome assembly GCA_031470985.1 of Agastache rugosa. Classification (NCBI taxonomy): domain Eukaryota; kingdom Viridiplantae; phylum Streptophyta; class Magnoliopsida; order Lamiales; family Lamiaceae; genus Agastache; species Agastache rugosa. The sequence goes on from CM062609.1 coordinate 13,259,095, forward strand.
ATGAGTATTTATAGAATTCAATTTTAATATAGTCAATCGGTGACAAATTTTAATGAGTATTTCTTGAATTCAATTTTAATATGGTTAATCGGTGACAAATTTGAATGAGTATTTCTTGAATTCAAATTTAATATAGTTAATTGGTGATAAATTGAATTAGTATTAATAAATTGAATTAATAATTCTTAATTCAAATTTAATATAGATAATTGGTGACAAATTTGAATGAGTATTTCTTGAATTTAATTTTAATATAGTTAATCAATGAAAAAATTGAACGAGTATGTGTTGAATTCAAATTGTAATATGGTTAATCGGTAATAAATTTGAATGATTATTTCTTGAATTCAATTTTAATATGGTTAACCGGTGACAAATTTAAATGAGTATTTCTTTAATTCAAATTTAATATAGTTAATCGGTGACAAATTGAGTGAGTATTTCTTTAATTCAAATTTAATATAGTTAATCGAATTGAATGAGTATTTCTTTAATTCAAATTTAATATAGTTAATGGGTGACAAATTTAAATGAGTATTTCTTGAATTCAATTTTAATATAGTTAATCAATAAAAAATTGAACGAGTACGTGTTTAATTCACTTATAATATAGTTAATCAGTGATAGATTGAATGAGCATTTCCTGAATTCAATTTTTATATAGTTAATTGGTAATAATATCATATAGTTTGTCGTGGGGCGCACAATGTCGAGGCGTCGTGTGGCGTGACGCGCACTGGGTCGGGCGGCGTGTGTCGTGCGGTGCTTGGGGTCGGGGCGTTGTGTGTTGTGGAGCGCCCAGTCGTGGGGCATATAGGGTCGGGGCGCCGTGTATCATGTGGCGCACTGGGTCGGGCGGCGTGTGTCGTGAGGTGCCTGGGGTCGAGCGGCGTGTGTCGTGAGGTGCCTAGGGTCGGGGCGGCATGTGTTGTGGGGCGCCATGTGTCGTAGGGTGTACAGGGTCGGGGCGCCGAGTGTCGTGGAGGCACGGGATTGGGGCGCCATGTGTCGTGGCATGCACGGGGTCTTTACTCCGAAATGCTTAGGGCGCATGAGACCGGGTCTTGACTCTGAAACACTTAACGCTTAGAGATCCCTTTTTTTTTGTCTCCTTAGCCTTTACCCTTTTTTTCGATGTAGTGTTTTTGTTTTGTTTTTTTTATCCTTAGCCTTAATCATTTAATCCTCCTAGAGAACAATTATATATATATATATATATATATATATATATTTATATTTATATCCTTAGGCTTTAACCCTTTTTTCGGTGCAATTTTTTTTTCTTTACCCTGCTATAGCTACAAAATATATAAAATAAAATAATATATTTCCCTTAGCATGTAGGATCAAAAAACTGGATAGTTTATTAAGAAAAGAAAAACATTATATCCTGGCCATCAACACAAATGAGAAACATCTCACAAATTATTAAAATATATGGATGAAATTAATTGTTGTTTCATGAAATTGTTAATATCTATTCTTTTAATAAATGAAAATAAACCAATGAATAAATTAATTCACGGCATATATTCTTTGTAACTATATTATTAATATAGCATTAAATTGAAGGGATTCTTTGTAACTATATTATTAATATATATTCTTTGAATAAATTAATACTTGATTAATATTGAAAGTTTATCTATTACGATTATGTAACTATATATAGGTTTATCTAACATCAAATTGAAGGCATTATTTGAATAAATTAATATTTGATTTCATATTTGAATCCTTGATTATAGGAACAAATTGATTTGGAATTACCTACAACTAAAAATAGATTAGGGACAAATTAGTCACCATGAAAATTAATTAATTGTAGAAAACCGAAAATCTCAATAAACTGGTTCTCTAAACCCGGTCCAAGGGCATTATGGCTAAGCCATTATGGCAAATTATCATTTCCCTATTAAATAATATGTGATGCTATAGGCAATTTACCCATATTAATTTGGGCTTTAAGAAGGTAGGCACAAATTTGTTGGGCTAATGTCTAATACCATTAAGTGGCGTTTACTTTGCGTGATATACTAGATTGATAAAACATAGGATTGATTATATGAAAGATTAGATGATCAAACAAGCTCAAAAGTAAACAACTCTTAGGATTGGCTTTAAAGGATTCTTAACTGTTAGATTTAAGCCTGAAATTAAATAAGAGAATTTAGAGAGAGAAAGCAGATTGGGAAATTTTTAATATATTCCAGAATGAATCTATCGTGCATGGTGATCAAGTAAATTATGAATTTCTAAGTGTATGGTAACTTTTTGATCTTAATTATAATTCTTTTTAAATATTTTTTATGATTTCTTAAATAAAATTTAAATTATTATGGCTAATATATTTTTAAAAATGAACAAAAAAAAAGTTGAGTCGATGTCACTGGAAGTACAAATTAGATGGGTGTCGGATTGCGTTCTGCATGTGGAAGAGAGAAAAATGAGTATTTTTTTTTTATAGGAATTGTGTTGAAGTCACCAATGGGATTAGTTTAAAGGAAAGCTAACAGCTGTGAGCTACTAATGCCAGCTCTTACTAACTAACTACTCCCTCCGTCCTTAAATAAGTGTTATCAGCCGTCAAAATACATATATCAAGATAGTGAGTAAAATTACTCATATTACTCCTAATTATTGAATGGAAAACTGAAAAAGTAAATATTTTGGTATGAGTCAAAGGATAAATATAACAATTTGACATAACTTTTACATAGAAATTTGAAATAAGACATTTATTCGGGGACAAAAATTCTGGCGGCTCGGAACAGACGGAGGGAGTACATATTTAACCGCCTAACTACACTTTAACTATTTAACTCTTTAATTAATTCAATATTCACTAATTCTATATATATATATATATATATATTTGAGGCAAAATTTGAGATAACCAATATAGATAGTGGAAATTAATAGTTGGCCTTCAACTTTATTTGTAGAAATTATGGCAAACTTTTGGAAATTTGGACCAATTTGCCCTTGAAACCAATATTAACCATCCATCTACTCATTTCATTTTTCATTCTTCATTTTTCAAATTTCATATTCTCTTTTTCTGCAAAATATTCTCTCTCTAGAAATTCTATTTTTCTCCATTTCTCCGTCGCCGCTGTCGTACTTTCATTTTGCCATCGCTGCCATCGTACTTTCATTCCGCTGCCTCGTCGTCGTACTTCCATTCCCTTCCGCCGCACCGCCTTCGTACTTCTAGTCCAGTCCGTCACACCTACTTGAACTTTCACATTCTGCCGGCCATATTCCAGATCTGCCGCCGCACCAGATCCGGCCATATTCACAGCTTTCTCTCCGGAATCCATGGCGTCACATTCCAGATCTAATGTCATGGATGGTGTTCGTCTTTGGTCAACCGCATCCCGGTATGCCTTGTGTCGCAGCTCGACTTAGAATTTAGATGACCAAGCCTGTGGGCCCCACGACTTACACAATTTATGATTAACAAAAGGATTAAGATAGTGACCCGGCTATCGTTCAAGAACAACAAAAGACACTCATGCTCAACAATTCATCAACTTAGAATAATTATGACATGCATGATTCAAGATCAACGAGACGATCAACTGAATTCAATAACAACATGCATGTCAACGAATACAACTCAAATCACCTCGGAAATCAATAGACTTGATCAACCAAATTATCAACAATAACCAAGAAGACGACAAGCTGATTTCAGGATTAAGAAAGCACGATAAAGAAAACGGTTTCAAGTTCGACAAAGCTTTCTTAACCAACGAACAACTTATATATATATGATCAAGTGGCCGAGTTTCAAAATAACTTGACAAAAAGAGAATTCGACTTTAAAATTCAAACGACTTCAACATAGTTCGACTCTAGAATCCAAACATCGTCAACATCAAATTTCATAAACTTTCTCAAAACAAACATCTTATCATGACAGCGGAAAAACGAGAGAATATATGTATGAAGACATATATTCTTGGTCTAACTTCTCAAAATAACCTTTAAATATTTAACAACAACATCGTCCATCCAGCACACGTCATTCTCATTCCAGCTAACCTGCACATTTTAAAAATAATAAGCGGGGCTGAGTACGAAGTATTCAGTGGGCACATGCCAATAATACTTAAAAATTTACTTCTTAAAGTTAGAGATTAAACTTGCCATAGAGCATAAGCACAAGTAATTTTTTCTAAAAATACAAACCTGTGCATGCTAAACATTTTCTTTTCTGTAAATCATGTTTGTCTGGCCAGACATATACTTTATGAGGTATGTACCAGATCTATAATCATATAGTGATAGTGTTGAGAAGGAGGCCTCCTTCTCAAACACTTGTAATCGGCCCACCTTTTCGAAGGCACATGATTACAACTAAGTGTACACAAATCCTACCTTGCGTAGGACTGAATTCATCTTGCTATAGTAGATGGTATCATACAAACATTTGGCAAGTTAATCAACTTAAAAACATCACATATATATAATCATATATATGTATATCATTTGTCATTTCTTTGATTAGAAAAGCCCACCTGATACACTTAAGCTTTTGTCTTAACTTTAACGCTCGCTAAATTTGTGCTTTACGCTTCAGCTTCCATTTCCACTTGCTCCTTTAATCGCAATGGAATAACGAACTTTAAAACGAGAATAATTTTCTATTGAATAAACGACTTCGATATTCTTAACTTAATTCGCTTCGGAAATTCTATGTCGAAACTCGAGAAATTTCTAACTTAATTTCCTAAACACTCTTAAACTAATTTAATCTATTATTAATCATCAAATATCAATCAAACATCAAATAATCACTTAACACAACATTCATCATAATCGACTAAGTCGATTTTAATCCGTCTAACAGACTCAGAAAATTCTAAATTAAAATCTATACATATTTTTCAATACAACACACATCTTTACACATTTATAACACACATTTACACCATTTAACACATGATGGTCCCTGAGCTAGGTATTTGTTGTAGAGGGGGGGGGGTGAATACACCAAATAGATTTCTAAGAAACTTTTTCAAGTTAAATCACAGAGTTGGTGAGCTCAGTTATTGATCCAGCTGGGGAGGGTCAGCTGGGTAAATAACTCAGCTGGCGGTGCGGAATGTGGTGGTTTGAAAACTTAGCTTGGTTACTTAGAAAAACTCAGTTTGAAAAGATTAACTTAATGTTTTCAGCTTAGTCAAGTTGTGCAACTTTCAGAGAGACACAGCTGTCTTTGGAGAGCAGCTGCGTATGCAGTTTTGATCAAATATGCAATGATATGAAAGAGTTAGTACAAAACTGAATTTAAGAGGAAAGAAAAGAGCACACGAGTTTTTACGTGGTTCGGAGTAACACCTCCTACGTCCACGACCAGGTTCACTGGTAATCCACTACCACTTGGTTTACAAGTACCAAGCAACTTCACAACTCTAACCCGAGCTGTGTTCCAACAGTTTGCGGGCACTGTCAAGCCTAACCTTTCGATTTACGGTACCGAAAAACCTTACACACTTGAATTTCCCGCTTCAAGCAAGCGTAACCTTGACCTAACCTTTCTGGATAAAGAGGGGTTTGGTTTGGGGTTCCAACTGTGAACGAGTTCTTACAATGAAGAACTTTAGAGTATGATGAACTCGTTCGAAATTTAGGCTTAAGATATACAAAGATTTTGGCCTAGGGATCAGACGAAAAACTAAGCAGTTTCTGAACTAGAAACACTTTAAGATAAAGTGTTCTTTGAACTATGTAGAACTGCTTGGGAGCTTTTGAAAGATTGATGATTTCAGAGAATGAAAGCTTGTAGAGAGTTTTTCGTATTTGATCCTGAGATTGAAGACGGGTTTATATAGGTAGAGATTCAAGACTAGCCGTTGGAGGAGCCGTTTGAATCTTACCTACTCTTCTTAAATTCGAGATCTGCCGTTGGGCGAATCTGTACCTGTCTTCATTTGTGTCACATCCTAGGGCCTGAAGTCTAGGATGCTGATTCGGCAATCCCTCATTGGTTGAGGCATGTTGACTTCCTCTGACGCCGGGATCTTCTGCCTTTGGAGCTGGCTTTTGAATTCAGAGCTGGACTGACTTGAAGTGATGTCTTCAGAGTTAGTTCCCTTTGTTCTGTACAGCTGGACCGGCTGTGTTTTGAACTCAGCTCGAATTCTCTTCAGTTTGATCATGCTCTGCTGGAGGACTCAGCTGAAGGTTGGCTCATGTTATCTTCTGCTAGCTGACTCCTGCTGTAGACACAGCTGGAACTTCTGCTGTCTTCCGCTAGCTGACTCCTGCTGTAGACACAGCTGGGTCGACTGTTGTCTTTCGCCTGCTGACTCCTGCTGTAGACACAGCTGGGTCGACTGTTGTCTTCCACTTCCTTAACCTGTAAACCTAGAAAATCTAAACCTCAAATAGGCGAGCTGGAAAATACTATTTAGGTTGACGCGATCATCTATTCGGTTGGAGAATCAGTTGGGTTTTGGTATCAAATCAAAATCTTATAATTTTCCCAATAATTTCCCCCTTTTTGCTGATGCCAAAACCTAACTGAGACAACTTATGACGCAGAAAAACTTGTGTTTTATTAATGTAAGAAAATACATTATAACACAGGAAAAAGAAAGAGAAAAAAATCTTCAATTCTTCAGTCTTCAATCCCAGTTGGCTGGGTCTTCTCTTCTGCATCCGTTGCTTCTTTCTTTTGACTCGTCTCTTCTTCAGCTGATTCTAATTCAGCTGGTTCCTCTAGCTCATCAGTTTGCCTCTTCTTTGACTTGTCTCTTCTCCCTTACTTCCCCCTTTTTGGCATGATCAAACAGGGTGGGAGAGATACACCATCGGTTGTTGCGGTGTTTTAGTTTGGCGAAACTGTGGTTTTCAGCTCTGAGCAGCGAGGTTTGGAGTCTAGGTGGCTCAGCTGTTGTATTAGCTGGCTCTTCTTCAGTAGCATTAGCCTCAGCTGTGATTGCAGACACAGCGTCCTTGGCCTGATTCAGCTGGTGCAGTCCAGCTGAGTGCTTGGAGGGATGAGTTGGCACTAGATATAACATATTCCGAGTCGGGCACAACTCCATTCCTTGCAATTTTGCTTCTTCAGACTTCTTAGATTGAATGAGAAAGTCTGATTCAGCACTTGAGGGACTTGAGTATTCCCCTTCCACTTCGAAGTGGTGGGTAATGGGTTCAGCTCATATCATCATCATCCAGCTGCAGGTGATCATTGGCTGGGTGATGTCTTTCATTTGATCTTGGTGCAGGAGCTTGAGCATCTTTTTCGGAAGATCTAGAAGCTGGTGTCCCTGTTGAGCTGAAGAAAACTGAGGAGAAGGCGGTTGAAGTATTCCATCTGTCTTGGGGTTTAAGCTTGGTTGATCAGCTGGAATACTACGTTGCGGCGTTGATGATGATGATGTTCACGCAGGCGCATGAACTTCTTCTCCACCGTAAGAACCGACCGCTTGTGGGCCTTCTGCTACTCGGAGAGTAATTATGAATTCTCTCATAATGTCAGCTGGCTTCTCGGCTGACTGACTGAGTACCTTTGACTTGAGTCTTCTGTTTGAAGACGGTGCTTCAGCATGTTTTGTCTCCTCAAGTTGTTTCCGATTCCCAGCTGGGACGGAAATAGATGCATGCTGCTTTATCTTCTGCATCTTTTTCTGTGCCTCCTGTGGTGGAGCAAGAGCTTTGACACGACTGCTCTTGAAGACTCCGGCTTTATCAACATCTGGTCCAGGTCTGTTGACGTTGATTTTTGCATCCCAGGGAGTTGTATGTCCCGTTCTCTCTTTAATGTTGAGAGAAACAGTGGGGCGGAGGAGGTCTTTTTCCTTTGACATTCCCAGGAAGATTTCTACACCTTCCTGATGAACGACGTTCTTGAGCTTTACAGTCTCCCACTGTGTTGAACCGGATCTGTCGATGGGCTTCATCTTTTCCTGGAACTCCGTCTTCTTGAGGTTCTTGAGAGTTAAGCAACTCTTATCTTGAAGCTTTGACAGATTCTTCAAGTTTGATTGGCTTCGGGAGATATCTTTCTGGATTCCATGTTCTTCTTCTGCAACTTTTGTTAGTAGAAACAAATAATACCAATTGATGGAAATAATTAAGAATGCCAAAAAAAAACTTTTTAGGGTTGATGCAATGCTTTACGTATATCTTCTAGCATATTTATATAGCTTTCTTGATGAATGGACGATCAAGATTTGTCGATTGATAAGAAGATCTACGACTGGGAGTCATTCTCGCGTCATGTCAGTTTCTTGATTAGAAGATGCGAGTTAATGCGCGTGAGAGGACGGTTGAGACGTTTTGACTTTTGCCTCGAAACTTCCATGATTTAATTCTTTGCAGACTTTTAATTAAATTTGATTAGATATGACAAGATATGAGTTGACTGAAAACAGATTGAGTAGGTGCAGTTAATGTTGTTGCAAACCTCTCAGCTGATCATATAGTCAGCTGATACCTCGGTTGAGTGGGTGTGCTGGGTGATCGTGGTTCCAGCTGGTTCCCCCTCAGCTGAATAATCATTCAATTTCAGCATCTGGTTTAGCTGGATTCTTTCTCAGCTGATACCAGTGACGTTGATTTTGAATTCCAGCTGTTTGCTTCCATTCAGCTGGGTGAAGCATCGTCTGGGTTGAGTAATCCAAGTAATCCGCACAGTATTTTGAATCTTGCTTCTATCAGCGGCTTTGTGAGTATATCAGCCCGCTGTATGTCTGTGTGAATTTTCTCAACAATCACATCCCTCTTGTCCACGTGATCTCTGATGAAATGATGACGTACGTCTACATGCTTGCATCTTGTGTGAAGTACTGGATTCTCTGAAATAGCAATCGCACTTGAGCTATCACAGAAAGTTTGAACCTGTCCAGTTTTCACTTCATAGTCATCCAGCTGATGTTTCAGCCAGAGAATTTGTGAGCAGCAGCTTCCAGCGGCCATATATTCTGCTTCTGTTGTGGAAGTTGCGACGCACGTTTGCTTCTTTGAAAACCATGAGATCAACTTACTTCCTAAGAACTGACAAGTTCCTGAAGTTGATTTTCTGTCCAACCGATCTCCAGCGAAGTCTGAGTCTGAATATCCAGTCAGCTGTAGATTGTCTTCAGCTGGGTACCACAGCCCAACATTCTGAGTTCCTTTGAGATATTTGAGAATGTTCTTGGCTGCTTGCATGTGTGCTTCCTTTGGATCAACTTGAAATCTGGCACACACTCCGACTGCGAAAGAGATGTCTGGACAACTTGCTGTTAGATACAGCAGGGATCCTATTATCCCTCTGTATTTGCTGGAATCAACTGACTTCCCTTCAGTTCCTGGTTCAATCTTCCAGTTGGTGTTCATTGGAATCTTTACAGTTCTGCTGGATTGAACTCCATACTTGGCGATCAAGTCTTTCACGTATTTGGATTGATTTATGAAAATCCCTTCTGATGATTGCTTGACTTGAAGTTCTAGGAAGAAACTCATTTCTCCCATCATGGACATTTGGAATTTCTCTGACATCATCTCTCCAAATATTTGGCATAAGAAGTTTGATCTTGATCCAAAGATGATATCGTCTACATAGATTTGAACAACCATGATGTCTTCTCCTAACTTGATGGTGAATAGAGTTCTGTCTACTGAGCCCTTCTTGAATCCTTTGGATACAAGGAAATTTGACAGAGTGTCATACCAAGCTCGAGGTGCTTGCTTCAATCCATAAAGCGCATTCTTTAGCTTGTAGACTTTATTTCCTTCTACTTCAAATCCTGGAGGTTGTTCAACGTAGACATCTTCTTTAATTTCACCATTTAAGAATGCACACTTCACATCCATTTGATAGACCTTGAATTTGTGATGTGATGCATAGGCGAGAAAGAGTCTGATTGCTTCCAATCGCGCTACTGGAGCAAATGATTCTTCGAAGTCAATTCATTCCTGCTGAGTGTAGCCCTTGGCAACCAGTTGAGCTTTGTTTCTGATGACGACTCCCAGGGTATCCAATTTGTTCTTGAATATCCATTTTAGTCCTATGACTTTGACTTCTTGAGGTCTGTCGATCAATTCCCAGACACAATTTCTAAGGAATTTGTTCAGCTCTTCTTGCATGGCGTTAGTCCAAGGCACGCTCTTCAAAGCTTCGAGAATTGATTGAGGCTCTGGCACTTGAGCTACGTAACACGCCATTAGAGCTGTATCTTCATCATAGACCGTCAGTTCTAGCTCTACTGAAAGTTGAGCTGTGTCAGCTGCTTCTTGATGATCCGAAGAAGCTTGAGCAGCTGAGCTTCTAGTTTTGACTTGGTCAGATGGTTCTCCAATGATTGCTGATGATGGATGATCTTCAATCCATCTTCTCCTTTTACGAATTTCTTCTTCCAATTGATTGATGCTTGAAGTGGCTAAATTTCGTCTGTCTTGGAGTTGCTCAGGAGTTAAGTCTTGAGAGATTGGTTCTCTTTGATTTAGATTTTGAGGAGACTTCTGTAGAGGCTCAGCTGGAGATGGAGCTTGGGATTCAGCTGGATTTCCAGCTGATGACGTTCCCCCTTGATTTGGCATTGAAGGTTCTTCTTGATTTCCAGCTGGTGGAGCTTCCCAAATTAATGGTTCGGCCAGATTCTTGATTCGATTTTCTTGAGCTCTTGTCTGAATCAGTCTTGAAGATTCTCCTTCGTTTCTTCGTTTGATAGAATCTCTATATTCGAAGGAGGATTCGTCAAAGGTAACATGTGGAGTTACTTCGACTGTTTGAGTTCTTCTGTTGAAGACTCTGTATGCTTTACTCACAGCAGAATAACCAAGGATACTCCTCGGTCTGTCTTCTCGTCGAACGTCTTGAGCTGTGTCTTTCCATTGTTTAAGATATGACATTTGGATCCGAATACCTTGAAATATCCAATGTATGGTATTCTATTGTTCCATAGCTCATATGGTGTCTTTCCTTGCCTTGATGTGAGTAGGGAACGATTCTGAGTGAAGCAAGTTGTGTTGATTGCTTCGGCCCATAACTTCTTTGGAATGGCAGAGCTGGCTAGCATTGATGTAGCTGCTTCTTTGAGTGTTCTGTTTCTTCTCTCTGCTACACCATTCTGCTGAGGTGTGCGTGCTGCAGATGTTTGATGATGAACTCCGTTCTTCTCACATTAATCATAAATAGTTTCATTCAGAAACTCCGTTCCTCGATCTGATCTTATTGACAATATCTTGCACTTCTTTTGTGTTGATAATCTTTTCAGCAGGATAGGCAGCTTAGTCCTAGTTTCGCTCTTCTGGTACAAGAATGATACCCATGTGAATCTTGAGAAATCATCCACTCCGACCAGAGTATATTTTCTGCCATTGAAGCTTGCTGGAGTAACTGGACCAAAAAGATCCATGTGAAGGAGTTGAAGTACTCGATCAGTTGACTGAACTGGCTTGAGAGAGAATGAAATTATTGTCTGCTTTCCTTGTTGACACGCGCTGCACACATGACTTTTGTCATATATTTGATCTGGAATTCCATTAGCGAGCTAATTCCTAGCCAGTTTGTTGATTGTCTTGAAGTTGAGATGATTCAGCTGTCTGTGCCACAGCCAGCTGACTTCATTGCTGCTTTTCGATACAAGACAAGTCTCCGGAGGGCTGCTGTTCCAGTCAGCAAAATACATATTTCCTTCTCTTTTCCCTCTTAGGAGTATCTGCTTGGTTTTCCTGTTCTTCACTGTGCATCCCTGTGCATCAAACTTAACAGAAAAACCGTTGTCGCAGAATTGGCTAATGGAAAGCAAGTTGTGTTGCAATCCTTGTACATAAGAAACATTTGGAATTATGATATTCTTAGTTTTAAATGTATCATAACCTTTGGTTAAGCCTTTGGAGTTGTCACCAAATGTTACTTGTGGGCCTGGACGCTCGATATACTCCTGGAGTAGATGCTTTAGGTGCGTCATGTGCTTGGAGCATCCACTGTCCAAGTACCATAGCTTTCTTATCGACTCCTCAGTGATGTGTCGATTCCTTGCAACCTATACAAAAGATCATAATTTAGGTACCCAGTTTTAATTGGGTCCTTGTGGGTTAGACAGAGATCCTTTGACGACCCAGATCTGCTTGATGACTCGAATTGGGTCATTTGATCTGATAATTCTCCCAGCTGAGTCGATGTACACATTCTTTGTGTTCTTCGGTTGTTGCTGGCGGGGTCTTGATCTCAGTGTCTTCTTGTCTTGATGTCTTGATTTTTTTTGGTTTCCAGCTGTGTACCTAGCTGAGACGTTCCTTTGTCTCTGCTGTCTTGTGTGATGTTGTGGCTGGAAATGATTATCCAGCTGGTACTCATGTGAGTGATATCCAGCTGGGTATCTCTAATATCTTGGTTAATATCATTCAACGTGCTGTTGCTGTTGCTGATATCTGTAAAATCCAGCCTGCTGTCTTTGATGAGGTTGAGCACGTTGCTGTCTGAGTTGGGCTTGAGGTTGTCGCACAGCTAGCCTTCTTGATGCCTGTTGTGTCCTTGACGGAGCTAGAGGATGTTTCACAGCTGGTCTTCCTGACGCCTGCTGTATCCTCAACTGATGATGCTGAGTTGCTGGGATTGGATGTTCTTTTGTTCGTACAAACATTACCTTAGTTCCACTTGTGAGGCAATGTTTGAGGCATCCTTTGATTCATTGTATCCCAGTCCCGCTTTGAGTGCTGCTGGACGTTGAGCACTAATGATCTCGTTCATTGTTGACGTGGCTTTGATGAAGGCTACTATCTTTTTAGATAGTACCTCTTCGGTGCTTTTCAGCTCAATGATCTCAGCTGACTTCTTTTCCGATTCAGCTGTGACCTTTTCCACATCTTCCATCAGCTGTTTCTTCTCATAGTAGAATTCCTTCATCAGCTGATCTTGTTTCACTATTTTGTCTTTTAGTGAAACAACTTCCTGTTGGAGTTGTGTTGTATCAGCTGCGTCTGATACCTTTGTCTTTTCCAGTTCCGCTTTCAGCTCGGCATTCTCACACATAATGACGTCAAGGATCTCTTGAAGCTCCTTGGAATCGTTCATTACTTTCTCTACTAGACTCCAATCAGGTAGCCCTGATTCTGAATCCTGTGTAGAGTGTTCGTGTGATGGTGAGAGGTTAGATAGATTTTGAGTTCAAGACATTACCTCATCTTCATCTATGCCGTCTGTTTGTCCCATGAAGCATGTATCCCAATCAGGTTCATCATGGGCCATCAGGGCTTCTTCTTCCGAGTCTGAAAATGGCATGTTGTCATCCATTTTGTTGCACTCTGATTCCTCATCGGCGATGTAAGCTCTCCTTCTATCAGCTGCCTTAGCTTTCAGTTGGTCTTTGTCTTTCTTGGACAGCTTTGGACAATCTAGCCGGTAGTGTCCTGGTTCTTTGCAGTTGAAGCAACCTTCTTCAGTTCGTTTGTCAGCTGCTGCGTACTTGTCTCTGTAAGTTCTTGCGAACTTCTTGTATTTGCCCTTGCTGGTGTTGAGTCTGTTGTAGCTTTTGACCAGCATGGCTATTTCTTCAAGTAGCTCTTCCTTACTCATGTCCTTCTTATCCTTCTTCGATGACTCAGCTGACTGTATGTATGCGGATTTTTCAGAGTTGGCTCTGAACGCAATTTCCTTTGTTGCAGGTGTCAGCTTTCCATCATTCTGATTGCTTGAAGATTCTTTCATTGTAATCTTCAACTTGTATTCTTTGGCTTTGAGCAGGGAGTATAATCTTTCAGTTGAAAGATCACCTAAGTCACTTCGACTTTGGTGTACCACCTTATAGGTGTTCCATTCAGCTGTGAGTGCTGAAAGAACTTTTAGATTCTTTTCTCGCTGGGTGTATTTCCCAGTTCTGATGGTTTCGATTTCCACCACTATATTGGAGAATCTGAGTTCCATCCATTCGATGGACTCGTTGACCAGCTGCTTGAAGTTATCAAACTTCTGGCATGCAATCGTGAATTTATTCTCCTTTATCTCCTCCGACCCTTCAAATAAACTCAGGGACCATCAATTGGTATCAGAGCAGTGGTTCAACAGACCACCGTTTCTGTATCAAGAGATCTCTCTTGACAATCTGTCAGTGGTTATCTGAACAGATCCTCTTTGTGAAAAACTCATAGTATTACATACTGTATATTTTCCATGGATTCTTATCTTAACAGGAATCTTCCCACCTTCTCGGTAGACGATTATGCAATATGGAAGTTCAGGCTGAAGAGCTTTTTCTGTGCGCATCACGATATGATGTGGGACGTCATCACAGACGGACCCATCATCATCTACAAACCAGGGAACGAGCTTGTTCCAACTCAAGATGGCGAACAACTAAGATATCAGCTTATTCCCAAGCCCAAGAGTGAGCACACCTCAGAAGAAAGGAAACAGGCTGGACTAGACAGCTTCGCGAGGAACACCATATCCTCAACGGTCTCCAATGCCTACCTTAGTAAAATCATCAACTGCGAAACAACAAAGGTGATGTGGGAAACCCTAGCAAAGCTATGCAAAGGGTCGGAGGAGATAAAGGAGAATAAATTCACGATTGCATGCCAGAAGTTTGATAACTTCAAGCAGCTGGTCAACGAGTCCATCGAAGGGATGGAACTCAGATTCTCCAATATAGTGGTGGAAATCGAAACCATCAGAACTGGGAAATACACCCAGCGAGAAAAGAATCTAAAAGTTCTTTCAGCACTCACAGCTGAATAGAACACCTATAAGGTGGTACACCAAAGTCGAAGTGACTTAGGTGATCTTTCAACTGAAAGATTATACTCCCTGCTCAAAGCCAATGAATACAACTTGAAGATTACAATGAAAGAATCTTCAAGCAATCAGAATGATGGAGAGCTGACACCTGCAATAAAGGAAATTGCGTTCAGAGCCAACTCTGAAAAATCCGCATACATACAGTCAGTTGAGTCATCGAAGAAGGATAAGAAGGACATGAGCAAGGAAGAGCTACTTGAAGAAATAGCCATGCTGGTCAAAAGCTACAACAGACTCAACACCAGCAAGGGCAAATACAAGAAGTTCGCAAGAACTTACAGAGACAAGTACGCGACGGTGACAAACGAACTGAAGAAGGTTGCTTCAACTGCAAGGAACCAGGACACTACCGGCTAGATTGTCCAAAGCTGTCCAAGAAAGACAAAGACCAACTGAAAGCTAAGGCAGCTGACAGAAGGAGAGCTTACATCGCCGATGAGGAATCAGAGTGCAACAAAATGGATGACAACATGCCATTTTCAGACTCGGAAGAAGAAGCCCTGATGACCCATGATGAACCTGATTGGGATACATGCTTCATGGGACAAACAGACGGCATCGATGAAGATGAGGTAATGTCTCGAACTCAAAATCTATCTAACCTCTCACCATCACACGAACACTCTACACAGGATTCAGAATCAGGGCTACCTGATTGGAGTCTAGTAGAGAAAGTAATGAACGATTCCAAGGAGCTTCAAGAGATCCTTGACGTCATTATGTGTGAGAATGCCGAGCTGAAAGCGGAACTGGAAAAGACAAAGGTATCAGACGCAGCTGATACAACACAACTCCAACAGGAAGTTGTTTCACTAAAAGACAAAATAGTGAAACAAGATCAGCTGATGAAGGAATTCTACTATGAGAAGAAACAGCTGATGGAAGATGTGGAAAAGGTCACAGCTGAATCGGAAAAGAAGTCAGCTGAGATCATTGAGCTGAAAAGCACCGAAGAGGTACTATCTAAAAAGATAGTAGCTCTCATCAAAGCCACGTCAACAATGAACGAGATCATTAGTGCTTAACGTCCACGGCCAGGTTCACTGGTAATCCACTACCACTTGGTTTACAAGTACCAAGCAACTTCACAACTCTAACCCGAGCTATGTTCCAACAGTTTGCGGGCACTGTCAAGCCTAACCTTTCAGTTTACGGGTACTGAAAAAACCTTACACACTTGAATTTCCCACTTCAAGCAAGCGTAACCTTGACCTAACCTTTCTGGGTAAAGAGGGGTTTGGTTTAGGGTTCCAACTGTGAACGAGTTCTTACAATGAAGAACTTTAGAGTATGATGAACTCGTTCGAAATCTAGGCTTAAGATATACAAAGATTTTGGCCTAGGGATCAGACGAAAAACTAAGCAGTTTCTGAACTAGAAACACTTTAAGATAAAGTGTTCTTTGAACTATGTAGAACTGCTTGGGAGCTTTTGAAAGATTGATGATTTCAGAGAATGAAAGCTTGTAGAGAGTTTTTCGTATTTGATCCTGAGGTTGAAGACGGGTTTATATAGGTAGAGATTCAAGGCTAGCCGTTGGAGGAGCCGTTTGAATCTTACCTACTCTTCTTAAATTCGAGATCTGCCGTTGGGCGAATCTGCACCTGTCTTCATTTGTGTCACATCCTAGGGCCTGAAGTCTAGGATGCTGATTCGGCAATCCCTCATTGGTTGAGGCATGTTGACTTCCTCTGACGCCGGGATCTTCTGTCTTTGGAGCTGGCTTTTGAATTCAGAGCTGGACTGACTTGAAGTGATGTCTTCAGAGTTAGTTCCATTTGTTCTGTACAGCTGGACCGGCTGTGTTTTGAACTCAGCTCGAATTCTCTTCAGTTTGATCATGCTCTGCTGGAGGACTCAGCTGAAGGTTGGCTCCTGTTATCTTCTGCTAGCTGACTCCTGCTGTAGACACAGCTGGAACTTCTGCTGTCTTCCGCTAGTTGACTCCTGCTGTAGACACAGCTAGGTTGACTGTTGTCTTCCGCTAGTTGACTCCTGCTGTAGACACAGCTGGGTTGACTGTTGTCTTCCGCCTGCTGACTCCTGCTGTAGACACAGCTGGGTCGACTGCTGTCTTCCGCTTCCTTAACCTGTAAACCTAGAAAATCTAAAGCTCAAACAGGCGAGCTGGAAAACACTATTTAGGTTGACGCAATCATCTATTCGGTTGGAGAATCAGTTGGGTTTTGGTATCAAATCAAAACCTTATAATTTTCCCAACAACACATAAACTCCCAAATCGGGAAAATCATCCAAAATTAGAAAATCTTTAATATTCTGAATTAAATTTCCAGAAAATCACACAATAATACATTTTTAATAATTAATTCATAAATGCAATTAGTTTATTAATTAAAAATTAATTAATATTTTATTTTAATTTTCGGTTATTTTGAATTTAAGATTTCTATAATTATTTTCTCTTCTTTTTAATTTCTAATATTCTTAATTAACATTATAAGCTCATTTCTTCGTCTAATTTCATTCATTAAACATTAATTTACAAACCTTCATTTTAAGAACCCTAGTTCGATTTCCTAGGGTTTCCAAGCTTAATTATGCTTATATCTCCTTATCTCTTTATTAAACATGCTTCATTAATATCATATATCATTAATTGAATTATCAAATCCATCATAATCATCATATCTCATAAACACATTAAATCCTAATTTTCATATTCATTTGATCGACATTTTTAACAAAATGAAATTGGTTGGGATTTTATACTTACTTCCAACATGAAATATTCTTAAAATAACTATCTAAACTCATTTATATCATCAAAATGAATATACAAGACATGCATCCAATATTTTCCATTTTCCTCATATTTTCGAAAATAATGAAAATAGTCGCTAGGGTTTTCTCATGTTTAATCTAACTACATATTTGATCTTCTAAGCATATTCTAAGCATAATTCATGAAGATCAAAACATCATACAATGCATGAATCAAAACCTAGCATTTTCTTCATAGTTTCGACTTTCTTCATAAAAATAGGGTTAAGGTTCTTCATGCTTAATTTAATCATACCAATCATCATATAATCATCATATAAGCATCATACTAAGAGATCATAATCATCTAACTACTTCTTCAATTTCTTCCCAAAGTTGTCGATATATATATATATTGAAGAAGATGATGATTCCTCCATAGAAATGAATTAAAAACTTGGTAGAATATAGATCATTCTTACTTAATTACTTGGGAAGATGAAGGATTGAACTTGAACTTGAAGCTTGAAAGCTTGCTTGAAGATTAATGGAAGAACTCTTAAGTGTGTGTGTGAGTGTGTGTGTTTGATCGAAAGAGATGAAAGAGAGAGAGGTGCTGCTACTGCTGTGTTGTGTGCGTGAGTTGAGTGAGAGAGAGTGGAAAAAAAGTGAGGTCTCTCACATATATATAGAGGGTAGGGTAGAGATAGGATTAAAATAATCTAACTTAATTCTTAAGTTAGTTAAATTAGTTAAATGATTTATCTATTCAACTAATTTTCAACAACTAATCCTCCATTAAATGCTTAATTTCTCAACACAGTAATTTAGTTTAAGGTTTCACGAACCTTAGATAAAAATTTCACAGAAAGAATCAGAGATTTGCAACATTTTCAAATCGACCGAAACTAAATTTTTTACTGATAAATTACGTAAAATTTCACGTAATTAAATCGAATTCTTCTTTCAGTCAATTTATGACTAAACATTAAATGATAAATGTAAAAACTTCTTCGTTTCGGATTAACCGAGACGATCATTCTTAATTAAAACTTATTTTTCTGGTAGAATATATCTGCCGGATAAAATTTTCTTAACGAAAATTTTTCTTTTACTAAAATCTTATCTTTCTTACTAATTTAATAAATCTTAATACTCAAGAAAGACGAAATACTACATTAATTAATTAAACATTATGCATATAATTATTAATTTAAATTGATTAATTAATTCTTTAATTAATCAAACATTAATCATTTAATCATAACGACTTTAATTAAAAAGCTCCTGAACTATAAAAATTATTAGAGTTTCTCCAACTCTAATATAAGCTTTCTTTATGAATTTCCAGAAATAAAATCCGAAAACAAAATAAATTATCGAAGAGATTTTATGATTTCCGAAGAAATCAAATCTTTCAACATAGCATATATTTCTCAAATAACTTCAAACATATAAGCACATAGTCATAAACATCTTCATTATCTCATTTCGGATTAACCGGAACGAGAATAAATCATAAATTATTAAAATTCGGTAAATTAGGGCTGCCGAAAAATTTTAATTGCCGGAACTTATTTTCTTTCTAAGCTCTCACAACTTAATTCTTTTAGACGAGTGATAGTACCGGCCTCATCCTGGGCCCGATCTAAGGCTATTTGGGCCTATATATTAAAGCTCGGCCCGCGGAGTTCGGTCCAAACAAAGTCAACATCTGCCTTGAAGACCAAATAACGAAGCCCTACTTTGGGAGAAGATAGAATTCTACTACAAACGGGAATCGGATATGCATGTATTAAGAAACTAGATATGTATAAGGAGTTCGATCCCTAGAAGGATTAGGGCTTAGTTCAAGGCTTATAAATAGATGCTAGATTAGAGGTGGAGGGGACATTCAATACTCATTGTACTCTCAAGTATAATAAAAGCTCTCTATATTCTCCCCCGTGGACGTAGATCACATCGATCGAACCACGTATACCTCTGTGTCATCGTGTTATTATTTCTTTTAGCTACTTTCGCAAACCCTAGATCTATCATTGGCGCCGTCTGTGGGAAACTCATCAACGGTTCTTACGTAGCTGATTTATGATGGTAACGCGATCACAAAGCATGCGGGAGGCCCAAAGCCAACGCGGGAACCCTAACGAAGCAGAAAGCTACCCCATAAGCCAAGAGAATCGCCAGAAAGGCAGCTCGGTCCCAAAGGAGAGGCACGCCAGGGACCTAATAGAAGGAAATCCCTCCGAAGGGATGCCCGCGCTAGAGTACATCCCTCAGAGAAACCCGACGCAAAATCGGCATCGGAGGACACATAACGGACAGTCCTTCAGAACGGGTGATACCCCAGAAGGGTACATCGAAGAAATCAACGACGAGTCGGAGCCGAAGGGATCCGAGCTGAAGGAGGATGATCTCTCCAGAGACTTTGACCTTGCCACCACCTACGCCGCGGCCGAATTCGCTAAAGCGAACAAGGAGCGTTTCAAACGCTTTCTCGTGACGACCCGGATGTCTCCCATACCCGAGGCCAGGGAGAGTTCCACGCAAAAATCCCTACCTAAAGCTCCTCGCTACGCCAAGAGGAAGAAACCAGAGCTAAGGGAGAGACACGATCCCCGGCGGGGTTCAGTTCGACGCCAGAGTCCAAGCTCGCAGCAGACTCCCAGGCGACATCATACACAAAGGCGATCTCGGAGTCCCAGAAGGTGCCGAAGTCCGAGCTACAGCGAGAGTCGCAGTCCCCCGAGGAACCGACACCGACATGAAAAGGAACCAGCTCGGCTTGTCAGCCCGTTCACCGACGAGCTGCTTGACACCAAACTCCCCACGGTGTACAAATTGCCAAACATTCCGGCCTACAATGGGCTAGATGATCCCCTTAACTTCTTAACGCGTTTCCGGTACAGCATGCACAACCAGGGTCTCAGGGAGGAACACACATGTGCAAGCTATTCCCCGAAATGCTGATCGATTATGCCCGAGCTTGGTTTGACAGCCTCCCAACTGGCAGCGTAGGGTCCTGGACCTATTTGGAAAAAATATTCAAGCAAAGATTCCATACAAAGGTTCAGGCTCGCCGAGACACAACCTACCTCCTATCGGTGAAGCAAAAGGGCAAGGAATCTATAAGGGAGTACGCTTCCAGGTTCATGCAGGAAAGCTTGAAGGTCGATAAAATCGACGATGTCTTCCTCATCTCGGCCTTCCGAAATGGAGTTGCTCCCGGGTCCCTGAACCAAGAGCTCGCTAAGCAGAAACCTGAGACAGCCCAGGAGATGTGGAAGATTGTATACCAGTTCGCCGATGGCCAGGATGCGGACCGATTGAAGCGGGAGGAGACCGAGAAGAAGAGAACTGAAGGGGATCGAGGTCGGAGTGATCGTGATCAGAGAAGTGCCCACGAGCGCCTCCAAAGAGGACCTATCCAGTCCCGGCTCGGATCAGGACCAATCCAGTCCCGGCTTGGACCTCGGGTGGGACCAGAGCCATCCCAACGACCTCCTTTTATGAAAACGAATGCCGAGATCTTCGCACTCCACGAGGACTGGTTCGCTAAACCACGTCCCATGTCAAAGTCTAAACCTCGGGACAGAAACAAGCACCGCTCCTTCCATGATGACCATGGGCACCACACGGAGGATTGCCGCGACCTCGCGGAACTGATAGAGAGGTTAGCCCAAGAGGGAACTCTGAGGAAATATGAAGCCGGGGGGAAGAAAAATACAAAAGGAAAACAGAAAGGAGGACAAGGTCGCTGTGCTCCCCACAATAAGCGAGCTAAGGTCGATCACGACGAGGAGGATGACGACCCTCCATACGATGCACCACAGTACGACGGAGTGGTCTCCACCATCACTGGGCTACCCCCAGGCAAGACAAAAACTAAGTTGAAGGCAGAAGCTCGCAGACCACCAGTCCCATCGGGTGAGGAGCAAACGAAAAAGAGGTTCAAGAAGGGGGAAACCGTCACATTCTCTGAGGATGACCCTGTGCCTACAGCTACACCACACAATGACGCCCTGGTGATACAGGTCGGAGTGGCCAACAAGATGGTCCATCGCGTATTCATCGATGGTGGGGCCAGCGTGAGTATCATCTTCCAACACTGCTTGGATAGGATGGGCCTCGACCCAGCTCGGGTGAACTCCACACCCCTGCCTCTCAAGAGCTTTACGCAGCAAGAGACGCGACCTGAAGGGACCATTGCGCTCCACGTTGCCATTGGCAGCCCGCCGACCAGCATCAATAAACTGGTTCAGTTCTATGTGGTTAAAGCGAACTCCCCCTACAACATCATACTAGGTCGGGATTGGCTGAATGCAGTCAGGGCCATCATTTCGCCCTACCACTTGCTGTTAAAGATTCCAACCTCGGCTGGAACCCTTACTGTCCGAGGTGACCAGATAAAGGCCAAGGAGTGCATGCAGGTTGCTCTACGAGGTCAACCCCAGGCATAGCAATCAAAGTATCCCAAGGAACCGGAAGAA